>JARWLC010000002.1:61033524-62233524 GCA_033318265.1 Phyllotis vaccarum
GGTGGGGCTACCAGACTAAGAAAACTCTGAGAACAGGGCAGAACACCAGAGAGAAGCCAGAAGAAGCAGAGGACAACTATGCTGCTTTAAAGAAAGGTACCGAGCCACATGGCTGAACAGGAAGAATCATGGGTTAGATGAAGGGTAGAGAGTTAGCAAGTGATATGTCTGAGCCTTAGGCTGATCAGGCTAAAACCATTGTAAGCATCTGTGTGTCTCTGTGGGTCTGTGAGTCTGAGAGCCTAAACCTTGAGGCTAGGCCCCAAAGTACAGGCCAGAAACCTCCTTACTACAAATGGCGCCCAACGAGAGGCTCAAACCCATGACCCTGAGATTAAGAGTCCCATGCTCTACCAACTCAGCTAGCCAGGCAAGCCTCAACCTTGAGGCTAGACCCCAAAGTACAGGCCAGAAACCTCCTACCACAAAATCCCCCCAAAAAAATCCCTAATTCTAAAATGGAGCAAAGGACTTGAATTGACAGTTCTCAAAAGGAGATATATAAATGACCAACACATACTTGGAAAGGTGCATCTACCTCTAATCACCATGGGAATGCAAATCAAGCAATAAAATATCACATTAGTCAGAATAACAAAAGATATTTTCTGACAAGACAAGAATGTGAATATGTGAGTGCTCTTGAATTCTGATGGTGAAATGTAAATTGATATTCCCATTACAAAAACAGCGTGAAGAACCCTCACATAACTACTTTGCAATACCACTTGCAGATATATATTCAAAGGGACATTAGCACATCTGTATTCATTGAGATGTTATTCCCATTCAACAAGTCAGGAAACTAACCTAAGTGTCCATCATTGGATAAACATTGTTTATAAAATGAACTAAACACTTGAAACATGGTTAAAATGAAAACAATCATAGTATTTGCAACTTATGCATGAACCTAGAGGGAATTATATTAACTGCTGTACACTAGACACAAAAGACATTTACTGTGATCTTAGATGTAAATAATATCTTTTTAAAAGTCAAACTCACAGAAATATAGAGCAGAATTCAGGCTATCAGGAACCTAGAAGAGGAACTGGCTAACTGCCAGGAACCTGGGAGTGATGGAGGGAAATATAGAGATGTTGGTTAAAAGGAGCAAAGTTTCAGACAGGATAAGTAAGTTCTGGGGATACAGTGCAGTGCACAGCATGGTGACTCTAGTTAATTAAAATGTAATATAAACTTGAAATTTTGTAAAGCAATAAATCTTAAATGTTCTCTACAAAATTCTGTGAGATGATAGATGAATGCTTGATCTAATCACTTCATAATATATACAAACATCAAAATATCACTGTTGTGGGTTAAATAGTGAATGTCCCCCACCGACTCGTGTTTCTGAACACTTGGTTACCATTTGCTGATGTTGTTATAGATTCCCTGATTCTGGTCCTCTGTCTGCTTCCTGATTTGTCAAGATGTGAGCTGCCCTCAGTGAAAGTTCCTGTGGCATGGGCAAAGCTACCCCTGCTTCTGTGCCTTACCCACCAGGGTGGACTAATGTCCCAATATCATGAACCAAAATAAATGTCTGTGTTGGCTTGAAAGGAAAAATGGCCCTGTAACCTCAAGCATTTTGTCTCCAGTTGGTGGCAATGTTTAGGGGACAGGTAATGGAACTTTGAGGAGATGGAGTCTTGCTAGAAAAAGTGTACATTGCTGGGACAGACATAGAGGGTATATAGACTCATCCCATGTCTTCTCTCTCTGCTGATGTGAGATGTCTTTTGTATGCTGTGAATATCATTGTTGTGGCCTATGGCAGGGCATCTTAGAAGCAGGCGGTAAATATGAGCATAGATAAAGGGGAAGGAGAAAAAGGTCAAGAAAGAATCAATCCAGCCACCTAAGGATCTACATATAAAAAACACAGGTAAGCCACGGGCAACATGGCAAGACAGATTAATGGAATGCATTAAGTTAAAAATAAAAGAGCTAGCCAGCAATAAGCCTGAGCCAAAGGTCAAACAACATATAGTAAATATAAGCTGAGTCATTTTTAGAAGGCTAAGTGTAGGGGATTATATTGTTTCATGGTAAATAATTGTCCCACCCACTGGTTTAATAAAAAGCGCTGATTGGCCAGAGGCAGGCAGGAAGTATGGGCGGGGCTACCAGACTAAAAACTCTGAGAACAGGAAGCAGCAGCAGAAAGCCAGAGAGAAGCCAGAGAAAAGCTGGAAGAAGCAGAGGACAACTATGCTGCTCTGAGAAAAGGTACTGAGCCCCATGGCTGAACAAGAGACATGGGTTAGATGAAGGGTAGAGAGCTAGAAAGTGATATGCCTGAGCCTTAGGCCGAGCAGCCTAAAATTATAGTAAGCCTCTGTGTGTCACTGTGGGGCTGTGGGACTGCGGGTCTTCAGGTCTGCGGGTCTGCAGACATCAACCTTGAGGCTAGGCCCGAACGTCCAGGCCAGAAACCTCGTACTACAGCTAAGTGACAGCATAATTGCCTGTGAGTGCAAACCTCCTGGCTAGGCCAAAAAGACCATGCCAAAAGCTTCATACTACACCCTGCTTCATGTTTGCAGATGAAAATGTGATCAGTCAGTTTCCTGCTCTTACAACTATGCTGTCTCTGACTGTGGCCGTGCCTTCTACACCAGGACAGAGTCTATCCCTCTCAATCCATAAGCTAAAATAAACTCTCTGTTTCTAAGTTGATGTTGAGCAGGGTATTTTATCACAGCAACACAAAAGGAACTGATATTCCACTCTACTATCTTAATTGCTTCTGATAGGTCAAGGCAAAAAGAAAATACCACCACTTCTTTTAATGTGAGGGTTTTTGTTTAAAAAAAGAAGCAGAGGAAGAACAACATCACTATCACTTGTATAAACAAGAGAATATTACTCCGTGATTTACAGGAACAACCCACTGAAACAGGCAACATTACTGAATCTCAAAGTCATGACATAAAATATTACACATTGTATGTCTCCAATAGGAAATTCCAGGGCTGACTAACTAAGATAGAAACACAAATCAAGAATGTGGTTTCTTTCCAATGAAGAGTATGAGGGAACTTCCTAGAGATAGACATTTCTAAATATCTATCTGGTTGATGATGACATAAGTGTGTGAACTTAACAAAATCCATTGACAGAAAACAAAATGACACTGAAAAGAATTCAGTATAACAAATGGACTAAAGACTTAACAATTAAATGGTCCAATTAAATATATATACTTTGAAAAGTCATAAAATTATTTTGTGATATCTGAGTAAACCTAAATATGGACACAATATTAAGTCATATTATCTCAATTATGGTCATGGAATTGTGGTTATGTGCAATAGCCTCATATTACAGTATGCACATTGTAGTATTTAGGAGTATCAGGGTGTCAGAAATTTACTTTCAAATTTTCAAAAAATATATTTTTCATATACACAGACAAATCAAATTAATGTACATAAGCACGAGTTATTATTTAAAATGCTCTTCCAATTACTCTGTATGATTGAAACAGGAGAAAACAAGATGGCATTCTCCACAGATGCAGAATGATCTCCAGGATATATTAAATATAGTGCAGTTTTGTTTCTGTAATATTCTGCCTCCTGCATAAGTAAATAAACATATTATGTTTAAGACTGTATCATGAATTTATATCCTGACAATGACAACGATTACTAAAGGCGAAAACTTGTTTAACATAGAGCTCCTCATTTTACAGTTTGACCTTTACATATATGGTAAATGTTTTTAAAAGATAAAATACAATTGAAAAGATATTAAAAATATTTGTGTCCTACGATTCCTCTATCAATCAAGGCCAAATTATTCTTGTTTAACCTGTATGGTTGCTGATGGTCATTTTTGCTCTTTCTGAACATTAGAGTCATTTAAAGGGTGCTTACTGATCAGAAAGTACACAGAATAAAGAAATAAATGCAGTGTCTTAGAAAATTTGGGAAACTATAAAATATTATAACTCAAATATTTATAAAATAGGAATATTTGCACCAGCATACTCAGGAAATACAGGTATCCTCTTTTTTTTCTTCAGTAAAACGTATACTAAGAGAGCAACATGGTGAAATAAAAATCTCACTAAGGCTACAATCACAACAGAGTACTTCCTCTTAGCAAAGAACTGGCAACAGAAGAGCAGCCAGCCTGTAAGGCAGCTGCATTTGGTCAAGCTGCTAAACCATTGGTTACAAAGAGAGAAAGCAGCAGCCAATAGCAAAATCTACAGAGACTGAACTTGAGATTCACTAACTGTCCGGGATGTAGAACACTTAGAAATCTTTAGGCATTATTTTGATAAACTAACCATTCTTTCTTTGCCAAAAAAAAAAAAAAAAAAAAAAAAAAAGTCAGAAAGCCAGTTTGTGATACAAACACAGAGAGAGCGAGGGACAGAACAGCTTTTCTGAATGAAAACCTCTAGGTCTGGAACAGATGCTGGAATTCCTTGAAACTCGCTCACCCTCCACCACTGCTGTACTCTGCTCCACCCAAGATTCTCCTTAAGGCGGAACAAAAGATCTGGGAACTTTGTGACTTCTATGCTGGTTTAAGTTCAACAGAAAGCCAGGGAAGGGGGGCGGGGGGGGGGGTGCTACACGCTACAAGCGTGGTTAAGTGCAGGAGAAAGCTAGGTGGCCAATGGGAAGAAAATGCTAGAAGGGTCCCTGGGGCAGCCTCAGAAAATGACAGAGAATGTGTTCCGTTACTCTACTTATGCTGGGATACGAACAGGAAGGATGAGTCCATAATGAGGGCACTTTTAAGGATGAAGATGTGAAAAGAAAGCGGAGGCGTTAGGAGAGAAAACCAGAGTTGTCTCTAAGGAAAGAAGAAGGATCTTTTGAGGATGACAAAGAAGTACTTCGAAAGTCTCGGGAGAAAACTCCGTGGTTATCAAGGGTAGTGGGGGCTTCTCAGCACCCTGAAAGCCCCTCACTGGAAGACAGGTAGGGTTCCCTGCCTCCGTTGGGTTTACCGAAGAAGACTGGACAGATCCCCTTAAAACAATGTGCAGAGTAACTGGGAATTGCAAGCTTGCAGTAGCAGCTGTCCGGAAAAGCTGACCAGTTCTTTCATGGGCCGACTGGGAGGATACGAAGGAACCCCTCTCAAAATCAATAGGGTTTGGGGACTGGGGTTAAGAGCTAAAGTGGCTTCTGAGGAGTTGTGTTCGTTCTGGGAGGAGAAGGCAAGAAAGAAACTTTGTGCAATGACGCCACAAGTAAATTGTTTGTGGAGTTAGGGACTCCACCTTGATTGAAAGGGGGTTTCTACGCTAACAGGAAGGGTGGGGAAAGATCCGAAAACCTGCAGGACGTGGAAATGCCACATACCCCCAGACTGGAAAAGGGGTCCAGAAGTCCCGCACCAGAACAGGGGTAAAGAAAACTTCAAAGGGAAATCCTGTCTGGGATCGCAACTTCAAAGTGGTGTGGAAGAGATCCAAAAGCACTCCAACGGGAAGTTGGGGGTGAGTCTGGAGTGGGCGGGCACATTACCAAGAGCGGGGGGCTGGCGGAGGCTGGGGTGGGACCGGGCCACTACTCACAGAGCGGATCTCCAGCGCCAGGGCGCATTGCAGCGCTTTCACCTTCGGCATCCGTGCAGGGTGGTGCGGCGGGGAGGGACCCCGGCCTCCGGCCCGAGTGCGGCAGGAAGACGCGGGGCGGGACGGGGACGGGGATGAAGATGAGGTGGCGGCGGCGGTGACAGCTGTGGCCCCCAGGCCGGGGCCCGCGGTCCAGCCTGGGTCCCGCCCCAGCAGCAGCAGAGCGCGGGGCGCGGACTCGTTGTCATGGCAGCCCGGAGGGGCGGGGCCGGAAGAGGTGCTGCTGGGCGGGTCACGCTAGAGTGAGAAGCGGAGGGCGGGGCTTCTGACGGGGCGGGGTGGCTCTTCTGTGATGTCAAGCTGTGAGCACAGACCGGTAGGGAAGGGAACAGTCCTGCTATGGGCTTGTGCTCTGGTTGGTCTTGGAGACTTGGGTTCCAAAGTAATAATTGCACTATGGTAACTGGCGTCTGCCTAATGGCCCCAGTTTCCCCCAGCTCTACTATAATTAGTTATCTTCCTTGAGTTTGAATTGAATGAATTGAATGATAGGATTTTAAAAGCCAATATAAGAAATAGGGAATTAGCGCCCGAGACAAAGGCAAATAACACTGCTGGAACCCGAGATCTCTCAAGTAAAATCACAGTTGCCTCGGATGATTACCATAATGGTCCTCCTAGTCTTCTGTTCTATGATTCTCTGTCAGTGCGTCCCTATTTCCCTTCAGGATTTCCTGTCCAATTAACCACCTCATGGCCCTCAATGCCTTTTGCTCGGATGGAACTTTCAATAACAGACCCACAATAAAGAAGATGCTGGCCATAGATCATCAAAAATAAAAATAACCTAAAAGTCTGTCCAGTTAAAGTTCTTTTACTGCAAAATACATTAACTGTGTATATGAAGAGTATATGTATATAGAGTGTTGAGCACTCTAACATGGAGGGGACAGTACCTGTGTTTTTATAACCCGATAAAGAAACGGGATATTATTACGCTTAAAAAAAAAACTTCCCTGAACATTGCCTTACAAACTTTGCCTTGTGAGTAAACCCTGCAATGACTTTGGTTACAGTAAATCTTCTGTTGTCAAATATGCATTTCCAAATTCCATTACTGCTCAATTTGTCTTGTTTTATGCTAAATAGATTTAATATCTATATATTTTCTGTGATAGGCTTATTTCATGTGGTAGGAGCTAGGTAATATTGATGTCTGGTATTTGAAGTTTCTTTCATTACTAGACAATATTCCAATACAAAATGCGCATTAATTTGCAAATCTACATTTTTCTACTATGTACTATTGGTGATCATCTGTATTATATTTTATCTCTTACCAGAAATACTGTTGTGAATAAAGTTCAATTCCCAGCACCCACTTTGAGCAGCTCACAACTTGCCCTAACTCCAACTACAGGAAATCTGATATGCTCTTATGGCACCCTGATACACACATGCATACATATATGCAGACACACATACAAACATCATTTTTAAACTTGTAGAACAGGTACATTACTGTATGTGTAGTGGAACTGGAATGCCCTCTGTGCAACGTGCAGGCTTTGCACATGTAAGATTTTAAAGTAGTGCTACTACATCTTTCAAAGCTATACCAATTCCTGCTTCATCAAGAAAAATATGAGTGCTTTTGGTCACTCTTGCCAACAGTGATGTTTGAATTTATTTAAATTTTTTAACTTGTAGTGATTCTTTGTGAATTTCACATCATGCATTTCAATCCCTTTGCACCTGTCCTCAACCCTTGCATCCTCCTCCCAAAACAAAAACAAATTTAAAAGAAAATAGAGACACAAGCAAAACAAAACAAAAACAAAAATGAAAGAATCTTGTGGAAGCTGTGGTGTGGCTTGTCGAGACACATGGTTTTCTCTTGAGCGCACTCATATTTACTTGCAAGTAGTCATTGGTCTGGCTTGAGGCCTCTGGTCTCTGCAACATCA
The DNA here is from genome assembly GCA_033318265.1 of Phyllotis vaccarum. Lineage (NCBI taxonomy): Eukaryota > Metazoa > Chordata > Mammalia > Rodentia > Cricetidae > Phyllotis > Phyllotis vaccarum. The sequence continues at coordinate 61,041,046 of JARWLC010000002.1, forward strand.
TGGGCTCCTTTAGATATCCTGTTGTGGTCCAGTGTCGTAGCGATCTGCTTTTTTGGATCTGTAGGTTCGTCCCCTTCACATGCTCAGACAGTTCACAGATGGAGTGGATTCCGGGTGCTCCAGCTCATAGCCCTAGTTCTGGGCCTCGGTGATAGCTGGATTGTTCAGCCCATCAGCTTTCACTGTCACTACCTGGGTAAGCGCTTCCGCACTGCCCAGACTACCTCACCAAAGCAGCCTACAACAAGGAACGGGGCCAATTTTCCTGTTCACTACTAGAGACAGCTCTACTGTTTTGCCCAGGCTAGGTGCAGGACCCTCTCTCCTTATTGCTACAGGGCCAATCTGGATGGTTGGCATCGGCTCTTCTGATCTTACACCTTCAGAGTCGGCTCACCTGTGTCCCTAACCCAAGGGTCATCTCTAGTGTGCTGCCCAAGTGCGGGGCATGCATGTGGTGAAGGATACAATCATCTTTCTGGAGTTTGAAAAGTGGTGCATCTCTAACCTGAGAGGCAGAGCCAACTCTTCTGCTAAGTTATCCAGCAAAGGCACAAGACCAGGTATCCCAGGGAAAGTAAAGGGCAGGGCTGGCTCAGCACAGCATGGTTCTAGTAACCCCTTGTGCTAACTCAGGCCAAGGACATTATCACAAACCATACCTGCAGTAGGACCACAAACCCAGACATGGCCCTAGCCAGCAGTTCTGACCCAGAAGTCACCACAGCCCCCAGCGGCAACCCCCAGATCAGTATGGCCTACACAGCAGCATGGTCTCAGAGGGCTGACCAGACTTTAAACATCTGCAGAGCCTTTGATGGTAATAGGAACCCTAGGCATCACCCCGGACCCCTGTTGCTGCAGGATCACAGACCCAGGCATGGCCCTAAGCAGCAATCAAGGCACAGAATTCTTCACAGCTCCAGGTGGCAGTATCTGCCACCCTTGATGAGTATGGCTCCTCCAGCAGCAGCATGGCCCTCGAACACCCTCATGGCCACAGGTTGCAGCCCAGATGCCAGACACCTGTGTGGTCTTTGGTGGCAACATGAGTCACAGACATGAATATAGACCCCGGCTGTGTGGTAGGACCACGGATATTTGTATTTTTAATTTTTAAATTTTGTATCTTTGATAATCATTATGGTTTAATTTTGTATCTCTTGATTACCGGTGAGGTTGAGTGTCTTTACATGTTTTCATTAGCCATCTATCTCTCTCTCTTCCTCTTAATCTTATAAATTCATATAATTATTTTGTTGCAAATATACTTCATTCTTTGTGCATGATTTCTGATTTCTCATATGCAAATATTTGTATATGTATGTAATAGCAGAAAAGTGAGTAAGTTTTGAAGTGTGAATGAATCAAATGAAGGCCATAGTCCCATATTCCTCCCAACACTGCATTATTAAGTGGTTGCCCCAACATGGAAATTGCCATCTTGTTTTTCATTTTGTCAAGTTATTAGTAAATGGTCTTAGCACATAATTTTATGAGTACAAGATTTTTTTCCTATATACAATAAATTGCTCATGTACTCTGTTTTTCAAATGGGCTTGCTTTTCTTTATCATAATAATCTTGTATATCTGATTAATTAACAAATTTAGTTTCAGGCATTCCAGATACCACTTTTTTGTCAACTATTTATAAGCTTTGCCCAGTTTTCCTTAATTAACAGTATTAAAAACATTTAAATGTGTTGCTCTAATCTAGCAGTCATTTTTGTTTTATACTGGCGTCTCTTAATTTTCTATTGCTGTGATTAAACTTCCTTACCAAGGCAACTTATAGAAAAAAAAGTGTTTAATATGGGGCTTATGGGTTCAGAGAGTTAAAGCCCATGATGGTGGAGCAAAGGCATAGAAATAGGAACAGATGAGAGTTCACATCTTGATCCTCAAGTAGGATGGAGGTGGGGCTAGAAATGGCACAAATCTTTTAAAACTTCACGATCCACCCCTAGGAACACAAGACATACCTCCTAATCTTTTTCAAACGGCTCCAATAAACTGGTGACCAAGTATACAAACATATGAGCCTATGCGGTTCTTCTCATTCAAACCATCACGGTGCATGCTTCAGTTTCTGACATTTGAAGGGTTTTGGTATACATACATATATTTTTTCCTGTGCTTTCCACATTAACATTATAGTTTTGTTTTCACGTCTTGATATTGAATAAATCAAGACTTATTTATAGTATCAGTTTTACTCCAGCATTTCTCTGTTTAAGTTTTTGGTTGACTGACCAATCCAATTGTGGGAGTGAGGTGTTGAAGTTTCTCTCTATCCATGTGTGAGGGTCAGTGTGTGAGTTAAGCTTCAGTAATGTTTTTCTTGTAAGTGTTTCTGCCCTTGCATTTGAGGCATAGGTGTTAAGAATTGAAAGATCATCTTAGTGAATTTTTCCTTTGATGAGTATAAAATGTCCTTGTCCATGTCTCTTGAGTAATTTTTACTTTGAGTTGATTTTATTAGACATTAGTGTCTTAGGTCTATTTGTTTGAAAAGTCTTTTCCAGCCCTTGACTCCAAAGTAATGTCTATCTTTGATGCTGAGGTATTTTTCTTGTATGCAGCAGAAGAATGGATTCTGTTTTCTCATCCATTCTGCTAACCTGTGTCTTTTTATTGGAGAATTCTGTCCATTTATATTGAGATATATGAACAGCAAATGATGGTTAGTCGTTGTTATTTTGTTGTTGTTGTTGGTGGTGGTGGTGATGTGTGTGTGTGTGTGTGTGTGTGTGTGTGTGTGTGTGTGTGTGTGTCCCTTCTTTGAGTTTGCTGGTTTGAAATTACTTATTTTCTGTGTTTTCCTGGCTTCTGTTAATCTCGTGTTAGACTTTTTTCCCAGTGCCTTCTGTAGGGCTGGATTTGTCGATAAATTTTGTTTAAATTTTACTTAATCATGAACTGTCTTGTTTTCTCTATCTGTGGTGATTAATAGTTGTAGGCCAAAGACGGATGTCCAACATTGCAAAGGAACCTTCAGAGACTGTCCAGGCAGTCAGATATTTCCATCATTTCTCACATTTTTGGGGAATCACTTGCTTGTACTTCCTGCTTACTTGGGTGATATTATTTCCTTCTCAGGTGTCTGATTGAGCTGAAGATATTATAGTTATAGTTTTCCTTGCTACCAGATTCAGAAAAGAAACTCACTGTATAAGTTTGAGAAGCTTGAAAAGATAGTTTAGATAGTTTTGGTAATGCAAGTTGGAGAAGAAAGTGAATTAGGAACAACCTTTTGGACTCAGCAAATAGGACAAATAATGAAATATTTTCTCCGTATTGTCAAATGTTAATGGGCTGGACATTGTTAGTGCAATTCTTAATTTTATATATAGCTATTGTACTTATTATATATAGCTTTTCTTATATGTTACAACCTTTTTTTAGACCAAAAAAAAAAAATAAAAAGAAAGAAAATTTGGTGAAATTTTGTTTGTGCTCTAACAAATAAAGCTTACCTGGAGATCAGAAGGCAGAGCTAGGCAATAGTTAGCCATGGAAGCCAGGCAATGGTGGCACACTGGGAGGAGGAAACAGGAAGTAATATGGCTGAGAAGAAAGAGAAGTGTAAGGTGGGCAGAGATAAGAGCTCCTTCCTTTTCCTGGTTGAGAAGTTGGCAAGATAAGCGGTGGCTGTGGCTAGCTCCTTTGTCTCTCTGATCTTTCAGCATTTACTCTGATTTTTGGATCTGGGCTTTTACTATTAAGACTAATTAGAACTCACACTACAGATAGTTTTTCTGGGCATAGTTAGATGGGCTGGCATTTGTGGTTTCTTAGCGTCAGTAGGAACATTTATCTAGGACCTTCCTGGATTTTAGAGTCTCAACTGAGAAGTCAGGTATAATTCTAATAGGTCTGCCTTTATATGTTGCTTGTTCTTTATGCCTTGCAGCTTTTGTTACCCCTTTCTTTGTTTTGTATTTGTAATGTTTTGATCATCATGTGGCAAGGAATATTTTCCTTTTTTGGCCCAGTCTATTTGGTGTTCTAGAGGCCTCCGGAATTTCTTGGATCATGATTTCCTTCCATCATCTTCAAAGACAACAGGTGCAAGTAAAATATTTCTCATTCAAATCCAGTTTTTACGTCTCGTCTTATTGGGTCTTGGCAAATAAGATCATCTCCATGTCAATCTGTAACTTAAATTTTTGCTCCACATAAAATGACATATTCATAGAGTCCTGGTGAGCTGGTTAGTTTTTGTCAATTTCACACGAGCTAGTCTCCTGAGAAGAGGGAGCCTGAACTGAGGAAATCCCTCCATCAGATTATCTAGTAGCAAATCTATAGGGGATTCAAATTCTTGATTGATTGTTGATGTGGGAGGGATCAGCTCACTGGGCCATACCACCCCTAAGGAAATGGTTCTTGGTAGTATTAAAAAAAAAAAATAGGCTGAGCATCCCATAAGGAGCAAGCTAGTAAAGAATGTTCTTTCATGGTCCCTGCTTCAATTTTGCTTCCAGATTCCTCCCTTGAGTTCTTGCCTTAGCATCCCATTATGATAGACTGCAAACCAATAAACTCTTTCCCTTCACAAGTTTCTTTTGGTTATGACATTTTATCACAGCATTAGAAAGAAAACTCGGACCCATGCTTAGAACATGGTATTATTCTGCCTAGCACAAACACCAAAAAAGAATAAGGACTGAATTGCCTTGAAACATGTCAATTATGGTGAAAATTCACATTAGGAGTGCTACCCAAAGCAGAAGAGAGTATTAGTTGGTTTTGGGTAACTAGGAGAACCAATCCATGTTTGAAGACTCAGAATAAAAGAAATCAATTCACCCTGAATGTTCTGTGTGAGTTAAACTTGAGAGTGACTCAAAAATTGACAAAGGAAATTTCTTTATAGAAAACTTCCAGCTGGCAATAAGAATAACAAATTAGAACATAAATTATTTTTAAACCTAGTATGAAGATGCTGAGTCTGGTGGTTTGAATGAGATATTAAAGAGTACAGGTATTTAAATACCTGGTCCCCAGTTGGTGGCTGTTTGGAGAGGTGCTGTGAGACTATGCTTTAATATTTGTCACAGTAAATATTGGTTTAATAAAATGCTGATTGGTCAGAATCTAGGCAGACAGGAAGTGTAGGCAGGGCTACTAGACAAGGAGAATTCTGGAATTAGGAAGAGCAGAGAAGACTTCAGCTAGACGCAGAGGAGGATGAGAACGCTGCACTGAGAAAAAGGCACCATGTCATGTGGCTAAACATGGATGGATAAGAATCATGGGTTAGTTTAAGATTAAGAGTCAGCATGTAATAAGACTGAGCCATATGCTAAACAGTTTATGATTAATATAAGCCTTTGTGTGATTATTTGGGACTAAATACTGCGGGACTGGTGGCATGGAACAGAGAAACTTCTGATAGAGGGCGACCTAGGGGGTATGGCCTTGCTAGAAGAAGTATGTCACTGGGGGAAAGGCTTTGAGAGTTTAACGACTTGTACCATTTAAAGACTTTGTACAGTTTGCTATTAGTTTTCTGCCTGAAGCTCTCAAAACGTGTGTTCTCAATTGTTCCTGCCTCCATGCCTGGTGCATGCTGCTATGCTTCTCCACTGTGATGTGTATGGATACTTATTCCTCTGAAATCAGAAGTTCAAGATAAACCATTTTTTTCCTAACAGTTGCCTCGGTCATGGTGTTTTATTACAGCAATAGAAAAGTGACTAAGACATGGATAAGAAATGACAGAATGAACAGATGAGTCTGATTAACACAGCTTCAATACTGACACAAAAGGGGAGACAGTTGGACACTGTGATCCTTTTGAAGTGATGCAATTGAGAGTGTGATACGCTTTTAATGCCAAAAGCTATAATCTCACGAAGCATCTGAATCTACCAATAATGTATAGGAAACAGCACTCAAAAGAACTTGTTAGTCGAAGACACAGGGATGTCAACAGCAAAGTAAACACATAGTATGACTTCAACAACTGACGTGTGTAATATGAAGTTTCTGGCCTGTCTGGCCTGTGGTCCAGAACCGCAGACCCACAGACCCACAGTCCCGCAGTCCCACAAAAACACACAGGCATTTGTATTAATTTTATGCTGATCAGCCTATGGCTCTGGCATATTGCTAGCTAGCTCTTGCTCTTGAACAAACCTATCTTTCTTATCTTTTTCAGCCATGCAACTTGATACCTTTTCTCAGAGTAGCATAGTTGTCCTCTGCATCTTCTGGCTTCTCTGGCATCTCTGTGGCATCTCTGCTCTGCTCTTCCTGTTCCCAGAGTTTTCCTAGTCTGGTAGCCCCTCCCACACTTTCTGTCTGCCTTCAGCCAATCAGCCTTTTTATTAAACCAGTAGGTGGTGACAATTATTTACAATGTAACAACATAATCTCAGTACAGATGTTGGGGGTGGGGGAGAAGGCTCTGTCTTAAAAAGACTAAAGAGTTGCAATTGTTTTTATTGTTTGCTGTTTCTCAGCTCGGGCTGGAGAGATGGCTCAGCAGTTGCTTCTCTTCTACAATGCCTAAGTTCAGTTCCCAACAACCATGTTAAATGGCTCAAAACTGCCTATAACTTCAGCATCAGTGGATCTGACAGCTTCTTCTGGCTTCTGCAGATACATGCACCAATGTACACAAGCTCATACACAGATACACACGGACACAATGAAAAATCAAAATAAGACATTTTTAAAAGTATAGTCCTTGTTTAAGAGTGACATACTTTGAAGTTTTTATGAGTGAGAATAATTCTATAGGGGATAGAAGGGGAATTGGAGGAAAGGGAGTGGAAATGGTATTTAAACAAAATATAAATATGCATATATTAAATTCTCAATAAAAATATAAAAATAACATACTCTAGTAGAGCAGGAGATGACAATTTATGGAAATAGGTGAGAACAGCTATTAAGTTACCTAAATGTATGATGTCTAAAGCTCAGTCACAGGAGAAGAAACAGATAAGGCTAAGGAGATGGCCGAATCATGAAGTGATGGCCTGAGTGCAGATCCCCATGCATACAAAGCCATTTGTGGTAGTATGCTCCTGTAACCCCAGCACTGAGAGAACAAAGACAGGAGGGTGTCTGAGGCTTGTTGGCCAGCCACCCTGGCTTCTGTGGCAAGCCCTGAATTCAGTGAGTAACTGTTGCAAAAAAAAAAAAGGTAAAGATATGCTGATATTATTGACAGAATTTAGCCAATAAAGTATTTATATATGTAAACAAACATATGTGTGGGTGTAGTAGAACATATTGCACTAATTCTATTTGGCCTTGAACTCATAGTGGTGGGATTAGAGGTGTGGGTGGTGACCTTGACCTTCGTGGCTTGGCTCTGTGGGTGGATCTAACTTCTGGTATTTCAGACTATTTTTATTCAATACACAATATACTGCCAAAAGAATATGTAGAAAAAAAGAACAAGGGGTAAATATTAAGGGATGAGAGAAGACTGAGTATGGATAATGGACATAAGTTCTGAGAGATGACATAAAGCTAATTGTTTCTCTAGTCGTACCACTTCTCTTCTCCTTGTGGTGGTAGATAAGTACATAAAAATATGTTCAATATTGAAAGCGTAAAATCCAATGTGAAGCTCCACAGCTTCATAATGCCTATTTTAACTACATGTTATGTATAAACTATGGATTTGGTCAATTTTGATGACTGATGTTTATTTAAAAATTTTATAATAAAGTTTATAAAATAAAAAATAAGATGAAAACTAACTCAAGATTAGCCTGTGTCTTCGACCCATAGGTGGACACACACATATAAACATGTACACCCACATATAGTGCACACACACACCACACACACACACACACACACACACACACACACCACACACATAAATAGATGTTGAGCAGATTCAAATGCCCATTACTGACATGATCACAAAGGCAATTAGTTGTAGTTATTTAAGATATAGATTACATTAGTATATTTTAATGGTATATATTTTTATATCCCCCATGCCATTTTTATGAATAACTTTTATGCTATGTAGACTAACCAATGGTTGATTTAGGACTTTATACATTAAAGAAAACAGACCTATATGCTTTTTTGTCTTTTTCCTGACTGTAGAATCTAGATTATACCTGCCTGATCAAATAAAGAAGTGGTATTTGTTTTTACCCACAGATCCCTGAAGCAAGAATTCTTTTGTTTATAATTTTCTTTAATTCTTTCTTATATTCTACAGATGGTGTATGCTGTTCTGTCATATGAATATCTGTGTCTTCTAATGTCTCCAGTTAGCTAGTAAATCTGTCAAATTAGTTTTTATTTTAGTAAAAGTGTTAGTTCTAGAATATCTATTTGTTATTTCCCACACATCTGCTAATATTCTTTACCCTTTCATTCCCTAAAACCACTTTTTCCTTTACTTTGAAAACGTATTTTCTCTTAATTTCTTAAACATGTCAGACATGGTAGTATGGGGTGATATTTCTTTTGTAATCTAACAAAGCTTGCCTGAAGACCAGAGGGCAGAGCCAACCACAGAGTTAGTCATAGAGGCCACAAGGTTATGGAAAAATACCTTTAATCTTAGTACTCAGGAAGTAGAGATCTGTCTGGTCTCTGTGAGTTCAAGACCACACTGAACTATAAGAGATTAACCCAATCTAAAAGATAAACAGCCAGGCAGTGGTAGCACACACCTTTAATCCCAGCACTATGAAGGTTGAGACAGGAAGTGATATGGCTGGGCAGAGATGTTACAGTGAGGTTTCTTGGTCCTGGGCGGCCAGAGGTCCAGACCCACAGACCTGCCATGTCCCAGACACCTTAGCCACCCTCCGCTGCTCAGGCCCCCAAAATGACTCAGACTCTTATATTAACTTCATGCTGTTTGGCCTATGGCTCAAGCACATTGCTAGCTTGCTCTTACATCTTAACTCAACCCATTCTCATTAATCTGTCTGCTATGTGGCCTGTGGCTCACCTGTGTTCCTTACATGTTGCTCCTTTCGGCTTCCAGCTTGGTCTGTCTGACTCCACCCTGCTTCTCCTACCTACGCTCTGATTTCTCCTCCTACTTTTTATATGGTGCCTGTCATGGGCCAAAACAGCTCCTTTATTTAAAGATTGATATTCACAGCATACAGAAAGACATTCCCACATCACAGAGAAAGGGGTATAAGGCTGGAGGAGTCAGGAGTTTGGGCTCCTACCTTTCCTTTTGACTGAGGACTCAGACATTCAGTCTGAGGATTCTTGGGGACAGGATCTTCCCCTTTTGGCCTGAGGATTCAGTAGTGGTGAGAAGTTTCTCTGGTAGCATGTTCCTCTGATCTCTGATCTTTAAGCATTTACTCCAATATCTGGATCCGTGGTTTTATTAGACCAATTAGGATTTGTGCAACAGTAATACACTGTTCTAATCTTGTGCAACATTAGGACACTGAGTTCTAATGTTAAAGCTCAGAAGACAGGTGGATCTTTGTGAGTTCAGGACTATCTAGCATAAGTAGCAAGTTACAGACCAGTCAGCACTACATAGTCAAATCCTGTCTCAATTTTTTTCTCAAATGTGATTAAAGTATTTGCAGCTTTAAATTCATATTCATATGCATATATGCATATGTGTATATGTGTGTGTGCCTGTGGGTGTGTGTTCATGCCTGGGTATGTAATGTGCATGTGTAGGTGTTGGTGCTCACCCATGCAGGTACTTGTGAGGCACAATTAATTTTTTTTTTTTTGAGACAAGGTCCCTCCCTGAACCTGGAGCCCTCTTTTTGGCTATACTGCCTGGCTAATGGGCACCTAGGATTTTCCTACCTCTTCCCTTCTGTCCCACCCTACTGTGCAGGCATTATAGATATACACAACCATACCCAGTCTTTATGTGGGTTCTGGGGATATGAACTAATGTTCTCATGTTTGCTCATGAAGCACTTTACCCACTGGGCCATCTCTATCCCATTCCTCTCTTTTTTATGACAGAATCTCACTATAAAACCCCAGCTCAATCTGGAACTTACTATGGAGCCCAGGCTATCCTAGAACTCACAGTCCTTTTGCCTCTGTCTCCTAAGTGCTAGGATTATAGGTTCACACAAACACACTTAGGTGTTTTAAAGTCTTAGATTTTTACACTATGCTCAACATTTATGTCGTATTGAGGCACACATGCCACAGCATGAATATGGTGTTCAGTGCACAGCTATGTAGAGTCAGTCAGCTCTCTCTTAATTTTATATGGCTTCCAGAAAGCAACATGGGTCAACAGGTTCATACAGTCCATGGCATTTACCCACTAAGCTACCTCACTGTCTCCTGAGTATTATAACACAGTTTAACATTGAATTCTGCCTTCTTTTGTGAAGTGTTGATCCTTATGTTAGCAAGCAGTTTAATTACTGTTGCATACTTTAAAGTTGTGTAGATGTGATGGTATACTTGACAAGTGGAGAACCTGTGGAGTCTGTAAAGCCCCGCTCGCCAGTAGGATTTAACTTGGTTTCTGAATTACGTTTCCCTCTGGGTTTTTGTTACACTTATTCCCAGGCTTCCCTGAGAAGAGTCCGCTGTAGACCATACTGTGGGGCATGGTTCCCACTGAAGCCAGCCCCCCTGAATTACAAGCAGAATGTCAGTAGTAGTGACCACAAGGTCTCCATAGACACCCTTGGCTGACCTAGCTTACGTGTAATCCTCAGGCAGAATAAGGCTAGACAAGGAGAAAGTGCTCTTCTTCTAACCTAGGCCATATCTTCTTTCCTCCTAGAATACTTGTTTTCGGGGAGGCCAGTGATACCCAAGATGTATGGACTCGGAGCTGAGTGCTTTGTGGGGTTCTTCAGCTGTAGTGTACATTGGGGTGCTTGTACATGAGACTCCATCCTCTCCAGTGCAGCTTTCCTGGGTCCTGGAAGACAAGCTTGACACAGATCATAGATTAATACTTACTGCCCATCAGAAGTAATAAGCGTGCCTTGCCTGCTGTCTTCTATGAATATTTGGCTGCACTCACTGTAATTTTTTTTTCTAGGAACTTCTGCATTTACAGAATATTGAAGGGAAATTCTGTTTGGAAAAGATTGTAGTTTCACTGTACCCTAGAACAGCTGAGCCTAAATATTTCTGTGCTGTCTCAGTCTGTAGCAAACACTACCTGGCAAGCTTCAAGTCCTCCAACTCCCTCAAAATCTAATTTATTCCTGTGCATTGAACATTTGAGTAAATTCCTCATAGCTTCTGTGGCTCTCTCTGAAAATTTATTTATTTCATATTTCTTGAACTGATGATTCCAATAGCCACCAACCTGACCTTGCCTTCTTTGTTCAATGTGGCCCAGCACGTAGTACTTGGGTACATTCTCTCTACACACACCTACAGCTGAAAAACTGTTCCCATGCAGAGCCTGGACCCACCTTGTCATCAGACTTATGCTGCCTGTCATCCAGTGTTTGAAACTAGTTGCTTTCTGTATTTCTAATTTTACATTTATCTAAAGCAGAAGAGCTAGTTACAGTTTAATATTATAATAAAACTCAGTTATTCCAATCTGGGGAGCTATCCCAGAATACCAGAACCATTCATTTTTGGTATTAAAGATCTTATATGTTAATAGGCAATTTGAAAAAATTAAATGAGTGGTAGTTTAAAAAGAAGGAAGTTTAAAATCAGCATTTGAGTTAAATCTGTCTTGGATAAAACATGCTATCGGACACATTAAAAATTTACAATGTTAAACGTCTCTAAATGGTTAGGCTTTGCCTTTTAACATTTCTAACCCCTCTTTGTAACTCAGCATCTAGTTTTAAATGAACTAAATACCTAAGAGCTTTTATTTATGTTGAATCACGTGATAAAAGAAATCAAATTATTTCTAAAAATCATGAATGTCCTTTCTGCCAAGCATGATGGTGTAGGCCTGGAATCCAGTATGGTGGGGAGCACAGAGTGAAGACTATCCTAAATTCAAAGCCACACTGGGCTATATAGTGAAGTCCTGTCAAAGTAAATATTTTAAAAGCTTACACCTGTGCTCTATTTATAGTGAGTGAGGCCTAGCCCAAGAATCTAGAATTCATGTTGTGTGTTACTTGACACAATCTGTAATCTTCCTGAGGAAAGTCTCAGTAACTATCTGGATCATGTTGGCCTATTGGCATGTCTGTGGGTGACTGTGAAGATCATGTTAAGTGATGTGGCTAGACCCTGATGTGCCCCCTAACGGGGTAGCACCATCCCCTAGGATGTGGATCCTGAGTTATGTGAGGGGCAGAGAAAGAGAGCTGAGCTGCAGGCAAGCACGAATACGTGCATTCTCTCCCTACTCCTGGCTAAGGATGTGCTTAGCTGCTTTCAGTTCCTGTCATCTTGACTTCCTGGCAATAATGATGGACTTTGCTTTAGCTGGGGTTCCTATTGCTGTGAAGAGACTCCATGACCACATGGACTTTTATAAAGGAAATGTTTAATAGAGGCTGACTTACAGGTTTAGAAGTTAGTTCATTGTTATGGCAAACAGGCAGACAAAGTGTGCCAGTGGTCGTGTCAGAGGACAGCAGGTGGCAGTTGACTTTAGGAAACTAGCCCACCAGGAAGCAAAGCACTGATAAATGAATCTTAGATAGGAGACCCCAAGAGCCTCATCCCTAGAACATCTTTTGCTACTGTTGTGTCTTTACATGTTTGCTGTTGCTATTTTTCTCTGGTATTTCATAGTGCAAATGAGTGTGGCCAAATCCCCACTCTAATGTAATGTGATTATCCCACAGAAATATTTTGTTCTATTGTGTAAGCCCCTCAAGCCACATGAATGGCTAGGTCCCTCCCGGAGGTCCTCTAATTGCCAGGTTCTACTCACAAAATACTCTATTCTAACTACTGAACTATTCTAACTACTGAACTCTGCCCCTGTAATGCAAAGTAAAAACTCAATCTGTGGAGGTGAAATTCTACCAATCTCTACCCTGGAAAGCTCCACCCTGAAAAGTCCCCCCACTTCTCAAGAAACTGTATATAAGCCCTGTATCCTATTTAGTCTGCTGTTGAACAGAGGCAGAGGCAGCTGGCTTCCTGTTTTCCCCTCCCAATAAATCTCTTGTGTGAGGTTTGTTGTGCAGTATGACTTTGTTGTACTTGTGCTAAAGCAGCTCAGATGGAAAGGGACCCTGGCAGTCAGGAGCCCAGGAATACTGAGTGTTACAGCTCAGATGGAAAGGGACCCTGGCAGTCAGGAGCCCAGGAATACTGAGTGTTACAGCTCAGATGGAAAGGGACCCTGGCAGTCAGGAGCCCAGAAATACTGAGTATTACAGCTCAGATGGAAAAGTATTCAGGCAGTCGGGAGCCAATGAATAATACAGGTCACAATAAACATATGTATCAGCTTACAGTCCTGCTTCAGGGAAAGGCTTCCCTAATGTGTTAGCTCTCCTCTGTCAGGGGAGAGCCTCCCCAACAAAGTTGTTGCAGACCTGCTCCCATGTCTGCTTCACTAGGGGAAGGTTTTTCTGTGGGGGAGGGGATGTTACAGTTTGGCTCCCCTTAGCTGTTCTCTACCAGGCTCTCAAACCTCATTCAAGAGATTTATTCGGAGGGAAGAATCCAAGAGAGTTGCTGCATTAGCTGGGGTGAGAGAAGGGAACAGGGAAAGGGCAGCAGGTGTAAGGTTTATATAGGGCTTCTTGGGGGCGGTTTCTTTCTTTCTTTCTTTTTTTATTTTTTTCCCCAGGGAGAATATTCCAGGATAAGGATTGAGCATACATTCAATCCCTAAACACTGATTGGCTATATTCCATGCTCAGGGATTGGTTGGTTTTCTGTTTGGCAGATTTAACTCTAGTTTCAGGGCCAAAATATGTTTCTTTCCCTGGCTATTTGGGGGTTTTGGTTCTGATTTCAGGACCAGGATATATTTCTTTCACTGGCTTTAATTCTAGGGCCAAAGTGTGTTTCTTTGGCCCTAGGTTCAGGGATAAAGTTTCACTGCCCCGGGTCTCAGATCCAGGGTGTGTTTCTTTCACTAGCTTTGGTATTAGCATTAGGGTGGGTTTCTTTGGCTAGCCCTTTTACCCTACAGTACTCCCGGGTCTTGGCTGCCAGAATACCTGTCCATACTAGCTGTAATGCTTACATACTGGGCACTTTTCCCTATGTATTATTATAAAGATAATTTCCCCCTAAATTACTGAAGCAATGATTTTATAGAGCAATAGTGTTAGTTTAAATGGGATTTTGATAATTGAAGGTCTTTAATAAATATAGACAGTATTATGATAAAGGTTAGTTTAGTGGGAAAACTAATATAGGTAAGAGCAAAATGTAGTGAGACTCCCATCCCCGATAAAGCAGGGGCTGCAGAGGATAGATAGGAAGTAAGAAAAAGAAAATGACACAGTTAGTTTCTCTTATGGAGCCATATAGACTGTGGCTTAGGTTAATGATTTTAAAAACAATTGAATCCCAGAACCTAAGTTAGTTCAGTTTTTATAATCTTAATGTTGAGAGATGTGTTCACAGGTCTTGGTATATATCATAGCTGAAACAAAGCTTTAAATAACGGCTTAAAGTTAGGGCAAAATGGTTTTGTAAATAGACTTTAGGGGGAAAACCTGGGGAAATTATCTAAAGTCTAGAAAGGCACAGAGTTGAGTGAGGCATTTGTTAAGGTCAGGGAACAAGAAGAAAACAGCCCAATTATGATTAGCTTTTCTTATAGGATGGGTGAAGGAAGAAAGGCCACAACTAATTCTTCATATCTATGTCTGTCCTCAGCTTCCTGATATAAAAAACTGTTTATGAGTAGGTATGAACCCTGAAGAATTAAAAGAAATTAAAAACATATGCATATATGTGTATATATATGTGTGTATATACATATATATATGTTTAGGTTTTTAGGTTTGTGATTCTTTAAATATTTCTTATAAGATTAGCTTTTGAGATAGTAATAAAGTGATTGGTTCTTTATTTGTAACCACAAAAGGCAGCCTGCCAGTAAAAGAACTGGATGAGAAAAATACCTCGCTTGCTTGCACTCTGATCATCTATAACATGTTGCTTGAGTACAAATGTTCTCCGGACAGCTTGTTTTTCAACTGTAATACATAAAATATTTAAATATGGAAGATATATGAAAAATGCTTTTTTACTTGTATTCATTGTAATCATTCTCTTGAAAAACAGAATGTAACCACATTGTAATTTTTTATGCTTGAAAGATCTTTCATTGGAGATCTATAAGCTGTAAGGGAGAAAATGAAGAGATGAGAAAAGGAAAAACATCGGGAAAGATGTAGAAGAAAGAAGACCTCACGGGAGTCGGAAGGAAAGCCCAGGGCAAGAAAGCAAGAGAAACGGAGTAAAACAAACAACACTGAAAATAACACAACGAAGACCTAAGCGTTGGCCTCAGGAGAGTCCTGTGTTTCTTGCATCTACTATACATTTATTTAAAGTAAGGATAACTCAGAATAGCCAGCCAATCAGAGGCATTTTAAATACCTCGATTGGAGACTGACAGTCAATCACAGGCATTTTTTAAACATCACCAATGGGAACTGGGTCCATCAGAGGCATGTTAACACCTCCCTTGGTGGCTGGCACCCATTAGCATTCGGTATCTTTCGGGAAACAGATCTCTAACAATCACTGTCTTCATTAGTAAAACATAATTTTGATAACAACAGCCACCATCACTACTACTCACTGATGTTGTACATCAGGCATTGCACAAGGCACTTCAGCAACCTCACATGATTCTGCAATGT
This sequence comes from Phyllotis vaccarum, assembly GCA_033318265.1. Taxonomy (NCBI): domain Eukaryota; kingdom Metazoa; phylum Chordata; class Mammalia; order Rodentia; family Cricetidae; genus Phyllotis; species Phyllotis vaccarum. Next base: position 61,056,778 of record JARWLC010000002.1, read on the forward strand.
TTCGGTATTCCTATTTAACAAAAGAGGAAGCCAAGTTAAAATAAATTAATTTGCTCCCAAACAGTGACAGTACCTGACAGACTGGGAATTTCAAGTCGAAACTGTCTTAATCCAAAAGCAGCCCTTTTGGATTGTTATAGAATAATGATTCTGTATTGTGTCTTATTTGAATATCATCAGTTTTTTAAAAATGCCAATTAGGTGAGAAAACAAACCAAATACTCTTGATAACTGTGGTTATTATTATATTATTATTACAAAACAGATGTTACAAAATAATTTTATGGCCACACAGTGGAAGCATACTTCTTTAATCCCAGAACTTGGGAGGCAGAGGTAGGTGGAGCTCTTTGACATCTTGGAACATAGTCTACAGAGCAAGTTTTAAGATAGCCAGGGCCACCGAGAGAAACTCTTATCTTGGGGTGAGGGGGGAGTTTTAATTGTCACTCGAATAGATTTCTGTTGTTAAATACATGCTCCTATCAGCTAAGTTGATAATTCTGTGCACCTTATGGAAAGGCCATTTCTAAACCTTTAACACTATGCTAAGTTATCATTAAGAATACTACAAAATTCTTAACAGAAATGATTATGATTTTTCAAGTCTCTGATACGGTTTATGATGAAAGATAAAACAGAGCCAGGGGAGGTGACTCAGTCAGTAAAGTGTTTGCCATTTAAACACAAAGACCTAAGTTTGGTCCCTAGCATCCACATAACACGCTTGTTGTAGTAGTACACCTGTAACCCCAATGCTGGGGACACAAAAGAGGACCCAAAGAAACTTGCTGGCCAGCCAGACTAACCAAATCAGTGAGTTTCAGGTTCAGTGACAGATCCTGTCTCAAAATACAAAGTGGAAAGTTGATAAAAACACCAATGTTGACCTTTGGCTTCCACATAAACATGTACATACATGTATGTGTGTGCCCCATGTACATGTGTGCCCCTATGTACATGTGTGCTCCTATGCACCCTAACTTGTACAGAAACATAAAACATACTAAAGTATAAGTCGCTGTGTTGTAAGAATTTATTGTATAGAGGAATATGAATTGTACCCTTTGGAAAAATGCATTTGGCTTAAGATGTATTCTGAAATTACATGTAATAATAGATACCCACAAGAATGCTTTGTTTTATTAACCTTGTCTCCCTGAGATGCTAGCTCAATCAATAAGAAAGAGTATTGTTCCTCTGGCTGAGCTTTACAAAGTAATAAACCAGTAAAAGATCACAGCCATGTTTTTATATAACAACCTCAGGGTAAATGAACATGAGCAATGGGCCAGTGTGGGACTGGTCGGAGTGGAAGACCACACGTTGAAACTTCCAGTCCTGGTTACAAACCACTTTCTGGAATCGGGAATGACTTCTGACCTAACAGAGGGCCTCTTGAGGCCCAGCTGTATGTTCTCCATTACAAAACAAAGAACCTGAAAACAGTTCTCACAGAGCTGTTAAAGAAGTCTACATTTTAACCACTGGAACCTATCAGTGTGATCCCTGTTGTCTTCATGAGATGAAATTAGGAGTTTGGCATAAACTGTGCATGGCATGAAGAAATCATCCACACACTAATGAAAGAGGCTTCTGCTAGTTGCTTCCTATTGCTGTTATATAACACCAACCAAAAATGAATTGGGGAGGAAAGGGTTTATTTGTCTTATTTGTTACAGTCAAGGGATGTCATGGAAAGAAGTGAAAGTCAATACTGAAGCAGAGAGCATAAGAGAATGCTGTTTACTGGCTTGACACCTGTAGCTTGATCAGCCTGCTTTCTTCTACCACCCAGGACAGCTTGTCCAGGGATAGAACCTCCCACAGTGGGCGGGGCACTCCCACATCAGTCATTAATCAAGAAGCCCTACAGACGTAGACACAGGCCAGTTTGATAGAGGCATTTTCTCAGTTGAGGTTTCCTCTTCCCAGATGACTCTAGCTTGTCAGACTGATGGAAGGAAGGAAGGAAGGAAGGAAGGAAGGAAGGAAGGAAGGAAGGAAGGAAGGAAGGAAGGAAGGAAGGAAGGAAGGAAGGAAGAAGGAAGGAAGGAAGGAAGGAAGGAGAGAAGGAAGGAAGGAGGGAGGGAGGAAGGAAGGAAGGAAGGAAGGAAGGAAGGAAGGAAGGAAGGAAGGAAGGGGAAGGAAGAGAGAAAGAAAGGGAGAGAAAGAGTGAGAAGAAACCTAGTCAGAATATTGACTTTTTGTCAGCTTGACACACAAATACACACTATGAAATCATAGCCTTTACCTTTCTTGTTAATGAGCTCATGTTAATATCAAAGTAAAAGACGTATAGCTTTAAAAATAGTACATTTTTATCTAAATAATCTCTTTAACAGATTCAATGCTATATGACTATGCTCTTGTATACTGTCAATATTTGTCACTGTAAATATTGGCTTAATAAAATGCTGATTGGCCAAGTGGCTGTACAAGAAATAGAGGCAAGACAACCAGACTAGGAGGATTCTGGGAAGTGGAAGAGCAGAGAGACAGGTGACAGCAAGATGTAGAGGAAGTGGGATGAGAATGCTGTACTAAGCAAGAGGGAACCCAAGATGCATGGCTAAACATAAATGGAAAATGGGTTAACTTAGAGTATAAGAGTTAGGATGTAATAATTCTGAGCCATAGACCAATGGCCTGCAATTAATATAAGTCTCTGTGTGTTTATTTGGGACTAAGCAGCTATGGGACTGTGACTGCAGGTCCAGACCTTAGGGCTAGGGTCAGCCAGAAACTTTTGACAACAATTCAATATCTCTTTAAAAGTACAAAGTCTCTCAACAGGTAACTCCTGTAAAATTATTAATAATAATAATAATATTCAAACTTCTTACTCATGAAGGAAGAACCAAGATAGAGTTATAATTAAGACAAAGCAAAACTTAATCCCAACATCTGGGACTTTCTCATGATCACTTGGGCTACAAAGAGTCTAGGAAACTCTGCTTCTAACACATGTATCTTGTTCAGTAAGCTCAGGATGGCCCTACTATATACCTGCTGCTGTCCTCAATGATAACGCCACAGTCTCAGCATCTCCAGTATCCTGGACTCTCTTCTGAACCGAAGGCTGCACTTTCGCTAGTAGCCACAGGCTCTCAGTGACTTCAACCTTGCTCTATGCTTCTCCCAATGCCCAGTCATAACCCTCGGGCCTGCACTACAACTTAGGCTGTGTTTTTGTCAATAGCTTCTCCTGACCTCTTATAGTGCCTCAGCTGCTCTCCAGGATCAAAACTAGTAACCTGGAAGACTTGGAAGTTCAGCTGCCAGCCCAAGATGCAACCCTGATCCTTCCTGAACCACAGCTTCAGTGTGCTGAGCCTGAAGAAGCACTTCCCCTTTGGGAAGCACTTCATCTCAATGATGCTGGTTTTTTATCTGTGAATTCTCCACTCTAGCTAACCAATATAGATGGTATCAGTAACGCAAAGGTTTATCTTCAGTGGTGCTGGCCTCTTGTTAAGTACAGCTAACTATTTAGCCCCAGGTGCCCAAAACCCAGAAATTCACAGTTCAAAACATCATGCAAACAGCCTAATAGAGTCTTTACTTAGCTCTTAAATGTCACAAGCCAGGCCTCAATTGTCTGAATTTCTCTCAGTATTCTGACCTTCAATGCTTCCCCAGAACATCCAGTGAGAATAAGCACTAAAAGGTCTTCCCATCCCAAAGTTCCAAAGTCCTTTTACAGTCCTCCTAAGAACGGCACATATCTATCACAGAAATACTCCACAAATTTGCTACAAATTTTTGTATGAATTTATTTTTAATACCTGTAACAAATACCAGGCCAAAGCACCTTGGGAATAAAAGGATTTATTTCAAGTTACAGATTACAGTCCATCATAAAGAGAAAGCAAGAATTCAGGAACCTGAGAGTAGGAAGTGAAGTAGGAGCCATGGAGAAACAATGTTTGCTGGCTTGCACCCCATGACATGCTCAGTCTGCTTTTTCTACAAACTAGGGCCACATGTCCAGGCGTCGTTCCCTATGTACTAAGCCAACGCACATCAATAATTAATCAAAAAAGGGCCCACAGACTTGTGTACAGGCCAATCTGTTGGAGACATTTTCTCAATTGAAGTAACTTCTTCCCAGATAACTCTGGCTTGTGTCAACTTAACAAAATACTAAACAGCAACATGATGTGGGAATGCCTTTCTGTATGCTGTGAATATCAATCTTTAAATAAAGGAGCTGTTTTGGGCCATGACAGGCACCATAGAAGAAGTAGGAGGAGAAATCAGAGCATAGGTAGGAGAAGCAGGGTGGAGTCAGAAGCAGACGGAGCTGAAGCCCAAAGGAGCAACATGTAAGGAACACAGGTGAGCCACAGGCCACGTGGCAGAAAGATTAATAGAAATGGGTTGGTTTAAGATGTAAGAGCTAGCTAGCAATGTGCCTGAGCCATAGGGCAAACAGCATAAAGTTAATATAAGCGTCTGAGTCATTTCTGGGGGCCTGAGCAGCAGTGGTGGGCTGCTAAAGGTCTCGGCAAGGCAGGTCTGTGGGTCTCAGACCTCTGGTTGCCAGAGACCAAAGAAACCACACTGCTTCAGCAACAGGCATCAGCAGAAAACAACTTGACCTCTTTGACCTAAGGAGACACAAACCTTTAATCCTATTGCTTGGGATGCTCCCAGTACTTAGGAAGAACACACACATTCAATCCCAGCACCAGGAAGGTGGAGAGAGGAAGTGATTCTGATATGCCTGGGTAGAGAAAGGAATAGAAGGCTGGAGGAGACAGGAGTCTGCCCTTTCCCTTTCAGCTGAGGACTGCTGCAGTATTAGGATTCCTGGAGACAGATCTTCCCCTTTCTGCCTGAGGATTCAGTCTGCAATGGTGAGAAGTTTCTCTAGTGGCTTGTTACTCTGCTTCTCTGATCTTTCAACATTTCCCCCAATATCTGGTTCCAAGTTTTTAAGACCAATTCATGCAACAACCCAATCTATGATCATTTGGATGTCAGTCCTGAAGACCTAGTATAATACGGATCTTTCCAAAAATTTCATTGAGTATTTTCATTCTAAAATCATTCACCCTCTGAACTCCAAACATCATGGGCTTCAACCCTCACAATACCAAGGTTATTTTTTTTAAAAAAAAAAATCATAATAGCATGAAGCATAACAATATACCAAAAATGCAGGTAAAATGCTCTGACTTGCAAACAGAAAATTCAATTACTTTTTGCTTACAAAATAAAGATTCAATTTTCTCATAAACAAGCCTGAGGTTAGTTGGTAGTGGGCTACTACAGAAGCTTATTATATTTGGAAGCTTGGGCTTTTTTCATCTTTCCATTTTATGAACCGCAGTACATTTTTTTATTAAGTTAGTTCTCTGACAATTTAATACATGTATATAGTTTCATTCTCATTACTCACTTCCCCGTGCTCTCTTTCCACTCCGTATCAGTTCCTTCTTCCCCCTACCTGTCACCTCCCTAGATTTATGACTTCTTCCGGTTTTATTTTCTACCAGTTTAATTTACCCATGGCTATCTTCCTGGCCACCAAATTGAGACTAACTAACCACTGGAGCCTGATGGGGTTAACAGTGGCTGTACAGCTTAAGATAATGACTCTCCCTTTCCCGGGACAGTAGGAAACAGTTCATCAGTAAGGGAAGGAAGGGAAGGCCCCTGAGTGCCTCCTCTCTTTAAGCCTCACTGTTGATGGGCCCTTTCTTGGGAAGATGTAGTGCAGTTATCTTTGGAGTGTAGTACATGTTTGAAAACACTATTTATTCATCTGGCGTTTGTGTTTGGTATTTAATTCTTTCTTTGTAGGAGATGGGGTAGCATTACGTTGGTGACCTTTAGGCTGCTTTACTGCATAAACTCCAGGAAAAAGAAAAAAGGTTACCACAAGTTTGGTGAAAAGCCACATCTATGCTCTGCAGACTTCTGTAGTTCTTCCACCATCCTGTAATAATGTGATATGTGTCTGTGTCTGTCATCACTCACACAGGGATAAAGGAGACTAGAGGGGTTTTATTTCAGAAATGAGAAGAGGGTATCTATGCCTGACTCAAACTGGTGGCTCTCAGTCCTAACGGAAATAACTGAAAATTGAATGTGTATAGATTAGATGCCTAAGCTTCATACTCAAAAAGAGAGTGTATGTGGGTAACTGTTAGTTCTTCAAGCAGTTTCACTATGTGGACAGGTTGAGAACCGCTGAAGTAAATCAAGTTTAATGACCTGGAACAAACCTGAGATTCAAATAGCAAGCAAGACAGGAAAAGTAATGGGTAGTTACGGGAACTGGCATGCTGTGGCAGGCACAATGGAAGTCCTTTGTTCAAGTCAGTGTTGGTGCATATTCAAACACAAAGTTAAAGTGGCTGATCAATACCTCTATTTTTTGTATCTTTTATTCTCCAAGTCTTCCTCTTCCATCTCCATTCCTTTTTAATTTTCTGTTTCTGTCTGCCATCTTCTCTCTTCCTCCCATCCCATGTCACTACCATTTGTCTGCTTTTCCACGAGTGTGGCATAGCCTCAGACTCAGATTATCAACAGGACCAGAAGTATTGTCTCAGACTGGGCAGATGGCTCAGGGGGTGGATGTGGCTGCTACACAAGAATGATGATGTTACATTTCCTTAGTTGTTGTATCACCAATAAAGACTCGGGAGTCAGATGTTGGAGGAGGGGGAGACTAACAGATCAGTGAGGTGGTGGAATAGAGGCCAGCTGACTTCGTATAGTTTCATCACGCAGTATTAGGGTAGGTTCTGATCTAAATTTCTCTGTCTGTGTTTGAATATTTTTCTTATTTTATTAGTAGGTCTTTCTAAGACTTGTATCTTATTAGTAAATTTTTCATATTTGACATAGTTATCAAACCCTTTTAAGGGTAAAATATAAATTATCAAACTGATAGTAGTTATAACCGACATGCCAATCCCAACTAAGTTGATTATTTCTTATTTATTTTTTTCCATTTGTAAGCTATCCATTGTGGCACTATACATAGTCCTAACTCCCTGTATTGGGATATTCTCCATTCTTAAGCTGGGATTTTTCTCTAGATTTCTCAGGTGTCTTACCAAATCAGCTGACTTTTCATTTTGTCCACAGCAACAGTGACCATGACAACAGGGGTGAGTGACACAGAGCACGGGTGTGGCGAGGTGCCCACGTGGCCCTTGGACTGTCTTGTGGGCAGTAGGAGTGTGGGTAATGGGGACAAGGTGGGAGAACAGAGCATGGCAGGCCCAGAGCGTGGGGAGGGGCATGGGGGGGGAACTACCTGAATGACAGAGCAGGGAGTGGGCAGCCTTGGCTGCTGCCTCTGCAGAAGTGTGTGAGACCAGAGTGACCTATGCAAGTGTATAGAGGATTAGCAACAGAAGAAGCATGACGGGCATTATAATGCAAAACTTGGGATCAGATGCAGGGGGGGCTGCTATGGTAGAAGAAGCAAGCCTGTGACCTACTGGGGAGGCTGGTTGTAGGAGAAGCCACCAAGAAGTGGTGGGAAGTGGCAGCTTTAGAAACGACTGTGTTATCTCTTAGCCCACACTGAGAGCCAGATTGTATTATCTTCATTGTTAAATCACCAATAGAGACTCAGAAGTCAGATATTGGGGTGAAAAACTTGATAGATCAAAGTAGCAGTGAAGAAGTGACCAGCTGACTTTTTTCCCACAATTCCTAAACCAAAAAGGAAGGCCAAGAAACCCATAAATCTCTATGCCCCTCCCTATTCCTTCCTGTGCCTCTCTATCTGTATCTTGGGCCCACTACATGCTCTATGACTGATTCTTGTCAACTAGTTGCTGGCTCCACACTCTGACTTAAGGTTAACTTTATTAACACATTCTCACGGTGTCAGGGTGTAATCAAATATCTTGCAACATGAAGATCTGAGTTCAGATACCAATTCCCACGTAAAAATCTGCATGCTTCTAATTTCTTTGCTGTGAGGAACAGAGACAGAAAGATTGCTTGGGAGTTGCTGCTCAGCGAGAGTAACTGAGCAAATATTGAATTACAGGCTCAATGAGAAACCTTGTTTCAAGATTTTTAAAAAGGCATAGAAAGGGGGAACAGGACACTTGCTGCCTTCTTCTAGCCCCTGCATTCACATAAGCACGGATGCTGTCACACACGTGCACATATACCACCTCATATTTGTATACAGAGGTATTTCTGTCAAAACAAAACATATTGCTACCTCATTATTTGAACGTTCCCAGCAACAACCTCTTGCCTACTGCATTGCTTCTACGTAAGACAGTGCAGGTGCATTTTGTGTGGAGCCCCAACTGCATGTGGTGGTAAGTGCATGAAGCCTGGGTACTAACTATGTTATGTTTTGACTTTCTAGAGAAAGAATTTTTTTTAAAAAAAAATTCACATGATGATGCCACAGCATCTTCTGGAATCCTGGCAGAATGAGGTTTCTTTTTCTGCTCTAATATAGCTATGAGCTTTACAATGGTCTCTTCCATGGTGAAGCAAAGACTTGGCCCAGTTCTCACTAAAATGGTTTGGAGCAACTTGGAACCCATTTTGCCCCTTCCTCTTTTGACATCTCTGTCTCTACATGTTTTGTGACGCTTGGTCATTTCGTCAGCTTGGTTCAACTTCTCAGTCGCTCCGATTTCCTCTGAAGCAGATGCACCACTGTAAGACAGCTGGCTTAGACATAGAGTAGGTACAGTTGTGGAGAAGGAAATGTTCGCATACACACTTTGCCATGAGAAAGACATGAGTAGGCACAAGAAATAGCCAATTTTGGAAATGGACTAATGCCCCTCAGTGCCTTGGGCTATCATGAGTTTGATCAGAAAGCCACAAAAAGTGCCTAATACATTTGAAAATGTATCATCGGTGATAAATTTATCATCCAGCAGATAAGTTTCAAGTAGTGGGTGAATATGAGCAAATGCAAAGTAAGGTAGCTGAGATAACACAGGCAAGTATGGGAGATAGGCAGGTTCTAGATGTGTGTGTGTGAGAGAGTTTGTGTATGCTATATATTAGTGTGTATGAGTGTGTATAAGAGAGTCTGAATATAAATGTGTGTGTGAGTGTGTGACTAGTGTAAATAGGGGACACCTGAATAGGTTTATTGACTCAGTATATTCATGCAATTGACAGTCTGAAGTTAAGTGCAAAGAAAGAGAAATTGGCTTTGAAGTACCAGATTGGCACTTCCCTCAGAGCTGGAGGAAAGAACTAATGTGCATTTGAAAAGCAGGGGATTACACAGAAATGAAAACACAGAAAGTTGCTGGGGGGGAGGGGGGCTTTATTAAAATGAAATATCTTAAGTGCTCATATGTCCCTCCTCCTGTCTTTCCTCTCCCTCCCCCGAACAGGACCCAGATCAGCACCATGCATATGACAGAGTTGGGGAGCACTCCCTATTCAGGACCCTGAAATCCTATTTCTTTTTAAGCAATATGTGTGTTTCATTCCCTAATCGTTTTATCCAAGGATACAGGCGAACAGTTTCCTGGGAGACGAGGGAAGAAAACAAGGAGTTAAGTATAGACCCAATTGGGGGGATAATTAGGCTTAAGCAGATAGCTTAATCCCTCTTTTAGAAAGAACTACATTGGCTTGGGAAAATTGCTTTATAATTTCCATGTGGCTATGAACAAGAAAACCCAAATGATAAAAGTAAAATGGCCTAATGCGGGGGGGGGGGGGGGGGGGGGATGATACATAAGAACTGGGAAGTGTCAAGTGCTTGCTTTGTAAGCATGAGGACTTTGGGTACATTGTTGCAAATCTGTAACCCAGACGGGGGTGGCGCAGGAGGGGAGCACTCAAATAGGCAATTCCTAGAGGTGTGATGGCCAGCTAGTCATGCAAAAAAAGTGAGCTCTTGCTTCAGGGAGACCAATCTCCAAATGTATGGTAGAGAGAAATAAAGGAAGATACCTGAATTGATTGCTGGTCTCCATATGCACATACAAACACATGTTTATATGTATGCACACTCATGCAGGTACACACAGGTACACATGCACAAACTAAAACAGAGTAAGGGTAGAAATATTTTAATGAAATAAGTGATAAATTAAGAGGTTTGCGTATAGGGAGGTGGGTGTTTAAAGGGCCTCCTGTCTTAATTACTTTCTATTGCTACAAAGAAACAGCATGACCAAGGCAACTTATAAAAGAAAACATTTAATTTAAGGCTCATGGGTTCAAAGGATAGTAGAAGTCATGACCATTATGGCAAGAAGTATGGTAGAAGACAGGCACGGCTCTGGAGCAGTAGCTGGGAGCTTATATATTGAGACAACCATGAAGCAGAAAGAGTGAGCCAATTGGGAATGCCTTCAAGTTTCAAAGCTCCCCCCCCCCCAAAAAAAATCACACTTCCTAATCTTCCCAAACAGTCCCACCAACTGCCAAGGAAGCATTTAAATATATGAGCCTATGAAAATTCTCATCAAACCACCACACATTCTATGTAAGACAGAATCAAGAGATGGGTGCACTATTGAAAGAAAGGCTACGCACACTGAGATCCCCAAAATTCATATCTGATAACAAATACAAGGCCAATGTCTTACACTTTTGATGATACTGTGTGACTATTCACCTGTATTTTAGATGGCATAGTGGCCTTCGATGTCCAGGTCTTACATGTTCTTTTCTTTATCTCTATTCTGTTGCTGAAGTGTTTTAGTTTTTATGAAACTTGAAACTTTTTAATTTAGATAGCTTCTTTTATTTAACGTGGGTGTGTTCAGGTGTTTGTGCATTTGTGTGAATAAATATCTATCTAACTGACTGGTAAAATAAGGAAACATAAACACCTTATCATGATAACCTTTTATTTCTTTTTAAAAATAGTCTCTGACTCTTTCTGCCTCCATTCATACATATTCCCACATTGCTGCATTCTATAAATACAACTACATATATTTCTTTACATACATATGGCCACATATCTATGTATATAGTTACATCTATTTCACATGTTTATACATCTTTCTTTTACATATAATATCTTCTATATTGCCTTTCATATAATTTCATCTTCCTTGCCTCCAGTTACAAATCTCCATACAGTCATACTATTCATCTCATTTTTTTTCATTTAAAAAGAAAATTTTCTCCCATGCATCCCCCTGCTTGCCCACCCTTCCCTCCTCCCAATCCCTCTCAGTTCTCCCTCAGCCTCCCCCACCTCATCCCCCATCCTTTCCCCAAGGAGAGCAAGGAGTCCCAAGGTGAGTCAGTTCAGTCTGACTGAAGTGAGTCCATTTGAAGTGAGTCCAGTTCCCTTATTGCAATATTAGGACTGATTAGGTATTCCTCTGTAGGGAATGCACTTTAAGGTGCCAGTTCATGCACAGGGACACAATCTGATGCGACTCCAAGGGGTTCCACAATCATCTATCTTTGGAGAGTTTAGTTCCTTTTCCTGATGATTCCCCACTAGCTGTTTTTGATTCACTGAGCTCCCCAAAGTTCCGGCCAGCCATCTTGGTGGGACTTCTCCTCATAATTCCCGTACCGTTGTTCATATAGACTCCCCCTTCTCTCTCTCTTTAGATGGACCAGGACCTTGACCTGGTGCTTAGCTGTGGATCTCTGCTTCTGCCTATATTCATTGATGGTTGTAGGTTCTATAATGACACAGAGTGGTTATTCATTTGATTATAGGGAAATCTTGTTCAAGCACCCCCTCCACTATTGGTTGGAGGCCTAGGCAGGGATATCCTGTGAGTTCTTGGAGGTTTCCCTAGCACCCGGCCTCTTCCAACACCTATTGGCTTACACTATTAAAGCATCCATCTCTTTCTACCTTCCTCTCTGTTGCCCCTCTCACTCAACCATCTCCTTCTCTCGTGATTTGAACCCACCTCTTTTTTAGTCGCTACTCAATGATCCCAATTTGCCAAGGAAATCTTCTCTATTTTCTTTATCTAGGGGGAATCCCTGGATGTGTCTCTTAAGTTCCTTCTGATCCTAGCTGTTCAAGGGTTGTGGTTTGCAGCTTGAATGTTCTTTTTTTTTTTTTTTTTATCTAAAATCCACTTATGAGTGAGCACATCCTGTGTCTATCTTTCTGGGCCTGTGATACTTTGCTCCATCCATTTGCCTTTTTTTCTGCAAGTAGTACTTCACTGTGTAAATGTACCAGTTTGTTAATCCATTCTTCAATTGAGGGGCAACTAGGTCATTTCCAGATTTTTGCTATTATGAATAATGCTGATATGAACATAGTTGAACTAATGCCTTTGGGATAAGAATGTGCATCCTTTGGGTATATGCCCAATAGTGGTATTGCTGGATCCTTGGGGGATTGATTCCCAGTGTTCACCATACTGCTTTTCAAAGTGGCTGTACAAGTTCACACTCCCACCAACAATGGAAGAGTGTTCCCCTTGCTCTGCATCCTCTCCAGCATAGGTTGACATGTGTGTTTTTGTTCTTAGACGTTCTGACAGGTGTAAGGTAGTTTGATTTGAATTTCAGTGATAGCTAAAGATGCTCAGCAACTCTTTAAGTGCCTGTAAGCCAATTGTAATTCTTCTGTTGAGAATTTCCTTTTTAGCTCTGAATGCCATTTTTAATTGGGATATTTGGGTTTGGAGGCTTTAGTTTATTGAGTTCTCTATATATTTTAGAGATCAGTCCTCTGTCAGATGAAGAGTTGGTGAAGATCTTTTCCCATTATGTAGGCTGTCATTTTGTCTTATTCACCATGCCCTTTGCCTTACAGAAGTTTCTCAGTTTCAGGAGGTCCCACTTAGTGATTGTTGTTCTTAGGGTCTGTGCTACTGGTGTTATATTTAGGAAGTGGTCACCTATGTATTGCAATAAATCTCACTTGCAATATGCCAAATACAGGATTAATATTTATTGGAGAGTAATTTAACACTCACGATTACAAGTTAAACTTTAGGACGATTCTTGGGCGATGGATGCTGATCCAATCTCCAAGAAAGCAGGAACAGAAATGGGATGGTCAAGATCCCAGCAGCCCCTTTTGAAAGGGGTTGGCCACACCTCCCTCAGGCTTCCAGGACTCTAGAGATATGCCTCCCAACCTTATCAGCTAACACCGGAATCCCACCACATCTGTGCCAGTGTATTGATGAGTGTTTCCCACTTTCTTTTCTATCAAGTTCAGTGTAGCTGGATTTATGTTGAGGTCTTTTATCCACTTGGATTAGAGTTTTGTGCATATATAGAGTTATGCCAAGATATTTAATGCTATTTGCAGCTATTATAAAGGGTGATGTTTCCCTTATTTCTTTTTCAGCTCTTTTAGAAACTTAGTGTATAGGAGGGCTATTGATTATTTAAGTTAATCTTGTACCCTGCTACCTTGCTGAAGGTGTTTATCAGCTGTAAGGAGTTTCCTGGTAGACTTTTGGGGGTCACTTATGCATACGATCATATTATCTGCAAATAGAGACAGTTTGATTTCTTCCTTTCCAATTTGTATCCCCTTAATCTCCTTTTATTCTCTTATTGTTTTAGCTAAAACTTCAACAACTATATTGAATAGATAAGGAGAGAGAGGACAGCCTTGTCTTGTTCCTGATTTTAGTGGGATTGCTTTGAGTGTTTCTCCATTTAGTTTGACGTTGACTGTCTGCTTGTTGTATTTTGCCTTTATTATATTTAGGTATTTTCCCTGTATTCCTGATCTCTCCAGGACTTTTATCATGAAGAAGGCTTTTTTGTCAAAGACTTTTTTCAGCATCTAATGAAATGATTATGTGGTTTTTTTCTTTCAGTTTGTTTATATGCTGGGCGAAATTCACATTTATTTGTATGTTGAACCATCCCTGCATCTGTGGGATGAAGGCTACTTAATCATGTTGCATAATTTTTTATATGATTGTGGATTCTGTTTGCCAGAATTTTATTGAGTATTTTTGTATCAATGTTCATGAGGAAGATTGGTCTGTAATTCTCTTTCTTTGTTGCATCTTTGAGTGGCTTGAGAATAAGGGTGATTGTGGCCTCATAAAAAGAGTTGGGCAATATTCCTTCAGTTTCTATTGTATGGGACAGTTTAAGGAGTATTAGAATTAGTTCTTCTTTGAATGTCTGGTGGAATTCAGTACTGAAACCATCTTGTCCTAGGATTTTTTCACTTGGGAGACTTTTAATAACAGTTTCAATTTCCTTTAGGGTTATAGGTCTGTTTAGGTCATTTATCTGGTCTTTATTTAATTTTGGTAATTGGTACCTGTCCAGAAAACTGTCCATTTCTTTTAGGTTTTCCATTTTAGTGGCATATAGACTTTCAAAGTATGACCTGGTAATTCTCTGGATTTCCTGGGTGTCTGTTGTTCTCATTTCTGATTCTGTTAATTTGGATATTCTCTCTGTACTACTTGGTTAATTTGGATAAGGGTTTATCTATCTTGTTGACTTTCTCAAAGAATCAACTCTTTGATTCATTGATTCTTTGTGTTTTTCTCTTTGTTTCTATTGTATTGACTTCAGCTCTAAGTTTGATATTTCCTGCCATCTACTCTTTCTAGGTGAGTTTGCTTCTAATTGTTCTAAAGCTTTCAGCTGAGCTGTTAGGACTCTTGTATGAAATTTCTCTATTTTTCATATAGGCATCTAGTGCTATGAGTTTTCCTCTTAACACTGTTTTCATTGTGTCCCATAAGATTGGGTATGTTTTGGATTCATTTTCATTAAATTCTAGAAAGTATTCTTTGATTTATTTCTTAATTTCTTCCTTGACCCAGAGGTGGTTCAATCGACAGATGTCAGTTTCCATGAATTTGTAGGCTTTCTGTAATTTTTGTTGTTATTGAACTCTAACTTTAGGCCATGGTTGTCTGATATGATACAAGGGTTATTCCCATTTATTATATATATTGACATTTGCCTTAAGACTGAGTATGTGATCAATTTTAGAGAAAATTCCATGGAGTGCTGAGAAATATTTGTATTCCTTTTTGTTTGGGTGGAAGGTTCTGTATATATCTATTAAGTCCATTTGAGTCATACATCTGTTAAATTCCTTATTTCTCCGTTAAGTTTTGTCTGGTTGACCTATCCAAGGGTGAAAGTGGGGCATTGAAGTCTCCCACTATTATTGTGTGGGATTTGATGTGAGGTTTAATCTTTGGTAGTGTTTCTTTTACAAATGTAGGTGCCCTTGTGTTGGGGGCATAGATATTTAGGATTGAAACTTCATCTTGGTGGATTTTCCCTGTAATGAATAAGTAGTGTCCATCCTGGTCTCTTTTGATTCATTTTAGTTTGGATATTTTGTTAGATATGAGGATGGCTACACAAGCTTGTTTCTTAGGACCATTTTATTGGAAAGTCTTTTCCCAACCCTTTACTTTGAGCCTGTGTCTGTCTTTGAAGTTGAGGTGTGTTTCTTATATGCAGCAGAAGGATGGCTATTTTTGTGTCCATCATGGTAGGATGTATCTTTTTATAGGTGAATTGAGTCCACTGACATTAAGGGATATTAATGACCAATGATTTTTGTTATTTCCTGATATTTTTGGTGGTAGCTTGTGTGTATTTCCCTTCTGTGGGATTATCGATTGTTTGTTGTTTCTTGGATGTTTCTGGTTTCCTTAGGTTGGAGTTTTCCCTCTAGTGCTTTCTGTAGGGCCAGATTTGTGGATAAATATTGTTTAAATCTGGTTTTGTTGTGAAATATCGTGTTTACTCCATCTACAGTGATTGATAGTTTTGCTGGGTATAGTAGTCTAGGTTGGCAGCCATGCTCTTTTAGTGTCTGTATAACATCTGACCAGAACCTTCTTGCTTTCACTGTTTCCATTGAATAGTCAGGTGTTATTATGATGCCTCTGCCTTTATAAGTAAATAGGCCTTTTTCCTTTGCAGCTCTTTGTAGTAGGAGATTTCTGGCCCGGACTTTAGGGCCTAGTCTCAAGGTTTAGGCCCAAAGACCCACAGACCTGCAGACCCGCAGACTCTCAGAGATGGAGACACACAGATGCATACGATAGTTTTAAGCTGATCAGCCTAAGGCCCAGGCATATAACTTGCTAGCTCTCTACCTTTCATCTAACCCATGACTCTTAACCTGTTCAGCCATGGGGCTCAGAAACTTTTCTCACAGCAGCATGGTTGTCCTCTGCTTCTTCCGGCTTCTCTCTGGCGTTCTCTCTGGAATTCCACTCTGTTCTTCCTGTTTCTAGAGTCTCCTTAGTCTGGTAGCCCCACCCACACTTCTTCCTGCCTGCCTTTGGCCAGTCAGTAGGTGGGACAATTATTTACAATGTAACAACATAATCTCCACAGCTCTTAGTATTTTTTCTTTGTTCTATAGGTTTAGTGGCTTGATTATTATGTGGTGAGCAGATTTTTGGGGGGCGAGGGGGGAGTCTTGTCTATTTGGTGTTCTGTAAGCTTTTTGTATCTTTATAGGCATTTTCTTCTTTAGGTTGGGAAAGTTTTCTTCTGTGATTTTGTTTAATATATCTTCTGTGCCTTTGAGCTGATATTTTTCTCCTTCTTCGATTCCAATTATTCTCAGTTTTGGTCTTTTCATGGTGTCCCAGATTTCCTGGACATTTTGTGTTATGACTTTTTTGATTTTAGTGTTTTCTTTAACTGACTTATCTATTTCCACTACTGACTCTTCCACTCCAGATATTCTCTCTTCCATCTCTTGTATTCTGTCATGTTTGTATCTGTGGTTCCAGTTCATTTCTTCAGGTTTTCTGTTTCCAGCTTTCCCTAGATTTGTGCCTTCTTTATTGCTTCCATTTCAATTTTTAATTCCTGGAATGTTTCTTTCACCCATTTGTTTTCTTTTTCTTGGTTTCCTTTATTTTCTTTCAGGGATTTGTTCATCTCTTCCAATTTTTGTTTGCAGTTTCTTCTATTTCTTTAAGGGAGTTTTATATATCCTCTATTAAAGCTTCTCTAATCTTCATAAGATTGTATTTAAGGTAATTTCCTTCTGTTTCTTCTTCATTGTTATGCTCAGATCTTGATGTTGTAGAACCATCAGCTTCTTCTGGTGGTGTCTTGTTGTTCTTTATGTTGTTATATGTGTTCTTGCACTAGCATCTGCCCATCGCTTCCTCGGTTCACTCTTAGTCAGCTCTTGGTTGACTTAGACAGTTGTGAACCTGGGGGCTGAGTGTTTCCAGTAATTGCAGAGGCTGCTCTTATTCGGCTCTTAGTTGACTATAGACCAATGAGCTGTGTGTCCCAAGTTGTCACAGGGTCATTCTTGGTAGGGTCTTAGTCAGCTCTTCGTCAGCTGTGGACCAGGAGGGAGGCTTCTGGGTCTCTAGTTATTGGTGGGTGATGACACAGATTGCAGTTTGGGCGGTTTTGCCTGTGGGATGTCCCTCCAGCTGTGTTTTGCTGGGGATTGGGCTGGGGAAGGGGGCTCTCCCAGCTTTCTTTGGTTTAGGGCAGGGCTGGGTTTGGTTGGGGTGCCAGGGGCAGTGTCCCCAGGCCAGGGTTCAGAGACCACGGTCTCCACTTGGCCTGAGGGTTGGGGTATCACTCACCTCTTAGTCAGCTGTGGACTGGGAGGGAGTCTTCTTGCCATGTTGTTCTTTATGTTGTTATATGTGTTCTTGCACTGGTGTCTGCCCATTGCTTCCTTGGTTCACTGCACAATTTGCCTGACTCTCAGATACTGATTTTGGTGCAGTCTGTTCTTGGTGTGTCTGTGTCACAAGAAGCCTCTCTTGGTTCAGTCTGGATTCTTGGTCCACTCTTAGACAGCTCTTAGTCTCTTAGTCAGCTTTTAATCTGATCTTAGTCAGCTCTTAGTCGGCTGTGGGCCAGGTGCTGTGAGTGTCAGTTGTCATGGAGTTCACTCATTATTCATCTCATATACATAACTCTCTCACAGTATAACAATTTACATTGTTCTTACACACTCTCATACAGCTCTTTGCATAGTCCTTGTACATAGCAACAGCCCTTTCATACAGCTTTATCTCTCATGCATTCATTCATACGTATATGCTTTTTCCACATCATTCATTCACTTACTTTTTGCTCATCCCATTCATTCATTCTCTCACATATGTCTCACCCTCTCCTTGGGCTTCTTCTTTTTCATCATTTTTCATTCATCACACACACACTCACATACTGTACAGCTTCTTCCCTACATTGCTGCTGCTCTTACACACTCTCATTCATACACACTCATCCCTCCTTCTCTCTCCCCCTCTACATTCTGCTGCTTATTAGCCAAACTCTGAACAATTATATTTTACATTTTTAGGGCCAATCTGTTCTCATAACACATAAAGTCATACAGCTATTCTAAGACTAGTAATGTCACCAAGACCAGCCAGTGTAAATGCCTTGGCCTTACAGATGATTTTTTTTTCCAGACAGAGACTGACATTGAAGTTCGGGACTTAACAATAACAGTACCAGGTTGAACCTTGAGCTGTCAGGATACGTGAAGAAAGTCAATTATTGCAAGGGGGTGTCTCAGAATAGCCTGGTCTTGATTTAGTAATAAACAGCATCTTGGAATTAGTCTCTGTAAATTATCTGGAGGGGCAGTTTAGTCTGTTGAATTTGTTATGAAGTCTAAAGTTAGTTGTCTTTGAGACTGAAAGTACTGTTACTTTCCTGTGTCAGTAAAAAATATTGTAGTATTATTTCTATACATCAGAAATCAACTTTCTCAAGTGTTCCCAAAGATGTAAAACACACTACCAGTGGGCTGTGGGAAGAACTCGCAGCTGTTCTTATTAGGGAAGCATAGCAGTGGTACCAAAGAAAGTTGCAGACAGAAAACAACTGGTCACCAACAGTCAGTGACCTCAAGGCTCTGCCAGGTGGGGCTCCCCATCAGGGAATTATAGATCTGGTGGGTTAACTTATTAAACACTAGTTGTCATCTGCTATATACTCCATGTCCCTGGCCGGTGTAACTCCTCAGACCCAGGAAATCCCTTCAGATAAACAATAAAAAGATATATTAATAGAAAATTGACTCAAGTAGTGACTGTATTTATAGGAAGGAAATTAATCAGAGATTCATTTTTTTCTAGGAAAACATGTATTAATTTTCTGAATTTCTGTGAAATATTAATTTATGTTACACTTGTTTATGCTGTGAAATATTTGTGTAATGATGCAAATATGTGTTGCGTTCTTTCATGTTGCATTTGTTTAACTCTGTGAAACTATGTTCCTTTGCCTGCCTAAAACACCTGATTGGTCTAATAAAGAGCTGAACAGCCAATAGTGAGGCAGGAGAAAGGATAGGCTGGGCTGGTGGGCAGAGAGAATAAATACGAGTAGAAATCTGGGGAAACGAAGAGATCAGGTCAAGGCGTAAGAAAAGAAGGAGAGGAGGTTGCCAGGCATCAGTCACTCAGCCACACAGCCATTTACAGAATAAGAAAGAAAGAAAAGATATGCAGAAATAGAGAAAAGTAAAAGCCCAGAAGCAAAAGATAGACAGAATAATTTAAGAAGATCTGGCTAGAAATAAGCCAAGCCTGGGTGGCATTCATAAGTGAGAGTAAGTCTCCTATGTGTTTGTTTGAGAGCTGGGAGGCCTGCCCCAAACAATGAAGACCAAAAAGTTTAAAATAATAACAACTATCAGTCAGATACATTTCTTCTCATAACTCCTGAGTTTAATCTTCAATCATCTCAATTTGACACTTTTTTAAAGAGCAATTTTCTTTTCCTTCTTTTTCTAGAACTCTGTCTTTGTTTAATTCTGCTTTGTTTGTTTCTGTTGAGACAGAAGTTTCTTAATGAAGTGCATGCTGGCCTTGAACTTGTGATTCTTTTGTCTCGCTTTCCAAGCTCTGGAATTAAAAGCCTGCTGCCACACCTGGCTCTTTTTTTATTTTAAAATAATAGAAATTGACTCAACCTTTCTTCTATCAAGATGATTGGGACTGAGGTTTTATTTTGTAGTTTATTTTAGCTTCATAGAGTCTTATTAGTTATACATCATGGTTTTCACACTATTATCTTTTTCAACTTCTGGGGGTTTTTTTGCCTATTGTGACATCTCAGGGCATTCTAACCTCAAAGTGCTGAGCTAATCTTACAGGTCTAAATTGACTGCATTACCTAAGCAATCTGCTTCCCCCTGTTCTTATTGTAGAGGTTTTTCTGTCTATGGGTCACAATGCTGGGCTAGCCAGCAAAGTAGGTATATGTGCATTTATGGAAACCACTCTACTTTCAAGATGGCTTTTAATGGCTGAGTTTTACATGACAAGTGACTGTAAATCATATAAACATAGCATTCTTAACCCAGTCTTCAGGTCAACTTCCCCTCTGTTGGATTCCCACACGGTCCAGGGCCACTCCACTGTCACCATACGAGAAAGAGGCTGAAGGGATGGTAGCTAAATGGGGTCTGTAGAGGATTGCTATTCCAATATTGTATTTTACAGTTTTCATGAACTGTATCGGCAATAACTTGTGGAGAAGGCTAGTGCAGGACAGGGGCCTGGGAACTCTTGAATCTACAGTAAATCTGTTGATCTGCCCTGTAATAGGTGCAGCCACTAAGCAGGAACTCCAACAGTGACTGAATAGATACACAGAAAGCCAGGAAAGGGAGGAGGGTGAGAGGGAGCTGAACAGCAGCACCAGTGCCTATAAAGAAGACAGGACAGGGGCATTGTTGGCATTTGTTGAAGTACTGCCAGCACCTGCTTGACCTCAGTCAGGCAATGTGCTCCACTCATAGCTGGTGCTTTGGGCCCCCTGGATAAGCAGCCTGTGTTCTTCCCTCTGCCTCAACTCTAGCTGTTCTAGCCACACAAAGAGCTATATTCTCATCACCATGGTAGTAAGGTTGCCAATCACCCAGCATCCCTGTGTGCTTCTTTGATTTGCAACATTTAAAGGGCATGAAGTGAGGCATTCAGAGGCATGCTTTTAAAGTTGAAGTTACCCTAGTGTGAGTCCCAACTGCAACATCTTTGCTGGCAGTCACCACTGAGCACAGCTGGTCGGGTGGCACTGCTTGCCCTATAAAATGTTTGATACTTTGCCAATAAACTGTAAAGAGGAAAAGAAAGCCCATGTCTACTTTGCAGTCACAGGGCAGCTTTGGAATGTGCTTGCAGAAGCAAAGCATGACCCTTGCTCTGTCAAATTACAGTACTCCAGCCTACTCAGAGCAGGTATAAAGTTTCAGAATTGCAGCCTTACTCTCTGGAATTGACAGCCCTGGAAATTCAGAGGCCACCCCCCACCCCCACCCCCACCCCCAGTCCCTCTTTTTCTACTAGTTTTGATAGTTAAGTGTATCCTTGTGATGCACTAAAACTATCTTGTCAAAGGGCCAGGGGCTCTTCAGTTCCCCTCCTAGTGGTCTCAATAGGAACTGCACTCCTCTGTCCCTATAGCAAAGAATCTTTGGAGAAAAAAAAAATTACAGCCCTTCAAATCACCTCCTTAGTCACACTTCAGAGTCTGGGTCATCTACTGAAAACTGAAAATAACTGGGACTTTCACTGAAGGTACTACCAGGCATGCTGAGTAATCTACCTGCTTATAACCCCAAGAGGGAGCATGTGGCAAGAAGCATTCAAGTTCAAGGTCAACCTGAACTAACTAATAATACAACCCAATCTCCAAAATATAGACAAACAACAGAAAACTTAACAAGGCAAATGCTTTTTCAAAGCTAAATTCCATATTCACTTTTAAATGAGTGAAATTCAAGTGTGTTTGTGTTTA
Organism: Phyllotis vaccarum; assembly: GCA_033318265.1. Classification (NCBI taxonomy): domain Eukaryota; kingdom Metazoa; phylum Chordata; class Mammalia; order Rodentia; family Cricetidae; genus Phyllotis; species Phyllotis vaccarum. Next base: position 61,078,453 of record JARWLC010000002.1, read on the forward strand.
TCTGTCTCTCTCCCTTCTCTCTCTCTCTCTCTCTCTCTCTCTCTCTCTCTCTCTCTCTCTCTCTCTCTCTCTCTCTCTCTCTCCACCTAAACACCCCCTATGTGATTTATGTGCATATACTAGAGGATAACCTTGGATGTCCTCAAGCACTATCTACCTTTTATTTTATTAAGGAAGACGTGATGCCCACATTCCCAAGAGGTACAGTAGGTGGTTTGGGGCTGTTTGGTGGATTATGGATGTTTATCATTGTTTAGGGAGTTTGGTTGTAAGTTGTTATTAGTCATAGTCAGGGGGGAAACTAAGCAAAAGAGATTAGACTTAGAGATTTTGTTCTGAAAAGAAAAGGGGGTACAGGAATGATAGGCTAAAGGATACACTATTGAATCTACTTTTAAACTAAAAAAACAACTACTAGTCTTAAATATTTTACACATAATTTTTGTGTATTGATACAAATTTAAGGCTACTTTTGTCATATGTATATGTGCTTCCACTATTGTTTAAGGAATTTTTATATATTGATACAAATTTAAGGTTAGTTTGTAACATACTGTATATATGTTTCTACTCTAGTTTAAGGTATTGTACCTATGCAACTCATTTAAAAATATAATGAAATATAAATTTACTCCATGAAAGCTATCATTTCAAGTTATTTAGGATAATTAAAAATGCAGGCTAGTGGCTAATCATCTATAACAATCAAACTTGTAGTCATGTTAGCTATATTTTAAGGTCAAACAGACATATTTTAGAGAGATAGATAAATAGATAGATGGATAGATGTTCTTCAAATACTTCAGAGACCTACAGAATATGGCATTTAAGATGTTTTAACAACCTAAGTCTTTTCATGACAGTGAGACTCATCTGCTTCTGACAGCAACAATTTACTTCAGAGAAGATGATGGGGATGGAAGAACCTCCATATGAAGTTTGCTTTCATTGTAGCAAATTTAGCCTTTGGGCAAGAAACTGCCCTTGCCTCAACTACTGACAGTACGGTATCCAAATTGGACAAACAGGATACAAAAGAAAATGACTGCTGAACTTAACCAAGACAAGGCAGGACAGTCTGATGTGGGAATGTCTTTCTGTATGCCGTGAATATCAATCTCTAAATAAAGGAGCTGTTTTGGGCCATGACAGGCACCATAGAAGAAGTAGGAGGAGAAATCAGAGCATAGGTAGGAAAAGCAGGGCAGAGTCGGGCAGATCAAGCAAGCCGCCCAAGGAGCAACATGTAAGGAACACAGGTGAGCCACGGGCCACGTGGCAGACAGATTAATAGAAATAGGTTGAGTTGAGATGTAAGAGCTAGCTAACAATGTGCCTGAGCCATAGACCAAACAGCATGAAGTTAATATAAGTGTCTGAATAATTTTGGGGGGCCTGAGCAGCAGCGGCAGGCTGCTAAGGGGTCTGGGGCTGCAGGTCTGTGGCCTCTGGCTGCACGGGACCAAGAAACCACATTGCAACAACAGTCCTTCAAAGTTCCTGCTTCACAGAAAAGTCTGACAGATATTCTAGGCCTGTGGACCAAATATAGATGCTTCCTTGTTACAGAGGAAACTTGTGGTGACTGTCCAGGCAGCCCGCTGTCTCTGTCATTTCTATAGTTTTGAAAGTTGTTTGCTTTGCACTTCCTGTTTACTCAAGCATTAGAATACCATTCTCAGGTCTCTGATGGGGTTGACAACTAGATAGTTATAGTTACAATTTCCTTGTTATCAAACTCAGAAACAAAATTCACAGAAAGATATAAAGTTGAGAGATATAAGGTTGAGAGACAGAAAAGCTTAAGTTGTTTATCTAAAAAAATATTTTGAGGTCTAAAAAGATAGCTTAAAAATTATGATATAAAGCAAATTAGATACAAAACTTTGGATTAACAAGATAGGATAGAAGATACTATCTGACCAGAATTAGCCATAGAGGTTTTGGAGAACCGAGGACATACAGAGAAACACTGAAAGTTGTAGAGAGGGGTTTAGAAAGATTCAAGGGCCCTTTTGTATTGAGAAAGGAAAAAAAGAGGAAGTTATTGGTCACTTCTCTTATGCTTCTCTGATCAATCAAGTTTTTACCCCAATATCTGACTCCTGGGTTTTATTTAATAATAGAACAATATCAGTAATCACTTCACAGGGTCTCTCACTGGCCTGTAAATCCCCCACGTGGCTATGACATCTGGCCAACCAATGAACTTCAAGGATTCTCCAGTACCCATCACCTCCAGCACTGAAATCATGAGCATATGCTACATGGCTTCTGGGGGTTGGAGTCAAGCCCTCACACCTGCAAGGCAGGCACTTTGCTGAGCTCTCTCCCCAGTCCTCATATCTATTCTTGTTAAATGTGGCTCATATTGTCCCTGGCCAAGTTAGAAGACATGATTGACAATGTTTATTGTCAAGTGTATTGTGACATAATGCCGTCCTGCCAATCTACAAGCTCAAGCATTTCCCACAGTCATTGACTTCTCCCTTTAAAAGGCATTCCTGGAAACTCTGTGGATCCTGCTTCAAAATATCCTGAGAACCTCAGTCTCAGCAACCAGGTCACCACATCCCCTCCTCTTTGGTTTTCCCAGCACACTCAGCATTACAGAGGCTTTGCTCTCTAGTGTTCCCTAGAGTGCTCAGTTATCAACAAGAGCAAATCGTTCACAGGGGAGATGACCCTACATAACACCAACCAGAGGAAAAAAAGTGGATCAACCAAGGATTTGTCATAAAGCAGATCTCTCCATGGGACAACTGGAACTTTACCTCACTGAAAAGTGTTGAGAGCTAGTATAGGATATACTCCTCAGAGTTATCTTGTCCTAGAATCAAGGACTCTCTGGCTTTTATCCACCCCTTCTCATAGCCACTGGTTAGGATTAGTTCTGGCCCTTCTAGCCTACCATGGTAAAATAAGAGATTAGCTCTGAGAGGGACTGACCAATGCCTGTAAAGCAGGATATAAAGAGCAATAGCTGATAATGATCTCTCCATCTAGGCCAGGTCAGGGCTTTAAACAGGGTATAAAGATGTTGATAGTCAAAGAAACAGGATGAAAAACAAAAATTGACAGTCAAATGGTATGTTGACTGGCTCAGAAAACTATAAACAACTTCAGAGCATCCCTAGTAGGGAAGGTATGTACACAGAACAATGATCCTTTCCCTAGAAACTTCTCTACTCTAGGGGTACTTTAACCTCTCTATATAGTCTTATGCTTTATATATCTGTATGTGAAAGATTGAATTCTGGATAAAATGGGCTTCCAAAAAAGTTTACCTTTTCCTCTGAAAATTCCCAACCTTGGAGAGGAGCCAGGGAACGGATAACTGGAAAGGGGAAAGAGAATCATGACTGCTAAGATTGGGTCTTGCTGCTCTGTCCAGGCAGATCTTTTCCTAAGAGTGTATTCTGTTCAGTATTTACTCTAATTAAACTCTTAACTGCCTGAGCTATGATTATGTTCCAGATAAGTTCTTCTCTATTGGGAGCACAACAATGGAAGTTTCTGGAAGGGTTGAGACAAGAAAAAATGGTAGTGCCAACCCCTCAACAACCTCTGGGCAGTATGTCCAGAAGGCAGAGAATTATGGGTACTGGCTGTTGGAAATCTGGCAGGTGAGTCCAAATATGGTGATACTAGGCTAGGCTGGGACATTAGTCTCATGAGATATAGTAACCCGTGAGGACTAATGTCCCCTCAAGATCCACTGAAGTTAGAAGTTTATACTATCTATGGAGAGAGAGGATACCTCGGATGATCCAGATACCCCGACAATCTGTTTAGACAGGACCCTCTAGGACCTGTCCTCCAGTGTCTGTGAACACTGGCATGAGTGAGGCAGGGAGTTTGGTGAAACATCCTTACTGTCAAGGTAAGCCCAGCCGCTCATGCAGTCAAAAAGATGCCACACCCCCAAACCTGCTCCTTTATTTTTAAGTGAAATACCGGCTTATGAATATCTGAGTGTGTAGCCTAACCGCATTACACATACACACACACAAGAGAGAGAGACTTTTCCTCATGATTAAAAAAGCATTTTCCAACAATAGCAGTTCCTTCCAAATCAAGAGAAGACATATTTTGAGCATTTTGAGATATCTTCTCAATATTAAAACTGAGATACTGTTTTACTCTCTCTATTGAGAGTTTATAACTTGTTGCTGTGGTCGTGTTTGAATCACCAATTCAACATTCCAGACAGAGCCAATAGCATCTGGGGCTCTCAATCAGAAAATCTGAGGAAGAGGTGAAAGTGTGCACTACTTCATTCAGTCTGCTTAATTTTTTCCAGTGTGTCTGTGTATGCTCACACACGTGTGCACAGATGCATAGGCTGGCCAAGAAATCCTGACCCAAGAGATCCTCCTGCCTCAGCTGAGAATACAGGTCTCATTATGTCTTTTTACATCATCATGTCATGTGATTTATTTTGCAGATTGTGTTGTTTCGTTGTAAATAATTGTTCCACCCACTGGTTTAATAAAAAGCACTGATTGGCCAAAGGCAGGCAGGAAGTGTGGGCGGGGCTACCAGACTAAGAAAACTCTGAGAACAGGAAGCACAGAGCAGAATGCCAGAGAGAAGCCGTAGGAAGCAGAGGACAACCATGTTGCTTTAAGAAAAGGTACCCAGCCGCATGGCTGAACAAGATCAGAGACATGAGTTAGTTTCAGGGTAAAGAGCTAGCAAGTTATATGCCTTAGGCCGATCATCTGAAAACTATTGAAAGCATTTGTGTGTCTCTGTGGGACTGTGGGACTGCGGGTCTGTGGGTCCTGAACCTTGAGGTTAGGCCCTAAGGTCCAGGTCAGAAAACTCCTACTACAAATGGCAGCCCAACGTGGGTCAAATATGCCCACATAAAGCCATAGAAAGCTTAAAAATGATTTAGAGCCCAAAGCAGCCTCTGAATTGTGTCTCCCATGTGAGCGGTGGTACAGAGATGCCCTGGTGAGGCACATGGGCTTGAGCTACAATGGCGGGCTTTTGGAGTGCAGTTTAAGGTGTAAAATGGCTTGTTCCTGAAGTCACACAGGAGCCTAGATGTAAGCAAAACATTGTAAATGATGTATTTAAGGTTTCTGTTCTTAAGGACAAAAAGAGAAAGAGTCAAAGATGGCTTCTTAGTGATGATATTTTCTTGGATCAGCTCTGTTTGCCAGAGGCAAACTGAGGCTTGACTTTTTTAAGAGAAGCTTCCTGATTCAGCCTTAGAGGAAAAACACTTGTGAGTCTTTTAAGAGGCTCTGCTGCCTGATACTTAAATGGAGTTAATAAGCTGCAGATGGCAAAACTTTACTTGGTAATTATATGGACCCTAAAATTCCTCAGAGTACCTGGGTTAAAAAGATTTCTATGAAATTAGACTAGGAGCTAGGTGGAGCCATCCACCATTCCTACCAACCTTGAATCCTGGCAGATTAAAGGTGTGTTCAGAAACAGAAAGAAATAGAAGAATCTGGGTGGAGTCAATCACCCTAGCCAAGCAAAGGTGTGGTCAGAGACAAAAAAAGTTAAGAAATAAATATACAGTAAAGACAGTATTTTTAAAAAATCTAAGTAGCTTAGAGTGTGTCGAAAATATATATACATAGCCTTAGAAAAAGAAAAGGTAGAGAAAGCCCTTAAAAATGAAATAGAATAAAAAATAAATAAATAAATAAGCCACGTAAAAGATGGAAAATACAAAGAATGTCTGGATACTGTATGTTATTGTCTTATCTTTAAGCTTCTTGATTGAAAATGACTTAGTAAAAGCTGCTAAAAGACATTTGATTATAAATGTTGTTGGATTAATTCAACCTATATATTTTGTAAATGAGTTTACTTTAAAATTGTAATGCAAAGATATGCTACTTTGGAGAAGAGGTTTTTGTTTTATTTCCACAGAAAATGAGAAACTGTGGATTTATTTCTGGATAAAGAACATAAAGTTTGATAGAGGAAGACCACCTGAAAAATCTCCAATGGAAATGGATGGAGCAGATGATTCAGCATTTCAGAGTGCCTCTGTTGAAGTTTCCTGAGCTTTGTATCCAGAACAATTTCAAGGAGACTGGCTGAGATGACCCAGCCTTACAGACACTGAAGACTTTTGCATAATCCTACATTTTTCTTTGGATTCCCATGTGATTGCCAAAGCCCCCATTCAGCAGGAAGTAGCCTAGAGAACAACGCCCACATTCCCAAAACGTGGATTATGGATGTTTGTATTTATTTACAATGTTGTTTATAAGTTGTTATAGATAAGGGGGGGAAAGAATATTAGATTTGGAGTTCTTTTTGTATTAAAAAGAGAAAGGGGGATATGTGGGAAATTGTGTTGTTTCATTGTAAATAATTGTCCCACCCACTGGTTTAATAAAAAGCACTGATTGGCCAAAGGCAGGCCAGGAAGGGGGGGGGGCTACCAGACTAAGAAAACTCTGAGAACAGGAAGCACAGAGCAGAATGCCAGAGAAAAGCCGGAGGAAGCAGAGAACAACCATGCTTCTGTAAGAAAAGGTACTGAGCCCCATGGCTGAACAGGTTAAGGAGTCATGGGTTAGATGAAGGGAAAAGAGCTAGCAAGTGATATGGCTGCTCCTGAGGCCGATCAGCCTAAAACTATCAGTATGCATCTGTGTGTCTCTGCAGGTCAGTGGGTCTGTGAGTCTAAACGTTGAGGTAAGGCCGGAAAGTCCAGACCAGAAACCTCCTACTACACAGACAAGCATATTATTCTCTTGCATTTTACACTTAGTGTATTTTCTTGTGTTTTACAGTTAGAATATTGTGAATGTTGTGAAAGTTTATTATACAAACAGCTATATATTTTATGTGACTTTCAGGTAGAAGAGAATGTTTAAAATACTTTCATATAAAAAAGGTTGGACCTGGGAGAGCTGAAACCCTGTTCTTAAGTTTACAGAAGAAATGCGATGTCCTGAGCAGATGTTGCGAGCGGCCCCTGCTGGTCACAGAGATTCCTGCCATCCGGCTGGCTTCCCTCCTTCAGATTGTGGCCATCTGAGAGGCCTCTGAGCTTCCAGAGGGGGAGTGGATCCGAAAACCTCGTCCTAAGGGGGTTGGTGGGGAGGGTGGGAAATGTGAAAAGACATCTTACAAGTGTGATTGAAAAATATGGAATGTGGAACGTGTCCCTTCCTTTTCTAAGAGCTGACATGAACAAGCTGGTCTGAACTAGAGAGAGAAGAAAGCTAGGGGGTGCGACTTACAGACCCCAGTGCTTTCAAAATATTGGGGGGGGGCTGTTTTTTTTTTTAACTAATTAACAAATCCATACTTCTCTTACTCCTCACTGCAACAACTTCCTGACAGCCCACTGTTTCTTTTTTGAGTCTTTTTAGAGATTGTTTTAATTGACTAAATCAAAACCTAAAGGACGTCGGCGTTCCTCTCTTGCAGTTGCGTCATGTTTCCACGAGGCGGCACTGGGCCGGGCTGGAGACAGCACAGCAGAACACTGGAGAAAAGGAGAAATGTGTATTTGTGTTGGAGGGACAGTGAGGTTTCCCGAGACTGAGGGAAGACGGCAAGGGTCTAGATAGCTCCTTCCTGAGGCTTAGACATTTCCTGCATTTGCTCTTGCAGGTTTTCGGGAATTCGGCTTCCTGGAGGACACATAGGGCGTCGCAAGGCATGAGCCGTGTTTCGTTTGCCCTGTGACCCTGCTGGACCTCACACAGCCAAATCTACCCCACACTTTCCCTAGTGTATTCCGGGTGTTTGCCAGCTGTTTCCTGTTGAATTCCTAAGGCGGCTTTAACCTCCCTATTTCTGGTTAATTTGACCTGGTCAAATTATCACTTTTATTCCTGTACCGTTCTCAGGACACTGCTATTATTATGCCTCTGGAAAACATCTTTCCTGGCAGGAAATGGCTACAACTGTCTTAAGGAGAGGGACAGAGTTTACGTTATGCAAGGAAGAACTAAAAAGTTGTTTGCAGTCTGTTATGCCTGCCTCCGGAGGTAGTGAGATTCCTGTCTTTAGGAATACTTAGAAGAGACTGATCTGAAAGCCCCTCACCCCAGCCTCCCAACAGGTGTGCACTTCGGGGTGCCGCTGGAAGGACATGAGCCCCGCCCCCCATGTGCCTACCATTGCAGTTTCCCCCTCTTTTGTTGAAACTAATGAGTCACGATCAGAGTAATGTTTTTCTGTGACTCCAAAACCATTTTGCTTAATGAGGTACTAAGTCTTTATAATTAGGCCCAGAAGGAAATGAGGACGTGGCCCTTAAGAGCAATAATTATTTCAGTTATTTATGGTAATAAAAAATTGAAAATAGGAATTCTTCCTCAGAATGCAACTATTTATTCCTTTACATATTGCCTAACAGGCAATTACCCTATTAAGGCAGCGTTTTGTTGCTAAAGACATTAATTGAAATGTAAATTAAATGTAAATCAGCTAATTAAATTGATATGTAATGAACTTGTCAGGCAGGCGTCTCTGATCAGATGCATTTTACTAATAAACTAGCATTGCAGCCTGCCCAATACACAACTGGGCAAAGGCTTCCTTCCTAGCCGAGTGGCACCTGGCACAGGGTTAGAACGGAGGGCAAGCTCTTCAGAAACTCAGGAGGCTGGGACATTCGGTCATGGCTCTCAGACACTGGTCTAGTGATCCCCATCTGGGTTCTTTTTCTTTGGATACCGAGATTCACATGCAAACACTAGAAAATTCAGTGCAAACCGGGGCATGTCATGGGTCTGCCTGGAAATAGGATGTGTCTTGGGAGTGACCCTCTCAGGAGGCATCACCAGTGCTTTCTGATTCCCTTTGATGCAGGCTCCTCTCTGGGCTGTGTAGTCCTTAGGTTGATGTCTTATGAACTCCCCATTTCCACACAGGGGAGCAGGGTTAAATGAAGTTAAATGCTGAGGCTTTTGTCAGTTGACCTTGGGCATTTTTTGCATCGAGCATGGACTGGCACAGCTGAGCAGTTGTTCAAATATTGAAACATTTGGTTGGCAAATAGCTACTTCTCTACCTTACGGCTATTTGTATCTCAGATGTACATGTCTCCTTTGTCCTAGCCTATCAAGATCCTTTCCTAGAGCCCCCAACATGGAAAGAATTCACATCTAGAATAAGAAGGGCCCCTTAGGACACTGGGTTGGTATCCATTCTGCTTGGCTAATACCCCTGTACACCCTGTAGTGCGTCACTCCTAAACCAATCCTTCTGATGGAAAAATCCCACTCCATTGTAGCGAGTAGGAAGATGATTTCTTGGTTTCTGAACCAGATGTGTCCAACTGTGGTCCATAGGCCACAGGTGTCCCAGGGCAGCTATGAATGCAGCCAACAGACTGTAAATGATCAGTTTTCACAATGTCAAAAGGCTGGATACCCAGTCTGCTAGACTTGGTTAACAGTGATGCTCAAAGCTGTATATACTGGAATCACCTGCAGGGATTCTCAGAACAGAGTGCTGAGCCCCATTCCCAGAGCTTCTGATTTGAGGATTAGTCCTGAACCTCTGTTTATGATACTGTCAAGTTGCTAGGTGACAGCAATGTTACAGGGCTGGAGACCACACTTATTACCACCCTTCAGAGCATTGAGAGTAACATCATTCAGACTGTTGGGTGGTAGGTAATGCAGGTGAGGAACCATAGGTAAGAAAATTATTTTGGACAAATAAAATTGTTTCAGTGCTCAGCTGTGTTCATTTATGTCAACCCCTCATCACTGGTTAAATACCTCCCTAAAAAAACTCAAGAGAGGAAAGGTTTATTTTGGCTCAGAGCTTTGAGGACATAAATCCATTATGGCAGGGAAGATCTGGTAGTCGGTGTTTCTATGGCATCTGGAGTGTATAGCAGCTGCCTGCTTACTCTTCAGTAGGGCAGGAAGTAGGGTTGGTTGTAAACTGCAGAGCCCACCTTCAGTGACCCACTTCCTCCAGTGAGGCTCCACCTACCAGTGGTTCTACAACCTCACAGCACAACTCCCAGGGGCACCAAAAGCATTCAAACACAAGAACTTTCAGGGAACATTTCACGCTCCAAGTGTCACAATTACCTATAGCCACCTTCATGTTATAAGTGGTATCTGGGTGAATAGGACAGATACCTTATGGCTTTAGAGGACTAAAATATTTACTGGTTTTGCCATTTTGTTTTAGGTACTTACTACCAACTCTAATGGCCTGAGTTTGATCCTTGGAATATGCATGGTGAAAAGAAGAAAACCAGCTCTGCTTATGCCTTATGGCGTGCTCACTACCACCCCACACTACTCCAAACACAACATAATGTTCAATGGAATAAAAGAGAGATTTATTTATCTTAGTAGGGTTCCCCACTGACTAGTTGGTTGAATCCCCAGTCGGGTCTTTAAATCTGGAGAAGCGCCAACTTCCAGGGAGTCCAGGACCCTCTCTCAGCTTTCTCAACACGTTCCTCTCTGGCTAGGGAAACACAGATGGCTCTTGTATCTGAAAAGATCCATTCATTAGGAAAATTGCTGCACATGGTTGACGAGACTTAGGGATGTGAGTGAACAAAACTGCTCGCTCTCCTGACCAAGTTTGCTAACGGCTGAGACTTAGCACACTCTTCGAGCTCTTAATCAGAGTATCTGCACCCATGAATTTTAAATATTTTCCTAGTTGCTAAAATATGACATATTCTCAGGAAGAAATACATCCTTTATAGCAGTGGTTATCAACCTTCTTAATGCCTCAATCCTTTAATATGGTTCCTCATGTTGTGGTGACCCCCCCACCATGAAATTATTTTATTGCTACCTCATAACTATAATTTTATTACTATTATGAATCATAATATAAATATCTGATATGCAGGATATCTGATATACAGTCCCCATAGGGTTCCCAAACCATAGGTTGAGAACTACTGATTTAGCCTCCTAGTACCATCCTCAGTGACTCTGACTATGCAATCATTTTGTCTACTTACTCTTCTCCAAAAATGTAACTTCGGCTTTGACTCTAATGAAATTAATCTCACGATGCCCGCTCAGAAGGCCCTCATCGGGATTCTCCACACCCACGTAAAAGCTGAGTGTGGCAGCACACACCTGTAGTCCTAATGCTAGGCAGATGGAAACAGGTGAATTCCTAGGCTCATTAGTCAGCAGATCTAGCCAACTGGTAAGCTCTATGTTCAGAGGCACTTCCTTTCAAAACATGAAGTAATAAGAGACAAAGACATTCAGCATCAGCCTCTGGCCTTCACACCACACAGACACACACGCAAACACATACATATGCATCACATGCACAAATACACACACACACACATACACACACACACACACACACACACACACACACACACGACAGAGAGAGAGAGCGCTTCAACTACATTAGCTAATACCATTTGCTCCCCAAAACCATGCTAACTGAAAGCATTCACCTTACCAACATTTACTGCCTTCAGACTTTTAAGTTCTAATTTTTAAATTTAATTAAATTATAGTTAAAAAATATTATCTACCCTGTCAACTATTTTATAGTACTAGGGTTGAACCTAGGGCTTTGTGTACACTAGGCAAGAACTCTACCACTGAGCAATAATATTACAGTGCACTTTAACAGATTTTAATTGTATGTTATTGATGACATGATGTTGGGCAGCAAATCTCCAGACTGATGTGGGATATCTTTCAGTATGCTGTGAATATCATTAGTAAAGTAACTGCTTTTGGCCTATAGCAGGCACCTTAGAAGTAGGCAGGAAATCGGAACATAGATGGGGAAGGAGGGCAGAGGCAGAGAAAGACACAATTTAGCTGCCCATGAAGCAAGATGTAATGAAATAGGTAAACTACAGGCCATGTGGCAGGATGAATTAATGGAAATGGGTTGAATTAAGATGAAGGAACTAGCTAGCAATATGCCTGAGACATAGGCCAAATAGCATGAAATTAATGTAAGCCTTGTGTGATTATTTTGGGCTAGTTAGTCAGTCTGGAACTACAGGTCTGTGGGTCTGGACCACCAGCCGGATGGGCCAAAAACCACCTTCAACAGATGGCATACCACTGTGGATCACTTAGACCCACATAAAGCTAGAGAATCCTTAAAATGGGTTCTAGAGCACAGAAACAGAGTCAAAAAAAAGCTTCCAAGTTGTATCTCTGAAGTGGATTATAGTATAGAGTGGTGTGCAGGCTTGCTACAGGCAACTTAAGTTGTACAAAGGCCAGTTCCTGAAGTCTCACAGAAGACTTGATAAAAGCAACAAGCTGCATATGATCGATTTAAGGTTTCTGTCTATACAAGAAAGATGGGAATAGAGACAAAGATGGTTTCTTGGTAGCAGCATTTTCTGGGACTGCTCTGTTTGCTGAGACAAGCAGAGGCGTGGCTTCTTTAAGAGAGGCTTCCTGACTCAGCATTAGCAACAAAATCTGTGTTGGCAAGTACTTCCCAGAATTGGAAAGATAAGTGTGGCTCCGTGCCTCAGCCATATTGAAAAGCAAAGTGGGGCAGAGTCAGCAGTCAAAGCAGTGCTGTAGAGTCTAGCATTTTAAAAGCTCTCTGGTTAGAAAATGATTAATGATACACAATAAAACAGATCCAGATGGAGAAAACCTCTAAATGGCTTACAATGTATATGAAAAAGAATACGTAGACTGGGAGAGAAAAGAAAGAAGGTAGAGAAAGTCTTTAAAAAAGAGAAATAGAGTAATAAAAATATAATAATCCATGTAAAGATGGAAAATACACAACAGGTCTGGATTATGGTTATTATTGCATTTTCTTTTAATTTTTTTTAACTGTTAATGAACTAACTGCAGAAAGACAATTGATTGCAAAGGCTGCTAAGTTAAATAAACATATGTTTTGAAGGTATCTTGACTTTGAAATTTGGGTCTAAGGATATGTTGCTTTGGAAAAGAGGTTCTGCTTTTGTTTCCAAAGAAGATGAGAACCTGTGAATTGCTTCCAGGCTAATGTTGTTTGGTCAGCCAAGACCCCCTGATCTTTGATGGGAAGAGATGGTCATATCAGCTTCCCGGATGCCAACCAATTAAGATAATCCAACCTCAGAACATCATGAGATTGCCAATGCCCCTCAATCAGCAAGAAGTAGTAATGGAAAACTACACCCAAATTCCCAAAATAATGTTTGTAAGTGTTTGTTTTCATTACAAATGGTTAATGGTCATAGTCAATCTCTTTCTAAGAAAAAAATGGAGGATATGGTCTAGGAATGATTTTAAAAGGATAGATTGTTGAATTTACTTTGATCCAAAAATCAGCTGTTAATCTCAAAATATTTTACATTGGTATGGATTTTGGGTTATTGATACAAATTTAAGGTCAATTTTGTTATACTGTATTATATTTATACTGTTTAAGATACATTTATGCAATTCTTTTAAAATTATAATGCATAACTAAGAAATGTAGATTAATAGTTGTTGTAGTGGGGGTTTCTTGGTCCTAGGCGGCCAGAGGCCCAGACCCTGTTGTGCCAGACTCCTTAGTCACCAGCCGCCGCTGCTCAGGCCCCCAGAAATGACTCAGATGCTTATATTAACTTTATGTTGTTTGGCCTATGCCTCAGGTACATTGTTAGCTAGCTCTTATATCTTAAATCAATTCATTTTCATTAATCTGTCTGTCACGTGGCCCATGGCTCACCTGTGTTCCTTACATGTTACTCCTTGGGCAGCTTGCTTGATCTGCCTGACTCTGCCCTTCCTTTCCTACCTATGCTTTGATTTCTCCTCCTACTTCTTCTATGGTGCCTGCCATGGCCCAAAATGGCTCCTTTATTTAAAGATTGAGATTCACAACATACAAAAAGGCATTCCCACATCACTTCCCCCTTTCTGTTTAATCAAAAAGGAAGGTTTTAATTTTAACATAGTAAAATTACATATAACAAAATAGCTATCAAGCAAGAATTATAGTTACAATATCTAGTCTATTTGTATTTAGCAAAATTAAGGAAAATATTCTATCATTTACCTTATTCTTATGAATTTAAAGTGTCATATCCAATATACCTTTTAAATGACTAAGAAAAACTGTACCTATAACTATCTAATCTTTAACTACATCAAAGACCATAGAAGGATGTATTTACCCAAGTAAACCAGAAGTACAAGCGACTTCTAAAATCTAGAAAGGACAGAGATGACACTTATCTGCCTGGACAGTCACCCAAAGTTCCTTTATAAAGTTGGGGCATCCATCTTCAGCTTACAGGCCCAGAGTCTCTTTTAATTTCAGTGAAGCAGGAAATCTGCTCTGCCCATTCTGGCACAGTTCATCCGTTGCTTCTCCTCTGCCTGAAGAATGTCTGACAGTTTTCTCTGCAAAGCAGGAACCTAAAGGACCATCTTGGCTTGTTCTGCCAAAGTTTAGAGGTCATCTTCCTATGGAACCTGCATGTCTAATTTAAACAGCATACTGTCAAGCAGTCAATATAAGAACAGGTTCTTGTCCAATGGTTAACCATTGTCACAAATAGACTCCATATGGAGTTTTTTCGATGTCTATTTTTTTCTTGAAATAAATTAGTGCTGCCAGGAGCAGACCTGTCTCACTGTTTAGAAAAGTCTAAGCTCTTAAAATATTTTAAATGGCATATTCTTTAGGTTTTAGAAGTATTTGAAGATTACTTATCTAATTGAAATATATTTTTGTATACCTAAAAATCTTAACTAACCTAACTATAAGTTTGATTATCAAAGATGACTATTAACCTTTATTTTTTAATTATATATTACAATTTTAAATCAGTTACATGAACATAATACCTTAAACAAGAATAGAAAAATACATACAGCATAACAAAATTGACCTTAAATTTGTATCAATAAACCAAAATCTATACCAATGTAAAACATTTCAAGATTAACAGCTGATTTCTTGATCTAAGTAAATTCAATAATCTAATTTTTAAAAAATCATTTATATACCATATCTCCTTTTTTTTAGAAAGAGATTAACTATGACCATTAACCATTTATAATGAAAACAAACATTTACAAACAATATTTGGGGAATTTGGGCGTAGTTATCCATTACTACTTCCTGTTGATTAAGGGGCATTGAAAATCTCACGGTTGTTGAAACTGGATCAGTCTGCAGCCATGAAGCTGATACGGCTATCTCTTCCCATCAGAGGTTTTTTCAGGGGGTGTTGGTTGATGAAACCATATTTGCCTGGAAGCAATCCACAGGTTCTCATCTTCTGTGGAAACAAAAGCAGAACTCTTCCAAAGCAATAAATCCTTAGACACAAATTTCAAAATCAAAATACCTTTAAAATATATATTCTTGTTTAACTTAGTAGCCTTTGCATTTACAATCCATTGTCTTTCTGCAGTTAGCTCATTAACAGTTAAAAAATTAAAAGAAAACACAATAACAACCAAAATCCAGATTTTGTGTCTATTTTCCATCTTTACATGGCTTATTATATTTTTATTACTCTATTTCTCTTTTTGAAGACTTTATCTTCTCTCTTTTCTCTCTGAAGCCTATGTACCTTTTACACACATTGTAACCCGTTTACATGTTTTTTTCATCTGAATCTGTTTCATTGTGAATCTTTAATCATCTTTCAACCAGAAGAGCTTTTAAAATGCACTCTCTTAAAGAGCTGCATAGTTTTTGTAGATAAGGCTGAATCAGTAAGTTCTCTTAAAGGGACCGCATCTCTATTCGTGGCCAGCAAAGAGAGCAGACCCAAGAAAATGCTGCTACTAAGAAACCGTCTTTGTTTCCTTTTTTTTTTTTTTTTTCCAAAATAAACAGAAACCTTAAATCAATCACATGCTACTGAGTCTTCTGTAAGACTTCAGGAACCGGCCTGATTGCAGCTTACACTGCCTGCCGCCAGTCTGCCGGCGCCATTTTGAATGTTACCCAGATGCCACGCTGCTTTCTTTGTACAATGACCTACTTCGTATACACAATTTGGAAGCTGTCTTGTCTCAGTTTCTGTGATCTAGAACCCTTTCTAATCTTTCTCAAGCTTTAAGTGGATAATCGCCCCATGTTGGGCGTCATCTGTTGCATTGCCCAGACCCACAGACCTACCACAGCAGACCCCTTAGCAGCCTGCCGCCACTGCTCAGGCCCCCAGAAATGACTCAGATGCTTATATTAACTTTATGTTATTAGGCCTATGGCTCAGGCACATTGTTAGCTAGCTTTTATATCTTAAATCAACTCATTTTTATTAATCTGTCTGTCATGTGGCCCGTGGCTCACCTGTGTTCCTTACATGTTACTCCTTGGGCAGCTTGCTCGATCTGCCTGACTCTGCCCTTCCTTTCCTACCTATTCTTTGATTTCTCCTCCTACTTCTTCTATGGTGCCTGTCATGGCCCAAAACAGCTCCTTTATTTAAAGATTGAGATTCACAGCATACAGAAAGGCATTCCCACATCAAATAGTCATCTATGATAACCAAACTTATAGTCATGTTAGTTAGGATTTTTTTTATGTATACAAAGATATAGTTCAATTAGATAGGTAATATTCAAATACTTCAAAGACCAATAGAATATGGCATTTAAAATATTTTAAGAACTTAGACTTTTCTGGACAGTGAAATGGGTCTGTTCCTGGCAGCACCAATCTGCTTCAAGAGATGGCGGGCATTGAAGAAACTCCATATGGAATTTACATTGTGGCAACAGTTAGCCACTGGACAAGAAGCTTTTCTTTCACTGACTGACTGACAGTATATGCTGTATAAACTGGACATGCAGGTTCCATGAGGAAAGAGACCTCTGAACTTTGGCAGAACAAACCCATATGGTTCTTCAGGTTCCTGCTTCACAGAGAAAACTGCCAGACATTCTTCAGGACACAAGGAGAAGTGACTGACCAACTATGCCAGAGTGAACAGAGCAGTCCTTCAGATTTCCTGCTTCACTGAAAGGCATGCCAGAGACTCTAGGCCTGTAGGCTGACAATGGATGCCCCAGAATTACAAAGGAACTTTAGGTGACTATCCAGGCAGCCAGATGTCATCTCTGTCATTTCTAGATTTTGGAAGTTGCTTGTAGTTCATGTTTACTTGGGTAATATTATATTGTTGTGTGGTCTTTGACATAGTTGAAGATTAGACAATTATAATTATATTTTCTTTAGTTATTATAAAAGGTATATTAGGTATAAAACTTTAAACTCACAAGGATAAGGTAAATGATAGAATACTTTAATTTTGTTAAATACAAATAGACTAGATATTGTAAATGTAATTCCTGCTTGATAGCTGTTTTATATATGTAATTTTGCTATGTTGAAATTAAAACCTTCATTTTTGATTAGACCAGAAAAGGGGAAATGATGTGGGATGTCTTTCAGTGTGCTGTGACTATCATTAATAAAGTAACTGTTTTTGGCCTATGGCAGGCATCTTAGAAGTAGGCGGGAAATCAGAGCATAGATAGGGGAAGGCGGGCAGAGTCAGAGAGAGACATGATCCAGCTGCCCATGAAGCAAGATGTGAAGAAATAGGTAAACTACTGGCCATGTGGCAAGACAGATTAATGTAAATGGGTTGAATTAAGATGAAGGAGCTAACTAGCAATATGCCTGAGGCATAAACCAAACAGCATGAAATTAATATAAGTCTTGTGTGATTATTTTGGGCTAGTTTGTCTGGGACTGCAGGTCTATGGGTCTGGACCACCAGCCAGATGGGTCAGAAACCTTCTTCAGCACCAGACCTTTTGCGTTCAAGCTACAACTCTTAATACTTAGCTACTCTCTCCTCCTCCAAACCTTGGTACTTACTACTCTACTCTTATTCTATGAGTTTGATCATTTCAAATACCTCGTGTAAGTAAACTCATGTAGTCTTTCCGTAACTAGCTTATTTCCCACAGCATGATGTCTTCAAGGCTCACCCATGTTACTGTGTGGGCATAACTTCATGGTCAGTACTCCATGGGGTATTTAAGCACATGTTATGTATCTTATCACTTCTTAGTGGGCATTAAGGGCATTTCTACATTGTGGACTCTTGTGAATAGTGTAACAATGAATATAAGAGTGCCACATGTCTTCCATATTAGACTAGAGTCTAGAGAAACTGGGAATAAATGGAGATGTGGTCTGTGTTCAATGATCTGAATAGACTTTGGGGCTCATTAATTTCAGTGTGTGAATTTTTTTATTTGCAAATTCTTTAGAATACATTTTTAAATAAAAGATTAACAATATTTTTAAAAACTTGACATAACAGTTTAGGAATTGTTTATGCCTGTACTGTCAAGGTTTCAGTGTGTGTTTGTTTGGCCCCTGTTCTTGGGCAAAGCATCATGGGATAGGAAAACATTGTGGAGATTTTTGTTTACTTCGTGGTGAATAGAAAACTGAGAAAAGAAGACAGAGGAATTTAATGAGGTAAGAAATAGCCCCCAAGGACATGTCCTACCTCTTGACCTTCATCATGTTCCATATATCATCATGTTCTCATCCATCAAAGGGCTAATCCACTCATGAGGTCAGAGCCCTATGATCCCCTGTCAAAGTAAATGCCATCAGAGGCTCACATAGAAAGTTCTGCTTCACTACTCAACTCAGCATTTGTTGATGTAATCAAATTGACAGTCAAAATTAATCAGCAGGAAGCTGTAGTGTCTCAGAATAAGCTTGTTAATTTATAGTTCCAAATCTTTGCAATATAAATTTATATTTTACATTACAAAAAAAGTCACAGATAAGTGTGTATTCAGGCCTGAACTAGAGCAAGGCTGGCTGTTGAAATCTTGCTTTAGAGAGCTGTCACTTAGGAACAACTCAGTGCCATCAAACTACACTTGCTTTCCAACACTAAGCAGAGAGTCTTATGCCTGTCATCTCTGAACTTGGAAGACCGAGGCAGGATTGTTTCACATATGGAGCAAGATAGCTTGAGCTACATAGTGAGTTCTAGACTAGTCTGGGTTACAGTGAGAGCCTGTCTCAAAAACACAAACAAACGAAAAAATCATTTACCAGTGATTGATAAAATTTTAGGACATATTTGGGGGAAAGAACACAAAGGTGGCTGGCCTTGAAGAGTAAGCATGGATTTTGGAGTTTGATTTTTCGCTTTCCTCTGACCTTAAGTTGGTCAGGAGGGCTGTGTGAGTGCTGGTTTCCATCTGGAGCCTCTCATTGGTATGAGCAACCCACGTTGGCTTCTTCAGAATCTGCATATTTGATAAATGTGTCACTTGTTATCTTTGTCATTTTTACTTCCATGCAGTACGGCAGGAGCTTAGCACTGAGGAGCCCTTGAATACAAAGCTTATGGAGCAATTAAGCCCTGTCCTTGGGGACTCCAGACCTGATGATGGCCGGTGCATAGAGATGAGCAATTGTGTATTTGTCTCCCTCTTGCCAGAGGGAAAGAAACATGAAATACTCTAAAATTCATCAAGGACTTTTGCTGTATTTCAATGAACCATGTGTACCTTGTATATTGTGTAATTAATCTGGAAAACTACTCATCTCATAAACTCAGGAAACAGGTCTATTTCCTATTTAATTTCTTTTAATTAGCTATTCCCAAGAAAGCACCGTATGTCTGCAGAATGATTCCTACCCACCTGATGGGAATGGTCAGTAATGCTGAACAGATGACGGCCTTGCACTTAACCCAAATGCCCAGAGACCCACTCTGTGGCCCCTCCTGACCAGGTTTCCAGTAACATGTTGTCTGAAGCATTATTCTGATCAGATCCTAGAGGACTGACAGATGAGGTGACTTGCTCAAGGCAACAGAGAGGTTTGTTTTCTCTTTGCAAAGCCAGGTCACTAAAGCCCTAGGCTCATCAGTTAAGCACTTCTGCATTTGAATCTCAGGCTGATGGTGGCTAGCTGTGTGACCCTCTCTGTCAGTCTCCAGATTCACCTTGAACTCACTACTGTAAGGAATGCTGCCTTGATGCCCTACATGATGTGGCCACCAGGGATTGCTTTCCTGCCATATTCCATCACCTGTCTCTGTGCCACAGAATGGAAATGACAGAAATTAACAGTCTTTGAAAACTGAAACTGGGGCTGGAGAATAATACTCAGATCTTCAGCTGGCTAACTCTGAGATTCAAACTCTGCACTGACTTTGAGAGTTTCCCGGCAGGATTAAACTTTGGCTACTAACTTACTTGACAATTGGTTTTCTTTCTTTACATTTTCCTGCAGAACACTTCTTGAGGACTCTTAAATGTCTTGTACATGGATTCTCATTCACGATCTGTTTCTAGGAACCCAAACTGGGGCAATGATCTTTTAAAACATTCTCTCTAGTTCTTAATTTCCTTATCTGTTAAAAGAGGGCATGTGTAAGCAGCACCAGATCCAAGATGTCGGCCCGCAGGAGGCTGATGAAGGAGCTTGAAGAGATCTGCAAATGTGGAATGAAATACTTCCCTAAAATCCGGGTTGATGAAGCTAATTTATTGACTTGGCAAGGGCTTATTGTTTCTGACAACCCTCCATATGACAAGGGGCCTTCAGAATTGAAATCAACTTTCCAGCAGAGTACCCATTCAAACTCCCCAAGATCACATTTAAAACAAAGTTCTACCACCCTAACATTGATGAGAAGGAGCAGGTCTGTCCGCTAGTAATTAGTGCTGAAAACTTGAAGTCAGTCACCAAGACCAGGTAATCCAGTGCCTCATAGCACTGGTGAATGACCCCCCAGCCTGAGCACCCACTCCGGGATGCCCTAGCTGAAGAATACTCTAAGAACTGTAAAAAAAAAAAAAAAAAAAAAAAAAATCTGTAAGAATGCTGAAGAGTTTACAAAGAAATATGGGGGAAAGCAGCCTGTGGACTAAAATCTGCCGTGAGTGATTCCAGCAACTTTGAACGGAGCCCCAGAGCAGTACATTCAGAGACCCAGCAGAGCAGGACTCCGTGGAAAATTGACACGTGCCACTACTGGCATCTGTTTGTGGCAATTACTTTCTACAGTTTTCTTAATCAAAAGTGGTCTAGGTAACCTGCAAAGAAGGATTAAAAAATTCAGATGTTCTACTTCTGCTTGCTTTGTTTTAAGAATCACTGCTTTAGTCTACTTCTAAAGAATAGCATTTTTTTTCCTTGCCCAAATTTACTCAAAGTTACAGTTAGCCCAGAAGGTTAAAAAAAAAAAAAAAAGTTGTGGTTCCCTCTCCCCATTACCCAGTTCCACAGACTGATGCCCCAGCTCCCCACAGAAGCAGCATGGACGGCAGCTCCTCTCCTGCCACACTGCCTGTGGGTGATAGCTCATGTTCCCCTCATGCAACCTTATTAATGTCCTTTAAAAATCATAAGACAATGTCAACAATACAACCCCCCCCCCAAAAAAAAAGGATGTCCATGCAAAGGGAAGCTGCTTTTACATCAAATCTTAGCAAAGTGTTTCCACAGTAACATACTCAACAGGCAGACCAGACCCTTCGCTCCAAACCGTGGTCAGGCTGTGCCAGGTCTTTGTAGAAAACTCCCACAACACCAGGTTTATGGTGACCTTGGCGGGAGGGTCTGCCAGCAGACAACGCCAAGCACTTGTGTGAATTTCTCCTGTCAGCAGCCCTTCCTGCAGCTGTGGTAAACCACCTGCTGGTTATCACAGGCAAAGCAAAAGCCAGAATATTCTTTTGAAACCTCAAGCTTCATCACCACCAAGCTCTGCTGAGATGTGCCAAGGAGACTCCAACTCACTCCTCAGCACAGCAGGGCACCACTGTCTGCCTCAGCATGGTTTACTCTTTGTGAGGTCGGCACTGGTGGCTTCTACTTTGTAACCAGCTGCCCCTTCCTCAGAGCAGCTGCCTGTGCAGCCCAGGAACAGGTTGACGTTTCCCTCTCTCTGGACTCAGCCTTTCCAGAGCCAAGCTTCACTTGAAGCTCACTCAGTGATATCCTTTCAATGTGCTTTATATATTGTTTTTGTTGCCTTTTTTTGTAGAAATAAAATTTGACCTTAGAATTAAAGAAAGAAAGGAAAGAAGGAAGAAAGAAAGAAAGAAAGAAAGGAAGGAAGGAAGGAAGGAAGGAAGGAAGGAAGGAAGAAAGAAAGAATTAAAGAAAGAAAGAAAGAAAGAAAGAAAGAAAGAAAGAAGGGAAGAAAGAAAGAAAGAAAGAAAGAAAGAAAGACTATTTCACCATGAGTAAAAACTAGCATTTTCAAAGTATTTTCCACGACATGGAGAAATGTACTTAGAAGCTACATTGTGCTGTCGAACCAGAGAACACTGTGAAGAAAACCATGTAAAAGTGCAAAGGCAGAATTAGTTGGCTTTGTTGAAAATATAAAAATACATAAAGGCCATTTATTTGTCTCTTGATAGTGACAAGTTATATTTTTCTCTGATTTTGAAATTTCTAAGTTTTTCCTAAAAAAAACAAACAAACAACATTGTTAATGAAAAAGCAAATGTTACTTAGAGAAATTGATTTTAAATTTTAACTACATTAAAAAAAAATGATGCTAAAACACAGACTCCACCCCAGATCTCTATGGCTGTGTTAATTTCCTTGTTTTCTGACCAGAGGCTCTGGTGAGGCAGAAGCCAAGTCGCCTGCACTGTCAGGGCTGTCAGCAGGTAAGGCTTTGCAGAGGCCTAGGGGCATCTTAACCTAAGTTATTTTGGGTGCCAGCTTCTGGCTCCTGGTCCTTCTGGCCTCTCCCCTTACTTCACTCACAGACTATTTTTCTTCATAATGTTACCTCTTTTGCTCCTCTGGGTCCTATTTGTGATATTGATTCCAAGCTGGAGCACCATATGTGCCAAGTTTTCAATAGGTCCAGTATTGATGATTCCTTTGACCCAGCTCTAGATTCATTTCTCCTGAGAACTATGTGACTTACCTGTTCCTACCCAAAATTGATTATGCTATGTGAAAATTCATATGCACTCAATCTCCAGGCATTTCACCTCCCATTTATAGACACACTTCATTCTTACTCTATAAAGGAGAAAGTCTATCTACCCATCCATATGCCTGCCCATCTGTATCTGCCTGTCCATCCATTCATCATTTTTTTTCTTTTACTAAGTAAATACTTACTTGGTGCTTAGCTCTGCAGGGCTGTGCCTGATTATTGGGGTTCAATGTTGACTCCTACACTGACCTTATTAAACTTCCCAACCAGAGCACAGCAAAAGGAAGAAGCTCATGCTCATTGACTCTCCTGTTCCCAAGAATAGCAGTCTCATCTCAGCCTACCTGACTTCAGCTCAGCATCGTGAACAGTTCCATGTGCTTGGCTAGTACCACTGACTTAATGAATCATCAGCTACACCAAAGATCAGCTTCGCAAAAAAGCAATTCACACCAAAGATATAACCTTCAATTATAAGCAGGGTTTTCTAAGATGCTGCTAAGAACATCTCCAAAGGGTCAGACACCCCCTATCCCTTTAGTAATAATTAGTCAGTAGCACACACTTTACTGGATTTCCTCTGCTCTTACTCCTGCCTTACTTTCTGTTTCCTGATAACACTTAACAAATGGGTTACTTGTCCCAGTTCCTTGGCTTAGTGTCTACAGTTTGGGGGAAAATCCCCTACTTACTAATATACTATGGCAGACATAACTAATGGATGCAACTGATATTACAATGAAAAGGGAGACAATACATTTCAGGCAAGCCTGCTGTTGATAAAGACTCCTCATTACACATCTGTGATAAGGGACCACAGCTTCCAAGTGTGTGTCAAGGTGTTGGGTTTGGTTGACTCCTATAGAAACATTAATATTAGAATTATGAGACATGCTGTATACAAGGGACTTTATTTACATCATCTCATTTATTCTTTGCTTCCTTCCCCAGACACAGGCAATAATTAATCCCATTATGTAAATTTTAAAATTGAGGTCCATTAAGATAGTTAAAAAGCCACAAGAGACAAAAAGAACTCTTAACTGGTCTGCCAGATAACAGAGTTAACTTCTTGTGCCTACACTTCTATGTGAGTCCATTATAACAGCCATTGGGGTCCTAGTCTCCAGCTTCTTGGCATGCAGCTTCTAATACACTATTGAAATCAAGATAAGCCATTTTACCCAGTTCTAGGACAGCCACAGCTAGTCTGTACACAAAAGTATTACATGTAATAAATGAGGTTTTTACTCTCTACTGACACTTAAAAATTATTTTATTTATTCTGACATGTGGGAGATTGTGTTGTTTCATTGTAAATAATTGTCCCACCCACTGGTTTAATAAAAAGCACTGATTGGCCAAAGGCAGGCAGGAAGTGTGAGCGGGGCTATCAGACTAAGAAAACTCTGAGAACAGGAAGCACAGAGCAGAACACCAGAGAGAAGTCGGAAGACATAGAGGACAACTATGCTGCTCTACGAAAAGGTACCCAGCCACATGGCTGAACAAGATAAGAGTAATGGGTTAGATTAAGGGTAAAGAGTCAGCAAGTTATATGCCTGGGCCTTAGGCCGATCAGCTAAAAACTATTGTAAACATCTGTGTGTCTCTGTGTGTCTGCATTAAACTACAGAATTGCCAAGAACATATTGAGACTGCATTCCAGATATTTTTCCTTCTAGTTCAGCTGTTGTGTGTGGTGCTGGAGGTGAACCTATGAGGCTCTGGAGTAAGCACATTGTCTAACACTGAGCTGTACCCTGTCCTTAGTTCAGTCTCTTCCTAACAGTTTATTCCAGGGGTCCTGGTGTCCCCACTTGCCCTAATGAACAAGCACCAAAGCTTGCTTCTAGTCGGAGCACAGAAGACAACAGTCATTCCTCTTTATACATCCGTTTTGCTCCAAAGTTCCTTAGCCTGTGATTTAGGAAAGACAGTCATTCTTAACCCAGTTCTATAGTAGGGAAACTGAGGCTCAAAGAAGGGAGATGATAGGGACGAATCGGGTTTCAGTCCATTCGCATGAGTTATTTAGTTCTCTTCAACTTAAAAAGAATGAGTTAGGTTATACATGCTGAACAAGAAAGGCTTAAGGTGCTGGAGGCCACGGGGGTATATAGCAATGACAACTGATAGCTCTCTCAACTGTGGACCTACCAGAGGAATAATTCTCTGATGGAATAATCCAGTCAAGTAAGGCTTTTGGGACCACAGACTCTAAAAAAATGGTTGCTTCTGTTTTTCTCATGTGCTACTATATTTCTTCCCTAAAAACAGCTATGCATGTTTTCTCACAGCTTGTGTGTTTATCTCATTTATGTATCCATCTATGGGGCACACATACAATGACCATATGACATTGGATGGTTATTTTGTTTATGTACCCATCTATGGGGCACACATACAATGACCATATGACATTGGATGGTTATCTCATTTATGTATCCATCTATGGGGCACACATACAATGACCATATGACATTGGATGGTTATCTTGTTTATGTATCCATCTATGGGGCACACATGTAGCTGGGGATGGTCAGAAAGATGATTTCTGCCTAAACTGTGTAATTTTGATGAATAGAAATGATGCTAAGATATTTTTCTTAACTCAGACTGACATAGGAATATGACAGCATTCTCAGTTACAAAAGGCAGCCTTTTACACATTTGGCTGATTTTAGACTTTATAGCAAATCCAAAATAGATTGGTTGCCCCTGGAGACAAACTGTACAAGGGCAAGTTCCCACGTGTTTGTTGAACCAAAGTCAGACACAAGGCAACTTTAGCAGACATAATTCTCTCAGCAACTGACTTTCTGCTTATACTCCCAGCCTCAGTTTATGTTACAGGACCCAAACTAGCTGTTTGTTTTTTAAGTCCTAAATTTCAATGTCACTTTCTGTCTGGGAACCCTGACCACTTAGAACCACGTGCTTATTTTACTTACTATGCCTGGTCAGTGTGACCTCCCTTGCCTGAAAGAAACTGTCACTTATCATGTATTATTAAAATAGGCCAGACCCTGTATATGTAACTCATATTTGTTCCGAGTTCTTGCAATAGTGAATGATGTATGTAGGGAGATCCAGATGAATATGTAGAGTGAGAAGTGTGCCTGAGAGATGTAGAGAGAAGTGTGAAGAAAGAGATGTGGCTATATGAGAGAAAACTGTAGAGAGAGGCAGAGAGATTGTATGAAGAAAGAGGTGTGGTGAGAACTGTGTAGATGAGATGTATAGTTGTGGCTGTGTAGAGATGTAACTATGTGGAGATTTGTAACTGTGTAGAGACAAGAAAGATGTAGCTGTATAGGTGTGGATGGCTGTGTAGAAAGTGTGAGAATGTAGCTGTGTGGAGAAAAATTTTCAGAGGAGAGACTTTTTTTTTTAACATAAAGTAAAAGAGAAAGTTACCATGAGCTTTCTTCTTTTCCTCAGCAAAGTCTAGCCCTCACTGCATTCATGGATTGGTTTGCATATCCTGGGGTCAGTCTTGGAGCAGGACCTCCTAAAGGTTGCTGCTATTAAGGTTTGTAGAGTCCCTGTCCTATATATTTGCTTTTTAATAAAGTTGAAGTCTTAAGTCCCAGAAGTTGCTCTATGGACCAGAAATATAAAATATTTCACAATTGTGCACACACCACCATAACGATCTGCTAGTACACACCCTTTTTTGCAGCAGCCTCCTTTAGAAGCACGGGGTGAGTGCTTCTAAAACCTGGCAAAACATATGCTCTGGAATTAACCAATTCTCTTTTCTGGTCTAGTTGTATCCCTGGTTGTTTTGTCTTGTTTGTTGGTGGGTGTGGGGCAATGTTTTGGTTGGTTGGTTGGTTGATTTTACCATTGGAATTCCTCTTCTTAATAAACCCACACAGTTTATTTTTCTCAGAATGTGACACAAATGGTACACTAACAGCTGCTGCCACCAGGACCAACAGAAACACCTGTTTGACTATGGCTGAGAAATTTCATGGACGCTTCACAGTAGGATCCCGGGGAACAGCACAGCTTTAGAGAAAGATTGGAGAAAGGATTTCTGTCTTACTGGGCCCTGTGCCCTATCCCAACTGGAAGCAGCTCTGAGGAGATCAATGGACATCTTCCTTGAGAATTAGGGGAAAGGCGAGCAGTGCGGTGGGCTTAGTACTTCTCTTGGCTTGAGACACACACACACACACACACACACACACACACACACACACACACACACTTTTTTCTTGAACCCAGGATCCCCATCCACATTTAGCTGAGCATCGCCCTGCTCCAAACAGTGCAATAGTTCCTTCCTTATCGATGTTATCAATGCCTTAGTAACTCTTCTTTATAACAAATACATCCTAAAATTAAGGACATGGGTAGATTCAGCCAAAACTGGGTTGGGGTATATGCACAATAAAGCAAACTTTGTCCTCTGAACAAATTCCCGAAGAGGGCGTGGGATGGATGAACCAAAACACCCATTTATCCTCTTATTGGCTACGGCTATGCTTGATTAGGTATGAAAAGAATTAAAAAATCGAAAGGACCTGCACAGGAAACAAAGATTTATATAACCTAAACATCTCAAAACCAGAAGGTCACCTATCTTGCCCCTAGCAACGGACTTCAAGGAAAGCCTGGGCTGTTAGTGGGGAGCTCTGAGGACAGACACCTCAGGCTTTGGCAGTATCCCTAACCTGCACTTTCGTTTTCTTCTGATTAAAATCCTTCCATGCAGTAGTGTCTGTGTTTGCTTTTATAATTCTTTGCACAAATTGTCCAAGAACCTGAAAATATCCCATCAAGATAGAAACCAGTGGCAGCAGCAGAATTGGGAAATGGGGCCCTTGATGAGCTCCCAGCCCCCAGAGGGACTGGGCCAGCCAGGATCAGCTTACACTGACACTGGGGAAGAGGAGAGACATCCCTGACATCCTGCTGGGCACAGTCCCAAGGATGCTGGGGCAGAGGAGGTGATCCATTAATATGGATGATATGTCAAGAAAGTAGACAGAATCTCAAACAGGAACTTAACCCAGGACCTCTGACTACAGGTTATGTAAAACTGTGCTTAGAATCAATAATAATCTGTCACCTCATATTTGGTAATAGAGTTACACAAAATCACAACTACACGGACTCATGCATTTCACATAGGAATTTGAAGAAGCTGCTGATACAAATTCACACACAATGCAAATTCACTGGCATGTCTGAGCCACATGTGGAACCTGCATGATCATGTCACCTGACACCCCTCCTGGTGTTCCGTGGGCACTTTTGAAATTTGACAATTTTCAATGTGGGCTTGGAAGGTAGGTTTTCTTCACTTTCCCTAAATTTGAGGTTTGCTTTCGTTTGGGAACTCCTGGAGGGAGAAGAGCGTTGTCCTGGCCACTTCATCCTCATTTCCCATCTCTTCCTCCTTACTGTCTTCTTCACCTTTTCTTTTATTGAAAATAGATTTTTTTCATACAATGTATTCTAACTATGGTGTCTCTTCCCCTCCCATCTGAATCCACACTCTTTATATCTCGTGTGGAAAGCAAACAGGCATCTAAAGAATAATAATAAAATAAGATAAAATAAAAACAAACAAGTTGAGATAGGACAACACAAAGAAATAGAGCCAAAGAAAACACAGAACACATATAGACAGAGAGACACACATGGATTAACACGGAGATCTCAAAAAAACACAAAATCAGAAGCCATAATATATACACAAAAACCCTGTAAGGTATAACAATAAAATGTTCCAAGCATTTAAGACAAAGACTCTCAAAGGATGCCACTGAGTTCGCTTTGTTTCAGCCATCTAATGGTGTGCATGGAGCCTTCCCTTAAAGTAGTTGCTATACTCGTGGAGATTCCACTGGAGAATTTGCAAGTGCCTATGACTTTAACTTCTGGAACAGATCTGGAAGCTTGTGTACACTTCTTTCAGTATTGGGATGGCATCAGGTGCATATTGGTGCGAGCCCTGTACATGCCACCGCAGCCTCTGAATTCGTGTGCTTTTGGTCCTTTTGTGTTTACAAGGTCTTGTCTCCAGAATATCTCCCTAGGCTCTTACACTCCTTCTGCATCCCACAGAGCTCCCTGTCCCAAGGAGAAGGATTTGATGGAGACATCCCATTTGGGACTGAGTGCTCCAAAGTCTCTGACTCTGCACGGTGTCCAGGTGTGGGTCTCTGTATTTGTTCTAATCGGCTACAGGAGGAAGCCTCTCTGCTCATCCTCATTTTTATCCTTTTCCTTTCCACCGTCATTCTAATCTCTGCCCTCCTCATCCTGTGTCTTAGATTGCTTTCTATTGCTGTGATAAGCATCATGATCTAAAGCATGGGGAAGAGGAGACTCCATCTTACAGATTAGTCTACCAACAAGGGAAGTCGTGGCAGAAACTCAGGAGAGGAACTGGAGACCATGGTACAGAGCTGCTAATGACTCACACCCCTTGGTTTGCTCGCCCTGCTTTTTTATAGAACCCAGGACCTCCTGGCCAGGGCTGCCCCTCCAACGGTAGCTGGGCTCTCATCAATCATTAATCAAGAAAATGCCCCACAGACTTGCCTACAGGCCACCATGATAAAGGTGTTTTCTCAACTGGAGCTTCCTCTCCCCAGATTACTCTGTTTGTATCAGCTTGACAACAAAACTAGCCAGTACATCTTCCTCCTCCTCCTCCTCCTCCTCCTCCTCCTCCTCCTCCTCCCCGCTATTTCCCCCTTCCTTCTGACTCCTCCTTGTCCTCATTACCAGCAAGAACCTCCAACTCAGTGAATGGCTACATCCTCTCTAGCCTTGTAATTGACCCCAAGACATCAAGAACGTGTAAAATTGTGGGCATTTTTCTTTCTAACAGAATAATGCAAAAACTCAGTAGGGAAACAGAACCGATATCCAGAGAGAGAAAAATAATAGCCATCGAAAGGTGCTAGATGAAATGTTTGAACAATGGTTGTCTAGAAGCTCAGAGTAGGGGTTATCTAAAGATCAGGGGAGACTTCCTGCCACAAGTCCTTTGTGTGGGGGAGAGGTGGTAGTCAAGGGAGCAGGGAAGAATGGGGAGTTACCTGATAAACACAGATGCCTTATAAATTTCACTGAATTTCTTAATAGCAAGAAACAATGGGTGAAAAGCAGTGTGAGCAGAAGCCTTCCTGAGGTCTCAGAAGAAGGGGTGGTAGTGGACAACAGTATGCAAAACATTCTTCTTTCCCCTTTGCCTTTTCATTTGATATTCCCCAAAGTCTTGGGGAATATGTTGATTGCGAACTATATCCTCATAGCAAAGAACAAACCTGCAATCTCCGAAGAACCAGGGTAACTCCGCCAGGCAAGAGATGTATCACACATCGCACAGCCAGCAACATCAGAGCTGGAAGCAGATCCCACTTTCCTAACGTTTACATCTATAAATCTGTTTGGTTTCCTAATTTGATTTGGAGTTTGCTCTGGGAGCAGCTTGGGGTGGAAGAGGAAGTCTCGAGGATGGGTAGTGGGGGAAACCCACTGTGTCTTGTCTACTTTATCGACTAAGTGAAAGGTGCAGCTACAAGGAGCTGCTCCTGCTCATGCTTCTCAGCTTGTCTCCTGGCACCACAGACTTTCCTCTCCTCCACACAGCTCCAGGTGGCACCCTTCTCCTGTTGATACAGTCCCTTCACTGCTGCTGCTCTTTCAAAGGAAGAGACTCGGGCACAGAGGACATCCAAAGGAGAATGCCTAAAGCCAGGCTCAAGGGAATAAGGCAAAATGAGGTCGTGCACAGAAACAAAAATGAACCAGTGAGCTCCCTGAGGCTGAGGCTTTTTATAACCAGCATTAAATATTTATTGTACTGTCAGTCTTGGGATTGTATACAAAAGGATGGAGAAGAAAATGGAAAGAGCATGAACGTCAGAGTCTGATGGCATCCAGGCGCCTCCACAAAGCTGTGCGGGTTTAGACAGATTACTTAGCCTTTCTACATTTCTCTTTCCTTATCAAGGAAATAGAGAGCACAGCACCCATTTCACTGGGCTATTGCATAGATTGTAGGAGACTGCACGGGAGCCAGGTGGCATTCAGATAGGGC
Organism: Phyllotis vaccarum; assembly: GCA_033318265.1. NCBI lineage: Eukaryota > Metazoa > Chordata > Mammalia > Rodentia > Cricetidae > Phyllotis > Phyllotis vaccarum. Next base: position 61,109,364 of record JARWLC010000002.1, read on the forward strand.
TGGGAAGAGGCGGCAGCAGCGAGTGTTTCAGTAGTGAAAGGCATCAGACAGTAGTGCTGGAAGCAGGAGGGCAGCAACAGTGATCTGGGGATCTTTTAGAGCTTCATGTGCAGCAGAGTGATGAATAGCAGAAAGTAAAAAGGTGGTTTCACACAAGAAAACTCAGTAGCCCATGCTGGTCTAAAGTTTGGGAGTTTGACCCCAGGTGGTTTATTTTGGACATGTTTAAGCTCAGCACAATCTGGCAAAAGTCATTCTTGTGATGATTAACTCGATCTCACGTGCACACAAAGCATACTTCAGTCTCTTTCAGGAACAAAGTCAGCTAAATACAGATCAGATGTGCCTACATTGAAACTGTATATAAAGTATATGTGACACATTCCATATGCTGGCTGAGGAAAAAAAAAAAAAAACAAAACTATGTGAGAAGGGTCTAGTGGGGGGGTCCAGTGCCAGAGAGTCTCCAGCCACACAGATGGTACAAAGGTCACCAGGCTAAAAAGCATGTCTGCTCCAGTCTTCTGGGTAGGAAATGGATTTTGCATTCCCCAGCTCAGGTTGCCATAGAGCATCTCTGAGCACAAAGACCTCCATGCCCCCAGTAAGTAGTCTTGTGGTGGTGAATTAGCAGCAATGACAGCAGCAGTAGGTCAGCAAGAGCGTAGCTGTAGCAGCATTTGTGTTAGAAGTATTGCTGGCTTCAGTAGCACCAGAATGAATGTTTGTAGCAATAATGAGGGCTGGAGAGATGGCCTAGTCAGTAAAGAACTTGCCACACAAGCATGAGGACCTGAGTTTGTATCACCAGAGCCCATGTAAAGGCTGGGTGCAGTGGTGTGCCTGTGGCCCCAGTGTAGTGGAAGTAAAGACACAAAGAACCTTGGAGTTCTTCAGCCAAACAGCCTAGATGAATCAGGAAGCTCTAGGTTCAGTAAGAGATCCCAGCTCAGAAAAAAAAAGGTATTCAAGAAAGTTACCTTCTACATGTATGAACATAAACCACACACACACACACACACACACACACACACACACACACACACACACACGTGTACACTGGATACACATACATGTCATGCTATACACAAATAGGTATATAAAATACACATGTATACAAACACACACAAACACAGAGTATAATAGTAGCAGTATTAATATCAGTGGAAATAGCAGTAGCTGGGCCTGCAATGCTTGCTAATCATAGCAGCAACAGCATCAGTAGATGCAGACATAACAGCAAGGGGAGTTTTTCTTACTGACAGAAAAAAATGGCCTTAATGGGCCCTGAAAAGGTGGCGTATGGGAAAGTACTGAGAAATAAGTACCCCTCCTTTCTACTTTCCCAGCAATACCACAGCATTGAAGGCCAATGTCTTCTGACTCCAAGTCCAAAAGCACAGTATCAAACTATGCTGCCTTTCCTGCTGTATTAGGACTTAAGTCTGTAGGCTGGGGAAGCCTTGGCAGTCATTGCTTTGGGAATATGAATGCATCTCTAGGATGAGGTGACAGGGTGAGGTCATGATGAAGTTTGAGACTTGAGGTTTTTTATTCTTTCTTTGATCCTGTTGCACTTACTGATGTCTCTGTTCTTATTAGGTGCTACAGTTACGCAGATGAGGAAAAAAAAAAAACAAAACCAAAACTCTGCTCTCAAATAAATGATCATGGAGGAGGTAGCCATCATCTGACAGAAACAACAGATGCACGTAGTAGAAGTTTCTGGCTCAGATTTTCCAGCCTAGCCCTGAGGTTCTGACCCACTGTCCCACAGAAACACACAGATGCTTATATTAACTTTATGCTGATTGACCTGGGATCCAGGCATATAACTTGCTAACTCTTTACTCTTAATCTAACCCATGATTCTTATCCTGTTCAGCCATGTGGCTCTGTATCTTTTCTCAGAGCAGCATAGTTGTCCTCTGCATCTGCTGGCTTTTCTGCTGGTCTCTCTGGTGTCTCTGCTCTGTTCTTCCTGTTTCTAGAGTTTTCTTAGTCAGGTAGGCCCACCCACACTTCCTGTCTGCCAATTAGTGTTTTTATTAAACCAGTAGGCGGGACAGTTATTTACAATGTAACAGAACGTAGTCGGACTACAGATACATTCAAAAGCAAAGGCTGGAGGGATGGCATGGAGTTGAGATGTTCAGGCTGAATTTGTTTAGAAACCAGGCCTTAATTAGTATAGACTAATGACATCATGACCAGAATAACTTAAGTCTTAAATAGTGAAAATCTTTCCCCTTTTTTAAAAAATATTTTATTCCTTCTTATCTACTTTTGAGAATATAATTACCTCATTTCTACCTTTCCTTTTTTCTTTTAAAATTCTCCCACCTACCCTCTCTCTTCTCACTTTCAAATCATGACCGCTCTTTCACTAATCTTTGTTCCATACACCTATGTATAGATGATGTTCTTTGGTTCAGAGGAGTAAAGCTGGTAGGTGGAAGAGCAAGCAGGCAGGACCAGCCAGCCCTGGCAATTATGCAGAATATGAAAGACAGAAGTAGACTGATATCTAGTGTCCTGGACTGGAAAACTGTTCTGAGAAAGGTGTCATAAATATGAAGTCATGTTTTATAGGGATTCCAAAAGCTTCCAACAAGACAGTAGGTTAATAGGAAAGCATTCAGAGGCATGAAAGTCAGTTAGAGGCCATTCCAGCAATCAGTTTACGAATGGTGATGGGAATGGATAGGAGGGAGAATGTGGGGGACACAGGGAAGCTGGAGGAAAGGAAATGAACAGCAATCCTCTTGACGGGTCTTAACTGTACCGTTTCAGAGTTGGGAAGGTAAACAGCTTTAAGTGATTCAGCCAGTGAACAAGTATTGGGGTTGAGAGTAAAACTCAGGTCTGTCTGAATCCAATACCAGCCCACAACACTGGTTAAGGGCAGATTCATCAAAGGCAGAAGTGATGGGCTTTGGAACCTGGTTATCTGTACGGGAAGAGATCAAGAGTGAGTTCAGACAGCAGCAGGGCTTTGCAGTCTGGAGGACAAGGTAGAGACGGAGGACATTAGACTCGCAGGTGATGCCAGGGTAAACGACAGATCTGTGTTAGACCGATGTGAGAACAGCAAAAAATACATCTCTGATCATGGAGACAAGTGTATTTTAAGCCATAAAAAGCAAGTTCAAGACTGACTTCCTGAATTGTCCAGGCTTTGTGCTGAGGTCTGGGGTGAACTGGGAGACCGTGGAGTGTGGCAGAGATGAGTGCGTGCCTGGGTTTTGTCCTAGTTACTTTCTGGCTAAAGACCATGAGCAGGACATCTATTCACATTACACTGAGCCTTTTCATCCGAAGAATCGGAGATCACCTTGACCAGTGCACACCCTGCACACCCTGAGTTTGGTGAAAGCAAGGAAGGCACTTGAGGAAGTCCTGAATACGATCTGGTCAAGCCTGTGAGTCTAATTGCTTAAAAGCGTCCACGAAAGACATTTACTATTTGAAGATACCCTAGGAAGAGCCTGGTACATGTTCTAGGAGCTGTTTGCTGACATTTTAATAAAACCTGGGATGTTACGAAGTGCGGCTCCTTTCTTTTTAGTCAGTTCTGTATCCCATCTTGTATTGTCTCTTTTCTCCTCTTCAGGAGTTTGGGGCTCCTTGCCCATACCCCCTCATCACTATTTATTCCTCTCAGTGAGGTAGAAGCTGTTACAGGACCTGTGCTAAGTGCTGAAGCCATAGAATGAATACAGCTCAGGTGAGGCATCTGTCCTGACTCTTAACTCCACAGTGCACCTGTCATTTCTCTTGGGTGCCTCTCTCATGCCTGTGCTCAGGAGGTATTCACACTTCTGCTCGTTGGTTTGTAGAAAAGGACGTCTAGGGGGCCGAAGAAATGGTTCAGAGGTTAAGAACACTGACTGCTCTTCCAGAGGACCTGAGTTCCCAGCACCCACATGGTGGCTCACAACCATTTGTAGTGAGATCTGCCTCCCCTCTGGTGTGTGTGCAGAACACTGTATACATAATAAATAAATCTTTAAAGAAAAGAAAAGGGGGGAAAAAGGACTTTTAACTCTAGCAAGCAGGAAAGAGGCACAGGGGGATGGGGACTCACAGAAGGGGCTTTATTCTGCATCAGATACTGTCTAGACATTATTATAATTAATCCTCGATTTGACTTGTAGGAAATAGGTATTGATCACTCCTATTTTGCAGCTGGTGGTGATCCAGAAGCCTAAGGAGGCCAAATCCCTTGCCCAAAGCCACACTGCAAGTAGATGCTAGTAGTGTTTCACACTTGGACTGGCTTAATGCACTGTTCCTATTAAGCCATTTCTCTCCAGTCCTCTCTGCTCCTTCAGCCTTATTGGTTGCGTGAAGGAAAGATACTGATGCCCTCACAACACTCAGGAGGCAGGGACAGCGACACAGTAGGCACAGTTCCTACTGTCCAGAAGGCTCTACTGATAAAGACGCTGCTAGAATAGCTATCCCAGAGGTTTCTTGGAAAAGCCTGTAAGATTACATTGCTGAGGTTCCAAGAGCCCTGAGAGAGCTGGAAACTTCTGTGTGACACATGTTAAATAGGCCCCATGCCCAGACTTTGAAGGACCCTGGAGCTCAGGATTTCAAGCAGACATTCAGAATTGAGAGAGGGGAAGGAGCCCCTCTGCAGCAGCGCTAGAAAGTTCTAACATTTTTCCAAGCCCACATACACCTGGCAACCTATATGTCCCCCTCTTCTCTCAGAGGGGAAGGAGCCCCTCTGCAGCAGCGCTAGAAAGTTCTAACATTTATCCAAGCCCACATACACCTGGCAACCTATATGTCCCCCTCTTCTCTCAGCATCCTTCCAGTTCTAAAGAGTGCCATGGTTTGTATTACTCTGTTTTTGCCTGTTTCCTGTTGTGACAAGACACACAGGAAAGATAAGTGGAAGACGCTCATTGTGGAGTAGTGGGAGTCCAGGTTCATACTTCCAAGAAATGTAAAGAAACAATTTTGTCCTTAGAATTTTCAGAGTGCTCCCCTGGAAAATGCAGCAAGTACACTTACCTCATAAGTCTTCAGAGAAAATCCAATAAGAAAGCAGATTTGGAGGCATCTGGCACCACACCTGGCATACCACATGTGTTCACCAAGCATTGGGTAAATGTATGACTTGATGCCTAATAAATGTTAATCTCCCAACTCCCTACTTGGTTCTGCTCTTTCTTGTTAGAAAAATATGTTGTGTTTCTCCTAGGCCATGGGTATGTCACTGAGGCAAAATGAAAAAACACAAGCTTGTAATAAGCCCTGTCTACTGTCCCTTGTTGGAAAGGACAGGGAATGTTCCTAGCTAAAGGAGTCTCTTCTGCAAGAGAACAGCATCCTTGAGGCAGGTGATTTGCTTCCACTGCTGTGGGCCTTGGCATCCCAGAAGTTGGTAGTTTGCACCTTGCTGGCTGCAACTTTGGAGAGCAAATGCATATCAGTTGTGTTTCCAAGCCTCTAAAATAAGGAGCAGAGCTTCCATTGCCCCAGGATGCGGTGAGAATCAGCCAGAGACCAATGTGTCCCTCCCCACCTTTCTTTCTTGGATAGTTGTCTCACTCTCCTTGTCAGAAATGCACTGAACTGCATTCAGGTCCACCCATGTGTGATTCTAGTCTGGGAAAGAAGTAGGCCAGAATAATCGAGAAGATAGGCTAGATAATCTGGTGGTGGGTGGACCAGTAGTCTGGCTCACCTGCCTGGTCCTATCTTCCTTCTCCATGCTGAAAGCCTCTCTTTGCCAGCTTGATGTCACAGTTGTAACTTTACCTAAGAGCACTGTGGAGGAAGCAGCCTGGCCAAGACCTCAACAAGGGCCACTGACAACCCCGGGACAGTGTTTTATTGTCTGTTTTGCCAACACAGAGAAGCAAACCATTGCATGCCTGTAGTCTACCTTATAAATTACCCTTTTCCCTCTAAGGAATGTCAGACATCAGTATGGTAAATATGCTATAATTCACAAATACTTATGCTCCTGTGTCTGGTGTTTAATGATATTGTATGCTGTAAACTCCATTATCTGACAGAAATGTAACCTCCTGCCTCATGTCATTACTTTCCAGAGCTACAGATGAAGGATGATGTTGTAGGGCACCCAGCTTCAAACTCAGCATTACCTTATGGGAAGGTAGTCCTTCTTTCTCCATGATAGATGTCCATTAATAATCTGAATTTCTCTGGTAACAAGAAGCTCACTAACTTCCAAGAGAACTCATGGTTGCCAGCTCTCTTTAGTAGAAAGCTTTCTTTGGTCTGAGCAGAAGTTTATCCTACTGGATGGTATTCCCCCAGATTTCACTAAATTAACTCTGGGTAACACAGCATAAATTTACTTCTTATGTCTTGTGATGTCCCTTAAACATTCTAGAGACTGTAATCTGGATTTCCCACCTCTGCCCCTTACTTTTTATCTCAAGAAGAAACAACTCCAGTCCCCTTGTCCATTTCTAATGGTAAGTGACTTCCACATACCTCTCCATATTGGTTATATTTCAAATGATCATAGCTGACATTTCGTGAGCACATGAACTTTCTGACTGATGTTTCCTACCCTTAAATTCATCAAATCTTCACAACTGCTAGGTGGGTATTATTATTCTCACCTTACAAGTGCAAGAGCTGAGATTCGTGGAGACAAAATGACTGTTCTGTATCACACTGATGTTGAAACATAAAGCCAGAATTTGAATTCACAATTAAAACCTGGATTTCGTGTCTTCAAATTTTAACCTGGGTTCTAATTAGTTGGGAGGCCTTTAAAAATACAGCATCTATGTATGGTCTCAACACAAGGACATGGAAGAGAGCAAATCTAAGCTACAATCTTATTTTATGCAATCTATCTCTGCAGATGATGCCTAAAGTGATGTTATCCTGTGTAAAGCTGCCTCATGGTGGTCTTGTTGAGTCAAGCACACTCTTAACCTCCCCAGGAATCGGACACGGGAACTGCCTAGAGTTCAAGTCTGACCATTCTTCTGCATTTTGATAGAGCCCCTGACCTCGAGGAGATTAACTCTAATTTAGAGTTGGCTGGTTGTCTTCCAAGGAGTAGAAAACCGAGCGGGAAGGGTGCCAAGAACACTCGGAGGAACAGAGGTGCTGCACAAACCATTTTATTTGGGCAATAAAAACCCAGAAAGGTTGCTATACATACAATAGAGCATTCATAGCAAAGAAACATATGGTTCTTTGTTGCCATTTCTGAAAACCAATATGTGAAAGAAGAAACAAGCTTTGCTCTTGATTTTTGCAACAAACCGAAACTCTCTGCTGCAAATGGAAAGAATGTTTAACAGGAATTGTGTGCTGAAGGCCCCATCTCCCTGCAGCCTCCCTCCCCCTCTCTCCCTATCTCCTAATCCGCATTTCAGGGAGGTCATTTTAATTAGCAGGCTGTCATGGTGACTCAGCCTGCTGCTTCCACAGACAGGAAGGGAGTAGACTCCCCTGGACCCATTCATCACACAAAGGCACTTTAAGCTTCAGGAAAATGCACAATATTTGGCTTGTTTCACCTTGGGAATTGCTTCTGCTGTCATTTTCTTTTTATCACTCCTACCTGCCTTGGGTACACTCCTTTGTCTCTTGCAGATCCCTTACCTGGTAATCACCCTGTCCTCAGTGTAGATTATTGGTGCTCACCTCCCTTGATCCTGGTCACCAGGGACTGCAGACCTTAACCACAGTAGTTCTTTTGAATGAATGAGCAATGCTTTTTTGTCTGGGGAGCTAGAGTTTCGATTAAACTACCCAGGAAGTTGAAAAATGGCTTTCAGAACAGCTTTCTGAAGCTGCATGCTGGGGCTTAAGGGAGTGAGAGAGCATGAGGCTTATAGATAGCAGTGACCACGTCTCTAAGACCATTCTGATTTCAGAAATTCTGCCCCGTTGTTCACAACAGCCTGTTCGCCTTTGGCTTGTATGTGGATTGGTGTTGCTTTGGCTCAGAACATATGGAGACTGCATTCCTAAGCTAGGAACAATTGCAACCTGCTGGAAGTGAAGTCACCTGTGCGGTGACTATCCAACTTTAAAAGGTGAAGAAGGGCTTACAGGGAACCAACTTGAGACCTGTGGGACCTCCTGAGAGAGGTATGTAGGTTCTCCTCAGTGCTTACCTGGATCCACTCTCCTACTCTCCATTCAGTCTTGAGTTGAAGGCTCACAACTGATTTCCCATTAAAAGGGAAAAGTCAACGATAAAATTTCTCTCCCCGCTTCCCTTTCACTAACATATGCACTATGCTGAAAACTCCTGTCTTGGAAACGAACGAATGGCACTTCCTTTCATGCCCCAACAGTAAATGCTTGTTCCTGCCCCCAGAATGCCGCTGAGTGCCATGTCTTTAAAAGGGGGTTGAAGGGTCTTTGTGGTTCAGTGAGCTCTTCTTGTCCCCTTTGTTGCTGGGGACATTGCTGGCTGAGCCCCGCAGGGATGGGTACTTGTAAGGAGGGGGGGTTTCTTTCCTGAAAAGGGGAAACAATAGAAAGAGAAGACAGCCCATATATACACTGCAACGAGTTAATCTGTGTGCATGTCCATCTCCCTCACTGGACAGGGACCTCCTAAGTACAGCAGCCTTACCATCTTCTCCTCTGTGTCTCCAGATCTGGTTTAAGGCAATCATAGTAGCTCAATGAATGTCTATAGGTTGAGTGACTGACCAGCCAACAAATAAATGTATGAATGAATGTATGGATGGATGAATGAATGGATGGATGGATGGATGGATGGATGGATGGATGGATGGATTGCTTTATTCTAGCCCTGGAGAAAACTTAACTCTCTTACAGCTCCAATCTGGTATCTTGCCACTTTCATTCCAACTAATTCAACACATTACACATGGGAAGGGGAACACACAAAAAGCTATAGTGTTATAATCTGGAAATTTGGAAGGAGGCCAATAGGATTATGGTGCCCATTTGGGGGTACTGTGGCCTGGAAAACCCCTTTTGAATGTGAGGGGGGAGAGGAGGGGAAAGGAGCCCTTGGGGGTCCAGGACATTATTCTGTCATTCCCTGTGTAACCACCCAGGACTTCGGAATCCCAAATTTATTATTCAGCCTCATCATAGCACCTAATAATGTCTGTCTTTCTAGCATGCTTAGAGATCTCAGAGAGCAGAAGTGTGTCTGGCTTACCTTTTGGTCTCCAAACCCAGCACCCAGCACAGCAAACTTACCACCATCATTCAGTGGTTTAGTTCACAGAAGAGACAGCGAGCTCTTGTGAAGCAGGAATAAAATTTATCCACTGTTGCGCTTTACCTAATTCAGGGTTTTATTTGCCATATTTTTGACTGACAAATTGATTTATGTAATCACTAGATTTAAGATTTATTCCCAGTGGGAAGACTGGTCTTAATTTTAAGCCCCAAAGAACTGCTCTGAATTCCCAAGTTGACTGGATTCAGAAGTGTGGCCTTGGGCAAGAAACTGAACTTACTTCATTTGCACCATGAGAATAAACTGCCCCAGTAGGGTCGTGGACTTAAATTAGAGAATATGAATGAGCACTCCAGGAGTCTTCCCTTCCCCCCTGCAATTTGTCGACTGTAGCCCCAGAGACTCTGGGCATGTCAAAGATACAGGCAGACACTGATGCTGTCCTCAACTTGTTTAGGTGTAGAGGAAACCATAACTGTGCAAACCAACCATTCAAACTGAAGATTTCAACATGACGTCAGAAGCAGTGAATGCAGGAAAAAGAAACGAGTAAGTTGTTTGAATTAGTTCTTAAGATGTGTCTTTGAGAGCCACAAACCAAGTGAAGATGGAATTGGGGTCACACAGAGGACGCCTGCCCTTGACATACCTGCCCCCAGTCTCAGTGCCTGAAAACACATTTCTGGAAGATCTGGCCAGACTGTCTGGTGCAGGTAAGATGAGCCTCGACGCCAAGCCCCTCAACACTATGGTCTTACAAAAACCATACTTGGACTGCCACCTACAGGTGGTGTGACAATTTCCGGTTTGGTTGTTTGTAGCATTAGTAATAGAAGTCAGAGCCTCAGACATGCAAGTCCATTGGTATAACCATATATCTGCAGCCCTGAGACAGTATGGTCTTAAAGAAACCCCTTCCTGGATGTAAGAATCTATTTCTTTCTTTTCCAAAAAGGAGAAGAATGGATGCTATTCCTGCCTCGTAGACTCTGGCAAACTGAGAGATGGAGGAGAAGAGATACTTAGATTACAAGGTGCCATATATCCGTGAGACTGAGGAGGGAAGTTCTTCACACCTCAAAGGAGCATAGGACACAAGACAGATATGTTTTTACAGGAAAAAGAAGATGAAAGGTCCCTAGAGAGACAGGCTTGGGTTTATTGCTACAGAAATAGCTATGGGTAGCTGGTGTCATGGCAATAAAGTATGCGGTGGCTAGAGAGGGATATGAGAATGCTGCAGACACAGCTTATGGAGTGGCTGGGAAGGCAAAGTGCCACTCTACTAAAAGATGGGGCTCAGAGAAGGAAAGGAAACCCTAAACAGCAGATAGCTAATACCTCTGTTTCCCTCTATTTCTTTCGAGTCATGTGCTTTGGAAGCCAACTTTTCAAGGCTTCTATAGCCCTGTGGGCACCGTTTAACACCCACGCCACCATTTCCTGGGAGGCTGTACATCCGTTCACGCCATAGGACTTTGAGCTTTGTGTGTTGGTTTTATTCCTTAATTCCCTAGGCTTGGTATGGAGCAGGTACTTCTGTGGACAGTGCTGAATGGAAATGTCACTTTGTCACTTCTCTGACCACACTGGTTTTACCATTGCCGCAGGCTTTGATGGGTTCTGCTTCTTGTTGCCTTCACAACTTGGGATAGCATCATCTTATTTTTACTCCATCATTCTCAACTCTTCATATCCTTAAAAACCAAGTCCAAATCTCACCTTCTCCCTGAAGCCTTCTTGGGGTGTGCCTGTCAGCTGTCAAGTACTTTTCAGGTTATGTGGGAATAACAATGCCTTGTTGGCACCCCTCCAGAGGATAAAGAGCTTAAGGGAGATGACTTGTGGATATCCTCACCCATCTCTACCACTGTATATTCAGTTGACCCCACAGCTTATCTAGGCCTTATCATGTACAAGCTCTGCACATGCACCAATGAGACTGTCCAGAGGAGAAGCCAGACCTGCCTGCAGAGAGATACCAGACAAGACAGCAAAGCAGGTGTGGACGAAATGCAGCTAAGGAGACCAGCTGAGGAGATAGTTTTATCTTAAGCAGGAAGAAGGACAGGAAAACAGAATGTGACATTTGAATATAGTTTCAATGAGTTCTTAGGAATTCAGCATCTACAAAATTAAAGGGATAAATGAAAAGAATGGACAAGTTATAGAAGTGTAAAAATGAGCATGTTCAGGTTGATGCATATGGAAAGAAGTGGTTGAAAGCAGATATTCCCAAGGTCAAGGGTATGGTAAGAGGCAGGATAGGTGTTCCCAATGTCAAGGGTATGGTAGGGGGCAGGATATCAAATTAAAAGTATCGGTTGAGGTCTTCCGTAGTAAGAAAAGGAGTTGGAATATTACTTTGGAGGTAACAGGAAGCCATGAAGGTTTGTGAGTGTGGCCATATCTGTTACATAGTTGTGCATACTTACTGCAAATTATTATATTTAATATAAATATACATTATTATATTTTTCATGTTATCAACTGGCATTCCCAATGGGCTGATGATATCTATGCTCCTCTAGGAGTCATTACAGGTCTGGTTACATACATATAGCATGACGTCATTATGCAGCAGCCAGTACTCCTTGCCTATAGCAAAGTCTGAGACTACCTGGTCAAGGCCTGCTTACATCCATGTGTTCAGAATCTGCCCACCCACAGAAACAGTCTTGGTCCATTCATTTTTCTCTGTCTGATTTTATTCCCTTGGGTTTTAGCTTCATAGCCGTGACACCATAGTTAGTGGTTAAAAATAAATGTAGGGTCTCAGCTTTCCTAATAAATGATGGGAGCCATAGCTCCCATGCCTACATTATTGTCTCCCCCCAGGACTTCTTCCTGAGGGATGCCCCAGCACCCCAGAACGCCAACAGACTTCCACCAGCATACTGGTAGAAAGTGACATATGGCAATTATCCATGAAGATGGGAGAGAACAGACTCATTTTCAGTCAAAACATGTAATTTTCCTTTACAACCAGAACTGCTCTTTCACCTTATCTATTTGATGCTTGTGTGGAAATTAATACAAAAGGGGGAATCCTTTAAATTCAAATAGAAGCCTATGTTCCTGGAAATTCATTCTTAAAGGGTTACTTACTGATCTGGAGTTGAGTGCTGATCATATGGTGCTCACCCAGGCCCAGAAGGAGAAATATAACGTAGGAAGGGAGTTAATTTGCTTTTCCTAATTTAAAAGTGGGTGTATTTACCTCAAGTCCTAGTGAGGAGGAAAGAAGTCTTTGTTGAAGAGAGCCTCCAAGCTCAGGGTCAGAGATGCCATGAGTAGTTAAAAGCAAAGATCTTCAGGAGGAAAACTTCCCCGCATCATTCTGACTCGATTTCCATCTCCCTCCCTATCTGGGAGAACCTTTCCTGACTGAGGCTGAGTATCCCACAGAGGGGTCAGGCCCTGGGCTCAAATCCTGGCTCTAACTCTGCTCCCTAGGTCCCTAGGTACACTCCTGCCATGCTCACTGATGTCCCCCAAACTATTACCTGTACTTCACTAAACTGTTACTATGACATATACAAGGAAAAAAATGGTGAAGGATAAGACAATTTTTATGCAGGCTGACAGAGGACCCAAAAGAGATAATCCCTAAATTAACTTGTAAATGAGATGCTAAGAATTCTTTTGAATTTTACAAAGCTTTAAATATTTAAGAACTTTAGCCAATCCCGAGTGACTTCCAAGAATGAGTGGAACACTTCCCTATGAAGGTGAACTCCTCAAAGGCAGGGTCATACCTCAATCTCCATTCATCCCATAACTCCCTCCCACCAGAAAGCCCATTGCAGCATGCTGTCTTCCATGGGTTTATGAGTGATGGAATGGATGAATGTATCCATGCAAGTATGTATCGGCAGGCTGGTACTCAAGGGGATACAGAAGAAACAGACAATCCTCCTGTAGGGTCTTTTAATACCCCAGAATGGTAGACATAAAGTCCCCAAATGATCTGTTCCCAATCTGAGACAGGGTGTCACTGATGAATGCAACCATAAAGACTGTGTGGATCAGGCCTTAGAGAGGTACAACTCACTGAATTATGGAGCCTGGGCTAGCCCACCAAGTAATTCAGGGGACTTGTCACAGGCTATCATAAACTGGAAGAAATAGGAAACTCTGAAAACATTTAGAGGCATCTACTGTGTGGTGGGCATTGTTATAGGCTTGTACCTAATCTTTAGAATCATACTAAGTTATTGTTATTATTTCTGTGTAGAAAGATTTTAAGAGGCCAAAAAACTTGCCTAAGGCCCCATCATTCACAAAAGCCTGAGGCAGTCCTGATGAAGCTACATTGCAGTACAGTTCACATGGTTTTGAAATATGAAATCCTATCTGTGCTCTAGACCCTGTGACTTCAGGCAATCTTCTCTTCCTTTCTGGGTTGCCTTTACTTAAAGTGCAAAATGAGACATACAGAGGCTAAATAAGATTATGTAGACAAAGTACTTCATACAATAAGTAACAGTGACTTAAATTTTTATTATTAATAATAGATGATGGAGGAAGATTCACTGGGCTAAGTTCCTGAGGCTCCAAAGAACATAGCAAACATCAATGGAAAGACTGTTCTGGCAGGAGTAGAGAGTTGGGCACTGCCATGTCATTCCAGGAGCCTGGGCCACTAGGGGAACAGGAGATGAGGCCCAATGGTAGGGTAGTGCTGGCACATTCCAGATGCCACTGGATGTCATTGCTCAGATGTTCAGAGAGTGCTTTACCAGCACACATGGGAACTCCCAGAACTTCTAGCTGCTGTTCAGCCCTCAGGCAAGATGGATGCTCCCAGCCCAATTTTCTCTCCTCCTTGGATCTACAAGTGGGTCCATCAGAGGAGCGAGATGGGACTTCTTAGGGGTGTGTCCTCTGTAGCCCAAACCTTTAAGTGTTAACGGAAGGGACTATCATAGGCTGATGGGATACTCATACACTTGGTACTAGTGCTTCAGCATAAAACCCATAATAATCTTAAAAGCATGTATAACAGTGCCTGATTTACAGACTAGGAGTCTGAGCAACTGGAGTTCATTTGGGAACCTTAGAGAGTAATTGATCATGTGGAGTGGAATATGTAAACAGCCAGGCTAACTTAGATCAGTGGCTGATCTTGGTTTCCTACCAATGCCCATCCCTGGAGATTCCTATGATAAACCTGAAATGAATTGGTCCACTATGTATGACTATGCAGTTATACAGACTATGGATTGGAGATCAGAGCTGCACTTTACTGCATTGTTAGACAGTGGACTCTGAGGCATCATTCAGTCTGACCAATCTGGTAAGTCAAGGTACTTCCTTGCCATGGACCACTGGAGGCTGGTTGGCAATCTTGGCTGACATCTCAGAAGCTGTGTTTCCTGAAACTTCATGGGTGCCTGTGCTTAGGAAACACACCTTCTAGACCCATACTGATTCTTGTGACAGAGCTAAGCTTGCCCTTCCTGTGGCACAGGTGGTAATCTAAGGGGCATCAGAAAGCTAAGAGAAACTTGCCTGAACACAGACCCAGGGAAGCAGGACCTATGCCTAATTTCTTGGCTCTACCACTTACCGAAGCTTTGGCATGGGGATGGTGATCCTCTCGACCAAGGGACTCAGCCGGTAATAATCCAGAAATGTTCTTGCCACATTCCTCCCCAGTTTCATGTCTGCAGGTGTGTGTTAAGAAGCAACTTTGAAAAGAGGTTGAGCAGAGTCAAAAGAGGCCTAATAATAAACAAGAAAAGTGCAAATAAAGCATCGATAAAGACAGTGACCCCCACACACACACCCAGGGTTTTGGCGTGCATTGTAATGGTCTTCACAAAGCCTTCATTTATGATCCCCATTTCACAGGGGGAAAACAAAACCCTAAAATGCACAGAAGAGAAGGGAAGTGGGCACTGGGGTCTAAGTAACCACACTCCCAAACCTGCGTACCTAGCTTTTAGATATCCTGGGATTTCCCAGTCTGTCCTCCAGTCGTCCAGAAGCCTGATGAACAAGACTGAAAGTGACGGGACCCTTTGCTGCAGAAAGAGCAGGGTTTGCCTGACCTTCCAGGACCAAGCTTCTCTCTTGATTACTCTCCTGAGAGTAATCTCAGGAAAACTCTCTGTCTCTAAATAGAATCCCATTTCCTCTTGTTATTTAACAAATAATAAATCCCAAGGGTATAGACTGATAGCCTATTTATTGAATCATAAATTCTGCAAGGAAGGAGAAACCTCCAGTTCTTTACTGGTATTAACACCCTGGGATCGGTTAACACAACAATTGTTTATCTGCCTTATGCACTGTATCCATGTCTTTGGGGTTCTCGGCTATTTCCCTTGCCTGAAGGACCTCCCTAACTCTCCTTTATCTAATATACACTGTGGGTTCTCCAATGAGCCACTCTCTCTTCATTAGATTTTCCAGAATCTTCCCTGCTGTCATCCTTGCTCCCGACCACCATGGCTTTAAAACTAACATCATTCAGACTACATGTCACTTCTCACAGGGTGGAAATTAAGTGTTAACTCACAACATGGTTCCTCCAGCCCACACCCATCAGTTACAAACACCCAAGCTGTCAACTTTTCCCGTAAGACTTCTCATTTCTTGATTTTGTCCGCCTTTTTCCATCCATCCCTAAAATGAGTCAGCAACACCTCTCCCCTGGACAATTGCCATCCTGTTCTCTGGGCCCCCTGTACAAGAATAGCCCTCTACAGGATGTTTTCAATAGTGAAATGAGGAGCTGCATTCTCTAGGGCAGACCCAATAGTGTTACTCTGTGACTAGAACCCTTTGGTGTCATCCAGTTACTGTTCACAGCTTGGCCCTTGGTTTTGATCTCAGCTCTCCCCTCTGCTACCTCCCACCTCCCATCTTTTTGCAGTTCCTGCTCTTCCAATCCTGTAACTCCCAGGTCTTTGTTCCCCATGCATCCCACCAGACCACTATGCTGAGCCTGTCTTAAAGGATCAGATATTCTCAGCTTCCAGACCGCCATTCAGTTATCACTTTAATGGTACGTCCTCCTTGGTGCCTTTGCCTGGATAGGGTCCTCCTAGGTTCTCCGTGGCATCTTTGTATAGTTCTCTGTCATTCAGACTACTTACTCAGCAATACTAAATTTCAACCAGTCCTTATTTTCAATGGCCCCTCTAGCCTATACATTCTATGGGGAAGAGGTCATCTTTGCTTGACTCTATCAGCTAAATACCTATGTGCCTGCCTGACAGTACGTGAAAAAAAAAATGACAGGCAATAGCTAAGCAGGGCTTAGTATGTGCTAGTCAATCTCATAACAATCCAAGGAGAGAAGTTTATTATTGTTCCTATTACTCAGACACGTAAGTGACTTCCCTTAAGGCTAGATATTTTATAAAAGCTGGAATTGTGATTTAAACCCAGGCTTTTCCTCTCTGGGGCCTATACCATTTCACATTTGTATCTATCTTTCTCCTATGTAATAAAGCAGCTGGAACCTGGCTCTTCAGGTGGAGAAGATTCACAACCCTGACCCAGAAGTACATGGAGCTGAGGGATGAGGGGTGACATGCACAGAAGCAGCACCCTGAGGCTGCTGGTGCGAGGAATGCTCTGGAGAAGGACTGATCCTAGCAGGACTATAAAGACAGGGAAGCTGAAGAAGCCTGCAGACAACCCTGCAGAAGTGGGTTTCCATGCATCTAGATAATATCTTCTTTATCTTCCTTGGGCTGAGATAAGTAAAGGAACCTGCATCTAAACAATATCTTATCTTTTGGCGGCTGTGATAGGTAAAGGAATCTATCCAATGCCACATAGCTGCTAAGGGTAGAAAGAAGAGTAAGATCCAGGCAAGTCTGATTCCAGACTATGAGTTTCCACTGCCCTGGGCTGTTTCTCAACTTGAAGGCACCTTTTCTGTCAAAGTCTGAGTCATCCCAGGTCAGAATGTGGTGGAGGAGAGAAATAGCAGGCCCGTTGTTTAGGACAGGGAGCCGCACTGCAGGCTCTGCTCTGCGGCTGCTACCTGCTTTCTTTCTCTGGGTATGGCTGACCTTCCATGTCCCCTTCTCTGGAAAGTCCACAAGCTGGCACTGAGCATGGCCTCTCTGACTAGCAGCCCCCAGAGACTGTCCTGTGGCCAGGGCTTGTAGAGACAAGCTGGCTGCTTGAACCCAGACAGTCTCTAGTTAGCTCAGAGAGACAAAACCGTGGCTGTGTGTGTTCAAAGGAATAACTATCTGTGGGACACGGGAGAAGTGAGAGATCCCTGTGGACTGAGCTGGTAGGCTGTAGCAGACATTTTTGGAAGCAGATGTGTCTAGCCCCAATCCTACGTCTGCCATATGCTATAGATAGCAGATTTTAATTTCCGAAGATGTCTGCAACATTGTCTCTGGTCTCACATGCTCTTCTAATATGACCTTGATACACCTTCCAATGAAAGGCATAGTCTTTATGTTCTTTCCCCTTGAATTTTTAACTTTACACTGGCTTCTAACCAAAAGAACGCGAGTGGAAGTGACATTGTGAGACTGGTGTGACAAGGTCAGATAAAACAAAGTAACTGAGCCTTGTATTATGGAGTATACAAGCTAGGGTCCCAAGCCCACAGACAAGCACACTGACGTCTCCAAGGTCCTGGACTATGCAAAGACACAGAGGATAGACTCTTGGTGAGCCTGCACTTCTATAGCACTCTGTCTTTCAAGTTCCTGGCACTGTTTACCTACAACTGAATCAGACTCCATAAAAGACCCTCCCACTGAAACTCATCTAAATGTGTGACCCATAGAGAACATGAAAAGAGACTGTTTTAAGACACAAATTTTAAGGGAAGACTGTCTAAAGTGGAAATAGAGGACTCGATACCAAGTGACCTTGCACAAGTCACTCCATGTCCCTGAGCCTTCATACCTTTGACCATGAAATGTCTGCTTCACATTTTTGTTGAGTTATGTGCATGGCTGGATATAGCTGGCACAGAACTGATTAAATGGTGAATGGATGGATGGATGGATGAATGGGGGATGCAGAATACTGTCTATACTAAGAGCCAAACCCGAGGCACCACAGAGGTAGTTGCTTGTCTCATCAACACCCTTGAATGTCTACAAACGAGTTGGGCTGTTCCACAAAATTGGAGCTAATCACTTTGGATGGGCTCTGTTGAAAGGTAGTTTTAAAGGTGAGCTTTGTCTAGGACAGACCTCTTTCTTTCTCCCTTCTCCCCTCTAGCCACAAAACCTTATTCACTCCAAGTATTTCCTGCATTGGCTCTGACTGAAGGTGCTGGACAAAGGTGAAGGAGAGTAGAGATTGATTGAACATTTTCAATTAAAACAAGATGTCTTGGAAGACAGATTTAAGATCCAGGTAAGGAGAAGCAATAGTTTTCTTGGCTGAGCCATTTTCAATATATTACAGAACTAGGAGAGAAAAAACTGGGGTGAAAGCTGCAGCCATTCATTATCCACAAAAGTCTTGGTATAGTTTGGATGATGAAATTTTTTTTGTCCTCATGTTCAGTCCATCCCTCTGTTTCTCACAGACGGTAGGCAATGGTCAGCCTCTAGGGCAGGTGGGGCTGGAAGCCTAAACGGCTGAGGATGAAGGATGGATTCATCTGGGGTGGTTGGAAAACTGGACTAATCTGGTAACTTCTACAAAAAACTATCTTGGCAGAGAGTAGCTCCAGCCTCCTATTTCATGGGGCTCTTTAACCAATGATGGGGGCTTAAATGTGTTCTATGATTTCCATCCATCCATCCATCCATCCATCCATTACCCATCTGTCCATCATTCATACATTATCCATCTGTCCATCCATCCATCCATTCATCATCCATCCATCCGTCCATCCATTCACCCATCCATTCATGCATGCAAGTTTTGATTCAAACATTTATTGGGGTCTTCCTTGGGGCTAATTGATGAATTAGAGAAATCCACTTTTGTTTTACATTTGGGGGAGCAAAACAGCCTGCCCTACAGCTAACTACATCTCCAGGCCAGTGTTAGTGACATTGTTGCCTTGACAAAAACAGCTACTAGAGTGTACTCTGTGTGGTTACTGTCACTGACCTCCACCTCAGCTCCACAAGACCAAAGTACAAGTCAGTCTACATGTATTTCACAGATAAGAAAATAATAACCAAGGTTTATGTTATTAACCCAAAGCTCATTCATTGTGAGTGACAGAGCCAGACTCAATCCTCAGGGTCTCCTCATCTGGGAGTGCTATCTCTGCTCTGGAGTGTGATAAAAAATTCAAAGACAAAATTTTTCATTCCCATAGAGGGAGACTGAATTCTAAATGGAGAAACTGAAAGGCTTCATGGAGGTAGAAGTATAGCTAGGATTTGAAGGATAAAGGCAATCTTAGAAGGGGACAAAGTGGGCTGAGCATGCAGTCCAGTAGCAGATCATTTGCCTAACAAGGCCCAGTGATAGAGGCACACATAAGCAGAGGGACAAGTGTGGCCTGGGACCATGATGTGGCATGAAAGGCAATGGGAAAGCTAGAAACCTCACCTAAGTCAAATGTAGAAGGGAAGGGATGGCCAGACTCACCAAGACTTTAATTGAAAAGTCAAAGGACTTAAACTTTTGAGTGCCGGAGAGATGGCTCTGTTGTTAAGAGGATCTGGTTAAAACCCTAATACCCATACAATGGCTCACAACTCTTTACAATTCCAACTCCAGATGAACATGATGCCCTCTCTGGCCTCTGTGGACACTGAAGATACACAGTGCATGGACACCCATGCTAGCAAAACACTCATATACATAAAATAAAAATAAATAAATCTTAAAAAAAAACTCTATAGGCAATAAAAACCATGAATACTAGGGATTGTGTGCACCATTCTTTCATTAACATAGACATAGATTCACTAATAATCTACAATGTTCAGAGTTTGGGGAAGGTTCAGGTATAATAACTAAAAAATCAAACAAAAAAACAATAGTTTTTAAGGCTAGAACTAGAGACATATTACAAAGTACAAAAACATGGGAAATTATGAAACTGTGATTCTAATAGTGCTATGAGAAAATGTAGTCAAAACCAGAGGATAATGGAGAGGTAAACAGGTTTTTCTGAGAGGGACACTGCTGTGGAACAATCTTTCTGTACACTATGTGAATCTGTGTCTCTATGATTGGTCTAATAAATAAGCTGACTGGCCAATGGCTGAACAGGATAATTACGTAGAAAAACCAAACTAAGAATGATGGGATGAAGGAGGACAGAGTCAAAGGAGATGCCAGCCAGCCACTGAGGAAAGCAGGATGTGTAGAAAATGAGGTAACAAGCCATGAGACATGTGGCAAAGCATAGATAAGAAATAGGGATTAGTTTAAATGTAAGAGTTAAGTAGTAACAAGCCTGAGCTACCAACTGAGCATTTATAATTTATATTAGTCTCCAAGTCAGTTATTTGGAAAGCATCTGCTGATTATTTGAGAGCACGCAGTCAGGACAGAACAACTCTGCCTATAAGGGACATATAAACCAACAGTGAATACAGATGCAACATCCCCTATGAATTGAGAAAAGTACAGGAGAAAGGTCTTCTGAGCAAAGCTGGGAGAGAGTGACACACAGGGAGGAAGTCTCAGAAGGCCTTGCTGTAGGCCATTGTAGATAGTCTGGTCATTCTACTGGACAGTCTGAAACAGGCAAAGGACACGACCTCATTTATACATTTAAGATTTTGCTGCTATTTTTAAAATATCTGAAACAAGTGCAGAAGCAGTAAAGTAATTATGTTCCAGGTAGCGGGTGTGGGGGTGTAGAGGTAACGGGTCTCAAGGCTCTAGCAGACAAATAGTGACCAAAGGAGCCTCTGTTGTCTGTCTCTGGCCTCAGATCTGGAGCACTGTCTGAACACATGTATGAGGATTTGGAGCCCACATGGCGACCTGGGCCATTTCCTTCCTCTATGCCTAACTTCTTTGTGAGTAAAAGCAATGCGCTTAGAACTCCCATCTCCTTATGAGTTCACTATTTCACTAACATTACTGAGAAACCACTGATACTAAGAGAAAACTGACAAACACCCCCTTGTGGAGCTCACATTCCAGCCACAGGAGACAAATATAAACATATGGAATATGCCAGAATTTGATAGACACTGAGATAAAGAGCAGGGGACAGGCAGTGCAAGGCAGGAAGCTATCACAGCACTAAGCAGGGTGGTCAGAGGGGACTTCAACAAAAAGGTGGGCTTGCAGACTGTTTGGAAGAGACTGAGGGGCTAGCCAAGATGAGGCTGAGCCTCCTCATCCAAAGCAGGACTTGTCAAATTCAGCTGATAATAAGTGGGGTGAAAGTGAACCTGGGGGATAAGTTCCCTCCATGGCAATTTCCGACTCTCAGAGCTCAAATCTCACAAAGCTCCCTCTAGACCTGAGGCCTCCTTTTCCTGTCCCACTCCTTCCCTCACTGCCCCACAGCTCTGCTGCCTTCTGTTCACTCCCCTCAGCTCCATCAGAACCATCAACAGGCTCACCTGACCAGCCTTGCCCCACACTGCAGGATATAGCCCCATCATACACCTCACTTCCCCCCAGCCCCCACAGTGTGTGCTACATGAAGCTCTGCTCCCTACACTCATTTTGCTGATGAGACATCAAAAACCACTTGTCCCATGAGGCACATCAAGTATTGGTCCCAAGGAAGACTGAAGGTCATTCACTTACTCTTTCCTTTATATGCTTGCTAAAATGCTACTGTGTATCAGACATTTTCCTAAGAGTACCATACTTCATGACTGAAGAACTAGGAAAGCGCCTCCATTTTGAGCAAGTCCTTAACTCCAGCTTGAAACAGGACTGAGTTTCCAAAGTAGAACGTCCCAACACAGGAGATAGCCTAGGGCCATCTGATAACAAGTGAATAACCATAGAATGTCCCAGCACAGGAAATGGTCTATTTATAAAAAAAAAAAAAAAAAAAAAACTAAAACAACTAAAACAACAACAACAAAAAAAACAAGTTAATCAGAATGGCATCCATACTGAGACCCCTAATTGATGTGTAACTTTGGGTTTTTGCCTTTAAAAACTGAGCTTGCAGAGGGGCAGGTACCTCCTCCAGCATCCACTACTACTGTGGGGTGTGGCTCACCGAGGTCCCTGCCTCAATGGCTTGTACTTCTTTTCAGTAAACCTTGCTTTTGCATTTCGGAGAGTTCATGTCTCTGGTGGTCTCTTCGGGAATCTTACAACCAGGGTACAACAGTGACAGTTTCTCTTTGCCATCATATCATCTCCAAGTCAGAAAGCTTAACACCCACATGTCCTCTATCTGGAAACCTCACTTAAGAGTCTTCCTCTGCTCACACTGTTATCCCTGCCCACCATGGGTGATCGTCATTAAGCAGGTAGATTAAGTCTGCAGACCAGAATGCTAGTGACAAGCCATTTCTCTCTGGTGAGGCTGACAGCATCTCTAGAATATTAAGAGGCAGCTATCTAGGGACCTCTAGGTAAAGCCTGAAGAACAATGTGGTGATGAAACATCTTTTGCCTCTGCTTCTTCCCTTGCTGGTCCTCCTACAAGGTCAGATGGGAGGGAGCAGGACTAACCAGATGAACCCTGCTTTGGAGAGGGTGCAGGCTGCAAGTAAAATCATAGAGGCCTTTGTAACTGCAAGAAAGTCTCTCAGACATCTCTGAGAATAAGAGACCTAAGAAATAGGGAGGTGGAGAAGGAAGAGAGGGAGGGAGGGAGGGAGGGAGGGAGGGAGGGAGGGAGGGATGGGGTGGGTGGGGGCAAACAAAAGAGAAAGATGCAAACAGACAGCTTCTTAGAGAAGCTCATCAGGGCGGAGCTAGAAGGTAAGGAGAGAAAGATAATAGAGGGACAGATAGCACAGCAGGACTTGAAAACTGAAGGAAAACAGTCTGGGCAGAGAGGTGAAAAAATAGAAAGCCAGCGACAGGAAGAAAGAGAGAATATGATTGGAAAGCCATATATCCAGACAAGAGAGAAGGGAGGGGCAGAAGCAGATGATGGGACAGGAAGGGAGGTTGGGGACAAAAAGAGAAACAATGGATGGGCAGGAGGGAATGGTTTACTGAGGGGAAGTCAGCTCCTTGGAAAGTTCCCACCCCCCATCCTGAGGCAGCCGACCTGTGGGGGAAGGGGCTGGCATAGTATCACCCAACAATGAATTAAAATTCAGGATAACTCTGAGGCTCCATGTTAGTTTCTAATTGTCATTCTAACAAATGATCATAAACTTAGTGCCTTAAAGTACCAGACATGCGTTTTCTTACAGCTCTTGATATCAGACTCCAAAGTTTCTTGGGACCAAAAATAAAGTGTTGCCATGGCTACACAGAAACCCTTCATTTAACCCTGCTGTGGCATTCCGTGGCTTGTGGCTACATCACTGTAGGCTTTGACTCATCAGTCCACAGGCTCTCCCTTTGCTCACACATAGCAAGTGTCCTTCTCCCTCTATTTCATATGTGTCCATGTGATGCCATGTAGGGCCCACCTATGAAGATAGGATGCTCCTATCTGAAGACTCTTAATGAGGGTAAGACAGCAATGTGTTCTTCTCCATACATCCACTGGTAAGAGGAGTCCAGCCAACCAAGTAGAAACTGTCTTCCAAGGATAGAAAGGAGCAGAGAACGAGTAGGAGGTTACAGGACAAACAAGCATCGTGGAGAAGCAGAAAGGCTTCAGAGAGAAGTCCAAAGCCATTTCCAGGTCTACTCCAGGGTTGCTGCAAGGGCTGAGAATCTTATACCACAAACACGCCGTTCTGTTTTCTTCTTCTTTTTTTTTTTATGAGGCAGTCTCACGATATATCACTGACTAGTGTTAAATCCAGGATGTAGGTGAGGCTGGCCCAGGAACTGAGATCCAGATGTTTTTGAAGACCAATATTCAGCTTACTCATTCTCCCTAAGTTCACCTGCTTAATAAGAGCCGAGAATGAAGACTTCCGAGAGTGTCAGCAGGAACATTCATGTCTTTGTGTCCATGCCTCGGCCTTCTGCATGGTCTCTGAGCCTTTGGTTTGATCCAGCATTGATGAGAATGATGTTCCCACAGTTGCTAATCTTGCAACTCCTTGAGCTTCAAGCCTATGCTGGTTTCTTGACATCTAGGTGGTGAGATTCACATCTTAAATCTGAATTTCATCGCCTTCCATTAAAATGGTTCATGCCTTATCTCCTGACAATATTTTTGGGCTTCTATTTGGAATGTTCATTTAGCTGTGTAATTGGGGACAAGCTTCAGTTTTCTCATCTATTAAATGGATAATGCTGCCTATACCCCAGGATTACCACATTGGGTAATATCCAATTACACATCCAATTGTGTCATGCAGCAGCTTTTTAAATTGTCACCACAATCTATGAAACTGTCATTTCCAACAAAGTGTGAGCTTTTTAAGAACAGAGCTTTGTCAAGTTCAAATTTGTCTCTGGAGATAATGAGCACATGGTTGACTTTAGTAACAGAAGCAGCAAGAAAGAATGGAAAACCAAAACCAGGGTGAGGAGAAGGAAGAAATGGCCACAGGAATGAGGAAGGAGCGTTGAAGAAATTCTTTTAAAAATTCTGCTCTCGGACATCCAGATTAAGACCTCCTAAATTGTTTCCATCCTGTGTACCAAGGTTTCCTCTCCAATAAAGCTGGCTTCAGGCTGAACCAAATGACCTGTTCTAATCCCTATTCTCTCTGTTCTGTCCAAGGACTGGAGATGTCCATTCTGACCAAGCAAGTGAGAACAGTCTTAATAGGCTCGAAGGTGGCTCCTACCACTCTTACAGGGAAGTCGGAAGAGAAGTAAGTTTAGAGGTTGCCTGGACCAGAACAGGTGTGTATCTGAGCTTGGGGGTGACAATGCCGGACTCTAAGTAGAGTGATTTTCAGGGGCTTTTTGGTTTCAGGAGGCATCAGGCAGGCTGGAATTATTCATTCATCTTTAATCACTGATTAATTTATCTGACATCTACCAGTCACTTTCTGCCTGATAGGCCATTTACATACAACAGACTTTGTTTACACAGAGTAAATAAAGCAGACAGGGCTCTACGTTGATCAGCCTACAGTCCAGGCATTATTGACAACTTGAAGCTGGATGCTTCTCTGCTGTGGGACTGTCTTGAGCATGTGAAGTGCTCAGTAGCATCCCTGGCCTCTCCCACTAGATGTCAGCAGTGTTCACCCATTGTGAAAATTGTCCAAAGCTGTCTGTAAGCATTACCCCAGATTCTCTGGTGGACTGGGGTAGGGTGGGATGGGGGTATGTGCAGATATCGTAACTCCTAGATAATCAGTTGCAGAGTATCTTGAGGACATGCTGCAGGTGAAATGGAGGTGAGCGACCACTTCAGTGTGTATAAACTTGGCTTCTCTAACAAGAACAATGCCCCTTGAAAGGACTGTCACATGCTGCAATAGTCCTGTAGAAGGACTAGCTCAACCAGCCCTTATTACTTTGGCTTTGCCTTCCATCTCCAGCATGGTTCCCTCTCTATGATGTCAGTCCTTCTCTGCTTGCTCTAGGCTTCCTAGTCTTTGTCATTGACCTGCCTATTTGAGACCCCGTTCTTACTCCAGAAAGACATTACCTTCTTCTTCCTGTTATGACATCTGCCATGGCTCTGCTTACACTCTAAGGCCCAGCCATTTCCCAGCAGTGTTTCCTTTTCCTTGATAGACTAGAAAACTGACCACAAATTTGGTTCCCTAAATCCACCATGGCTGCCTTGCTGGGCTCCATATCCACCATGGCATCTCACTGGGCCCCGGTTTAGAGACAGCTGGGGCTGTGATATAAACTCAGCCCGAGGGGGGTTCTGCTGCTCTGAGAGATGCTCAGGCCTTGCTTGTCTTATATGTATTTTCAGAAGCTTTAACTGGCACTCATTAAATCAAGACGAAAGACCAAAGCCAATGTCCATGCAGTAGCATCTTGGGAAGAAGGAGGGGCAGGGAAGAGTGAGGTGAGAGGTGAGAAGCATGAAGGGAACCTGCCTTCTCTCCTGTTTGGCTTTATTTGCTGGAAGTTTGACTTTTGTGTGGGTCAGGTCCCCTCTGCCTGCCTGTCTGTCTCAGATTTCTCAGAATATAAAGTTAAAAGAAGGACTGGTGCAGTAATTTTTTCAAAAGCTTTCAGTTCAAATGCATTCTAAGCTTCTGGGTTAGGAGTTTCTACCTAGGGCCATTTAGGGGATCTCTGCACCCTTTGATATTGCAGACAAACTGATGCATGTATGTTTGACTTTTATGAGGGAGAGTATCCATAATATCTTAAAGTTTTCAACATCCTTCCAAATGTCAAAAAGCTCTGCTCTGGACCTGTGGATGTAGACAACTGAGTATGTCACCACCTTCCAAGAAATATTCTTTCTTTGTCATTTCCTTTTAAAAGATTTTTTAAAATGTGTGTGTTAAGGTATGTGTAGTTGAGTGCAGGTGCCCCTGAAGGCCAGAAAAAGGCATTGGATCTCCTGGAGCTGGAGTTAGAGGTGGTTGTGGGCTACCTAATGCATGTCCTGAGAACTGAACTCAGGTCCACTAGAGGAGCAGCAGGTGTTCCTACCTGCTGAGCCACCTCCCTAGTCCCTCTTAGCAGGTTTGGTTTGACTCTTTCCTCACTCAGACTCTGCCTCTGCTGGAATTAGGAGGGATCTAAGGCAGGGGAGTGAAATCAAGAAACATGTACTATTGGAGGAAGCTGGGGTAGACTATTCCAAGCACATCTAAACGAATGTAGACCTCTAAGGGCCTGATTAACCAGTTTGCTGCAGAAGTCACAGAGCAGTACAGCAAAGATGGCTTCCAACTTGGTGACTGCAAAATATACCAGGGTCCTAGCCACTCTATACCTGAGGGCTCGGGGATGCACCAAGCTTTGGGGTCAGAACTATTTCAGGTCCACTCAGGGTTTGCTTAAGGAAGGCCTGTAGAGCTCTGGATCTTTAAAAGAAACCCACTGTCCTTTGCTGTGGCTTCACTCCTTGCTGGCCTTGAGTCTGAAGCTCCCACAGGTTATCTGTAGATTGAGTAAATACCCAGTAAAGTTCTGTGTTGAGGCTCAGCTTTCACTGACATTGGATGGACCAAGGACACCCCCCCCCCCCCCCCCCCCCCGTCTTCGCATCCTGGGCTGCAGTTTCTCCATTTATATAACGGTTGATAGGGTTATTTCACAATTTTATAAGAGCTGATTATTGGTCACCTGATGTCTGTTATCCCAGCTTTAGGGCATCTTCTCCACAAAAGCTAGAAATGATTCCATCCCTAGGAGGGTTGGATGCTAGGCTTAACATTAAGATTTTTAAGGTCCTTGTAGCTCTGATATTTAAGACTTTCTTTCCTGCTCTACTTTCTTTTTAGCTATTGTCTTGAACTTGAAACTTAGGAGATACAATTAACATTTGTATCCAATTACTCTCTTTCAGGAATTGGGCAAGTTTCATTTGTTACTCATACATGAGTATGGTAGATTATTAGTCCCACATTAGAGGGTACAAGACAACATCAGAGATGTCAGTTGCCTGTTACCACTCAGCTAACAGTTGCAGGGCTACAGCTTCAACCTGTCTGACCAGCTACAAGGCCTGTGCTTTAAAGAAAATTATTAACAATGCCTTGGTTCTTTATTAACTTTAAAAAGTGCATTCATTATTTATTTGATACTGATTGGGCATTTTTATGAAATGTACCATAGTGTGTGATGAGGGTTTTCAGGTTTAGGTCCTGCTCTTGAACAACCCTTAGAGAAGACAGATAAAATTGCAATACCGGACAATGGCTACCATGGCAGAGGAAAGTAAGTAAGCAAGGCTCAGAGACAGAACTTGGTTTTGAAGGAATCCTGGAAAGCTCCCCTCTCCCTCCCTCCCCCCTCCCTCCCCCCCTCCCTCCCCCCCTCCCTCCCTCTCTCCCTCCCTCTCAGATAAATCTTCTAAAATGTATTTGTGTGTGCCGTCTATGCAGGTCTCTCTCTTTCTGTAGGGCAGAGAACAATTTCGTACGCCATCTTCAAGAACATCATACACCTCTTTGAGACTGTCTCTCACTGGGTATGCACTAATTATGCTAGATTGCCTGGCTTGTGAGCCCCAGAGATTGGCTTGCCTCTGCCTCTCTAATGCTAAGATTACATGCCACCACATCGTGAAGTTTTACACAGGTTCTATCAAACTTGGGTCTTTATGCTTGGGGCAGGATTGAGTAGTTTATTGATCTATCATCCCAATCCATGGATCAGTCTCCACTAAACAATTTAGTCAAAAACAACTGAGGCTTTTTATATACCAGGTGTTTTTCTCTCTGCTAAGACACTGCTGCACAAAACATCTTTGCTGCCATGGAACTGGCCTTGCAGTGGGAAGGACAGACAATAAACAAACTGGAAAATGTTGTGAAAGATGAAAACTTGGGTAGTTACAGGAAAAGAGGGAGATGATGCCGTGGGTATATTGGAATTTTCTTGCTCCCAGTACTCTTGGGGACATCCCAGCTTCATACCAAGCAGCACTGAAAATGATCCTACTCACACAGGGTGGGTTTGAGGCTATGCTTATGATCCCAATATGTTTGTTCAGTGTTTAGGATGGAATATTTTTCTCTTTAGCTTTTTTCTTTCTTGTGTGTTCTCACTCTCTCTGGTCTGTTCTCACACTGCTGGCTTGTCTGTCTGCCTGTTTCCCTCTCTCTCTGATAAATGTCAACAAGGATAAATGCAGTATTAGGATCTAAAGCAAGCTTATTTCTTGTCCCTAGCTCTATTTGGACAATAAGACGACAAGCCAGGTTAGACCTCTTCCTTGTCCTCATTTCCTGGCAACAGGAAATCTCACTTCTGTCTCTTCAAGCTCCTTCTACCTGGAACACTATACCAGACTCTCCACCTCAGTGCCTCCAGATAACTATATCTAACTCTTTATATCTCAAGCTCAGCTGCTAGTCCCCCAGCAAACCTTTCCTATGTCTTGGCAAGTCTCCTACAAGACCATTAAGTCTCCTGACCACAGAGCCTGGGTCAGGGTAGCTGGTACTAATGTGGTCTATTAAATATCAGCCATGGGAAACAGTGGTCATTGCAAATGGTTGGCATTTGGAGGGAAAGTGGCCCTCTCCTCTCCGGATTGAAGTTATCTTGAGTTCACAGAAATGGAGTTTACCTCCTGGTAGTAAGTGCATGGTAATAGCATTGTGAAAAGAAAGTTTTCTAGCGTGTAGCAGGGGCATGAAGGCCAGCATTAGAGAGATGAAGTGGCCTGCCTCTTTCTCTTATACTTCTAGTCTGTCAGAATGAGGGGTCCTGAAATAAAGAGAGGGAATCAGAGAATCCTTGATAGCTGCATCAAAAAAGCCAGAGTCATGGTTCTTTCTAGACCGCAGAAATGAAAATGATTTTAAGGAGATTATGGCCTCATCACAGCATACAAGTGAACCCTGATTCAGTGGACATGCTCCTTTGGAAATTAGTGAGATATTGGTACAGTGAAAATCCAACAAGCCTCCTTTTAAAACACAAGCTTTCATACTAATGCCTTATGGGTTTGTGCAGAGCAGAGAACCTGAGAACCATGCCTGGGAGCCACTAGACCCAGGACATGTCTTCACACACCCATATCTCCCCTGCTGTGGCCCATCTCTCTTCCCCACGAGACTTCCTTAAGTTCCTTGAAGAAAGAGCCTGCCTTTTCCCAATATTTTCTTCCCCACAGCCTAACACACCACAAATAAATGAATGAATAAATAAACCCTGGACAAGTGACAAGTAATTCATCCCCTGCTCCCTGATTTCCTTATGTGTAAGATGGCAATAACCTGGTACTAATGAGAGATTATGAAGATTGAGTGTCATAATGAATGCAAAAGCACACAGCATGGAGCTTAGCCAGAGCAGATGCTCAAGAGTCAATCATACACATTATTTTTTTGTCTCTAATCACACCTCCCGACTTCAAATCCTCCCTGAACATAATCTTGATATTTTCTAGACTTAACAGTACCCCAGTGTTAGAGAATCATGAACTGTCTGTGCAAGATGGTGCTCACAGAAGCATTTGTCTACTTGATTTTCCTGTTCTTATGTTGCCCTTACTTGTGATGCTCCATTTCCTCATAGATCTCCAAATTCATCTTCTATAGCTCACGAGGGCCTGACTCTTGGTGGGAATAGAGTCAATTCTGTCTTGACTAATAGTGCACTCAGTGTCTGCTTGCCACAGATACTCGTTAGGTACAGCATATGGTCAGTGACACTATGTTCTGAGCCTAGAGCAGGAATCACCCCTGCTACAGCTTGAATCTTGAATGTCTTCTAAAGGAAACTGTGTTAAAGGCTTGGTCCCTAGGGTAGAGTTCTTGGAAAGTTATAAAACCATTAGGAGGTGCAGCCTGGCCAGAGAGTGTTAGGTCATTAGTCACACACAGTCTAGCCCCTTCACATTGCTGTTTTTTTGTTTCTTGGCCGTGAGATAAACAAAATTGCTTCACACAATGTATTATCTATTTTTGCCCCACGCTTGCCACTCTAAACTATCCATCAGACTATGGACTGAAATATTTAAATCCCAAATAAGCCTTTTCACTTTAAAAGAATATATATGTGTATATATATATATATATATATATATATATATATATATGTATGTATATGCCCTTTGATAACAAACCTATAACAAGAAAAAGGTTTTTTTAAATAATAGTTTAGTATATCGTATACACACACACATTCCCTTAACTCCAAGGCAGTGGGATATCTGCAGTAGCCACTTGCCACCTTATTGCATCTATGAAGGGAGAGCTTGTGGGAGAATGGGCTTAACATTTAGAATACAGCAAGGGCGCTGAGGATGAAGGGCCTGACACCAAGTTCTTCTGATAACCTGAGTCCCCCAAATAGTGCCTAAAGCTCATACCTATTTGTACTTTAAAAGTCTGGGGGCTGGCTTCTTTCCTTTGAGTTAGTTGAGTTGGGTTTCTGTTACATGCTGCCCATTTGGATAGCAGGAGACCTTAGTGTTTGTCTCACCCAGCTCTGAAGTTCACAGGTATGGAAGAGCTTTGCAGCATTGCAGTTTTCCCATACAGCCCCAGTAAGCCCCATTCTGAGTCAGCATATTGCTTCAATTTGTTTTGGTCTTTCCTCCTGGCCAAAACATGGGCAGGTTGTTCTTTTGCCTGGGTAAGGTCATATTGATTTTGGTCACAGAATACCAACTCTTTGTCCAACAGAGAGAATTTCCTAATTCAAGTCCTTGTCAGGAGCCAGTTTTGCTTTGCATTACAATGCTTTGGTCCCCCAAGTGGAACTGCTCATGGCCTCCTCTCTCCCTCCACACAGTATAATCAGCAGCAATTAATTCTAATCACAAGGAGGCAATGAGAATGAGCGGAGCATTAATTGGACAGAAGTAATCAAAATCTCCCTTAGCTCACAGTTGGTACCTGCATGCAGGGAAACGTGAGCAGGCACAAGCATATGTTGTGTACACACACACACACACACACACACACACACACACACACACACACACACACACACAAAGACTGGCTCCAAATGATCTATTTTGTATGGAGAAAAGATTACTCCAATGAGAGGAGCAGAAAATGAGTGTGCTTTAGTAGGAAAAAAAATCAAAGACTTTGGAATCACAAAGATTCTACCACTAGCCAGTAGTTTAAACCTAGCTTTTTATTCATAAAATGAGGACACGTCGCCCCACTTCAAAGTGGTTTAGAATATTAAGTAGGATAACGCATAAAAAGCAGCAGGACTTCTGTGTTAGACTTTTTTCATGCCTATCTTTGCCCCTCACCTGACACACACACACACATAAACACACACGCTCACACACATACACACACTCACACATATACACATAACACACACACACCCTACACACACGCTCATACACACACTCCACATATACCACACACACACACATACCCTGTACACACATACATGAACACACATGCTCACACACATACATCACACACACCACACCACACACACACACCATACACACTCACACATACACACACCACACATACACCACACACATGCACACACATACACACACGCACACACATACCACACTTACACACACACACTCACACAATATACATATCACACATACACACCACACACATGCTCACACACATACCACACATATACATGCACTATACACACACACCACACATATACCACACACACACTCACACACACACATACCACACACATACCACACATACACACATACACCCACACAATACACATACCACACATACATACCACACATACGTTCACACACATCACATATACACGCACTATACAGACACACTCACACACATACACATACCACACACACTCAAACACACACTCACACTCACACACCACATATACCACACACACACACACACTCACACACACCACATATACCACACACACACACACACACACACACACACACACACACACACACCCTCTCTCTTCCTTTCTCCCAGGTTTGTCATTTCTGAGAGGGTAGCTGCCCTCACACTGCCTGACACCTGGAA
The DNA here is from genome assembly GCA_033318265.1 of Phyllotis vaccarum. NCBI lineage: Eukaryota > Metazoa > Chordata > Mammalia > Rodentia > Cricetidae > Phyllotis > Phyllotis vaccarum. The sequence goes on from JARWLC010000002.1 coordinate 61,142,085, forward strand.
AACAATGAGTGAACATTCACTGAGTATCTGCTGGGTGAGCCTGTGTCTCTCTCACACTCTTGCTCCGCTTGAAATTCATCTGTCTTGATTTCAGTTGCAGTCGTACATTAAACATTACGTTCCTGAAAATGTAAGCCCTGTGGCGCACATCTGTAATCTCAGCACTTGGGAGGCAGAGGGAGGAAGATCAGACATTCGAGGCCAACCTTGGCTACACAGGGAGGGCCAAGCCAGCCCTGATCTGCCTCAGAAAGCAAAACCAAAATCAAAATAAATAAAACAAATAACAAAAGAGTTAGGCTAGAAGCTAATTCTCCGTACAGTCTTTATTCTCTGCCTACTCTGAGACCGACCTCAAAACCAGCAGCATTTGGTCCGCGTCATCATTATAGTCTCCTGTGACCCAGGCCCCGAACTTGGGTCCAGTCTCCCTTCTGTAATGATCTGTGATTTGACCACTCTATAGTCAACCCAATGATACATCTTGTATAATATCTTTCCAGAATTCCCTATCTGCTTAGGACCTTTCTTCTTTTCGTCTTTTATAAAAGCAGGGGATGTATGAGATTAGTCCTACCAGCCCTCCATCAACCTGTGATCAGTTATATAACACCACACTAATTTTTGTATGGCACCTTTGGAACTGAGTGTCACACCATCAGACCTTTGGTTTCTTTTACTCGTTGTATTTGAAAATGTCCCATAAGTCACTTAACCTCTGTGCCGCCTAATTTATCTATCAACATGGTTAGGACATAGGTCGGGATGGGTCAAATATTACTCAAATGTGGATAAGATGAACATCTAAACAGACAGACTGAGCAAAGTAGGCTGCCATCTTTACTATGTTTGGGTTTCATCCAGTCAGCTGAAGAGCTAGAGAGAGAGAGAGAGAGAGGACAGAGAAAGGGGAAACTCCTGGCTGCCTGCTTAAACTGGGACATTGGTGTTCCTGGCTTTGGGACTAAAGTATGTGGCATCTGGACTGACTTGCACCGTCAGCCTTCCTCCTTCTCAGGCCTCTGGACAGAGACTACAGCTGCTTAGTTTTTCTTAAGACTCTACTTGACTGTACATCATGGAACTCTACAGTCTTCGTAACAATACATGTTAACTTTTTATCATACATAATCTATATTATTTATATCAACGCTTGTATATGTATAACAATAGGAAATATACAGAAATAGATATAGGCATATGCACATAAGTAAATCTGCATATCTATGTCTTCTGCTGACTATGTTTCTTTGTAGCCTCCTGCCAAGTGCCACCTGTTTACAGGCTGCAGGTTTGGGTCTCCCGAGGAATGCTTCTTTTGATAGGTCGATGTCAAGTCCCCACCACCAACATTCAGCTTTGGTTCTTCCTTCATTATATCTTTCTTTCTGGGGAAAATGCTTTAAGATATGTGGAAAATAGATACAGGGAGTCCTGGATATGGAGCTGGATGGATCCTTAGAGATTTTGAGCTTCGCATTTCGGAGCACGAGGGTTGTCCCAGCCTCTGATGGCTTTGTGCAGTGCCTTCCTCTTCCTCCCAGTCAGGTTTCTCCTCTTGTGATGAGTAATCAGACCCAACTGAGGACCAGTTCCCTTAGAAAGTCCTAGTAGACTCCTCAGCCTCCTCCCAGAATTCTATATGTATCTGATCTTTAGTGTTTGTTTCTTTTATAGTTTAAGACCGCTAAAGAATCAGGCTGAAGAGGTGAATTTCCAGGTATCATTTGGGGATGATAAGGCATCCATAAGACATAACCACTCAGAGTAAGTTATAGTTACTTACTCTATTGTATCACAACTCTTGGCCAATATTTGCTTCAGAGAAAAATTGAAATGCGAAGAGGTGAAATAACACTTGCTTAACACATCTAACTAAAATTTGTCTTATTATATTTGGATGCATGGGACTTTAAAAAGCAGATGCATTCCTGGTTGTTTACTCAGTAACACGTTTTAAGTGCTGACTCTGCCTGGTGTCCTGTAACACAGTGGGATGCAAACACTCAGTCTCACTGTCCAGGGTGATGGCACATAATGGCAGAATGCATCACCTCCTTATGTTATTCCCTGTTATGTTTGGTCCCTGAGTCAAAAGCTCTTCAGTCTCACTGGATGATTTCACCACTACGAAGCACATAGCCAGCTTCTGGGTCTCTTCTCTCCAAGAGCAGGCAAGCTACTTCCTGAGGACAACCCCTTTGCCTGCCCTGAAATCTCTGGCTGTGCCCACTGTGGAAAGAAAGCCAATGCTAATGCCAAGTTCATTAATAATTTTGGCTTTCTGGAGGAAGAAGTTGGATTGCTTTGCTCTTCAAATATCAAAACATCCAATTAACACAGCTAATTAGCATCACGAGCAGCAGTCAAAAGAATAGTAATTTAGATGCAGGATTTCAAAGGTTTCCTAGTTGTGGGCCAAGGCAACCCATCTCTTCACTAATGACAAGAGTTCCTCACTTAGGCAGTTCTATATCAGCCATCAATTAACCACTGGGCAGAGCCTGGCCTTGCCCCTCAGTGATTTGTCTAATCAGAATAGGATAGAGAAGAAAAAATGGGGGGGAGGGGCAGAGGAAAACAGTAAGAGAGAGGGATGGATAAAAAAGGGGTAAAAAAGGTATAAAAAGAGAAAAGGGAGTTAAGGTGTGTGGGAGACCGGAACCTAGAGAGAACTAGCAAAAGAGAAACACAGGGAGACAGATGCAGGTAAAGAACACACAGAAACAGTACACCTCGTGGCATAAAAACAAAGAAGGTGAAATACTGATGAAAACTCCCATCAGATAGGTACCAAGAAAAAGAATCACATTTTTTAGAAGCCACAGAAAAGATGGCATGAAGATCTCCTGGCCCTGGGTAGCTGAGACTTCAGCTATCATCAGGATGTCTGGGTGCTCTTATCTGTACCGTTTAACTCGGCCTTAGAGATCAAAGTCTGATGAAGTTCTTCTGTTCCGGGGAGGTCAACGAGACACCAGGAGACCAAAGCCAGAGCTTGCCTCTCACCTCTTATACTGAGAGTGAGACTTTCTCAGCCTTGATTTCTGTCCCCCACCTCCAATCTGTCCCCCACCTCCTGTGGAACTAACGGCAAGGCCCATGATCAACTAGATTTATTGCCTCTCTTCAGGAAGACAAGCAGTGCTCTCCTGAGTCCACTCAGAACTGATTTCTGGTCTCTTCTGCAATGGCTCTGGTCTCCACTTCTTACCACTGCCAAGACCGCCTCCTTGGGATGAGCATCTGAGAAGTGTCTTCTCCCAAGGTAGACCTCTGTGATGATTCTGCATTCTTGGGATTGAATTTGAGTAGTTCAGCAGTGTTCAGAGCCTCTCTCCAGCTCTGGCTCCTCTGCTTCCACCCTTTATCCTCCTATTTGACATTCATACTTCAACCCTATTAGATGACATGGGGGCTCTCTGTACCTCAGCTGTCTTTTCCTTCATGTCCCTCCCATTCTTTGTCCCCTGATACCTCCTGTATCTATTTGAAGTGGTAGTAATGAGCCATATAGTACACACCAGGCATAAATAACTTCAAATTCAAAATGCAACCAAACTAATCACTTCACCAGCAAAATGCATCTACAGGAAGAAGTCAACCATGGGTTCTCAGTGGATGCCTCTTCTATGGAGTCGAACTTCACCCACAGGAATCTATCTTCATCATATGACATTTCCTCATTTCTGGTACCTTGATCAAAGGTGTTTATGCAGTCTACGTGACTCCTTCATTTTGGGCCATGCTCGAGTGTTCATGGTGTGTCAATAGCTGTAAAGAACACCAACATTTATAGTGACTAGGGCAATCCCATCATCCTCTTGGCCCAGGCAAGATGTTACTAATCAGCATTTTAATGAAGGCTAATTACACCAGATGATGCCCCCCACCAGGTAGGGGAATGGTCACAGATGGGCACTGTATTAGTTACTTTTCTCTTTTGTGGTGAAGCACCATGAGCAAAGCAGCTTGAAGAAAGGATTATGGACTTATGGTTCAAGAGAGATAAGAATTCATCATAGCAGAGAATCATGGCAGCAGGAACAGAGCTCACATCTTGAGCAGCATATGGGAAGCAGAGAGAGCAAACTTGGAATGGCCCATTGCTTTGGAAACCTCAGAGACTGCCTCCAGTGACATACTTTCTCCAGCAAGACCACATCTCCTAAACCTACCCACTCAGGTCTAACAACTGGAGACCAAGTGTTCTCATGCCGGAGACTATAAAAAACACCTCATTTAAATCACCACAGAACCAAGACAGCCCTAACTCATGTGGGAGCTCACCTGACCTGACTATGTGTGTGCTTAACTCTGGAAAGAACGAAGCTGTAGTGCCAATGCCTCCTGCAGAGGGCCCCACTAGCAGTACCAACCTCTATTCCACTACTGATGTGAACATGGTCAGAATCAAAAGCTAACCTGGACTTCTAATCTGCACAAGAATGTGTGGCTAATGATCATGGTCCCTTATGAAGTCTGTCCTGTATGGCATCCATCCTTTACCAAGTAAGATCAAGTCTCCGTGCTTCTGGTATTTCCTGATCAGACTGTTGAGTCTACAAAAATTAAGAATTGGTTTCAACCTCTTGTTTTTTTCTATTTTGTGTATATATATGCATGTGTACATGTTTATGTATGGAGATGTGGGGATGCATATGTATGGAGGTCAAAGGTCTCCATATAAGAAGACTTTTCCAGTCACTCTCCACTTTATGTGGAGCCTGGAGCTCACAGATTCAGCTAGATTGGCTGGCCAGCAAGCCCCAGGCATCCTCTCTCTTCCTGCTCCCCCTCCCACCCCCAGTGCTGGAGTTAGAGGTGGACACTAATATACCCAGGTTTTATGTGGGTGCTGGTGATTAAACTGGCAAGCACGTCACAGACTAAGCCAACTCCTCAGCACCTCACCCTTCTTCATTTAAGCAATTTCTTTCTTTTCCTGATATTGCAGCCTTTGGGGGGTTTCCCCCAATCCAAGCCCCTGCTGGAGTTTGGGGTTTAGAAGCACAGGATGCAGACTTGGGCAGTTCTTTTGGGAATGCTGGTCTCACACACAACACCAGCTGTAGGGTCTCTCTCTCTCTCTCTCTCTCTCTCTCTCTCTCTCTCTCTCTCTCTCTCTCTCTCTCTCTCTCTCTCTCCCTCCCTCCCCCCCCCCCCCTGTATTCCATACCTGTTACTAATCTCATGCTACTCTCCAGCTCAAGAAACTTCTCTGGTCCATTATTGACTAGAAACTCAAAATCAAAAGTGCTACTGAGTTATTCACATCTATCCTCAAGTACCAAAAAGCCTCCTCTGAATGATGCTCTCATTCCAGAAAGACAAGCTTCTTTTCTGTCCTCACCCCCCACCCCCTCTATGCAGTTACGGCTGACCTGGAATTCACTATGTAGACCAGACTGGCTTCAGTCTGCCTAGAGACCTCACAGAGTGCTGGTTTCATAGGTATGCACAATGATGCCCAGCAAAGGCCAGGTTTAACCAGCTTTTACTTGGATAGTGCACAGTGTAGAATGCCGTACTCATTCACCTCCAGACTGTGTGTGCCTTCCCTGGACTGGGAGGGTAGAAGAAACTGTTTTGCTCACTTTATAACTTCAGTGTTTCAAAACTAGATACAATGGAGCCCTCCATAGTCAGAGGTCAACCTGGGATATGCCACCACTTATAATCTCCTCTCCTTGAAGATCCAGAGTGAATCGCCCTTTTGAGTGCTTTGATGTGGCTGAGTCAGGCTTTGAAGCCAAAGACCTGTAGTCAAAGTCTATACTACGGTGATAGCTAATGCGTCAACTTGAATGGACTCTGATGCAGGATCAGATATTCTTGCTGTTTCTGTGAAGATGTTTTGGGATGAGGTTAACATGTACATCCATTCACTACTGCAGGTTGTCTTCAGTAGTGTGACAGGGCCTCATGCAGTCAGTTGAAGGCACGAATAGAAGAAAAGTCCCATGTCTCCTAACAAGCAGAAACTGCAGCCTGTGATGCTTGGTTTGAATTTCAGTGTTTGTTCTTCTCTGGCCTCCAGAATCACACATAGGCATCTTTAAATTAAGAAGCTAACCTCTTTCTCTCCCTTCTCTCTCGCTCGCTCCCTCTATTTCATTTTTATGAAGAACTGTAATGTAGACACTCAGTGATTATGCACCTTTTTCAGATGAATATGTGTCTATAACCCTTTGTTTCCTAAGCCATGAGCTGGAATGTCTGATCCTCCTTTACAAGGTTACCGTGAGAGGCCTCGTGTTCTAGGGCCTTCTGCACACGTCTTCAGGAAACCTTATTGTCCTGTTCATTCTCTTCCTGGCCCTCTTGACTCTTTGAGCCTCCTGGAGTGTCAGAGCAGTCTTAGCCCATACTAGATTCCTTATTTTGCTCTTTCAGCATCTGAGCACATTGCATAGCCATAGTATGAGAGGTGGGGGATCAGCAGAGATGTCTAGTTGAGAGCCGGAGCAAGAGGCTACTGACAAGGGATCAGCTAGGACCCTGCAAAAGACTATTCCTTAATTTAAATGCACCCCATTGTCTTTTGTTCTAAAAAGGCAATAAAATATCCTATTACAGATTCAAAGGTGACTTTCTGCTTCCTGCTACCACCTAAGCGAAACAACGCTGAATGTCCGGCCTGAAAGAAATAGACCTTTTGAAAAGAATGATGTGTCTGTGCAGATGACAAGGGTACACAGGGAACCCCCACAAAGTGCTAAGCCAGTGCATCTCCATAGGGGAACCCCCCAAAGTGCTAAACCAGTGCCTCTCCATCTTCCATGCCATGACTTTCAGAAAGAATGGCATTTGCCTCCCAGCGAAGGCAAAAGTGTGTCTTTGTTCCTGGGCTCCAGTTGCTCCAGGATGAATGTTTTGCTTTGCTTTTTGTCTTAGAGCAACAACACATTCACGCCCTTGGGCTGAAGCTCTGCACAGCTTTCCTCCCTCAGCACAGATGTGGGCGTGCTAAGGTTCCCATAGGTACACTCAACAGGAGGCTCAGCTGGGAGGTCTTGTTTGGTTCTCAAGCTCTTCTGGGTCTTGCACTCACTGTGTTTCCTCTCTGGACTCTGGCCTAGAATGGCCATTTTATTCTTAGTTTCTGCTCAAGGACTCCTCCTCTGTGCAATCATCCTTCCCACTGCCAAGTTACATCCCTTTCTCCTCATCTACCCTTCTTCCTTAGGTGTCTTCAGAGGACACTCTCATCCATAACCATATTTGTGTGGCAGCTTCTCTAGATTGCACTATGCATGCAAGGGCCTTGCCCGACCCAATTCCAGGTTCTCAGACCCTAGTATGAAGCAAGTATGGAGGAATGCCTGGAACTTCTTATTAAACAATCATTGCTCATAATGAATTTAAAGCATCTGGTCTTTTGGATGTCTGTGTGTTTACTGGCTTCTCTTTCTGCCCCCACTCATCTATGTATGCTTTCACATTGAACCCACATTTCGTGGACCACCGAAGACCCAGGGAATCCTCATCAGGACCTTAGGACTTGACCTATCTATCATCTATACTTGATCGTACCTTGGATTTGTGACATATCTGGGGGGGAAGGATGTTAGAAACACCATACTTCAACTTCCCTTTCTAGAAGCAGCACAGTTCATCATTGATTGTCAGTGTCCAGCACAGAAGTGCCTACAGAGAGGTAAATGTCTATTTTTGCATTTTACCCCTTTAACACACTAACTGATGGGAAAAATAAAAGCCTGAAGAGGAAATTTTGTTACTGAGTCATATCCTAACTGGCTTCTTTGACCTTCGGGAACCTAACAGTTTTTACCTGGGGCCTTGTTTCCTAATATGATATAGGTCCTTCATTACCTGTCCCAAATTTGTTTTGGCTCATTGTTTAGGTCCAGCACGTGAACAAATTATTATTGCTTTAAAGAAGTGGAGGCAAAGGCCAGTGTGATGTGGTAGCAAGACAGTGAGTGGCCTTGAGCTAACCCACTAATGAACATGTTAATCAGCCTCCTGAACCACCAGCAAATGGGAACCATGATGCTGGTCCCCCTGGGATATAGTAAAGACCCATGCTAACATACACCATCAACTTGGGATCTGAGGTGCTCCATCACATTTAATGATGCAATTGTTTTCAGATGGTACTTCCAAACTGGCCTTCAGTACCAGCCACCATATCTGGAGTCTGTCTGCCTTTATGCTGATGCCTCATCCCAGGGCCCCCCCCCCGCCAGGTCAGGACCTTAATATTCAGTGCCACACTGCTCACTGCGCAACAGCCACTGACCATAAACTCTGACATTTTGAAGATTAAAGTGTTTTGGATTAGTCATGCACATGTGAAATCATTGTTCCTTCTTGTCCCACCCTGCAATCTAAAAATGACTTGTAGCAGAGCCCAGTAACTTCTGTTCAATAGCTCTTTCTGGTGAAAAGCCATGGTTGAATGAAAAACTCTCAGCTACTTAGTTGAAAACAAACAAGGGAAGACAGTACTCTGGAAGTAGGTGTCTGTTCAGCCAGAGCTGGGGTGTCTACTGACTTCCCAGGGATGGGGGGACAGGGGATTATAAGGCTATGGAAGCTTAGGACCAGGAAGGTCAAGTTCCTTGGTACCCTGTAGGGGAGCATAGGAGACAAAGCAGGTACTGTAGGGCCATAGTTTCTGGCTCTGCCCTACACATATTGTATGCCCCACCCCACCCCAAGTAAATGGTCACAATGAGCCTGCTTCAGATGCCTGCCTCCAGAGCTACGCGAGCTGATGAAGCTCTTAGCACAGACACTGGATGTGGTGACAAAACACTTTCCAGACACTTTCCCTGTGCCTTAAACATTGTTTGTTCCCACAGTCCCAGAGACAGCCTCTTGCATATGTTTGTTTGTTTGTTTGTTTTTTTAACCAGAATGCTTTGCCAAAGGCAAAGGAGCTTGGGATATTGTGGTCTGCCCTCAGTGCAGAGTGTACTCAGAATATAGTGAGCTTTGGTTCAAGAAAACTCAAGAGAAGAAGTCCTTCTGCTTTAAAACTGGTTGTGGTACTGTAGGCAAATCTCCAGCCGGGCAAACAGATGGCCTCCCAGCAGATCTCTAACCTACTGAGAGCCCCCAGTATGTGATCACACAAAACTGTGCAGCATGGGAATAGTTATCAACCCTTACTAGAAGCCAGTCAGGGTGTGAAGTGCTTAAATCAACTCATGTCCTTCTCACAAAGACCCTGAGAGGTTCATACATCATCTCTATTCAGGAGTCTAGAGCCCAGAGAGGTCAAAGGAAGTTGTCCAAAGACACATAGGCTTAGAAATGAAATCAGACCTATGTCATTTCACAACCTGCATTCCCAACTACTGAACTACACTGGTTTAAATCCCAGGCCCTGCACCACTTGCCTTTCCCTGCATCTGGGTTGAAATGTTATGAGTCTCTGAGGTCTGCTAGAAGGACACTGTCTAGACACACCTGCATTACCCTGCTGTCCAGCTGGATCACAGACAGCTGTGTGCTTGTTTTAGGATTGTGCCCTTGGCTCTTGAGAGGGGACACTGTGGAAGCCATCTCTGTGACTCACAGGCTGCCATCTGCTGAAGGAATACACAGGAGGCCAGAGGCCCGATGCCATTCTCCCAGGCGAGCAACATGAATCTCTTGGATGAATGTTTTCTTAAGAGTTTGGTGCTGGGAAACATTCCTTGTTACTTTACGGCACTATATGCTTTTGTTGCAATTTGCCACAAATGACAAATAGATTAGCAAATGCCTTCAAGTCAGTAGCCTGTGGACACACAGACCAGGGTGTCTCCTGGGACCTTGGAACACGATTCCTTCCTCACCAGAAAATTTCTTTGTAAAATACACTATGAACAGAGACTCCCTGACTTCAGACATCCCTGGTTGTCCCTGAGCTCTACTCAGAGCCCCTTACCAGACACTAGACAAGGGCACAGAGGCGAGGAAGAGTGGACTGAGCTTCTTCCAGGAGAAGCCCAAGTCTCCAGTTTCCTGAGAGGCTCACAAAATGACATTTGAATCCAAACTGTAGAAGGAAAGAAGAGGAGAAGGAAGAGGGAGAGGGAGGCACGGAGGGAATTCTGAAGAGCAAAACGTCTGCCAACAGATGAGGCTGAGAGGAAGAGGAACGTGAGGAGGGACTGTTGAGCCCCTCCGGGAGTGGGAGGCAGAGCCACTCTTGGACAGGGTATTTCCTCGCCTCCTCGGTCAGGTACAGAGTCAGTGCATTAAGCAATTTGCCCAAAGTCATCTCAGTGGAGAACTTGGCTTTAAGTGTAGATATGATTGCCGTACATTTTTGACCACTGGCTACAATACAGGCAGTAAAAGATACAAATGGGAAAAAACTGAAGCTATGGGAAGGGGAGGGGAGGGCTTTGAGAGGGGGTGAAGACAAGAGTGGACAAGGTTAGACACATGTGTGTCGAAGACAGAAATAGAGAGGGCGGGAGACCGATGGCAGGTGAAGAATTGTTCATGCTGAGACCCAGGAGTTAGGGAGCATGCTCCTCCTTTTTCTAGATCCCCAATGGCAGCAGCAGCTGGGGGCTAGACTAGAGTGGGCAGAACTCAAGCCTCAGCCTAAACAAAGGAAGGGGCTATCTTCAGTCTTGTGCTGGGAAAGAACTCTGTCTGGCAGCCATGCACCCTAGGAGCAGGAGGGGGCGCCTCAACCTCAGTCAACTGCAAGGAAGCTGCTGCCAGTGTCTCCAGGTATCTCTATGAAGGATGAGGCTGGAGAAGAAAGGAGCCTGGCCCGAAGAAGCCAGAGACCCCACTAGTTCTATGGATCACCAGCCCGATGACTAGCACTTCTCCCCATGACACCAGATCTTTCTGCGCATGACTTTGAAACTGAAATTATTCGGGTCCTTCCTGGTGGCCAGAATGCCACCTATAGAACCAGCTCTGGGACTCTTCCTGTTCCTGTCCTTACCTCTTCCGGATCTGCTTTCTATTCTAAAAGATAGCCCCTTCTCCCTATGCACCCCACCCTCCACCATCAAAAACTTGGAGGATTCAGATTCACTTCTCCTCGACACATTTGATCTGCACACTCATAGGACATATATAATAGAGAGAATGGAAAACTGAAGCATAAAGATGGAGTATCGGTGATCTGTGATCACAGGACAATGTAACTCACATTACTCCCCGGTTATGAAATTCCACTGTGCAAATCCAAGTCTCTCAATTCTCACCCCTTGTTTCTTTGACTCCAGATTAGGGAGGGAGTGGTTTTCACATGTGTATAACTGAGACCAAATGTGAAATCTTGGCCACTTTGAGCTCTGGCCTCAACAAGGTTCCACCACTGGCTTAATTTTGACAATGATTACTAATGACTTTGCCCCTATAAAATAATGTATTTTTTTTAAAACATGAGAGCATTCCAAACTCACTGTTAATAACACTGCTATTTCAAAAATCACAAGGGCTCCTTAAGAATCCACTCAAAAGAAATCCATGTAGTTCAAGAAGACTGCCCCTATTTTGATGGTCCAGAAGTGCATAACTTAGACTTCATCTAATTCAGTACTTTGTTAGTAAGAGTAAAATTACTGATACAATTCAATATGTGCCTTCTAGGCTCATGGTAACTGAACAGGCTCTGGATAATATTTCTCGATGTTTGCATCCACTCAAAGCATCCCAGTGAGGTAAGTATCAGAAACAACATCATGGTGGATGAGCAGATGGGGAGTCAGTACAGCCAAGTCACTTTCCCAGAGTCACCTGACTGGCAAGTAGCAGAACCAAGATTTGCATTCAGATCAACCAGGCTGCAAAGGCCAGGCTCTTCCCTACTCTGTCATTTGACATGCCACCTGTGTGTTACAATTCTGCTATAAGCTTCTTGACTTTATGGCTGGTCTCTTCAAAGACTGTGTCTTAGTAGGGTAGGGGGCTGTGGACTTAGCATCAGGAGAAAAAAGCCCTGTTAACCCAAGGCAAATCTGTGTAGGGGGAGAGCTCCAGTCCTGAGCTTCCTCTGAGTTCTCTCTCACTCCCTCCCAGTCACATCTTTGAAAACACATCAACAAGCCAATCACAGCCATAGCCCCAGCTAAAGGCTCTTGTCTCAGACAGAGCTGGCAGCTGCCTCCTCTTATTGGCAGCACATTTATCATCTTGAGGAAAATATTGACGGAAAGAAACACTAGCCAGGCAATGTGTCTCAGCTGGGTGTGCAGCCTGGAGTGAGGCTTCTGATGTTGATTCTGGGGTTGCTCTGTGGCTGGAGCTCCAACAGTCTGACAGATTCCTAAAAATCACCTAGTAGGTGTTCAGCAAACGTTAGTTAGATCCAAATTCAACTTTTTGAATGATAACTGGTAGATGAGGCTCTTTGTCCAAATCACTGATTTTATAGTTAGGATCCCAGGAAGAGTGGTTTATTCAAAATCATATAGCACATCAGTGGCTGATGACAGATTAATAAAGAATGTGCTTTGTGGATCTCACATCAGAACACTATGCTGTAGCTGATATGTCAGTAGACAAGGACCTCAAACCCAGGGCAGACTATGCAATTTGAGAAACTCCAAGTTGTTTTCTAAGGAAGACAGGTGATCTGTGGACTTATTTTCAGAGTCAGTCTCCTAGAGGAAAATGTAGCTAGTGCCATGGTATCATGGTGCACTTGCTTAGCTCAGCTGACCCTGTGGTCTGCCCTCCTATACCTGCCAGGGCAGGCGCTTTTCCTGTCACATTGCTAGGGATCAACAGTCCTGCACTAGCTGGTTCCTACAGCTCTCCAGTCTCATAAGCTCACAGTCCCCGCCTTGTACTGAAGGCCTATACATGGCCAAGTAGGAAAGCCGCTCTTTAAGGCTCTAGCTGTTCACGAGGCTGCTTTCTGTCTGCAGACATTCCAACACCCTTCAGTTAAGGTCCCTAAGCCTTTCCCCATATTTCTATATACTTTCCTGGGTTGCCTCTTTTCTTTATAGAAAGACAAAAATTATTCAGCACCATTGTTCTATAAATTATCTAAGTAGAAGCTCAAGTGTTCCTAGTGCCTATCAACTCAACAGTGACTTTTTAAGTTGATGTGGGAATGCCTTTCTGTATGCTGTGAATAGCAATCTTTAAATAAAGGAGCTGTTTTGGCCCATGACAGGCACCATAGAACAAGTAGGAGGAGGAATCAGAATAGGTAGGAAAGGACGGGCGGAGTCAGAAGCAGACCGAGCTGAAGCCTCCCAAGGAACAACATGTAAGGAACACAGGTGAGCCACGTGGCAGACAGATTAATAGAAATGGGTTGAGTTAAGATGTAAGAGCTAGCTAGCAATGTGCCTGAGCCATAGGCCAAACAGCATAAAGTTAATATAAGTGTCTGAGTCATTTCTTGGGGTCTGAGCGGCGGGCGGCTAGGCAGATAAGCAGTCTTGGGCGGCAGGTCTGTGAGTCTTGGACCTCTGGCCGCCCCTGACCGAGAACCCCCACTACTACATTAAGTAGTTTGAGTGACACTTTGGCAGACCCTGCTGTCTTTTGGGCTTGTCAAAGCTAAGCTCAAAAGTGCAAGTGGTTGAAACTGAGCTTGGGTAAAGCGTCAACTTTGAGAGCTCTCCCCACATTTGCAAAACAAGAAGGTGGGGAGATCAGTGTTGGTATACACAGATGTGCAAGTGAGCCCAAGTGCAGAGAACAGGTTCAGGTGACTTAGGAATCAGGCAGGATGCCTCCTGACTGCCGGTTCACAACTGCAATCCTGAAACAATATAGGCTCTTCACTGTTGCTGTGGTTTCCATGGAGACTTGCAGCCACTAGTAAAGGCTGACAGTGATCACTATAAAGTAACTTTACAACTTTGTAATTTGTAGCTCTCTGATGACAGTAATATTAACAGCATTTCGAATTATGGCTATAAACTTGACAACAACAGATAAAACCCTTACAAACCTCAGTTTGGGGATGAAGGAGGCTTGGAGAAAGAAGGTAATGGTACTTTGGTGTTCCAGCCAGACAGAAAGCATTCAAGAACCTGGCATGCTTTGACATGAATGTGGATATCAATTGGCCCAAGACAGGTGGCTCAAGGCAAGGCAGTAAGCTGGAGACAGTCAGTAGAGCTAGGTCTGGGTCATAACGAATGACAGGTCAGTGTCAGGGGTGGGTGTTACAGAGAGGGGTTTCTGGAGGTAGAGGTATAGTAAGAACTGTGTGAGTTCCAGCCTCTCTGGAGCTCAGAGGAAAGTTCCTGTCCTTCAGGAAGCCATGGGAGGAAAGCAGGGAAGAAGGAAAGATGGCCTGCCAGCAGATGCTTGAGCTGGACCCTCAGGATTTAAACTTCCACTCCAACACCGAGTACATGAGTGGCCCTAGAATATCATTTGATTCTTTCTCAACTTCACTTTCTATTTCAAAGGCTCAAGTCAAATGATTATCTCCATCCACTCATTCGTCTGCCTGTATATCTACCTACCTGCCATTTGATTTGGAAATAAGCTTGAAGATCTACTATCTCATCTTCTAATCTAAAAAAGTGAGAAAACTGGGACCCAGAGCACTGTTGACCTCCCAAACATACATGGCAAGGTTCAGCAGAGATACAGCCACTTCTCCAGTGCGGGAGTCTGGATCCTTTTCAGAAGGCATGAGTTCGATTATGATGTTTCCATCACTAATGCTTCTATTATTCATTCAGCCAGTTGGCTAGTAAGTATTCCTACCTAAAGCTGGAACCCCTCTTTATATCTTTAGGGAGGAGAAAAATAAAAAGATAAGATTTCAGTAAGTTTGTATTCTACTCTCCAAATCTTCCAACTGAAGTTTTTTGTGTTTTTGTTTGTTTGCTTTTTGTCTGTTTTTTTCTTGTGAATCTTAGCAAAGCTATGACTCTGCGTGTAACAAACAAGAAACTGGAAAGTTCTGAGCTGTCTGACTTATCTGAGCAAAATACCAACAAGTCTGTCAGGCATGGCTTCTTCCTATTCTTCATCCACTTTAAGTGTAAAATCTTCCTAGCAAGAATAAAAAGATAGGAAGTGGTGCACCCCCCCCCCCCCCCCCCCCCCGTTTAGGAACACGGGGCAACACTCAGGAATGCTCAGATTACAGAACTTACCACCTGCTTAGAGACCCATGTGATCTAATGAACCTCTGCATCATCCATTTGCCTCCACTGAGGGCTCTGTGGGAGCAGACACTGGGTATAGCAGTCACGTGACATGGCCACAGTCACACAGCAAAGGCAACAGTGGAACTGAGATCATGGCTTCCTGTCCAGCATTCTTTTCACCTACTCATGAGGCAGTCAGCGACGCCAAGAAAACCACTTTATTTATTATGACTTCATGGTACCTACTGCCTACTATGAACCTGTCCAAAGCCGAGGTCTTTCTCTAGAGCTTCAAGACCTTAGAACCACCTGTCTGCTAAAATTCTCCATTTGCATGTCGCATAAGCACTTTAGGTTCAATATGTCACAAGCAGAGCTCAATCACTCGTCCCAGCCTCTTTCCCCAGAAGTCCACAACTGATTGGCTGATCCTTCTCCTCCTACTATGTTCTTCAAGCCAACATCCAGGGGCTCTTCCCCGACTTTCCCCTGTGCCCACAGCTGAACCATCAACAGACTCAGTCCCCCCATTATCTGCTGGAACACGGAACTCAGCTGGGCCTAGTTTCAGCTGAAATTTGAGGGATGAAACCACCATAAAGGATTTTTAAGAGAAAATCTAAAACAACTTTGCAGCCTTAAATCCACCCTCATATGAGAGGACCATCTAAGAGATGCAGTGACCCCTCTGGGGAGACCAGCCAGGTCATCTGCGGCTGAGGAAGGCAGTCCAGTAGACAGAAGACAGCGGACTGTCGTAGATCCCTGAGGAGATCTCCAGCATTCAGCACTGGAAAGTGAGGTGTCTAAGGGGTTCCTGTGAGATTGTCCATGTCATCCCCTAGACACTGAAGGCCCATTCTGCTCCTTTTTAGCTCCTCCTCATCCTGTTCAACCGTGGAACAGAGGTCGCCACGATCAACCTATCTGAAACAGACCCAGATGGTGGGCAGGAGTTTCTTTGAGGAGACTTGACGTTTTGTTTGGATCAGATCAGACACAGTAATTGCTCAACTAAGGCTGCTTTGTGACTAGAATTAACTGGAACGTCATAATTTTCTGAGAATGACTGGGCGCTCTTTGGGCCTGCCAGAGCTCTCAGTTATCTGTTGTCTATCCTCATCTACTAACAAAGCCAGTAGAAAAAAACAATGAAGTTGTTTTGTAATTGTTAATGCTTCGTGTTCAACCTGCGACTTCCTTCTCTCACAGGTCTTGCTCCCCTGCTTACTGCTGTTTGTTTCTGGCCCAGCCCCAACTACCCTGGGATGCTTGGACAAAGCATCCTTCCCTGGCATCTGGGCTCTTCTGCACTTCTCAGTCTGCCAGGAAGGTGGCTCCATTCCCCCCCCCCCCCCCCAGTCTGCATGGATTCACCCTGGTGGGCTAAGCCCTAGTTTTCTTTCTAGGAAGATTTTCTTCCCTCCCCCTTTCCGGTGGACATTTCATCTGCCAGGACATGTATCCTCTGTGAAGCTGCCGTCCCCTCTTATTGTCTCTCCTTGGAAATGGGGACCACGTCATTCCTGTCTCTCTCCTGTGTCTAATGAGTTTTGTTGGACAGATAAGTAAATAAATGAGATATTCAAAGTCCATTGAGCATTTCAGAGGACCCACTGCATGGGAGACAGTGAGGTCTGAGCTGAGATCAGTTAGTTGGCAAGATTGTGCTATCTTTCTTTGGCGAGCTGTACCTTTCCTCGGAGCCAGAATCATTTGATTTCAGTATGGCCACAGCCACAAGAAACCATTCTGCTCAGGACTCCGGCTTGCACGCTGTTCCCAATATTTTTCTTACTCATTATGCTAAAGAGCTGTTTCCCCTCGGGTTGGAACCAGACCATAAACAAAAGCCAGAGAAGCACAGGGGTTACTTTATGATTCTAGCTTATCTTTCTCTCTCCCTTTAAATCACTTCAACGGAGCATATTTATTAGTTGTCGCGTCAATAAAATGTAAATAGGACTTACTGAAGAATAGCCCCAAAGTATCAGAAATCTATCATTTCACACCAGCAGCAACACAAAAAAGGACAGGAAGGGAAGGCAAGAGAATGACAATATCACTGAGTATGTGGTGTGGTGACCCACTTGGTAGTGACACATGACCTTCCCCATGTAACCCTTACAACCCTGAGGGGTAAATCATTGTTATTCTCACTTTGCAGATGAAGAACTGAGGTCTGGAGTGGTTATATAACTCTCACCTGGACTCTGACACCAGACCTGTGTTCTTGCTACAACATGAACAGACCAAAGTGCCAAAGACCACTAGACCTTTGGAAATGTTTAGAATTTTTCCCTTAATATTGTCATAATCAGATAAACTTTATACCTCCTAGTTACAGATCAAGAAACTGAGGCCCCATGATGTTAATGCAACCTGCTCAAAGTGGCCCACATACTATGTGATTAAGACAAGATTCAAACCCTGTTGTATATGAAGAGGAAGTCTGTACTATGCAGAGCACTTAGTTCTTGGTGTGTGTGTGGGGGGGGGGTTGGGGGGTGGGAGGGGGTTCTGAGTCTCACAGCAGGATAGGAAAGCCAGAAAGTCCTCAATTGCTTTGTAAAGATAAAGTCACCCCACAGAGCCTAGAGGACTTGCTCAAGGACACTGTCTGGGGAGAAGCCTGTGCTGTCATCAGAATCAGGTCTCCCGATTCCTGTCTAGAGGACACTTCCTCCCAGACCATATTGCCATTCCCATCAGACCATGTAATTTCTTTCTTTCTTTCTTTTTCTTTCTTTCTTTTTTTTTTTTTTTTTTTTTGATTGGGACACAGAGCCAGCAGCCAATAAAGATCACAATCTGTCTGCCGCTCTTCCTCTGTTATGAGATGAGTATATACATATATATAAATGTATATAAAAGAGGAACCAGGTTAAATCACCCTTGAATGTATCAAATTGGCTTGCCCTTCCCTCGTCAGCTCCAGGTTCCTCTTTTCCCCTGGCAAGCAGAGTGGCTCCAGCGACTGGAAGCTGATTCAGTCTCTCCATTTACCACTGATCCCTTCCTGCCTCTAGATCCTATGAACACTAAGGCAGGTCCTGCATCTTCTCAGTCCCACGTTAAAATATCCAGGGGCCATCACCCATCAACTAGTATTGTCCTAAATCGTCTCTTGCGTGGATTGTCCTGACACCTCCTACTAAATATTCCTGCCTTCTGTGCAGCTAGGGTGACTTCCCACTATTTACAGGACATCTCTAGTTCTTCATTACCTATTATTTAAGTTCAAATTCCTTTCTGTCAGTGAATTTAGACTTCTCTCCTATATCCAAAGGCCTTTAACCCAAACCAAACCAGTTACCCTCCTGATTCACAAGCATACTTTCCCTTCATGCCCCTCTGTACAGTGCTTTCCCTCAGTAACACACTCCGGTCCCATTGGACGAACTCCTGCTGGACAGTAAGTGCAGTTTAGATGATGAGCCTTTCATGATAAAGACTTCATTGACTCTCAAGACCATTTTGAATTCTCCCTCATCCCCCTTTAAAGATGTTTTTAGTTACTGCTACCCTGTATCTAGAGCTTGACGTGGCCCTTAGCCAGAGTTCTTTGCACACACACAAAAATAAACACATAATTACACTAACACATACACACTCAGATGCACATACACTCTTCCACTCACATACACTATCACACTTATACACATACATTCACACTTTCATTCACACATATACCCTCACATATACTCTCACACACATTTCCATACACTTGCACACACTTCTACACACACACACACACACACACACACACACACACACACACACACATGCATACACACCATTATCATTATTAGCAGAAGAGACAGTATTGGCTTTTGAAGGAGGAAGTTCTTGTAGACTATTTTTGGATTTATTTTGTAGCCTAGGTTAGTCTCAAACTCATGACCCTGTCTTTATTTCCCAAGTGCTAGAATTATAGGTGTATGCCACCATGTTGATTTTTAAATGTATGTGTCCCTTGGCCTTCCAGAATTCCTCCATCATTAATCATACATACTGTAATTATCTCTTCTCTTCCCTGTCTCCCCAAGTAGAAGGAAAGCCCTAGAGTACTCTCCTCTTTCCCCAGGATTTTACCCCAGGTGCTGAGCTTGATTTCTGGTACACACTAATATGTATTTATTTTTGGTGAAGGAGGATTGGGTGTTAAGATACAGAAACTCTGAGCTGAGAAATAAAATTTCTATCAGCAAACCATGCCGGAAGTTCAGAGAAAGATGGGAGAAACCATGAAATTGGACACCAGCAAACAGCCAACTGCAGCATCCACCAGAGGAACCTGTATCTCACTGTGAAATGGGTTTAAAACTCCTTTAATTCATAAGCTCACACGTCTAAAAAAAAAAATTCCTACTTACTCCCATAATACTGTAGAAGAGCAAAGTACATGTGGTGTAGAACTGACCTTCACATGTGCTAAAGAGGTACAGGATCACACCATCTCGTGTTTTAACATCAAGGAGAGGGTATCAATGGGGAAGTATAGGAACTCCATGACTATTCACCAAGAGTTACAGAAGGCAAATGTGAGGACTTTAATTTAGGGAAAGGATAGTTTACACATCAAGTGAATGGTTCTTTAGTATCTGTGGGTTCTGCATCTGAAGACTCAGCTAGCCACAGATAGAAAATAGTTTTTAAAAACTGAGTCTGTACTGACCATGTACAGGCAATTTTCTTTTCATTGTTCCCTAACAATACAGTATAACAATGATCTACACAGCATTTACAGTGCATTGGATCTTATGTTATCTAGAGATGATTTAAAATAGGCACTGAGGTCAAGCATGGTGGTCCAGCATTTAATCCCAGCACTTGAGAGGGGCAGAGGCAGACACATCTCTACAAGTTCTAGGCCAGCCTGGTCTACAAAGTAAGTTGAGGACAGCCAGAACTACATAGAGACCTTGTCTCAAAAAAACTAATATATGTATACCTTAAAGTATATAGCAAGATGTCTGTGAGATACATGTAAATACTGCAACCCTAGACACATAAGGGGCTAGAATATCAGAGGAGTCCAGTATCCACTATGGTCTGGAACCATCTTGGTACATCCAGGGCCAACTGTGTACAGAATTTATCCTGCCCTTATCCCTTTTCAAGCCTTCTCAACTATAATTCTTTCTCAGAGAAAACTACAAGTTTAGAAAAGAGAAATGAATCAGCTTAAAACTCAAAGGATAAGTGTGAACAGATTCTAACAGAATCTGTTACAGACCCAATAAGAAGAGTTTGAAATAAGCCAAAATTTGTGAATACATTTCCTTTAAAAAAAGAATTGAAGCAAGATAAAGAGTACCCCAGGTTTTCACCATGATGAATTGAAGAGAAATTTTAAGTAAACAAGGGGGAAAAGCAATTTGTCAAAGGCAGAGGGCTGAGTGGATGGGGCAAGGAAAATGGGAGGAGAAAGCATGTGATTGGTGAGGAGTGACAGGTGAGAGGAGAGAGGGAAAGAGAGAGGCAAGAAAGTGTGAGTAGAGAAGGTAGAAGGGGGTGAGAATGGAAAGACAAGAATGGCGGAAACAGTGGGAAGACTGTGGGTCCAGAGGCCTAAGGAAGACTTGGAGCCTGGAAGCAGCAGTTAAGAAGATGTCTATATTTCATATGAAGGGCATTTGAAGGTCAGAGACACCCCAATAGAACCTGCCACATCCATCGTCATCATACTCCTGACCTCCCGAGTGAATCCTTCCAAATCTGATGTTCCCAGCTAGATGATTGTGTGCACATGGAAAGGATACAAGCTTCTTCAGTGTAGGGCACAGCTGCTGTAGTGCCCCCGATGATGTAACTGTAGAAGGAAACCTCCAGGGTATAGCAGTATGAAGTGTGATCCAGAAGGCCACCAAGGAAACGACGGCCAGTTCCCGCTTTCACAGCATCCCTGTTGAAGGATGTGCTACTCTGTGAAAAAGAAAGTTGGAGAGAATCAGGCCTGAATGCCTCCTACCAGCTTTTAGATAGTTAGCAAATCTTACAATAATTCTCAGTTTCCTTATCTGAAAAATGAGGTCTGCTTCACTTTCCTAGTTATTATAAGGATGGATTAGTGAACAAATATAATTGAATGAAAGGATCCAGCATGTTCTTGGGGGCACAGCTACCTGTTGGAATCTGAGAGGGGCTGGTAGAGGAGCAAAAAGCAGACAGAAGGCAAGAAGAAACTATGCATGACCATAATCAGAATGAAATGGTCAACTTGATAATACTGTTCCCTGGGTAGTATCATGGTTTAGCTTCAAAGGAACCCAAGTAGGTGTTCATAGTTTATCTTTCCATACACGAGGAATCTGAGACTCACAGACGCACAGGTAAAACAGTACAGGACTAAGTAGCTTCAGGTATCCCTGTGTTCTCCATCTCCCTAGGGAGAACTGAGCTGTCCAACGTGAGCTAGGGAGATTATGTATGCTCCTTATGTAAGACGTTGGTAGCACCCGTCAGGGTAAGAAAAGAGAGGGGTAAGCAGGCCAGTCTTAGGTCTCCTGCAGAAACATAAGCTTGCTCTTTTGCTGTAACTCAGTTTCCTTTTCTGTGCATAATGGTGAACAAAACTATCAAAAATAGACTCTCAAGTGCAAAAGCCCTGGAATCTACATGGTAAATCAAAACTCTCCCATTTGGATTTTTCTTGAGAACCAGAGAAGTGACAGAAATGGGACCAGGACAGGTGACCTTGATGGCTCCCATAGCTCCCAGGGAAGCCAAGATGCAGGAATGTCACCAGGATCAGAAATGTGGCCTAGATGACATCTGGTCTGTAGATCCAGGAATTCTTACTCGGGTGAGCACCTCTGAGACCTATGCTGCATCTTCCAATGAACTGGTCGCTATAAAGACTGTCCACATTCCTATAGAAACAAATGGCTGCTTTTGTACCATAGCTACAAATAGGAAAGTACCCGTTTGTTCATACCACCTACATTCTAGATGATTTGACAGTAGACTCTCAGCCTTTCTGCTCCATAGGTTTCTCCTTGGATATTAAAAAGGACTGTGCTAAACAATCTCCAATTCCATTTTTTTTGTCTGCCATCCAAAGATTCTGTAATTCAAAGTGCATCTTACCACACAGAGAAATTCATCATCCTCACTAATGTCCAGCCTGAAGCAATGAGCAGGTGAGTTTTCAGCTCATCAACTTCAAAAATTGCCATGACCTCTCTGGGTCTCTTCCCCACTGGCCACATGGCAGTAACAAGGCCCAGAGATTTAGTATAAAAACAAAGGAAAAATGAGCAAAATCACCCCCATATCTCAACAGTGCATGCACACGTCCTTCCTCATCTTCTCACTCTGCTCTTTTCCGATACTGTTTTGTTCTACCCCCTCCTGGCCCATCCCACCCCCTTGCATGCCTCTGGAGGTTGCTGAGGTCTATTCTGCCTGCAAGGAACATTCATATCTGTAGCTGCGTATGTCTGCCCAGGAAGCTATGGTGCAGGCAGGATAAAAAGAAATATACCCACCAATGACTGTCAAAGAAATTGGGGCCAAGAAAGTCATGGCAGATGAGAGTGGTGGGCAGACACATTGTTCTCCTGCAGGAAGAACGGGGCAAATTGAAAACAGACAGGCGGTTAGGCATGAGACAGAGAGAGACTACTCCGTGAGACTGTTTGCCATGTTCGTGGAATCAGACTCACTAAACAACAGGTGAGCAGGCAGGCCAAATGGGAATGAACCTGAGGAGGGAGAGGAAGGTACGACAGGAACAGGGGCAGAAACATCCTGGCAACCTGAGACCATCTGACTTACATAAGAGAAATCTTCTGCATTCTGGCAAAGGAGCTTTGGGAAAATGGACTGTCTCTGAAACCGTTCTTCATCTTCAAAGATATTGCCATACATGAAGCCATTCATCATGGTGGAGTGGGCATGGATGTCAATATAGAACTCCAGGCTTGTTTTCTGTTGAAAGAAAGGATAACAAATGGGAAGGTCAGGACTGCAGAGCCTCCTTAAAGGAAGGCATACCGCACACAGGCTTTTCAGCTGGCCCGTTGCGTCGATAGACTTGGCAGCTATTTGCAGTGTGATGGGAGAGCAGGAGACAGGCGAGAATCAATTTCTATTCATTTTAAACTAATGTGTCCTCAGTGTCGGAAAGTGCTACCAGTAGCATGTCTTTTAGAGATCTCAGAGAAAGGAGGGATTTTTTGTGTGTTTAACTAAGTTATTTACAGAGAACATGATTAGACATTATGAAAAGTTATTATCTGATTAATAAGCAATGCCTTCCAGGAAATCATTGATTTACATCAGGCATTCGTGCAATTTTGTCTAAACTTCCATTTCTAGCTGGGAGCCTGGCGTAAATTATGCTCCCCTGTGACCTTCAGGATTTTAAACAAAATAAAACAAAAACCCCCAACTTTTTCCTTTTATTTTGAGGTTATTCTTACATCATTTCCCCTTCCTCCCTCAAAGCCCTCCCCTATACTTCTCCATACTCTATTTTAATTCATATTCTTCTTATTAATTGTTATTACAAGCAAATATGTATTAGTGTGTTCTTCCCAAGGGAAGGTTTCTCCCACTCTATAAATTCCTTAGTTGCCTATAGTTCTTTGTTTAGGACTAAAGCCTGTAGTCTTTGCCCCGCCCACTTTGGCATGTCTACTGCTGTCCTTGTTGAGTGCATGTTGAGGAGTCATGCTGGTGAGACTTTATAAGGGTGGCTTCTAACATTCCTAGGAGACACAGACTCACAGCAAACTCCCTGGTTCTCTGGCTTTTAAAATGTTTCTGTTCCCTCTTCTGCAGTGATCCCTGAGCATCAGGTATGCTTTATAAATGTTTTTATCTTCATCAGGACTTCCTAACTCTGCATTTTGATTGATTGTAGCTTTGTGTAAAGGTCTGCATCTGTTGTAAAGAAAAGCTTCTTTGATGAGGGAGGACCACACTTTTTGTGGGTATAGGGCAAATACCTAGAATATATTTTGGATGTGATGGCTATAGTAACTTCACTAGCCCTGGGCAGTTGGCTAAGGGCATTTTTAATCTGAAAAAAATATGTATTTTGATACTAATCTCAAAGTTATACTGGGGAGCAAATGTAGCAGCAATACTTTATGTATATCTAAGGCATGCTAGGCTCCATTCCAGTTTTCCATGTAAAGTCTTAATTAGCTCTTTCTCTTAATCTTTTCGCATGACATCACACCTTCCCCAACAGCAGCAAAAACAGTTCATGGCAGGGGAGGCTTTGTAATCTGCAACGTTGCTGAGACTTTCTCTGCTTGCATAGTTAAGACACTTCCTAGATTGATGTGATACTATTTATTAAATTCCCTGAAGATGGCGAGTTGTCTATAAAGGGCTTAGTGCCTATAAGTGCAGGATGCTCAGAACAGTTGGCAAAATGATGGCACAAAAAAAGACACCAGGAGATGACACCAGATACCACAATAGACTGGTGGAAACAAGAGAACTTTTAGGACATTAGATTGTCAGTGTCTCGCAAATACAATGGTCCTTTTCTTTTTACATGTCAACTAAATGTAAGAAACAGACACACGCCAATCTTCCTGAGATTAACGAAGTCCTAAATGTGAAGAAGATTTGCCTGAGCTCACAGAATAATTGGGACTTGACTCCTGATAAAACTGACGTGTCATCTGTGACCAACACTTGCCAAGACTGGTCAACTAACCGTCTTTGATCTGGCTTACAGTCCTGGGAAAGAAGAAAAATACACATACAGGAGAATTCACCCTCCTTGGGATACTTTCAAATGAAGTTACAGCCAAATAAAATCCATGTTGCTTCTAGAATGTGAGCTTGATGACTGTCATTTCATTTGCCTCAGAGTTGGAGTGAAGAATTATGTCTTGCTGAGATCCTGGTTCTCTGGGTAGCATACATTGTCTTCTGAGGGCAACAAGATGCTGTTCTCTGTGTGATATTAAACTCATCATTTTCGGCTTTGGAGGAGGAATACACAATGATCCAACAGGAGTCCCATAAAAGTCATTTTTGCAATTTTATTTTCTTTGATTGTCTCTCTTTTCCTCTGAGCTTTTGATGAGCTGCAGAGGAGAGGAAGAGGTAGAGGGATGACTTGAGAAACATGTGAGGAAAGCTGCCATTTACAGCTCTGACTGCCAGAGACAGAAAGGCCTTGGAAATCAGGCCCTCTGCCCTCTCTCCAATCAGTCCTGAGCAAGGAGGTGACTTGTATGTGGCTGGCTCACAGCCTGGAGATAGAGCAAGGATTAGAGCCAAACCCTACTGATAACCACTTGGATATGGCATTAGATGTCCCTCAAATCTGGCATCCTCACACCGGGTGGCTGATATAACTTCACTTTAAATTACTAGCAGGTGAATTTTGATTAATTGACACATATGATTCTGAAGTTGAGGCAAGACAAAATTTACAGTGGAAAATACCCCTTCCATCCCATCCGGCAATCATACAGTTTTGCTGTCGGGTTGGCATGTACTCTTCCAAAGACAGTTTGTATATAAACAAGGAAATAATGTTCCCACTCCAAAATGGTAGCATCCCAATCATATTGTTCAGTTCTCCTCCTCCTCCTCCTCCTCCTCCTCCTCCTCCTATTTTGTCTTGGGAGTAACTTTTCCTCAACAAACAGTTGCTCCATTCTCTTTGACAACTAGTTAGCTCCCTACGTGATGGACATTTAAGGGTTTTCCATTTTTCCCCCTCTATCAGTAGTACTTTGGTGATGGACTTTGCAATACAGAAGTTTATATAGATGTGATCATATGCTGGATTCATAGAAATGGAATCACTAAGATCCCATGTACATCTGCAGTTCTGACAAATGCTGACAGTCACCCTTAGAAGGGCCACTCCCAATAGTGCATCGGGACCTTGTCACCTTGACAGTATGTGTCCAATTTTACTTTTTGAAATATTATATTTTTGATGAGTAAGAAATGATATCTAAGATTAATTTTAATGTGAATTTCTGTTCGTGCAATTATATTTTATTATCTAGTCAAACTTCTTTTCATATATGTAAGAACTATTTGCATTTTCTGTGAAATGACTGTTCATTTTCCTTACCCATTTTAGGATTGAGTTCCTAGGTTCTGTCTGAATCTCTCTTTCTCTGTTTTTACTGATTTATAGAAGCTATATATTCATATATTTACTTTTATGTATAGAAAAATATCTTATAGTTTTTTACTCTAGTTTATTTTTACTTTTTACTTTGTACATCTAGCTTTAAATGGTTTTTTGCTTTGTTTTTAGTGTGATTACAGTTATAATCCTTTTCTTTCTGAGTTCCTGACATGTCTGCTTTCACTTTTCCTTTTGTTTCCCTTGTTTCCCTTTAAATATTTTTATTTGAATTTATATGAGTCGGTTGGTGTGACAGAGGTGGGATTAGGGGAGGAATGACTAACACTAAAGAGATTTGAGAAGGCCATACAGAAACTGACTATTCCTTAAGCATCATTCACATATATTCACATGTGTCTATATGTGTGTATGTGCATGTATATATGTGTATGCCTATATATGTAAATTAATATAAAGGAGTTTAACTGGAATTCTCCAGTGCTAGGCTTGAGATTCTCCCCTAAA
The DNA here is from genome assembly GCA_033318265.1 of Phyllotis vaccarum. Lineage (NCBI taxonomy): Eukaryota > Metazoa > Chordata > Mammalia > Rodentia > Cricetidae > Phyllotis > Phyllotis vaccarum. The sequence continues at coordinate 61,168,737 of JARWLC010000002.1, forward strand.
GTTGTTCGTCAGGGTGTCTCAGAGGCCCCCAAAATAATATAGGCTGTTGTCATTGTTCTTTGTTGTCCACCAGAACTTGGTAGTAAGACCTGCTGCTGAAGACACCAAACACCTTGGACAAATGACATGGAGAAATCAAGCTGGAGGCTTCATCGCTGTTATCTAGCTTTCCTAGTGTTAGAAAGTGCTATACAGGCTGCTTCTTACCCAGCTGTGAACACAGTGAACTACAATACGGCCAGCATGGCAAAGTATGTCCATATGTGCCATAGATACAGGAATGTTATGGGGTAACCACTGCTTTCTGATTGGATTTAAGGTCTGCTCCACATAAGGAAATGCATGCAAAGTACTATTAATTTGGTCAAGAACGCATGATTGAGGAGCTCACAGTCCCCCAGGATGAAACTTCTATTAATTATTCTGCTAAGTGTATATAGTCTTAGACTTCCTTCCGAATTCATATTTATCTTAGCCCTAAATTAGTATAATTATCAGACCCCTTTCAGAGAAATTTCTTCATGCAGTGAATAGTTGATGGTTGAGAAATTCATAATTGGTCAAAATGCAAAGAATAAATGTGTAGAATGTCCAACCACAAGATCTACATCAAGACATCGGTATCTACAAGGCTCAGGGACCATTCAGGAAGAGGAGCCAGCAAGTGTAAGAGTCAGAGGTGGGGAAGGAGCAGAGCAAAACAGTGTCTTCTGTACTCAGAAACTCTCAACAGTTTGGCTGTCTGTCCAAGACCACATGCAACACAGCCAGTCAACATGCTAGCATGGACAGAGGTATGCTCAGGATACTCAGCTGTGGCACTGCTGATAATTAATGGCTTCTGGGGGAGTTGCAGTCAGTTTTCTTTAATAAATATAGGTCTCCCATGTTTCAATGGATGGTCCTACATCTATGAAGTGTGGTCAGCACAAATTGAACTCTGAGAGTCATTAAAAAAAATAGAAAGGGGGTGAAGAGGTGGGGGGGTACAGAAGTCATTAGGGGAAAATTCGGGGGTAAATGATCAAAATATCGAGAGTATACATGTATGAAATTGTTAATAAAATATAGGCATAAATAAAAGATAAATGGTAAATGGATGAGACAGATAAAGAGACTTCCTTAAAATTTTCATTAGTTTTTCTTATTCGCAATTAATGTAAGTCACTCATTGTCTGTACAGCTCCTTGCTGGGGCATTTCTGGCAGTACTTGTTACTCTATGCTCAATCAAGGTGATAGACAGAACTTCCTAGGAGTTCCTTGGGAGAGAGAGGTACAGTTCTGACTCAAATTCTCATCTACTTTTGCTTGGACTACTGTGATAATAATTTCTTAATAGATTTCCTTGCTGTTTTATAGTGGCCTTTTCATATGCAAAAGCATTCGCTGCTCTACTTAAGACTTGTCTACAGTTCTGTATTGCTTTCAGGACGGAGAGCAATCCATTGAATATGCCTTAAAACCCCTGTATGATCTGGTCCCTGACCCCAGAATCAGCGCTCCTCATTTTCCACCATACAGAGCTACTCGGAGAACCTTGAACTGCTAAGCTCTTCATCTCTATCTCTGAATCCACAAACAACTTTTCTCTATCTATATATTATTCCTACATGGATCTCATTAACTCTGCCCAGCCTGGGAATTTAAAGCATAAACTGAACAGATGCTCATCTATCCTGTACGAGGAAGGAGACATTTGTCATTCTCTCTTTCTATTCAGTTGAGATCGAATAGGATGTAGGCAACAGTGGAATCTGCCATGTTTGGGCTAGCCATAAAAGATACATACAGTGAACCACATTTTTGTCCTTCATGGAATCCATTTCCTTATGATAATAAGGAAAAAGCAGCCTATTGTCAGGTCCTAAAGTAACCTGGGACAAGTCTAGCTCAGCACCTGTGACTTCCCACTTCTCACCCCACCCACTCCCCTAACCCTTTTCAGCACAGTGGGTGGGCTTCCCCTCCCCCAGCCTTTCTGTCATCTACACCTCAGCCATTCTGGCTACATGCTCTCTCCTTCAGTGCCATGTGCTCCCCTTCGTCTTTCTGTCGTTTTCTCTCTCACCCTCCCGAGACTCTCATGACCCAGTTCAGTCTGGACCCTCCGAGATGCCTCTGGTTGTCTCTCCCTCATATCTACACTAAAACCCTTCTCCTCAGCCGTGCTCAGGAGTGGTCACGTCCTCATTTTCATTCACCTATGTCCCCAAAATCAGAACTCACATAAAAGTGACCGGAAAACCTGCATCCGACTATGATGTGAGGCACAAATGAATCTTTAGTATATCAAAACTACTGAGGTTTGGGGCTTGTTTTAAAGACTAGTATTATTCATTTTGGTTAGTACAAAATCTTGGCTTAGAATGCTCTATTTTGCTGAGCCTGATGGTGGCACACATCTGACATCCTAGAAACTTAAGAGGCTAAGATGGGCAGATGACAAATTTTGGGACAGACAAGGCAACTGAGTGAAATATTGTTTAAAAATGAGTCAATGAGAGGGGGGGAGAGAGAGAGACTTTGGTGATAGAGCAATTATCTAGTGTGTTCAAGGTCCTGGGTTCAATCCATGGCAGTGTACCAACTCATCAAAGATCTTATTTTATGCTTCAGGCTAAGTGCATAGCCCCCTTCATGACCTTGTAATTTCTTATTTTCATCTCTTATTATGATGTGAACCCTTTAAGGATAGAAATCTTAGATTATCAGTTTTATAAAATCCACAGGACAAGGGTTGGCATATAGAGTCCTACTAAAGCTTGATAAAAAAAGAAATGAAAAAATAAAAACCCTCGTGAATGGATATGAAGTAAACTAATAAAGTGATCAAATGCATCTTCAGGTTTGTGTGGGGTTTGCTCCCTCATAAAGTCAAATAACTTATTATTTTCTGCAGCCATGCTATAAAGAACAAGGAGTTTGTCGCAGATGCAGGGCCCTTTAATTATAACTTGGGAATGAGAGCAGAAGTGGGGGAAGGGGCATCTTTGTTCTTTCCTTCCAAACTTAAGAACCTTAATTAAAACCAAGTGATGAAGGGCTGTCCCCTCGCCAGCAGCCAACAGCTCATCCTGCAATCAGGGGCCTAAAGAGTAAATTAAAATCAGTGCCAATAAAATTAAAACTACCTTGGGGCATATTTGCAACATAATTTAGTGTGGAGTTCACTTTCTTTTAGACACCAGGGAGGTGCTGAGTTTTCATTCCGCATTCCAAGCTGCTTCATCTCTCTGTGCACAAACCAAATCCCGAGCTTGGTATTGATACGTGTTGAATCCTTCACACTGGGGGGTGCTTTGGTCTTTATCACATATTCCGTCTCATGAAGGAAGAGCCAAGGAACTCCAGTTCTGGAAGGGCAGCGGGGCTTTATGTCAGGTTTAGAAATGAGGAGGAAACTGGTTTTGGGTAAGGTTAGATTGAGAAGGGTGAATTCTGTTACCATTTCTGTTTTGTAGATGAGGGAATTGGGGATGAGTGGAAACCAGGGTAGCTGACCACAAGGCCCTTTTCTCTGTTTTTCTGTTCTCAGGAACTTGCCATCTAGCAAGCAATGGCTGGATTACACCCAAGCCATGCCATGCAACCTTCTTCACTTCTGAGCTGAGGAACTATCCATCCAGGCATGGCTAGCCTTAGATACTTAAAAATAAGGTGACTGTGTGCACAGGAGGGGTTAGATGTGATAGAGAATAGCCTGATAATGTCTTAGCTAAGATTTACCCCAAGATGTTTTTCCTACGTAACTCAGGCAAACACACACAAACCAATATAAACATCTCAAGTCAATTGACATATCTTCTAGTTAGTTATTTTAAAAGTGGAAATATCTCTGAAAGTTGGAAAAATTCAAGACTGATTAATAAACAAGCAGCTGGACACAGTGGCAAACAACTGCAGCCTAAGACAGAAGAAGGGTTACTTGAAAGCAGATCTGAGGTCTGCTTGGGCAATGTGGAAAGGCCATGTCTCAGAAGACAGTCAGCCAAATACACAAACAGTGTCACAGTCTTCTACAGTGCCTAGAATAACTTTCTGAGGTGACATGGTGACATCTTTCTTTGTCAGGTTCAGACACAAAGGAGAATATCCATGGAAGAAATTCAGGTAGTCTGCCTAGGGACCAAGGAGCTAGGCCTCAGGACTCCCTTCCTGCTCTCCCTGTCTCATACCTGCCAAGCCTGGTAGGGTCTCCTGGACTTTCTTAGGTGCTCTCATACCCTCTATCCCATCCTGGGTTAACCTTCCTTTACCACCTGCTAATAGCTTGTTCATCATTTACTGTTTAACCAAAATGGCATCTTAACAGACAAGTCCCCTTGATGCTAACAGTTACTAATACCTTTGTCTGAATTCTTATAGCTTTTTAAAATATCCTTTTATTCAAATACTCATTAATAAATTAATGGTCTTTGAGAACTTTTACTATGCATATCCTATACGCCAGGTATCATCTTAAGAGCTGGGGGAAGAGATGGAATGACACTCAGGTGGGGATCCCATCCACAGGCAGCAGGTAGGCAAGGCCTCCTGTGGCAGGGTTCTCTACATGTTAGAGCTGCACTAAGATGAGTCTCGGGGAGCTACTGAGGTCACACTAACAATGTAGACCTATTACGTGCTAGCCACCCATCAATCGTTGGTCCCACAAACTTATCAGATGGAAACACTATTTACAAATGAGGGAGATCAGGAACAGAGGTTAAATCACGTGCAGAGGAAGTCTCACACAGTGAGAACCAACAGCACCCAGGCCAGCTGGCTCCATAGCCCATGCTTTCAATGACTCTCACACCACAGACATTGCTATTCCTTTAAGGAGCACTTCCTGGGTCTGGCTCTGCCTTCACTCGCTGTCAGATGGAAACCGAGGCAAGGAGACTTGCAAGTCAAATGCTGAAATTCACCCTGAATGTTTCTGACCAGTAACTGAGCTTTTAATCTCAGCTTATTTGAAACACCCCAACCTCTGCATCTGTGAACTCTTTTTGGTTCAGAAGAATAAATTCAGGACCAGGGTAATCTGTGGATGCGATGTTTTCAAGCAGGGAAAATGCCCCAGTAACAGCAAGAACAGAAGGAGTAACTCTGTTTTGTTTTGTTTTTCTAATGTGTCTCTTATTAACTTAGAAGTAAAGAGTCAGATCTGCATGTAACAGCAGACATTGCTACATGCTTCTAAGGATCTGTGGAGACTCATGCCTGGTCTGGAAGGAAGAAAGAGCTCTTCCCAGCTTCATTTTCCTTCCTCATCTCTAGGCCTGGAGAAAAGAACTGTAGAGACAGGGGGCTTGGCATGGAAAGAGCGGGTGTGTAACAGGCCATTAAAGTTAAGTAAATCTGTCCCCTCCTCCATATCGATGTCTGTTGGCCCCAGTGGTGCCCATGGCAATGACAATGGTCACAGAAGGGCAGCCATGGCAGCAGAGTGACTCAAAAGGCTCATAGGCTTGCCCACTGCTGTCAGCTCCACCATAGGTGAGCCTAAGGACATGGAGTATGATCAGTTTCCCTTTCCAGTTCTTCTTTTCCCCTCTGGAAATTAGGGATAACAATTCCTAACATATAGGTTTGTGTAAAGTTAGATGAGGTAACTGGTTTAATGCTTAACAAAATGTCTAGAAGTTTATAGACTCCCGATATATTCTTCTCAATTACACAGTGATAGTACACACCAAGCACTGTGCTTGACACGGGGCATAGCGTCTTCTTGGAGCTTAAGACCTTGCAGGAGAGATGGATACTTCACCTGAAATCGCATGTGAAATGAGAGTTGGGAGGAATGAAGGACACGGGCAAGTGCTACAGCAACGGAGTCAAGAAAAATTTACGTTTAGAAACGTACAAATTCCTCATTCAAAAGGAGATCTACTGACAATGTCCATCATCTTGCACACTTACGTAGTTTATAAGCCATCCTCACAACAATTAGCTCATCCAGCTCTCAACAATCCAGCAAGGAAACAGAACATAATCTTAGTAAAAGCTCCGAGACTATAGCTTGCTGAAGTCTCATAGGGCTGAACTGGGATTCTAATTCATGTCTCATTATATCCAAAGCCTCTGCTTCTCTCTTCCTCTTGGGGACAACCCTGCGTGCCTGCCCCTGCAGAAGGAGTGCCTGGACTGTCTTGGGAAGCTGCAGTTTCAGTGGGAACATGAAGCAAAATAATCAAGGAGCACTCAGCCAGCAGAGGACTGAGCCGGAATATAGAAGCCCATGAGAGCTAAGGGACATTTTAACTTGATAATTAAAAGTTAATGTTGCTTCATTAAAAAGCAAAGGGTGGTGAAACTTGGGCATCACTGGGCACATATTAGATACTCAATAAATAGCAAAGGCCTTGATCCTTGGGGATACCTCCTGTAGGAGGCTGTCAGCTAATCCGGAGGGGTAAAGATAGATGTCTCGCTACTGAGTTGGAAGTGCTGGTTTAGAGTGGGCTCTTGGGAAATGTTGTTCTTTCTTTTTCCTTTGCCAGAAAACTCATCTTCACTCTCCTTTGAACCTGCTCTGAGAACAGAGAAACTTCCCTCTTTGGACTTCAACTTCAGACTTCAGTTGAGAAACAAGTCTTGGTGACAGCTTAGGATACATTTCACTATCATGCTCTTGCTGTTCTATAGTCTTCAAATGTTTGGTTGTCTTTCTGAAGTCCTCTATCTCCATTCGCCAAGTTGGTATAAGAAGAGGATCCTTTTGGTGGGAAGGAAGACAGCCTTCCCAGTAGCTCTCAAGCTTTAGACTTCGGATGAGAGGCCACTCACTGCAAATACTTTCATCTCACAAGTCTGAGCTGGATGTTTGCCTCTTCATCACTTGCCTTAGTATATCAGGCTACTCTAGCAGAATACCTGAAGCTATACAGAGTAGGAAAAACAGAAACTAATTTCTCAAAATTCTGGAGGTTGGGAAGCATCTGGTGAGCCTTCTTGCTACATCGTCACATCAGGAAGCAGAAGGGCCCAAAGAAGGACAAACTCTGTTTCCACTGAGCAGAAGAACAGAACAGAGTAACCTCTCTCTGCCAGCTTTTTTTTTTTTTTTTAAAAAAAAAAAAAAAAAAAAACAACAACAAAAAAAAAAACACTATCACTCACAGACTTGAGGGCAGAGCTCTAGATCTCTCGTGGTTTAAATGCCTCCCAATGATTCTTATAGCCCAACATTGTTGTACTGGGAGCTGAGTTTGGAAAGTCTGAGTTTAGGAGGACACATTCCAATCAATGCCAAATTTGTTCCCAGTTAGTACACAATGTGATCAGATGTTCTACAGTCTTGGGTTATTCTATTTGGAACCAAAAAGAAGCTTATTTTTCCCCAAATATGGCAATTTGAATGAAAGCACATTTCCCCCATACAGTCATATGTTTCCTATAAAAATAGAGCTCTTTCTCAATATAGTGAAGCAGAAGTAAAGCATAACTTTCTTAGGATATAGAAACAGAAGGAAAAAAATTGAAAAACACCTAAAGACACATTCTCAAATATCTGTGTCACCTATTAGAAGTAAGTGTTACATGTAGAGGCCACAGGCATTCACTCCCTCTGAGGAGACTTGGGATTTTTATTTACTCTTTTACTCATCCAGAACTTGTCCTCACAGACACGATCTCTCTATAGTGTATTTTTGTATCGATTACCCACTCTTTGGCCTAATCTTAAGGTGAGAAAAGGGGGCTATTATCAACATACATGAATTTCCCACATAAAGATCATGTCCCTGTTGATTTGCTACAATCTCCAACCTTATTTTCTGCTGTTTGCTAATGAGTACCGTATGCTTTCATCATACCAAACTGAGAATATTCAGGTATTCCATGCTTCTCTGTGTCCCCTAAAGCCTTGCTCTGCTGTTGCTAGGAATGCCTTGTCCTTTTTAAAATCCTTCAGAGCCAAATGGGAACACCCTGCTCTCTGGATGACTTCCGGGTATGGCTAACCATGTGTCTTTTCTCATTCTTACAAGACTCTCCAACTTTATCATACCCAGGTCACTATTTCATTATTATTCCCTCACATGTTTCTCTCTCCTGGGGGTTCAAGCACCCTTCACAAATCTTTTTCTTCTCAGCGTCTAGCACAGTGCCATGCACACAGCGTGTGCTGAGGCAATCCTTCCTAAATGAGTGAGTGCATGCAGTTATAGTGAAGGAAAAATGTCTGCTTTGACTCAACGTTAATCCCAGCTTGTCTGTGAAAATGGTCTCCTAGGAGAGGGGGAGAGAAATCTTTCTTTCTTATTTCCTGTGGTTTCTCTCTCCCCCATTTCAAATCTCTTCTTGCTATTGGGACAAAAATAAAGAGCTGAGCACAAGCAAAGCTGTATTTTCTGGTTTTTTGCCACCAGGTTAATATCAGTAACGGTGGGAGAAGAAAATGAGGTGTTATGTAAAACCCTGCATTGCAGATTCTGCTGCAGATGTAAAAAACTCAATAAAGTGTAACACTTTAATCACGAAGATAAAAATCACACAGCAGCTTCCCATGGCTCCCAGGGCCTTAAGACAAACTAGTTGTGAGCGTATGAGAGATGAGAGAGGAGTATCATCAGGCATCACCAAAGTTGTTTGGGTCCCCCCCCCTTCTCTAAAAATAAAAATGAAATAAACCATTTCTCATCAACTTCCAAAAGACCTTGTACGAATTTTTGTATTCTCTGGAGAAAATGTGCAAACTTCTGCCAGTAGGTTTGCTCATTCTTTGCAAAAATTGATTTATTTAGAAAAAAATTAAACCCCTGCCTTTTAGGTGAGTTGGTGCCATCTAAGCATAGAGGAGCAGTGCCCACAAATGAAACTTTGGCTGGAGGCACAGGCTGATGGTGATACAAGTCTCTACAATAGGATGGACTTGTGCTTTGGAAGCACGATCAGGGCAGGAGATAAATGTCCTTTGCCAACTCAGGCAATCCCTAGAAAGTGCCTCCTTGCCTCAGAGCCTCAGGACCAGCATTCTTCAAATAAAGATTTGCTCTTAGTGATCTCCAAAGGTCTGTCTGGCTCTGACACTGGGATTGGGAGGTCACAGTGATGGGCTTCTTGACATTGGCTGCTATGATTCAGAACTACTGCAGCTGCCTTCCAGATGTTTCCTGCTTCTGCTTCTACCCCAAATGCCCCCTTCCCTTGCCTACCACTAGAATCCACCCTTCACTGTATTGATAGAGCTATCTATTTATAACAAGAGGGAAATTTACACTCATCCTGGAAAGCTTGGCGTATGTTTCTAAAATACAACATGAACATGGGTCATGCAAAGGGAGTGGCTTTGAACTAGAAATCTGGACTCCAATCCTGTGCTGCTCTGGGACTTTGAAGGAACTGCTATTGCCTCAAATCTTAGTCCCTCATCAGTAGTAGGAAGGTGACAGTAGGACTACTCACATGATAAGGTTGGCATGTGTTAGGTGATTCAGCACATATCTAGGTGCCTAAATGTTTAGCAGCTGCTCAGTATGTGTTTTATATTATAATTACTTCAAGAGTAATTAGAAAGGGGTAAGGAGCACATCTTAGGATCACATAATTTAAACTATTTTAAATAAACCTTTAATCACAGCTCTTTGGTTGTACAAAGTCACATACAACTGCTCAAAAGACACTGTAGTGGGCCCTGCTAAGTGGTATTGACATGCTACAGAACGTTCTACTGGGTGACAGGCTCCTAGGGCTTAACAGCCATAAGCAGTGGATCAATATTTTAGACATGCCTGTAGACACCCACACTTGCTCAAACACACCCGTGACACCTAGAGACATGCACACAAAACCATAAAAACAGGATATTCAGTGGCAGTGTGCTTCACTGCTACAGAAGAATAATCTGAAATCCTGACTAGGTCAATTCACCAAGCGTAGAGAGTCAGCGGCTCACACTAGACCTTACACCACTTAGCCCTTACAGCAGCCTTCATGGGAGGCACAGTCTTCCTCTTGATAATTTTAACACTGAGTCTAGAATGGTTGAATAACTTGATCATCCCAAAGCTTGGAAGTAACAATAGGAAGACTGCTTTCTGAGTGGTTTTTAGGAATGAGTGACTTACACAAGAAGGTCTATACAACCTTTTTGCAATAGTCTGGAGCCTCTGGAAGTACGACCTCAGTCTCAGAGCCTACAGAAGTCAATGACATTGACTCTAATTTCAGGCTCAAAGTTTTCTTGGCTTATGGATTGGAGAGTGTCATAATCATATGAAACCAGCTTGAATCTTAAAGAAAAACTTTAAAAACCACGTGGAAAAGAGTAAGGAAAGTAATAAAATTGCAAAAATAAGAGTGGGGTGAAGAACTTAGCATCAACAAGAGCAATGGCCCCCTTTTTCCCTCCTTTATACCATAGGCTCTTGAAATTACATGGTGGTGAGGAGTGGGCTATAGAGACATGGAGAAGGATATGAGGGGTAATGTGAATAGGGTGGTTTTAAGTCAGTGACCATCTGTGAATATAAACAGCACAGCTAGAGGATTGGGAGGTGGATAGGTGGGGATGGATGAATGGATGAAAGGGTGGGTGGATGGATAAATGAATAAATGGGTGGGTGGATAAATGGATGGATGGATGGATGGTGGGTGGATGAGTATATGGATGGATGGATGGATGGATGGATGGATGGATGGATGGATGGTGGGTGGATGAGTATATGGATAGATGGATGCATGGATGGATGGATGGATGGATGGATGGATGGATGGATGGATGGGCAGAGAGACAGATAACTAAAGCACACCACAATACTGAACAGAGACTTCTAGCTTTCAATGGACTTTTGCTTTGATCCACTAGAAGGTTAGTGTTATTTCTGATTCATTATAAACGTTCTCTCTCATATACCAAATATCTAGATGGTATCTAGCCTTAAGTCTATCCTAGTAAATGTTAGGGTTAAAAAAAAACCAAAACACCAGGGAGAGCAAAAGGTAGATAATAATAATCCTTCATATTTGTATGGTACTTTGTAACATATAAAAAGATTTCACATGCAATATCACACTCAATCCCTAGTCTAATCTTCTTAGGCTGGCATTATTATCCTTATTTTATTGATGGGGGACCCTTGGCTCAGAGTATTAAAGTAACTTACTTGGGGTTATATAATGAGGCCAATGGACCTGATAAATAGGGAGGTCAGATAGAGGATGATAACTAGACAGATGCAGGCAGACAGGGACAAGACAGATGAGACCATGACACAGATAAATGATGGAGACAAATGAAGATGGATGGATCCTAAGAGAGCCTTTAGTCTCTCCTTATTCATTTTATCCACTACCATGGCTGGCGATAACTTTTCTAATCAGAAATTTGACTATGCAACCCCTTTGCTTACTAAACTTCTATTGCTACCCTAAATCCCAGAGGATAATTTCCTACCATAAAAAGTCTTCATGATCTGGTTCTACCTGCTTCTCTGGCCTTATGCCCTCTCACTGTTCTACAATGCCATTCGGATCACCTTGTTCAATTCTCAACGAATTCTTATTCTCCATGCTCCTTGCTTAGCTCATAACCTTCCCACATGGAAAATCCATTTCTGACTTGTAGCTGTCTGGGCATCTCCTCCTCATCCTTAAGGACTCAATACTGCTGTTGCATCCTTTTGGAAACCTTTCTTGATCATTTTTCTAGACTATGTTTATTGTCCTCTGAGATCACCCTCTATTGTAGTAGTCAATGAATACGGGAAGCCCACACTTTGAAGGAAGATATGAATTAAAAATTCTAATTTCTCTACCTGCCAGCTGAAAGACCAAGGCAAGCCATTCACTCTCTCAGCCTCCATTTCCTTATCCTGTAATAATCCTGAAACGATCTGCCTCAGAACTGTTTGGAGTAGCTATAAGGTCAAACAAAACAAACCAACCAACCAAGCTAGCCAAAACCTTGCATAGAGTTTGGCCAACATGTTGAAGTTGGCATTGCCACTTCAGCATGACGGCTATGCTTTGATAACTCAGTGATAGGCCTGCCTGTCACATTTCACTGTGAGCTGCCTGGGGCTGGAGCCTGGTTCAACTCATCTCTGCATCCCTGGGAGCTTCGTGACTAATAGTTGCCAAGAGCTTGCTTAATGCTGGTATGAATCACTCTTCCTGCCCCCTTTGAGCCATGGTTTGCAGGGGAGGGAGAGTATTCAAGGCTCTAAATCATACCCTACAGAATCCCGTGGACTCAACACCAAGTTAAGGTGGAAGGCTTGGGGGTCACTGAGAAGCAAAGTAAGAGTGCAGCCCTAAAGGGGACAGTGAAGAAGCAAATGACTTAAACCTATATAGAGAGTAAGATATACCATTTGTATAATTTTAAATACGTAGATAAAAAAAAAAATGGACAAACTTTTGTAAAGAGCAGCTTTGCCCTGGACCTCATCCTCCAGATCTCTGCTGTTCAGATTTGGCCATCTCCATGACTTAGTGGGCTAAGATATTCGTTATAATTTCTTTCATCCCCCTCCCCCACATACACTTTTATTTCACCAGAGGATTTCATGAGTCTTTGTGATTCTCTTCCTACCTCTGTCTACACTATCTCTCTTTTGGCCTCCAGTCTGAAGATGAGGACTCATACACAGACGGGAAGCAGGTGCCTACCCAGTGGAGCTGAGCATCTCTCAAGACATTCAAGACCAAGAACACACACATCCCCAGATAGAGGAACAAGAGGCTGGCAGCTGGGCCCAAGGCAACAGTTTTGTTTTTCTTTTCTTTTCTTTTCTTTTTTTTTTTTTTTTTTTTTTTTTCTTTTCTTGACTGTCAGGGAGATTCCTGGATCATAAAACCTCACTACACACTGGGCCAGGTCCCTCATTGACATTCTGCTCACAGCCAATGCCATTTCCAATGCTTCCCAGCTCTGTTAGCTACCCTGATATCTCTGTGTGAAGAGCGGACAGGCCGCCCAGCCCTCTGGCAGCCTGATAAATGGCAGAAAAACCAGTCTAGTGCTCCCTGGCAAAAGCTCAGGGCTCAGGGCTGCCATGAAGGATGGTGATTTTATGTCCAGTGGCCTGACTTACAGACCAGGGAGTGTGAAACAGGAAAAGTATGAGGAGGAAGTAAAGACCACTGGAGAGGCCTGGACCTAGGCCACGCCCATCGTCCTCTGTGACAGCAGTCATCTCATGCAGTCTGAGCACCGTGATGCCTGTGGGGCTGCTGGGATAATTCTTTCTTTCTATTTTCCTCATCTACACAATGGGGATGGTAATAACAAACTACCTCATGACAATGAGAACTGATTGAGTTAATTCAAATAAAGGGCGTTTTCTGTCAATGCTGGCGCAGGCAAATGTTCCTAATGGCGAGCTGTTAAAAACCCGAAAAGCTTTCGTATACGTGAGAACACAGAGTTGTTTGGCATGTGGCATTTCATGGAATTTTCATATAAACTGGAACTCTGGGTATTATCTTCATTTTTCTTTTGGAGAGAGGACCTTCCTTGTCCAAGGCCACACAGGAGCATTAAGAACAGAAAGGCCTTAAAGTCATTTGCCTATCTTTGCCCACCAATTGAAACAGCTTCAGAATATTTTGTGTGTTCCTTTAAGTCTGTGTGGTTTGAGGGAAGTTAAGTAATAACATCAAAAAGCAAAACAAAGCCAAGAAAGTCCCTACTCAGAAGCAAACAAAACTCAAGAAGAAATCAACCTATTTCTTTTTAAAGCTCAAAAGCCACAACACTGAACAACAGAGAAGTGAAAATAAGCTGGGAGGCTTTGATACCAGGAGCTATTTTAACCCTCAGTGACAGAGAAGGAAGGTGGCCTGGTGGCTACAGGCCATCAAATGTGCCTGTTGGCTATGGGCTCCATACCTCAGAGAGATCGACTGCCTGGTTAAGTAGAAAAGAGCCATGTGCATTAAGTTCATTCAACAATCAGTCAAAAAGCACCTGCCATGTGTCAGTTTCCACTCTGAGAGCTGTGGCCATAGTTTCTAAATGATGGTGTTTATATCCCCAGATCCAGTGTGGGCTAGAATCTGGTAATCCTATGGAGGGTGACAGAGACCAGCATAAGGGATTGGACAATTCATGGAAGGAAGCCCATGTTATAAGCAATAGTCAGGCAGAAAAGCTTCCATGAGCACCACCTACAGAGACAGAACTTCCTGCAGTCAGGAACAAGAAGGTGGGGAGCGCAGGGTCCTGTCCCCACAGGCACAGGGCCCAGACTGCCACAGTACAAAGTTCAATGTCAACAAACCACTGGGATCCTACAGCTTACATAGACTGGCCAGTAAGAATACCCAGCAGACACAAGTAGATCTGGCTATAGCTGGCTGGCCAAAGAGATGAGTAAGCAATAGTGATTTTTTTTTATTACATATAATTATTAATCAACTGACATATTCCCCGACATTTTCATACATGTACAAAAATGTATTCTAGTTGCTGTCACTCCCATCAACTCCTTTTCTTTATAACAAATCTTTGTCCCACTTTCTTGCCTTTTTATTTTGTGACCCACTGAGTTTAACCAAGGCCATCCGTGCACCTTTTGGAGTCTGGTAGCCTCTCCAGTGGGAACACAACTAAGATATTAATGCATCCTTTCCCAGAATCTTTCAGAAGCCAATACTTCATCATGGAGGGCAGGGCCACATTACTCTCTCCCCCACTGGGAAGGAATTGAACAATAATGTTTTTATGCACTATTAATACGGCTATTCAGAAATGTATTGAATTCAATTTTCCTAAGCATAATATAACTTAAATGAATTACATCTCAAAAAATGTTTCCTCACAAGACACATTATTTCCTGAAAAATATTTCTAAGGTTAAAAATAAAATGAGACTATGAGAAACACTGGGAGATTGAAGTCATTACACATGTGAAGGGGGTGCTTGAGTAAATTAACTAAGGTTACACAGGCAGTCTGTGGTTCAACTGGGATTTTAAACTTCAACATATCTGATTTGCTTTCCCAAGCCAATATGTTTGTTTCAGAGATCAGAAACTGTGTTCAGAGTAGCCAGTGACTTCCCTGATACCATAGTGAGATTCAGCAACAAGGCACTTTTGGCCCATAGAGTCTTTGTTCCAGATTATTCTCTCTTGTCTTTAAAGAGGGATCTCCTATTATAACTGTGTTTCTTAAGAAACCAAGGACTTCAGCCTTGACTATGGGACAGCCCTGATCAATTGGATGTGTATGTTTATAACGGTTGGTATTTCTGTAGGTGCTATCAGTGGAACTAGGTTCATATCCCCATCAAGGGCAAAAGCTTTACCCTGGAACCTAGATGAGAAGGCACACAGGGCTAAGCCAAGTTATATTCACCCACAGCTCTCTTGTAACCTGGGCATGCAAGAAAGTTTTAGTGTCTAACCTGCCAAGCTATTGGGTTCATTTGTCATTACATTATAAAGCTGACTAATATAGTCAGTTCCTTGAGAAACGTGTGCCTCATTTCCCTGATTCCCAAACTTGCATTTAGTTGTCCAGTAACTTTGTGTTCAGGCCACAAGATGAATGGCTATATTTATGACTGTTAATCACTAAATATATAATAAATAAGTGAACAAAGCATTTAGAAGTGAAAAATCAAAGTGGCCATAGTAATTAACCAAGGTTTAGATGTACAAGGTCGTCCTGGATATAAAGACGCACACTTGGCTGCAGAAGGGCATGGATGAGTCAGACAACTGCTATTTCTTTCTTGTACTTTTGCTACACGAAGGATTGTTGGCATTGATTAAACACATTTGCCTCAAAGTACCTAACTGTGAAGTGGAAGACGCTAAGGAAAAAAGATAAGAGAAATGACAATGGAATGTCTGCCACCAATCACTGTGACCTTGTGAAAGTCTTTGCCTTCCAACACCAACTCTCTAACTGGTAAAATGATGAAGCTAAATAAGACTCTCTTGTACCCCTTCTGCTTCTGACATTCTGTGATTTGACTGCTGCTAACTCATTAATCCCAACTGGCTTGAATGGGACCCAATAGTATTGAGGCTAATCATAGGAATCCATCAAAATGTTACCCAAAGATCTTGTGAGTCAGATAAATTAGATAATGCTTTGCGTGCTTTAAAGGGCCCACTTGTTGCTTTGTCATTGAAAAGAAGAGGGCATAGGGGCTAGGAATATAACTCAGTGGTAGAGCTAATGCTTAGCATGAATGAGATCCTGAATTAACCCTCAGTCTCTCTCTCTCTCTCTCTCACACACACACACACACACACACACACAGAGAGACAGAGAGAGAGAGACAGTCAGACAGACAGTCACAGTCAGACAGACAGGTAGACACAGTGTGACAGAGACACAGAGACAGGGAGAACATGGCCTCCCTCACAAACTTGACCTTCCTGACCCTAGCGGACCCCATCCCCTACCCACTTTATAAATCCTTCAGGCCAAGTTATCATCTTAATTGCCTCACATTCCTAACTGTTTTCTTCTTTCACTTTATAACACCAAAATAAAAATATGTCCTGATGACATCATGAGAGACACTGTGACTGTAACACTGGGAAATGGCAAAGGAGCATCAGCAGAAACCAAGGCTTTAGAGCTTCACACGTCCAGGTGGGACTCCCAACACGTCTCCATCCGTCTTTAACATGGAGATGATGCCTACTTTATGAGGTTTTCTTAGGACTTTATTGTACTGGGGACAGTGGCACGGAGGGAGAACTGAATTCTGCAGTAGTTCTGTGGGTTGCACATGAAAGGGAAGGGAAAACTGCCCAATCAGAGGGGAGCGTGAGTTGTAGATGGTATAGAATGTAGTATGAATGAGACAGGGCTCTTACTAAGGACGTCCTAGGTAGAAGGTCTTCTCTGTGTAAGACATTATGGCTTTTCTATCATGGGATCCGCTATAGGAACCTTTGTTGCAAATACGTTACCCTCTAGCTGTTCCCAAAGATAGAATGCTTTTATTTGGGGGCTGCTTTGCTGTTTTCCTTTCTCCTGGTAACAGAAGCAGGGCACTTTGGGGGATACTCTGAGAACATATTTGGATCTGAAAAGATGATGGGTGGGAAACTCTGCCTCCAGAGGCAGTTTCTTGGTGAGTTTAAAGAATACCAATTAGTGTATATCACATCCTATACTACCAGAGCAAGGGAGGGAGAGATAGATGGGTCACTAAGGCCTGCTGGTCAACTGGTGAGCTCCATGTTCAATGAGAAATTAAAAAAAAAAAGTAAAGTGGAGAGTGAGGAAGACTCCTTCATGCTTTGTGGACCTCTTCCTCTATACATATATAAACACATACGCACATATTCCCCTCACACATGCACATATACGCGAACACACACATACAAACATGGGCATGCCTGTATTCTCACACAAACACATACTTACATAGTTTTGAAAATTCCCTTCCCTCTGTGGGATAGGCAACTTCTGTGAACTTGTTTGGTCTTTGACTAACACCTACCATGCACAGTCATCTTACTTCCTCCCCTCAGGAGTGAGCACTGCCTAAGAGCAGTAATGGTGTCCTTTAGGTCCGTGTCCCCCAGAGCACAACACAGTGGATGTGTTGGCAGATGGAAGGAGTGAGAGATAGGAGGAGGGGGCAGGGGGGGAGGGAGGGAGTAGGAAGAGGAGGAGAAGGGGGAGGGGGAAAGATGGTAGCCATTTTATAGCATGATGGATTCATTCAGAGTAAATGCTTGACAGTACAAAATCCATCTTTTCATGACTATGACAACACTAATACATTTATTTCCCTTCTGAAATTAATGTTCTCATATTAAGAAAGGCCAAAATGAACTGCAGCAAAATGAGACATTTTGTCATTTTTAACAAAATATAGTTACAGTAAAGCCAACTGTCAAATTAAAGAAGGCATCATTTTGAGTCTAAACACTGGTGCTGATGCAGAATCAGGACTAGTCCTTGTCACTCTGCCTCTCCCTGCCCACCAACCTCCATTAGCTGCTGTTAGCCTTCCACTCAAGGGCCCTTTAGAACATGGTCACTATTCTTTTTCAAAATTTATTTCTTCTCTCAAGGGCTCACCTAAAGACTAGCTAGATTCTCTTCCTGTCTTTTCTGCTCCCTGGCTTACATGACTGCTCTTGTTGTGGTCCGTATCTCACCTGCCAGCATCTTGTTCCCAGATGTCTTTCTGGTCTTCCTCTACCCAACCCACCATCTGGCCTTGCATGTGTTTTGTTGTGGCCTTGACTCTTCTATGTTGTCTCTCTCTTTTAGAAAAATGTATTCTCCTGTGTGGTGACATATTGTATATTTAATAAAAATAGTCTAGAATATCAGAGGATAGAGCCAAGCCCTGAAGGTGAGGGAGTTGTGACCCACACCTTTAATCCCATCACTTGGGAGGCAGAGATCCATTTGTATCTATGAGTTCAAGGCCTAACAGAGCCAGGCTTGGCACTGTGGGTGGCTCTGTCCTCTGATATTCCAGACTATTTTTATTAAATATATACAATATATCACAACACTCCTGTGTAGAGGGATGCATGTATATTTACATACTTTTCTATACAAGTCTAAATGTGTAAGTTTATGCATATCTATGCAAAAATGTGTAGGCTTATGGTCACCCAAAGTAGACAATGGGAATCTTTCTGGATTGTCCCCTACCAGACATTCATTGAGGCAAGGTTTCTCAGTTGAACTCAAGAGTTTAACCAATAGGAATAAATTTGATGAGCCAGTCTATCTGAAGATTCCCTGTCTCCACCTTCCTAGTGCTGGATATACAGGTGGGCTACCATGTCCTCACAGTGCTTGCATAGGTTCTAGAGAGCTTGAACTCTAACACTGATGACATGTCTCTTTCAGATTTTGTGTTGGCCTTAACCATAGCTTGGGCCTCTGTAATGATATATTTTATATTTAATAAAAAACAGCCTGGAATATCAGAGGACAGAATCACCCATAGTCAAGCCATGAAGGTCAGAGAGTAATGACTTGTGCCTTTAATCCCATCACTCAGGAGACAGAGCTCTTTCTGTATTTCTGTGAGCTCAAGATCTAACAACCAAACAGTAGTAGTTCACACTTTTAATCTGCTAAATTAAGAATCACTTGTGTCTGAGGCCCCACTACACTCTGGGCTGTGTAAAACCTGAGATCCTTGCCCTGGGGATAGACACAGCCCCAGGAATGGCTGAGGTTAGAGTTTCATTAGCATCCAGAGAGGTGTGACATGGGATGTTTTTCTGTAGGCTGTGAAGCTGTGAAACTGCTAATGTACTTTGTTATCATTTGTTAATAATGAAGCTGCTTTGGCCTATGGAAAGGCAGCTTAGAGGCAGGCAGGAAATCCAAGCAGACATAAAGGAGAAGGGCAGATCGGAGAGAAGAGATCCAGCTGCCTAAGAAGCATGATGAATTAATGGAGTACAGGTAAACCCTGAGCCACGAGTCAAAACACAGATTAGTAGAAATGGGTTGGGTTAAAGATGTGAGAGCTAGACAGCAAGACGCCTGAGCCATAGGCTGAACAGTTTGTAATTAAATAAGCTTTTGTGTGATTATTTGGGACTGCCGGTCTAGACCTCTGGGCTAGGCCAGGCCAGAAACTTCTGATTACAGACCCCCAAGTTCCCTCTGCTTTCTTTACTTAGCTGTTCTGCCCTTTACTTCCCCTGAGACTGTGGGAAGCCTTGGAGGTCTTTGGAGACCCTGAGTGAGGCTGCTTTGTTAGAAGGTTTAAAGAGGAAAAGACCATAGTGATAAATATCTGCTTTGTTTTCCCGATTCTGTCTATGCCAGATTCATCTACTGTGTACTTAGCTCTAGGCCGCCTGGAGTCATACCTAAGCCGAATCCTGATGCCGTTCCTTAGGAAACTTAATAACTTTAGATTCTAGTCTCTCTCTCTCTCTCTCTCTCTCCATCTCTCTCTCTCATTTGCTTTGTTTCTGGAGAGCTTGAACTGGTCAACACTTTAAGCACTGATCAAACTCTAGAGAGAGATACAGACAGACAGACAGACAGACAGACAGACAACGGAGAGAGAACAAACCAATAACTCCTACTTCAGAGTCAAATGATTTAATGTAAATCTGCTCTGAGAACTAAACATCTCTGGGGAAAATCAGTGAAAGTATCTGTGACCTTTTGTGCTGGTGATTTATCTCCAGAACTATGTGCTCCAAGGCCAAGAGACTAGTCCTCCAGGGCAGAGTCCCTGGGACAAAGGGGGAGGCATCCCTTGCCCTGTCACGAAGCATTCTATAAATATAAAAGGGTAGTTTGGCGTATCTCTGCAGTTCATCCAGCTATGAAGGTTTATGGCTCCACATAGGCCAGGGATGCTCTGAGGCCCCAGAAGACCAGGATTAGGTTCTTAACTCAAGGTCAAAAGAAGCCAAACTAGACAAGTATCGGCAATGTGGATCCTCAGGATAATCACAGTTTATCTTTAAAGAGAAGCTGTCAAAACAGCAACTTCTTCTCCTCCTCCTCCTCCTTCTCCTCTTCCTCCTCCTTCTCCTCTTCCTCTCCTTCCTCCTCTTCCTCCTCCTCCTCTTCCTTCCTCCTCCTCCTTCTCCTCCTCCTACTTCTCCTCTTCCTCCTCCTTCTCCTCTTCCTCTCCTTCCTCCTCTTCCTCCTCCTCCTCTTTGTCTATTTCTTCTGCCTCTTCCTTCCCGTCCCTCCCTTCCTGTTTTGGCGGTACCAGAGATCTAAGCCAGTCTAACTATGCCAATGCTCATTCTCAGACTTTTTGACTGCATTAGTATTAGTCACTCTCATATAAAACTCCAGCACCTAACTTACAAGGTATGTTTGATTTTATGAAATTCATTAAGAATTTTTCAAATAAAAATGTTCTTTATAATGGGGTAGAAGGGAAGCAGGGTACTCTAAGTTAAAGAATAATCTAATATTTATTTATAATGTAAATTTAACTTAAAGGTCATGGGTTCATTCTGAATCTTTACTCTCAAAAAGATGACATCATAAGTAAAAGAGACATTTATAGATCTGCCCTTCCCAGAGTAGCTATTTACAAATATTTGAAAGATAAAACAAAGCATACTTGAAAAATGTCAAGACCCCGGGAAGTGAGAACATAGTGGTCTGAACTGGACCTTGGAATCTGGCCCGTCTGGCATCCATTTCCAATTCTGTAATGAGCACCTGTGTGACCTTGTTGCTGGCATGTGGCATGTGTACACATTCATGTGGATGTGTGTATATGACAGTGAGGGGTACATATGCACATATATGTTGTGCGTGTAAGAGTCAAAGGTCAGTATCAGGTGTCTTCCTAGGTTGTTCTCCGCTTTGCTTTTTGACAGACTTTCATTAACCTACAGCCAACTGATTCAGGTAGGCTTGCAGGTCAGTGAGCTTTAGGGATCCATCTGCCCATTGCTAGAGCTACAGAGGTGAGCTGGAGCACTCAATTTTCCATGGCTGCTGAGGACTGAAACTCAGCTTGCACGGCAATCACTTTACCGAATGAGCATCTCCCCAGCCTTTGCCGTTTCTGAGGTAGGGTCTCATGTAGGCTGGCCTTAAACTCCCAACTCTCCTGCCTCCACCTCTCAGGTGCAGAAGTTACAAGCGAGCTAACACGTCCAGCATTATCTACTGACATTTCACTTATGTATTAGACACTTCCTTTTTTTTGCAAAATAATGCAGAGGTGAGAGGGTTTTGTTCCCCCAGGGAGTTCACAGTAGAGTTCACAAGCACACAAGCAGATTTGTGTGCTGTGGAACGATAAAGGTGTGCACCTGTGGAGGTTACAGTTGGGGAGAGGCAGACTCATGAAGCCTAGGTTTTCCCACCAGAGACATGCAAGAAACAATGCCTAATTCCTATAGTTGATTTACATACTGGAGGGGACACTGTCTAAGAGTCTATAGATTCTCATCAGATACCTAGCAGCACCATTTTCCATTTCCCCTTCAGGGTCCTGAAGAGCTGTTTATGCCACATAACAAAGATATTTGTTTAAAAACAAATACTGCATGCCCCAAGGGCTGACAAGATAACTTACTGAGTAAGAGGCTTGCTGTCAAACTTGACAACCCAAGTTTGATCTCTGGAACCCACATGTTAGAAAGAGAATGTATTCCTGTAAGACGTCCTCTGACCTCCACACATACCACCACCTCACACATATGATGAACTCGTGTGTGCACATGTGCATGCATGCGTGCATGCGTGCATGCGTGCATGAGTATGTGTGCGTGTGCGTGTGTGTGTGTGTGTGTGTGTGTGTGTGTGTGTGTATGTGTATGTGTGTGTGTGTAACTGTTGTAGGCTGGGTTCAGTGGCACACATCAATAATTATCCTAATACTCAGAAAGCAGAGAGAAGAGGATAGAGTTTTATGGCAGCCTGGACAATACAACACCGACTGCATATCAGTCAAATAGGAAAAACAAGCCATGACTCAGCAATTGGAAGATGTTTCAAGGTCATGGCCTGGGGATGAACTCTTAATAGAAGGAGACTGTCCACTGTACTAGGACCCTGACTTAGTTCAATCTTTCAACCTGGGAGTCTGCCCAGGTGATGTGGGGGTTTAAAGAGAAGCTGTGGCCTTGGTGTGCCCTGTAGTAAAGAGAAGCTGTGGCCTTGGTGTGCCCTGTAGCAGCAGCCTCAGTTACTTGTTGCCCATAAGCTTAGAATTCTGACTGCCTAGTCCCCACTTTTGAAAGCCCAATCCTAAGAATGACCTTGAACTTTGGATCTGCTTCCCCTGCTTTGCCAGTGCCATGATCACAGGCCCCTGCCACCATACCCAGTGACTTTTTAATCTTTACAAAAGTTCCCTGAGAAGACAGTACCACCATATTGGTACACAGCACACATAAAAGGCACTGAAATGCATACAGGCAAAGGAGCAAATAGAGCCAGGGGCAGAGCCTACAAGCAACTTTTAACTGAAGGGTGAATGTTCTTTACCTGTAGGAATTAGAGTCATTCTCCAGTTCTGGTCAATAGCACACTGCAATAAGGTGATAGACTCAGTAATAAGAAAGAACCAAAATAGGAAAAGGGAAAAATATAAGTGTGCTCCAGGGAAGGAACAAGAAAATTTTACATTGTTCTTCCAGAGGGTGATGAGAAGGAGGGTAAGACCTGTTGGAATGTTTGAACAGGAAGGGATAGTAATGGGAGGGATGGGTGGGTGAGTGGGTGGATGGATGGATGGATGGATGGATGGATGGATCAGTGGATGGATGGATGGAGAGATGGATGGACAGATGGGTGGATGGATGGATGGAAGGATGGATGGATGGGAGGAAGAGTGGATGAATGGGTAGGTTAGTGGATGGATGAATGGATGGGTTGGTGGATGAATGGGTGGGTGGATGAATGGATGGACAGATGGATGGACAGATGGATGGACGGATGGATGGATGGCAGGCTGGTGGATAGATGGATGGATGGGTGGGTAGGTGGGAGGGTGGATGGATGGGAGGAAGAGTGGATGAGTGGGTAGGTTAGTGGATGGATGAATGGATGGGTTGGCGGATGGATGGATGGATGGGTTGGTGGATGAATGGGTGGGTGGGTGGATGGGTTGG
Source organism: Phyllotis vaccarum (assembly GCA_033318265.1). Taxonomy (NCBI): domain Eukaryota; kingdom Metazoa; phylum Chordata; class Mammalia; order Rodentia; family Cricetidae; genus Phyllotis; species Phyllotis vaccarum. The sequence continues at coordinate 61,192,232 of JARWLC010000002.1, forward strand.
TAGGTTGGTGGATGGATGGGTGGATGAAAACATGAATGGATGCATGAAGATGAGGATAGCTAGCTAGAGGGGCAAATGGAAAGCTGTGTATTGAATACAGTTCTCTTATACAATGTGGGTTGGGACTGGTTCTCCTTGGGAGAACCATATGACTGAATGTGGTTCATAACTATATAGCAGGTCCCCTCATCCTTCCACAAATTTTTCTAGTTGCAAAGATAACATGTACTTATGGAAAATTATTAAGAAATATTAATAAGCAAGGGGAGACCACCTTGGTGACTAAAAATACTGCTGCTAACATCTAGTTTGCTATTTTATTTGTCTGTGTTTTAAACCTAGTTGTTATATTCGTTATAACATAATACATGTGCAACTCAGTCTACTTTTTTCTCTTAAAATTATAGCATATGCAGTTCTCAATATTATAATTTCACCATAAACATCCATTAGAGGAATGCATTGTGATTCCTTTAATCATTTCCTACTGTTAGGCATTTATATTTTCCCCAGTTTTTCTCACTATTTATGAATGATGATTCTGTAGCTTTTTTCTTTTTCCTCTCTCTCCCCCTTTCTTTCTCTCTCTGTTTCTTTCTCACGTATATTCTCACTGACGCTTTAGATTAATTCTTTGTTTATAGAGCATTACAATTGCAACCCAACAACGAACAGTTCAAGATCCAGAAACATAGATGAACTTTTTCCTCTTTCTTTTGAATTCTCTCTTTCTGCTCATTGACTGGTGGTTCTCGGTGACTGTCAATATTAAGTACAAACACAGACGCACGGGCTCTTTGTCACTGGCAGGTCTCTGTCTTCAACCCAACCTTGCCTTATCCTTCATCCCATGGTTCCTCCAGTGCAGCAACTGAACTGGCAATTACCCCAGTGTTCCTGCCAACTAGTTGGGTCTTTGTTCTGTGGTGTGCTCCTTTCAGACTGGCTAAACAACTCCTACTCATCCTTCAAAACTCTTCCCGTGTTGTTGTACAAACCCTTGTTCACACTAGACTGTTTCTTTAAACTCAGTTCCCCCAGGGAGCCCTCTATGACCCTAAGCCTGGTTCAGCCCTGTTCTGTTCCCACTGACATTTAGAACCCTAGTTCATGATAACATACCTCCATGTGAGTAATTATAGGTTGACTTGGTCTGGTGCTATAAATCACGTTTGCATATTTCATTGCCAAAAGACTGTTGTATTAACAGCTCTTACAGTTACTGTGCTTTTTAGGATGTGTGTATAGCACAGTGGTTTGAGCTAATCACAGAAATCTAGTAATTTAATCCTCACAACCACCCCCCACAAATGAAGACACAGAAACTTAAAACAGTTAAGGGACCTGCCCATGATAGCTGAGTCCTTGGGTGTTGACTTGTGATTTAGACACAGGCCTAAGCTTCAGTCCTTAACCACAAGATTCAGCTTCTCTGTTACAAAGGAAAAGTCCCATGAAGAGTTTTCTCAGGTCCTTTGAAGTTTTTCTCTGAACAACACCAGGACCACTGCCCTCAGCTAGCTCTTGTAAGGAAGGCATTGAATTCAGTTAGCCTTTGTGCTGGACAATGCTTATGCTCTGGAAATGTTTGCTGAATGGATGAATGAATGCCTTTTTGTCTATGATGGTAGAAGGAAGTTCCTCCTTTATTGACATCCTCTACTCATCATAAAATAATCCAGCAGAAACCTGCAGTGACTTTAGGAATGGAAGAGCATAGAAACCCATCAGCCAGAGGTTCAGGCTGTGTTCAGGCTGATAAGCCTCCTTACAGTCATACTTCTGGGACTGGTATGGGGCTAGGGAAATGGACATTAGTACTTTAGGAGGATAGCAGTAATTTTTTGATAAAAGGTTAAACTGTTCAGTTCTTGCTGGAAGCCGTGATTAGTTTGGTCCTTTCATCAAAATTCATCTCTCTCCACCACAGTAAATAATGGAGTAATTAGGCATCTGGCTTACTTGATTTCCCATGGCTAAGGCCAGTTTCTGAAATGCAATATGCTATTTGATGTACCAGCATGAATTTACCCTGGGCTCCAGAGCCTCCCAACAGCAACAACCAAAAATAACTCTCCAAAAAGTTCCACTTACATTAAACATGAAACATCCTAAAATGTAACTGTACTCTGTCATAGGCCTCTTCAGCCTGGTGCCTCATGAGGTAGCAGGCTGTATACACAGATCACATATGCTGAGACAAGGGTACAGAAGGGGAAGGATATGAGAGAGGTGAAGATCGATGGTGTTAAGTTAATGAGAAGAGATGACTTGGAGGTGAACTCAGGTGCCAGACCATGTCCAGATCCCCCATTCCATCTCACAGTGGTTTAGCTTATTAGTAGCTGTGACACAGGGAGAATGGGGACCAAAGCTTGGGCTATCTGAGAAACCAAGGCATAAAGAATGAATAGTAGTGATAGAGATGGTGTGAAGGGAACAGCTTCAGTGTTCAAGAGAGGGTTCTACACTGTTGGATTCAAATGCTCCAGAATTTCCAGGGTTTAAATATGAGGAAAAAACCATATATTTTGGTTTGTTTTTCTGAGACAGGGTTTCTTTGTGAAGCCCTGGCTATCCTAAAACTCACTCTGGAGACCAGGTTGGTCTTGAACTCACAGAGATCCCTTTGCCTCTTCCTCCCAAATACTGGGACTAAAGGTGTGGGCCACCACTTCCTAGCTCAACTTCTATTTCTTAAAGGTTCATGGTCTAAAGGCGACAGACAACACTCTCTAAAGTGTACCTTTTTGTCTATGATGATAGAAGGAAGTTCCTCCTTTATTGACATCCTCTACTCATCATAAAGTAATCCAGCAGAAACCTGCAATGACTTTAGGAATGGAAGAGCATAGAAACCCATCAGCCAGAGGTTCAGGCTGTGTTCAGGCTGATAAGCCTCCTTACAGTCATACTTCTGGGACTGGTATGGGGCTAGGGAAATGGACATGTACTTTGAACAAGGGTGTGCACAGCTCTGTCAGGAACATGTAGAACTCGAACAGGCATCCTCTGGAGAGATTAGCTTCTCAAGGGGTTCTTCAGGCCACTTGGTAATGTCCAAGGTAACAGGGACAAGAAAGCAAGTCTTATGCTGGAAGACTTAGCAAACGTGGCTGAGAATATGGAACCCTGGGTCAGAGAAGATCAGATTGAGGCACCATGCTCAAGAAATATCCTCTGTTGATATTTGTGGAATAAACCAATGGATTAAAAAAAAAATAGCAGAGTTACTAATTGATGTGGGAATGTCTTTCTATATTCTGTGAATAAAAGATTATTTGGGCCCATGACAGGTACCATAGAAGTAGGGAAAAAAATCAAAACATAAAAAAAAAGACATGATCCAGCCACCCATGATGCAAGATATAACAAAATAAATAAGCCATGGGCCACATGGCAAGACAAATTAATAAAAGTAAGTTAAATTAAAATAAAAAACTAGCTAATAATATGCCTAAGCCATAGACCAAACAACATAAAATTAATATAAGTGTCTGAGTCATTTTTAGGGTGCCTAAGCAGCAGTGGGTGGCTAGGTGCTCTAAGACCACAAGTTTATAAGTCTAGACCTCTGGCCAAGGTCCAAAAGCCTCTTGTTACAACTAATATTTACAGAAAAGCAAAGTGTGGGGTCTTATGGTGTGAGCAAGGTATAGAAAAACTTGGGAAAAGATGAGTTTGGGTGGGCTCTAGAGGACTCTGAGGAGGATGGCTGTTGCTTAGAAGGCATTTTAAAACTTATTATGTGTGTGGGTGCTTTGCTTGCATTTATAGCTATACACCATGTGTGTGCTTGGTGTGGCAGAGGCCAGGAGAGGGTGTTGGATCCTGCAGACCTAAAGTTACAGATGTTTGTGAGCCTTCGGTCATCTGTCTGCCTTGCTGAAGAGTCAAAGTTATATTCTACTTTGTTAAAAACAAACAATTGACCCATATTTTATCATTTAGGGAAAGTTACATTTAAAAAAAAAAGATAGTTTCCTTTCAAATTACTCAGACTTACATAAACTATCTCAAACTGTTGAAAAAACTATGAAATTTTCATGAATCATAGCCCTCTGTTTTCAGATTCCTTCAGCAATATTTTATCTATTTTATTACCATATTGAACCTTCTCCTCCATAGTTATTTACTGATACCCTAGGCCATGTTGGAAGGAGTAGAAAAATACTTGAATATATCGAAGTGTGACTTATAATAGTATTGTGGACAAACTGAATTGTCCCCTCATGACACCTCTAGCTGGTGGCTGCATTCTGTATTCCTTTCCAATCTGGCCCAGGATACTAATCCTCTTGCCTAGAAAATGTTCTCTCTGGGTCTTGCTGTTACTGGTAAGACAAGCAGGCTAGGAGTCATTCTTTCCTGCTAACAGGAGGATATGCTGAAGCTTCTTGTTAAACATTTTTGTAGACAGCTATCAGCAGATCCACTTTGGTGTACCAAGTCTTGGGCAGCCAGGACTTCTGGAGTTGTAGAAATTCTGTGTCACAGTGATTGTGCACTGTAGTGAACAGATTAAGTCCAAACCAACATTAACTCTGTTTCTGGAATGATCCTTTGGAGATCAACTTTTGACTGGGTCTTCTGAGGAGTTAAAGGCCTGGATTTGAGGGGTCACTTGCCCAAGAGCTCCAAGGAAATGAGTAATTTCTAGACAATAAAACCCCACAGAGTTTCAGCTGCTTTACATGTACACTAGGGCAACGGATCATAGACACGGAGTGGAGATCCACTGTTCATCTTCCAGATGTTCTGAGGACCCAGTGAAGTGCAAGGATATTGTCTTCCATGGCTGAGTGTTGCTTTTTTCCCACTGAAGGGTAAAATTTACAATGTGGATCAAAGAATCATTGCATTCAAAATGACATGGTTTCTCTTGTTCTACTTGGCTTAAAAGTAGAGTTGGGAATGTAATCATTTCTAATCTCTAAGGTCAGTTTGTGTCCCTCCCAGAGCAGGCACTAAACAGCCTGGCAGCTATGAACATACAGGTGTCCCAGGAGGAGGTACCATCTTGGGGCCTCCTTGTCTACTGACCCAGAACCGTTTCTCACCTTAAAAACATTCATACGAACCACAGACCATGTCTTTCCATTTTAAGTGAGTGATGAATGAAGCAGAGGTTGCCACTGTGCTTCACTCAAATCTTTGGTGTGATCATGTACATCCCCACCCCTGCTATGTGTCAGTTTTCATTTACCATGCTTATTTTTATATGTTTTTTTTCTATTTTATGTATAATGGAAACGTATCTATTTTTCTATAAGTTTGTTTGTGGTATCTGTATCTATTCTTGTGTATTTTATGGGCAGGTGCGAATGGACGACAGTTCTGTTTGTTATGTGACCATGTCACCAACTTCTTTGTTTGTCAAGTAAATGTGTTATAATTTATTTACTTATTTGATGGAAAGAGAGCAGCTCATCTGGAGGACTCCAGGAGGCAAAGGATGGAGGAGGAGCCGCCCAGCCCTGTGTTGCTCTATTTTCAAAGCTGCTCCATGTTTTATGGCAGCTAATTTTCCTTAAATGATTTAAGGAAATGGATCTGTGTAAAGAGCTGCAGCCAAGTTGTTATAGCAACGCCAGCAGTGGCGGAGGGGGCTTTTCTTTTCTAGGAAAAGGAAAAATCACCTTGGCGTGTAGAAACCACTGGGGGAAAAAGAATCAGCCCTTAGGTTTGGAGTGGCTTTGAGACTAGGGGGAGGGCTGAAGGCAACCCATTCCCCTCCCTCAGCCTGATCTTGGAGTGACCAGAAGCTTCCTTGGCTCCCTGAGCACAGATCTGTGTGTCCTTCACCTGCACTATTACCACAGTGCTGCACTGGGCTGACTTCCTCCTCTGTGGACTGGGCTCCCTTGATCCACTCTGCATACTGCACCTTCAGTAATTTTCTAAAACATCTATTCTTTATTCATGGATTCATTCATCATTCAACAGAATATTCTCTGCGGTACCAGGTTCCCTGTTAGGTCCTGGGGGCACAGAAAATGACCGGAGCAGGCATGGCCTTGAAGAGCATGTCAGGGGATGCTGGCCTTTAGGAGGAGGTGATGGGTGGTCATTGAAAGATTGACCTTTTAGAGTGAGAGATTCTGTAGTTTCTTAACTGAGGAACTGAATGGCTGGAGATGTTATACATGGATTGTCTCTCGCTTCATCAGCTGTTCTTGCTCTCCCTTCACTGCTCTGCCTCTCAGGACTGAAAGGGGCATATGCTGGAATATTCCTGACAGGTTGTGTTTTATTCCATTGCTTTTAACTTCTTTACAGCCATGATATTTAATTAAACTAAAGTCTATTTAAAAGAATGTCTGATTGAGGCTTCAATTTAAATTCCTTGGCTTGATGTGAAAACTCACACATAAGCTTCCTCCGACTGGCCCCTCACCTGCCCTTGCACGGAAGCTCATGATAAATCTTACAGGCTAGTTCCAACAGCCAGGTCTCTCACCCCCATTCTATTGTTCTCCCCTTTAATGCCTGCTCTTTTTTTCCTATAATTGCTCTCTCTCTCCAATTTCACAGCCATGAAGTATTCTCATGAAGTATTATGTACTCCGAAAGCTCTATCTACCTGTAGATTCCTCAAACTTCCCTTTATACCATCTACCTCCCTGCCCACTCAGAACAGTCTCTCCAGCCTCAGGTTTCCAAAGCACAGTGGTCTGTTTCCTATAACACACCCTCCTTAGTACCTTGGTCTAAGGCACTGGCTTTAGACCTTTCTGGCCTGGAGCTCCCCCATGCAACTCACCCATCAATTTCTATACCCCAGAATTTACCCAGCAATCTTGCTTACGCTAACACTGAGGCGTGCGTATTATGTTTTTAGAGGACATGTCTTTCTGATTTAGTGACACTAAATCAAAATGCTATTCGGGATGCACTTCATAGGTACACATTAAATGTTAGCAGATCTGCAGGTGGATGGTCCTTAGACGTTCACTTACAGATCAGCTCACATCTGATCTCAAGATCATAACTGGATGTAGATGTCAGAGGAAGGCTTTGTGTAAGAGAGGCTCTGACTGTGTGGCTAATTATGCGATTCACTCATTTTCATATTCTGGTGTGTGCTATAATAACATGAAACTTCACTAGTGAGGGAGGGAGCTCTTGCCTGAATGGGAATGCCATTTCTAATGTTACTACTATGAAAGGGGACAAAGCTCACAGGCATAAAATCAAAATAGAAGGGAAGACCTAAATTGGTTCTTTGGGTCTTCACTCCATTAAAGGTACCAAAAATGCCTAAGTGATGCCCCTGAAAAAGTTGGATCAGTTGGTGCGGACAAGTTGGGGACTGGAGCCAAGAAGAGTCTTTGGTGGTCAGAGGCAATGAATCTCAATTGTGGTTATGTGAGTGGAGCAGGCAGAGTCTAAGGGTGGAATGAATCACTGAAGATGATGTGAAGCCTGGAAAGTACTGGGTGACATCATCTCTGCTTCTGTCCTTTGGGGGTTGAAATGATCTCAGCAGGTTGCAGGTGAGCTCAGGAAGGTTTGTGTTATGAGATGAGTTCTCAGAGAGCACAGTAATGGTGATAGAGGGAAGCTTTGGGAAAGGAGGCTTTGCATACCTTTGCTCCTCTTCTACAGAAAAATCTAAAGCCAAGGAAGAGGGGACATAGGCTTACTCTGTCACTTGCTCAACATTTATGCTGAGCACCTGCTCACTCACAGTCAGAGCTCTGCTGAACAACAGGGACTCTGAAAAATTAGCCAGACTCTGCCCTCAGGGAACAATCGATCACAGCTGGTAAACAAGAGTCACCCTGCGCAGGGGAGCTATAACGGAACAGGAAACACTTTGTATCTCAGCTCAGCGTAGTCCTCCAGGTTAAACACACCTTTTTCAAGAGCATAATGCAATATCAAACATTGTCATTGGGGTGAAGGGGTTAGTAAGCCTGGGGCTAGGAGAGCAGCCTTTGAAGCAAATGCCACCACTCACATGAGGACAGCTGGATGCCATTGTCCACTGAGAAGGATGTGAAATGGCTCTTTCCAGTGCTTAAGGTACAGATTGTACAATTTATTTCTACTTAACTTAAAACAGAGCATATCAAATGTCCTGTGTCACCTGTTAACTCTCCTATGCAGTTAATTTTCCTGGAATTCTTGGGAAGGGTAGCCGATCCATAGTATAGCCCAAGCCAAACCATGGACATCCTGTAAACTCCTTCCTCTCCCCTTCTCCTTGGCCACAATCAGCAGGTCTCCTGTTTCCCTCCCTAATACATCTCATCTCTCTTCTCTTCCCTTCTAAGAGCAGCAGGCTAACGGGTCATTTCCAACTCCTAAATTGGAGCCTTAAAGACATCCTCACCAGAGGGATTCTTCTAAAACACACTTGATCCTCTCACTCACCTGATTAGACCCCATGAAAATAAATACCATATCGCTCCCTGAAAGCTGTCCCTTTGTCCTTCTGTCTATCTCCAGTTCAGTCTATGAGTCTGCCTCCCAATCCAGGCAGATGCAGGAAGTGGCATTTTCTTCCTAGGAAGCTTTCCTGCTCTGGATATCTTTCCTGAATCAGTCCAGTGTTGCCTTCTAGGCTGGGCTCTCACACCATCCAGCTCCCTCCATAAAATGTACTTAGAATGACTGTAAAGCCTGTCTCCATGGGGCTGTATGGGGGCATATGCTTCAGCAGGAATGTCAGGTAAATGACAGTCATCCACAGAGCAGTGGAACGGGAGTGGTATTGGGATCTAAGATGGTTCTGCTGATTCTTTGTGCAGAGGCCACTGACAACAGATACACATCAGGGTGGCTTAGGCCCAAGTTTGGCTGAGTAGAGTACACATACATATGGATCCCATCTCTCAGGAGGTTGGGGCAGGAGGATTTAAGTTTGAGACCAGTCTAGGCTACACAGTAATATTGTACCAGGAGAGAAAGGAAGGAAGGAGATGGGAAAGGGAGGGAAGGGGTAAGAAGGGGAGGAGACGGAGGGGAAGGAAGAGGAGGGGAGAGGAGAGGAGGGTAGAGGAGAGGAGAGTAGGGTAGGAGAGGGGAGGGGAGGGGAGGGGACAGGAGGGGAGGAACTTTCTCACAGTTCATTTAGTTCAGTAGCTTAGAACCAAGCGACTATGTGTATGTATACATATACAGAACACTGAAGGTTAGGAGCAGAAACACATTTCATGGTATTAGGGCATATACCTCTGGATTCCACAATGTTTGCAACTTGGCACAAAGATGTCTGTAGATCTCATCCAAACTGTGAATTTGAACCTGCACATATCAGTACCGTACTAGGCACATCCATTAGGCTTTTAACAAGAATGAATATATAATTTGTCATCCAAAATCAGGATGCTTTTAAGAGTACACTGTAGTTCAACAGGTGTAAGCTGGAACTGACCCAGCAAGGTCAAAGCTTAGCACATTCTGCTTCTACCCTACTTAGTGCTTTGCTTTTGTTAAGAACTTCCACATGTGTGAAATATGTACTCTAGCTATTACTTGTTTAATGTCTATTTCCCTACTACATTGCAAAATTTAGAGTTTCCTATCCAAACCACAATGCTTGGAATACAGAAGTGTGATATTTAAATACTTAGGGAAAGGAAGAAATGAATGGAGTCAAAGACCAAACCTTTGCTGTGAGATTATGCTCTTGCACATTGTAAATATTTGTCCCTCTTACTGGTTTAATAAAATGCTGATTGACTGAAGGTAGACAAGAAGTATGGGTGGGGCTACCCCACTAAGGGAACTCTGAGAGCAGAGATACCAGGCAGACACAAAGCAAAGAAGATGAAAATACTCTGAGAAAAGGTACTAAGCCAACTTGATAATCATGGGTTAGGTTAAGAGTAAGAGTTAGCAAGTAATAAGCCTGAGCCATAGGTCAAAAAGCATGCAATTTATATAAGATTTTATGTGACTATTTGGGACTGTGGGTCCATACCTCAGAGCTAGGCAGGGCCAGAAATTTCTGGCTACAAGCCTTGGATGTATGCATAGCTCAAACAGATACCCTGCTTGGCACCTCTGAGCCCCACGAGCACAGGAGAGCTAGGCTATTCCCGCATTTGAGACCCATGGAAACGGAGAGAATAAATGCTATATCAAGCAGTCCACTCCACAAAAAAGCAGCAAAGATAAAAGGAACAAAGAGGAAAACGTGGGGTTGGGAATCCTAGCTGGAGTTAGCTTGACTCCTTATAATTCCCTTGTTTGGGGCCGGAAGGTGTAGACTTCTGGGAAGAAAGTAGCTCCTACTGTTGTTTGAACAACCAAGCATACTGATAGCCAAACAGCCAATGGTAAGTCAATACGTGTCATCTGCACTGCCCTAATATCTCTACACTTCAGTTTTGTTTGAGCTGTTTTGGACAAACATCTAGTTATTTGTGAGGAAACTGACAGTTTCTAATTGATGATGGCTGTTGCAAGCTCAAGTCTCTTCCTCTTTAGCTGTTTGAGGTACTTTCCTTGGGTCCCTATAGTGGTTTGAATAAGAATGGCCCCACAGGGAGTGGCACTATCTGAAGGATTAGATGTGGCCTTATTGGAAAAGTGTGTTACTGGGGGTGCTCTTTGAAGTTTCCCAATCCCAAGCCATCCCACTGATTCTCTTCCTGTTGCCTGTAGATCCAAACGTGGACAGGACATCTCGACTCCTTCTCCAGCACCAGGTCTGCCTGTGTGCCACCATAGTTGCTACCATGATAAAAATGGATTAGACCTCTGAAACTGCAAACAAGTCCCAATTAAATGCACTTAAAATAAGGGTTGCTATGGTCATGGTGTCTCCTCACAGCAATAGGACATTGTCTAAGATAGCCCCTCCCCTGATCATTTCCTTCCCACTAAGTCTTTCATCTAAAACACCACTTCGTTCAGGGATCCCATTCTGTTGCATATGCTGAACCAGAATCCAGGCTTTCATGTCTTATTATGCCATTCTTTCTATGCATGACAGTTTTGCATCTACAAACAATATTACATTTGGCACACTAGACTGTGTCATGTTGAACCCAGTAAACTCAACAAGCTAGTAAAGCATCTTTTACTAACCAGGTTAGGAAAACTGACAGTCCAGTTATTTCCCCTAAGTAGCAAGCAGCAGCAAGAGAAGGCATGACACTCTGCTGGGAAGACAAGGACCAACACAGAAGGCTGGGGACAGGGGGACAATGCTGCAGAGCATGGGTGCTTTCTGAGAAAATATGATGCAGCTCTGTTCTCTGAAATGTATGGCGATAGGACAGCCTGGAGAATTTGGAGTAATAAGACAGCTGATGCACACAGTTGGCTTCCCACTGTGACAAGGATGAGCTGGAAAAGGAAGTCATGGATTCAAGCTGTGGCAATGCAAGCCCTGACAAAGAGTGGTCTGTCAAAGAACCTGGGAAAGAAGCATTCACATCCGTAAGAAAATGGTGGCTTCTGAGCTGGTGAGATGACTCAGTGGGTAAATGTACTTGCACCCAAGTGTGGAAGGAGAAAATGGACTCCACAAGTGGTCTTCTGACCACCATATGCATGCCGTGGAAAAATGTACATGTACGCGCGCGCACATACACACACACACACACACACACACACACACACACACAATAGTAAAATGATTTTTTTTAAATAAAATGATAGTTTAAAATCAAGGTCACTGATCTTTGCTCTAATGTAGGCTTTGTCTTTAAGCACAGCTTTATGTTGCTCTCTAAGTATTTCCGTTTTTATTGGCACCTTTAGCAGAGTAAGCAGAACAGATCACACTGGTGCATCTCGGAAATACCTCAACTCTGGAAATCTGCTTAGCTGTGACCATCTGTCCCTTGACATGCACTTAAGGGGCCATCAAAATTGCTACCATCACAGCTGGGAAGGACTTGTGTGTAATTTTCCTGGAATGTCATTCAAACAATTGAGTCTCCTCTATGCACCATTTTGACAGTGTAGTTTCACTTCACCTTGAATATTTTCAGTAAGGGAAAGATCCCAGGTCACACACTCTGTTACTTGCTACAAAGTTGTATTTCCTGGGGCCTTACTTTTGCCCACCCATGCCATCCGGTCCCTCCTAAGCACAAAGGTCTACCATACCCTGTTGCTGATAGCTCCTGTCCCCAGCCTGTCCCTCCTAAGCACAAAGGTCTGCTATGTCCTCTTGCTGAGCTCTTCAGAAAGTGACTCTCATCTATCTCCTACTCTACACTACAAATTCCCATTGCCTTCTCTGATTTCTCACTGCAACAACTTGCTCCTCTGAGCAAACATAGTGCGACTCTGTGTGGCTCCCTTCTTTCTTCCAGAGCAGTTGGCTCTCTTCCCCAGGACCAGAGCCCCAAATCCAACCACATGGACACCAACAGCAAGACTGTGACATATTTGCATATTCTTTCTTCTTAGGTCACCCCACTGCCCAGAGCTGTACAAGTCCTTCAAGCCTCACCACCTAGTCTTTTTGGAACTGGAGAATGAGAGCAAGTCAAGGTAGAAGTGGAGTCACCAGATGGGACACATAGCAGTGATGATCCTTATAAACAGAATGGGCCAGCCTACACTCTTATATAATATATGTCTGCTATATGATATATAATAAGTATATTATACATTGCTGGTATTCTCTTAGATTTTCTATTTTTCTTATGCTAATGCAAGCTGCATTTCTTTGGCATATCATCAAGGAGCCTTGACACATGAAGTGTGCTACAATGTATTTCCTTCATTCCATTATCCTACCATAACAAAGCCCATATTTTTGAGAGGTAGAAAAAGAAAGGGTTGGAGAAGACACTGGGCTTATAAAATTCAGACATGTGCATGGTTAGGATCTCCTTGGTTTTGCTCATGTAACCCTAGTTTAAATCTACCTGAGGACTTCCCCATACAGTTTTCCATCCCCAGATCCAGCCAATGATGAGCAGTTGCCAAGGGCATCCTGCTACTCACTGGGTCATTGTACATCTTGATGATGAGTTGCTTCACTCCATGTAGAGTGGGATGGGCCCACGGAGAGGGATCCAGCCAGTGACGATTCAGGTCAAACCCCATCAGGGAGCACCTAGACAAAATTCAAACCTTGAGTCAGTACACAGGGGATGGGATGAGTTTCCCATATACCCATTCCAGTTAGAAGAGAGGAAGTCGCTTACTGGTTTCCAGTCGGAGTCCTAAGCAGTTTTCTAGGATTTATTAATTTAGTGCTATCAATATTTTAAGGTCACTATTATTATTATTTCAAAATGATAGAAGACACCGAATTACAAAGAAGTTCAAAAATATTCCTGTGACTCAATCCCACTTTGATATTTATGGACACTGGCATAATTACACAGTGCAGGTGAAAAACGATGCTCAAGCCAGAACCACTAGTTTCCCTGAGTATCCCTATTATTTCTTAGTGTTCCATACATATTGCTAATCTACTGTCTTCAATATGCATAAGCATTTTCATCACTTCTGCTGATATCACCTCAGTTTGGTCTTACTGTTCCCATCCTTGCCTTCATCCACCCAACCTTTCACACGATGGCCAAGGTGATCTTAATACATTAGTCATATCTCTCTGCTGTTCTAATGTCCCCCTATCACTTTGGGTATAAAAGCCCACATCTTCACAACAGGCTACAAGGCCCCACATCACCTGCCACATGAGCCTTTTGGTCTCAGCTGTTTCCACCATCCCTCCTGTCCCTCTCATGTTCTTCAGACACAGCAGGCATTTCCTTCTTCAAGGACAGTGCCAGCCTGTTCTTTTGCCAGGATACTTCTGCTCTAGGTACCCGAGTGATTCACTTTCCTGTTTATTTCAGTCTCTGTCCCAGTGTCATGTGAAAAAGGATGCTTACCTGTACTGCCTTCCCTACACCCTCCGTTCGTTAGTCATGCCGCTGGGGCAAGTGAAATTATGATCTTGGTTCTCTACCTCTCCCTTCTCTTATTGCATATTTGTTCAGAGTTCTGTTTGAACTGGATAGGGGCACTTTCCCCAGGAACTCCCGGATCTTCATACAACCTACACCCTCTCCAGGATAGGCCAGGCTACAGGAAATACTTTCAAAATCATTGTGCTTTCTCACACTTCAAATAATCTCTGTCACTGCTCAATCCATGGTCTTGGCCCCAGAATGGATCTGCCACACAGAGCACTGTCTTGCTTTCTTGATTAAGAGTTGCCTGTGGCTCATTATATATGGAATAAAATTTTGATCTTTGCGGATTTTTATCCATGTTCAAGTGGATGTTAGCCAGCCATGTCTCATCTCTCTGCCCCAGAATGTTCATCCTTTTGTTTTCCTAGTCTTCTGCCCCTTTACTTTAACATAGTTTGCCAATCAATGTTCTTTCTCTATTTCCCATACGCAGCAAGCTTTACTCTCTCTCTGCTTATAAAATTTACATTACTGCCTATCATCCAACTTGGAAAACTAAAGGACTCCATTGAAAACCTTCCTCTCCTTGAAGATAATTGAGAAGGAAATGGAAAGGGGGACAAACAATAATGTTTTTCTATCCTTTAAAATAAGCACAAATAGAATATAACTATGCTTTGTTATGCTCACACTTGGAGAGACACCTGCAGGAAGACTTCAAAATGAAGAAGCCATTTGAGTTGGATTTTGCTGAAGGAATGAATTTTTTCTCCAATGCTGTGGACAGAAGGAAATGCACAAGGAGTACTTTACTAGTACTAATGTTTTACTTCAATTAATCCTAACAGCAATCCTATGAGGGAGGTCTGCTATTGCTCTCTATTGAATAGCCATAAAATCACTCTTAAGAACAACAAATAGTCCTGAATATAGAAAGTAGAAAAATCAAAACTCCCTCTCTATTAGGAGCTATGAACAGGTCTGATCTTGGAGAAGGTCTTGTGTGGGTTGTCACGGCTGCTCTGATCATAACGGCAATAGTCGTGTTGTACTAGAGTCAAGTGTACTTCCACAACACTTTAAAATACATATAGTAGTGAATCTACTTGAGATTGGATATTTTTACTTGGGGGGGGGGCTATCATTAATTTCCTTACTCACAGACATATTTGGGTTGGTTAGATCCTTCTGGTTTAATTTTGGTAGTTCATAAATCTCTAGAAATATATTCACTTCTGAGATTTTCCACATTATTATTATTGGAACATGGGCTTTTCAGATGTACTCTGGTGATCTCTAGATTACCATGATAGTTCAGCAGTGCCTTCATTTACACCCACCCGCTAGATTCATTTGGGACTTCTCTATTTTTTAGCTAATTTGGCTAAAATTTTGTCAATCTTGTTTATCTTTTCAAAAAAAAAATCAGCCCTTTGTTTCATTGATTCATTGCAATATTCTTTTTATTTACATTTCATTATCTTCTACCTTAGTAGTATTTTTTAAAAATTTTTTCTATGATTCATTGTTTAGCTTGCTCTTCTTTCTCTAAGACCATAAGGAGCAGCATCAAATTATCCACTTGAGATTTTTCTGTTTTTCTTTCCCCAAACTAATGACTACTGTAAACCTATTAGAACTACTTTCAGTGTGTCTCACAGATCATTATATATAGTGTTTTAATTGTCATTCGATTCTAGGAATTGTTTAGCCTCTCTCTCCAGAAATAGTGAGCTGCTCCTATAGCTTTGCTTGCCACTTAGATTTAATTTCACACCACTGTGATCAAAGAATACAAGAAAATCTATCAGCGTATGTCTGTTAAGATTTGCTTTGTGTCCTAAAATGTGATCTCTTTTAAAGAAAGAAACTTGAGGTGCTGAGCAGAATGTGCATGCTGATGTTTCTTTGTTGACTCCTGTTTTGTCTGGATGACCCATTTGTGGGGAAGAGTGGGCTAGTGCAATCATCCACTATTACTGCATTAAGTTTGGTCTGTAACTTTATATCATAATCTTTGTGTTATGAAACTGCATGATCTGATGTTTGTGTGTGTGTGTGTGTGTGTGTGTGTGTGTGTGTGTGTGTGTGTGTGTGTGTGTTTAGGATTGTCATATCCTCTAGAGAGACTTCTGTGAACCATTACAAAATGACCTTCTTTATCTCTTCTAACTTTGAAGTCAGCTTGCTAGACATCAGTGTAGAGCAGTACTCCCACTTACTCTCTAGCTCTATTTGCATGGATTGTCCATCCCCATCCTTCCCTCTCCCTACTCCTCAATTATGCTGTTTTTCCCCCCTCCCAAAAAAGTGTCAGATTCTTAATCTACCACCTTGTGCATGCAATTCTTAGTATCTTCATCTGCAGTATTACCATTCTTAAAACAAAGACATGAAAAGGCTCAGTCCTTTGGTGCTCAGCTAATGGAACTGGCTTCAAACCCAAGACTGTCCTGCCTCAAATGAAGCCCATGTTCCCCTAGGGAGTAACAAGTTCAGGATAATCTATCTGTGTCTAAGTAAACTGAGAAGGGGAGACTGGCTTACTGAACAAGGGCGAGTCTAGTTAAATACAATAATTCATCATGGTTGGATCAAGAGCCTTTGGAACAAACAAGCTCCTGGTAGGTGACTGATGCAGTTGTTGATAGTAGATGTCTCTGGAATTTAGCAACTAACAGGAGAAAGAAGATGCACTTACATATTTATATCCAGTTGTAACTCAGAACAATGTTGTGGAGATTAAGTGAGGAAAAGCAAATAACAGACAGAGGTTCTGGTACATGATACCTCAAACTCCTGCTGTGTAAAGAATGGACTACTGACTTTGCCGACCATAGGAGTCTGGAGTACACAGATGCCATCTGAGAAGACCTTCTATCTCCTCCTTCAGTCTAAAAATCAGGCAGATGTGAATTCAAATCTTTATTCTGCTCTCTTTTAAGTGTAGTAAGCATTTGTCTATATTTTTTGAAAAAATACCCAGTGCCTAACCCTGTTACTAGATGATGGATAATATGAGGTAAACATGATCATCCATATTAGCAAGATGATGGCTGCACTGTCTCTAACTGTAGAAGCAGGATGAATCAACCCCTTTTAATGTATTGTTCTATGTGTATGGTGTTTTGCCTGCATATCTATCTGTACACATCTTGCATATCTAGTGTCCATGAAGGGCCAGAAGAGGGTGTCCGATCCTATTAAACTAGAGTTACAGAGGGGTGCAAGCCACTGTATGAACTTGGATCTTCTGGAAGTGCAGCCAATGATCTTAACTATCACGACATCTCTCCAGCCTCTCCATTCCTTCCAGTTTGCAATCTGAAGCCAGAGAAGCAGCAGCAGCAGGGAATCCAGGCTTGCACAACAGACACTTGTGTCTAGAATTTGGAGCTAAGTGACAAGGTAGTAGGGAATGCAATGTGCAGCAGGACAAGGTCATCTTTGTCCTGTCTGCTAATGCTTTTAACATGTTCCCCTAAATTAAAAGTATTAGGAAGTTAATACTCAAAGTTATCTGTTAATGTTATTTAAAGGTTAGTCCTTTGGGAGGTAATTGTGATTCAGTGATGTCACAATATTGGAACATCATGATGGCATTAGTGATTTTGTAAGAAAAGGAGACCCAAGTCAGAGTTTCTGCTGTCTTACCAGACAGCTGAGCTGTTATCCAAGAAGATGTGGATTCTTAGTCGATCACCCAATCTTAGGTATGTTGTTATAGCAACAGAAGCTAGACAAAGACATTACCCTTCTGAGTCATTCTGCTAATTCTTTGTTTTTCAAGTTCAACTCCAGCTTCTACTTGGTGCTATAAGCCCCTTGCTATATGTGCCTTTTCTGCTTAAGCAGTTGGAGACACTCTTTATACTTTGACTGAATATATCCCTAACCATCTGGCCCTTTGAGCTAATTTATTAAAAATTCTAGAAAGATCCTGCATTATTCACTTCCTGGTATCCAGTCACAAGCAGATGGATCACCTGAGTGCTGTGCACACCAAGCTTTCTCATCCCTTACTGACCACCTAACACTTTGGACAAGAACATGACCTTAGTAACAGTACTTAAGTGTAACCCACTGCTCTCCAGTGCTGTTTAGTTGTCTGTCTGTTCTCTGGTGTCAACAGTGTCACACTCACGATGCCAGCCTGTTCATGGAACTCATGCCCCCCTCCCCAGGTTATCTCATTTTTAGACAGCTCTATTAAGATATTTTTCCCAGTGATTTCTCACATCAATCAGTCTTAGCCCTGGCCCAGGAGCTGCACAGAATAGTAAGGCTGTATAGTGGAGACTGGGGACTTTGGGACTCATAAATGGGTTTAACTTTTGGCTGTCTGCCTTATCAGTTATAACCTTAGTAAAATTTATTTTTAAAACACCCCTTTGAGTTTCTGTTTTATCATAGGTATAATTAGGATAACAACCCTGGCCTTCCAATTGTGTGTATTAATGTGTGTTCATTCCCAAGTAGAACCCTCAGGAAAGAGTAAACTTGAAGAAATGATGGCCGGGGTTGACAATGGCCACAGTGATAATTGCAGCATCATCGAAATGTTCTAAACTTAAACAGCACCTCTTTCAGGAGATGTGGGAGAGATTTGCACTTCCTATAAATGTGGGGAAGCTGCTCTCCTTTGCCCCTGCAGTCACATTGCTTTCCCAGCAGAATGATGACATACAAGATATAGTGTTGACTCCAAACTATTAAATCACACACTGCTTGTGAAAAAGAACCTAAATTGTGGTAAACACTGAAGAAATTTTTGAATAGACATTTCTGATTTTGTGCCTCTTACGAATCCAGCCAATATATGTAGGTGCTGTTTCCCGAGAAATGGTATTAAGAGCCACAGAAGGCGAGCTGCTCCATCCAGTAAAGCCACATCGTACTATACAGGGCCTGGACTGGCATCCTGGTCCTAAGCCCCATGGCTCTTCCTTTCCGTCATGCTGCTTCCAAAACGTCTCTTTGATTCAAAAAACTTAAGTTCAAAATTGAATAAAGAGGCAAAAGAGATAGCTCCAGGGCTCCCACTACTCTCTTCTGATCTCAGTGAAAACCTATATGCACAGTATACATGTGCACAGATACATTCCCTTACACGTCAATTAAAACAATAAATCATTAAAAGAAAACATGATAGAGATCACTAGAGTTGGAAGATCTTGACAGATACATTCCCTGACCCACCCTGTTAGTAAGTAGAGTCACTGGGAATTCAAAGGCAACTTCTGGATCCTGGTGGTCCTCAAGGATCCTAGTGTGCCTTAGAAACCAGAGCATGTGATCTCTAGTGACCCCAGTGACCGTCTTCAAAGAGTTGAACCGCTTGGGCATTTTTTGAGTTGACATTTGGAGACTTCTTTAAGTGGCAGTCAGCTTCCTAGTACGTGCATGTTTCCAGAGCAAAACACTTTGCTAAAGATGTATTGAGACCTGGATAGGGGATCACGCACCAGATTCCCTGTGCTGTCTCTGTTATCTTGGTAGTCACCTCCTCTCTTTTAAGTTCTGTGTTCTTTGCAAACTATGCATGCTATACTTCACTAATGGAGGTCTCTTATAACATGATTCTAAACTGCCAATAACTGAGCTTTGGTCTCAGAGTCAAGGACCTTGAAGAAAGTATTTCCGATAAAGTTTATTCAAATTAAATAATATCTATTGTTGGAATCAGGTTGACATCATATGGTTCTTCTATTTTTATTTATTTGTTCTAATGTCAGTTTCTTTTTAAAATTTACATTTATTTATGAGTGTGTGAGAAAGAGAGAGGGATGGATGGATGGATGGATGGATGGATGGATGGATGGATGCGTGTTAGAATATGAATGTGAAAGCCAGAGAACAGTGTGATGGGGTCTGTCTTCTTTCCACCTTTACATATTTTCTTGGGGTTGCACTTAAGTTGTCCAGCTTGTATGCCAAGCACCTTTATGCCCAGAGCCATTTTGCTGGCTGACAGATTTTTTTTAAAGTGCAACGTTAGGAAGGATGTACATTACTAACTGGCTTCTGGTATGTTTTGCTGTGTCCCTAGCTGGCTACAAGGACTAGGCAGGCAAGGATGGTGCTGCAGAGTCTTTTCAGTGCCTGAAGATAAGGCAAGGAAGATGACCTCTCATTACTCCAGTTACCAGTTCAGAGTCATTAGATGAAAATCTGGGTTTCTTTGGTGTTCTTTAAAAGAAAAATTCACTTCTTTCATGGATTCAAATTAAGACTATGTTCTGATACAAAGGCTATTTTTGGGACCAGTGAAATAAAATATCTGATATTAGGACAATCCTAGAAATGAAAATATATGGAGGTCACATGACTACAAGCTATGAGAACTATTGAGTATCTCTTTCTTTTTACAAACTGTGAGCTGTATAAGACAAAAAAGTAAGGTAAATCCTTGGAATGTTGTCACTCCCCAGTCCAACATAATCTAATATATTTAAATGTCAAGGAGTTTCAGTATATGTGTTGAATAAATGAGAAGACTCATAAGTACATGAACCAATGATCTTTAGGTCTGTTTGAGGCTAGGAAGTTACTTACTTGTATCCCTGAAGAACATAATGGTGCTTTAGTCAGTGATGGACCATGTGATAAATCTACAGGTTCTAACACAGTTGCCTTTGTTTGCAAGAGTGCATTCAAGAATGTGTATGCCCTGGAAAAATCTTCTAACAACACATCTGTCAGTCCAGGGCCTTCTTGTGAAATGATAAATTGATCATAGTTTGAAAATTACAAGTATCTGCTAAATAGTGAACATGTTCACAGTAATCAAGTGAAGGAGGTACTCATCCTTGTTTATAATCAAGGAAATAAAATCCAAGAGGGATTTGGTCTTTAGAAGATCACTTGATGACTACAATGAAGTGTTATATCCAAACTAGGTCTCATTGCTGCCACAGTGGCCCGCAGAGAGGCTTTGGGGTCCCACTGTCTGAGTGGCAATCTGTGACAGAACACTGAGCGTCTCATCTGTCTCTTCTGTCCTGAAACTCCCTTTCTTGTGCAATGGCTGAAACGTGCTGGTTCCAAAGATTGCTGTGAAAGTAGCAAATAAAGTTTCAGCTTTGGAGGGACACTGTGCCTTGTTATAGAACATTAATTATGTAAAGATGGGCTGCATTTGTTTAATGATGGAAAGATGTGTTGCTTTGCCTGCCTCAGACACCTGATTGGTCTAATAGAAAGCTGAACAGCCAATAGTAGGCAACAGAGGACTAGGCTAGGTGGGTTTGGTGGACAGAGGGAATAAAAAGGACTCTCTCTCTCTCTCTCTCTCTCTCTCTCTCTCTCTCTCTCTCTCTCTCTCTCTCACACACACACACACACACACACACACACACACACACACACACACACACATACAGGAGCTTCCAGGAATTGCAACTTAACACACCCAAGAGCTAGTCACAACCGAGAAGAACTCAAAATGCTATCAAATCCTATCTATACTCACAGAGAAAGGGTGAGGAAGGGATTTGCCAAGATCATGGGCTGTGTAATAATAAGATTTAAAGTTCATTTCAGAATCAGGAGAATTTTTTTTCTCTCCATAAGGACATTGATAAAGAGCCTGAAGGATGACATTTTCTGAAGGTGCTCACTGCCCGCCTTGAAGCTAGGAGTTGACTGTTAAAATTTCTTAGGTGAAAGGGGGCAGAAGAAACATAATGGAAAAAGTCCTTCATGTCCTTCCCATGTGAGAGATGGCAAGACACTTTACCTAGTGTTCTAAAGACCTCAAATCCAGACACAGACATAGTAACCGTGTTGGGGAGAGAGAAACAGAAGCAGAAAGAGGGAGATGATGCCTGGGGCCAGCTGGCCAGGTGGCTGCCAGACAAACAGACAGATAGGAGAAGCAGAAGAGTAGGACATACAGAAGGAAAGAAAGGTAAAAGGCCCCGAGGTAAAATGTAGATGAAGAGAAGGTTAAAATAAGTTATATGAGCTAGTGGAAAAAGCATAAGATAAGCCCAAGCATTCATGGCTAATGGTAAGTCCCTGTGTCATTACTGGGAGCTGGTTGGCGGCCCAAGAGAAAGTCTGATCCAGTGCCTCCTCCTTGATTTAATGATGGCAGCCAGAATTAGAGCAATGATTTCAATTCCCCTCTTTATGATTTCCATTTCATTTCTTCTAAGGGATAAGGAAAAGTCAACATAGCAGCTCTAGATCAGTCTTCTGAACACTGCAAAGCTGCATACTCTTGAGAGCCTTGACATTGACAAGCAGAGATGTATGGGGCATGCATACAATTGTCCTGTAAACACAGCAGTTTTTCAGCATTACCAATGAGCTGAATTAGATTAAATATATTTGCACCAAAAGCAAAATATTTATTGCTTTATTTAATGCCACAAAAGGTTGGAATTCAAATTGCCCTTAGCCTGAGGCATCTTCCGGCTCTATTGATTGGCCAGTGTCAGAATTCCAGACAATCTGTCATCAAGCACCCCTGCAAAGTGCTTAGCAAGTGGACTGTGTTCTGCTGTGCTACAGATAAATGCAGCACCATTTATGCCAAATAAGAATAATCATAACATATCCACTCATCATCACACCAAGGTTTTACAGCATCTTCCTCCCATCTCTTTGTAGATCACCATATCAGGAGACACTGTGATCAGGATGATTGTTCTGGATATTTTTATGTCAACTTGACATATCATAAAGTCATTTGAGAGGAGAAGCCTCCATTAAGAAAATGCCTCCACAAGACTGGGCTGTAGGCAAGCCTGTGGGCATTTTCTTAGTTAGTGATTGATGAAGGAGGGCCCCGTGCATGTGGGTGGTGCTATCTCTGGGCTGGTGATTCTGAGTACTATAAGAACGCAGGCTGAGAAAGCCATGAGAAGCAAGCCCCTCTATGGCCTCTGCATCAGCTCCTGCCTCCAGGTTCCTGCCCTGTTTGAATTTCTGCCCTGACAGTTATCAACAGTGATGTGGAAGTGTTATCGAAATAAACCCTTTCCTCTTCGGCTTGCTTTTACAGTCATGGTTTTTCGTTGGAGCAATAGAAACATGAACTAAGACAATGGTGAAAATGGAGGAAAATGAACAGGAACATGGCTTTCAAAATTAGAAAGATGTAGGTTACAGTCCCAGGGCTTCTAAGTAGCTTTGTGATTTTGCACTAATTCATGGGTCTGTTAACGCACCTTCAAAAAGGTAGAAGAGAGCATGAATATTCTTCTTTTCCTGAGTCCTCTGTGCTATCAGAGTCTCCATACAGCTGATGCTTAGATGAACCCATAAATAAGTAAATGTTCAGATGGCTAAGGGGTTTGTCCATGGTCCAAAATGGACATGAAACAGAGGTTAGACTTGAATCCAGCCCACCAACTCCACACCTAAGTTCTAAGGCTTCAGTTGACTCTTTGAAAGTAGTCTTGGAAGTCAGGGGAGATCCTATAAGACTGTCCCTGAGGTGAAAAACGGATTCTGAATTAACAATCTTGTTTTAAATGCATTTTTAAAAGTTCTTTGTGGATTTCATACACTACATTTTGATCCTATTAATCCTGCTTCTCTTCTTAGCTCCTCTGCAGTCCACCCCTCCCCCCTTCCACATCATGTCTTCTTTTTTGTTTTACTCACAACCATCTTATTTTTAAATGGAGAAATTAAGTTCCAAATGGGAGACTAGTGTGAATGTGTCTGTATATGAAATGGGAAAAGGCGTCTCCTTTCAGGATGGCAAGGTACAGGCTGAAGTCCCTTCTAGGTGGATAATGCACCAAAATGGTGATACTCTAGTAAGAGTTTGACCTGGGAGTGGAGTTTCAGCCTCCCAGACTGGAACCTTTGTACATTGTACAAACCTCCACTGGTTATTGGCAACATCAGAACTCTGGCCTTTTGACTCTGAGTCACAGCAAGGCTTTCATGTCTTCACAATGATCTTTTTATCAAAAGTATTTGGGAGAAGGAGCTGCCCAGATCTGAAAAAAAGAATCCTCTTCAATCCTAGGCTTTGCTGGTGGGCATTGCAGAATGCTATCCTCCAAGTATGCCAGCCAGCACTGTCTTGATGAGAATAGTTGTGACTGGACGTTAGTGTTTCCTCATAGAAAGATGTTGAAATCTCACTTGAGATTTCAGCCACTCTCTTCACTCAACCTCCTTACCAGCTGTGTGTAGTTCTGTTCCCACTACATGTGAGCTCCTGGTCTCAGGAGGTATTGGGGTACACAATATGGAAGGTTACCCAAATAAAGGATTCTACCTATATGGCTATGAGAAAGTCATTATCCATGACTGGATGAGAGAGACTTCTTGGTAGTTCAGCTGTTCGGTTGGCCAAGTTCAACTTTGATGTAATGATTATGTTGATTAGTCCTTGATGCCTTATTGGTGGAATAGACTCTGTTTACATGTCCTCAGTAAAAGCTCATATAAGAACTCCTCTCTCCTGTGCAGAGTATGGCTTCAGGGTTCTCCTCTCCCTCTCTCCAGTCTCTTGCTCAGAAGTGGAACATACTGGGCTCCAAGAGCTTCCCAGAATTGTAGCTTAACACACCCAAGAGCTAGTCAGAACCGAGAAGACCTCAACATTCTATCAAATCCTATCTATACTCACAGAGAAAGGGTGTGAGGAAGGGATTTGCCAAGATCATGGGCTGTGTAATAATAAGATTTAAAGTTCATTTCAGAATCAGGAGAATTTTTTTTTCTCTCCATAAGGACATTGATAAAGAGTGTACTTAAAAAAAAAAAAAAAAAAAAAAAAAAAGAGCCTGAAGGATGACATTTTGTGAAGGTGCTCACTGCCCGCCTTGAAGCTAGGAGTTGACTATTAAAATTTCTTAGGTGAAAGGGAGCAGAAGAAACACAATGGAAGTAGTCCTTCATGTCCTTCCCATGTGAGAGATGGCAAGACACTTTACCTAGTGTTCTAAGGACCTCAAATCCAAACACAGACATAGTAGCCATGCTGCCTGGAAAAAATATCTACTTATCTATGTAGTATTTTTGTGACTAGACTTGCCCTGGACAGAGAAGTGATGGTTTTCCCCTTCTCTGAGGGCTATTGTGAGGACCAAATGGTATTGTCCATGTGAGGTGCTGAGGATACAGCCTAGTTTGAGTTACATGTTACACACCAATTAGCTGGTTTCGTAGCCTGATGTTTAGGGTCTTCTGCAGTATGGTCCTCACTTCCTATCCCATTCCACCAATATGTACACCATGCATGCTAGGTAAGCATGGTGAAGGCTTCCAAGCAAATTGCAGAAAGAAGGTCCTCCATAAAGTGGCTGATAGAATTCCCATTGAGCCTCAAGGCTTAATAATCCTGGGCCACTCCTGAACCTCTACTTGTTCTTTTACTTGGTGCTTATGTGCAACAAATAAACTGCTCAGTGTGTGCAGGACACAGCCTTGAAAAGGTGTACATCCCATACTTCATTTTCCAAGGGTCTCTATTCACTTAAGGCTCCAGAAGCAAGGATCAGAGTTGTGAGCCAACAATAAACACCCTGAGTTTGGTTCTTGATCTTTAGTGAATACCAGGACCATGAGCAGGAGGCAACTCTCTGTGTGTCAGCTTCCTTCTCTGCAATGCTATGAGGGCACGAGGATATAATTTTTTGGTTTAGGGTAGTTCTTTGGTGGTATACCCCCCCACACACACACCCTTGCTACTCCTTCCTGTGAGAGGGGGATGGACTTGTCTGACTGAAAGAACTGAGCCTGTTGGGCCTAGAACCTCAGGAGTGTTTTAGGTTTGGTTTTCTTGTTTCATATCCCATGTTTGGTTCGGTTTGTGTGGTTCTAGAAACCGAGCCTGGGCATGGTAGGCAAGCGTTCTACCATGGAGTTCCACCCCCAGGCCTCAGCATGCTTGTAAAACTTTGGAATATGAATACAGAGACCTGAAGAAAAGCTCCATCTTGGTCTGCTCTTGGTCACATGGTGTGCTTTCTGGAAGCTTCTTACTTTCTCTTCTATAGTGGCTTATGGGATGTTGAATTTGAGGGTAAATCAAACAGAAGCCAGTTTGGACCATAGATGCAGACCTTGTCTTTCAAATTCTGCTTTCAGAAACAATAAAGCTAATATTTTCACCTCTGACTTTCTGAGATGAGAATGAGAGCAGGTGTGTGTGTGTGTCAACTATCGCCCATTTAATGCGGGGGGGGGGGTGAGTAATACACACAAGACACTGACAACAACATAACATCTGGCAGCTCGTGTTCACCTAATACTTGGTTTGTATCGACATTGTTCACTATTATTCCTTCAGAGTATGTTATCATTTTCTCTGGGCAACTTTTACTCATCATACAGGACTCACCTCACACAGTATATCCTGCAGGACATCTTCCCTGACTGCCCCCATTCCTATACTCCTAAAGGAGTTAGAATACCTTCCTCTGTGACCTTTCAGCCCAGAAAAGGGACAAGCCTACCTCATATTCCTACTGCTTGGTGTCATGTATATACTTGGTGAAGGAAGGAAAAATAGATGAAGAGGAGAGAGGGAGGGAAGGAGGGAGGGAGGGTAGATGCAAGGGAGAGAGAAAGACAAAGGGAAAACACACACAGAGGAAGGAAAAAGAGTAGAGGATAGGCCTCTTCAGCAGAAGTAGAATGCCAGCAAAGGCCAGATCTCAGCAAGAATGGGCAGCTGTATGCTCTTGGGAAGAGCACAGAAGGAAGAGAAGATGCAGGAAGGGTAAAGGCTGCCAGTTGGTAAGGAGCATGGAAAGGATGCTCAGTTATACTCTACAGGCCTCAAGTCCAAGCTAAACAGCTCGGGTGTCCTGTCATGACCAGTGAGCACCACAGTGAGAACTGGTGCTAGGTGGTTGAAGAATTAGGTCCAGAAATGATGGCATTCCTGACTTTAGTCCACTGTCTGGCTCTTATACACTCCCAAGCCACTAATTCTTGGTATCTACTGCCCCAGAGACCCATCTTTAC
This sequence comes from Phyllotis vaccarum, assembly GCA_033318265.1. NCBI lineage: Eukaryota > Metazoa > Chordata > Mammalia > Rodentia > Cricetidae > Phyllotis > Phyllotis vaccarum. Next base: position 61,219,018 of record JARWLC010000002.1, read on the forward strand.
TGTAGAATCAATTAGTGAAACCAACTTGCTATCAATTCAAACTTTAAAATGTGATTCGGCTGCCTGCAGGACAGAGAGGGAACTTCTTCCACAGACATCTAGCCATCTGGCCTTTTCAGAGAAACCTAGCTGGGAGGCTCATTTGAATAATTGGTTTTGGCAGTGCGCACTTGTGGGTTAGACACCCAATCACACCAAGGCCCCAAGTGTCCTTTCAGCCTCCATAAAAACATCACTCAGGTTACATAAAGCAGGAGAGTCTCTAGGAGGTAAGGGTCTGTCTGGCCTTGGCTGCTGCTCTGGCTGCATTTGAAGTATGTGGCTCCTATGACCTTCAACGAGTTATTTACATTCTCTATAACCGCATTTCTTTGCCTAAGGAAAGAGCATAACTCGCCCTGTCTCTGCCACAGGCTTCTCAAAAGGGCTCTACAGAAAGAGGGGGGATTTATGACTTAGTCAAACAAATACAAGAGACTGGTCTTAGGTAAAGACCAAGGTGAAGAAGAGTCCAATGTCAGATAGTCAAGTGCATATGGGCTGTGTCGTGACTGCGATCCCCATAATGAGACTCGTGATCGACCTTTCCCAGCCTTATTTCACTAATTAGATCAATATGGTGGAGGGAGGTGACAGAGCCCCCATCTCCCCATCTGTCAACAGGAAATAATGGTGCAACTGTGCTAATGGTGAAATGAAATAATAAATGCAAAATCCTTGGGAGAGTGCCAGGTCCAGAAGACGCAATCCGTGCTAGCTATCACCATTATCATCATTATCATCATCATTCAGTCCTGGACAGACAACGGTAAACATCTGGATTATGTTTGGAAGATACTAAGAAGGACATGATGTGAGGCTACAGATGGCAAGTTGAACGGTTCTGAGTGCTTCAGCCTGCAGAGCAGCAGCTAGCCATGGTGGGAAAGGGGAAAAGCAAAAACATGCAATCTTCCAACAACTGAAGGGCTGCTGGGCAGATACCAATCTGGACCAGAGTGAGCCTTCAAAAGGCAGAGACAGTCAGAACTTGAACAGTATCTTTGTTAGGGTTTCTGTTGTTATGAAGAGACACCATGACCAGAGCAACTCTTACAAAGGAAAAAAAAATTTAATTGGGGTGACTTACATTTTCAGAGGTCATGGTGCAACATGGTGGCCTGCAGGCAAACATGGTGTTGGAGAAGAAGCTTAATCTTGACTTGCAGGCAACAGGAAGTGATCTGTCTCAGCGGGCATGACTTGAGCATACGTGAAAGGCCCCCTCCACAATGATACACTACCCCAACAAGACCACACCCACTCCAACAATGTCACATCTCCTAATAGTGCCACTCCCTTTGGCGGTCGTTTTCTTTCAAACCACCACAAACAAGAAGTCCTTTCTAGGAAAAGGAGGGAGCAAGCACCAGTGCAGCTGATGCCTTGGAACGTGGCAGCCACTGTGCCTGAGTTTCCACAGTCAGGGCTTCATGTATGCAGCCCTCAAAGATACAGCTGAGGGATTCCTGACCTGGGCAAGGCACTGCACCAGATATCTGTCCATGATGCTATGAGAGAGGAAAAGTCAGGGGAGGTCGAGAAGGAGGAGCTAGCAGATCTCTCACTGGGCCTACATGGTCACTCTTTTCCATTTCTAGCTCAATGGAAAAAGTGAAGTTTTGATGCTGACATACAATGAGTAAAACACGAACATTATTGTACAGTTTATATAGTTTATGTTATGTTCCTTTCTACTTTGGACAGCTTATAATGTCCTTAATTCCTCTTCTAATTCTGAGGTGAAAACATGACACTGTGTGTGTGTGTGTGTGTGTGTGTGTGTGTGTGTGTGTGTGTGTGTGTGTTTAAAATACTTGCCCTGTAATTTCAATCTCACTATTATATTTAACACTGTTTTTTTTCTGTTCTCCCTAGGACTTTTTTATGATTATTGATTTCTTAAGAGCCCCCATCCTTAATTTTAATCTCTGTGTATATGAACATACATGCTAGTTTGCATCACATGTGTGCAGAAGCCTATAGAACTCATAAAGAACTTAAATGTTGTTTTTCCTAGATCAGGAGTCACAGGTAAGCTACCATGTGTGTGCTGGGAACCAAATCCAAGTCCTCTGCAAGAGCAGTAAGTACTCTTAACTGCTGAGCTATGTCTCCAGCTCCAAGTCCCTCATCCTTTAAAAACCTTCTCTTGTTACTCCCAATCATAAGGAGACTCTTTCAGCCTCCACAAACAGTACAGCACAAGTCAAAAGTGAAGAGCCATTCTCCTGGGAACGCTGATATAAGTGACCTTTTGTGTCTTGGAACCTAGGGCAGGTTCTACATTACCTCTGCACCTCATTGCCCTTCTCTGTCTAAAACGGGACTGTTACACCAACTCCCTCACAGGGCTTTGGTTAGCACTGAAGGAGATACTACATAGGATGCACAATAAGTAAATGTTTTTCCTCTTATTTCTCATACAAACTCCAGGCTTCTGATGGGCGAAGGCTGATTTGATTTGTGCTTTCTGCTGTATCAAATACTAGCAAGCCCTCAGCAAACCTAGCCGAAATTACATTTACTGCACTGAAGCATCTTTGCCACAACAGGATTACCAGGTCTGAGAGACATGCTGACCCCAAGCCCTTCCAGCTCCTATAGCCTCTTCTTCTACCCCAGGGTCTGCAGTGCTGGGCCATCAAGCAGAATCAGTTCTGCACCACCCAGAGAGGTCTGTTTCACCCCAACCTCCACACTCCTAAGTAGCACTGAGATCTTCAGAAGATGAGAAATTTCACAGCATCCTGCTATCTTTTGGGTAACTGCGTATTTTATGATGACTAATAGGCAATTACTATGGTAATATTGCAATTCAGCATGTGTGAGGTTTGGGAAATGAGAAATTATGGGTAACTACTTTGGACTCATTTCTATGGTAACAAAAAGTAATTGTCATTAAATACCAGTTATACTGAGGCTGTACCTGGTAATTATAGATTTTTATGCCCAGAAACATAAATAAAACCAATAAATTTATTCCAAGGTCTATGACTGTTTACTTATATGTGGCTCTGCGGAATACACAATGACAAACATCTAATTAAGAAATGCAAACCCAACACAGAATTTCATATTGTCATATGGAGATGGAAGGTCTGTTTTTCATAGGCAAGGCATTACCAATGCTCGGAAAGTACAGTGGGGTGCTGGGGTGGGAAGGGCTGCCTTCTCTGCAGAGGAAACAATGAGAATGGAAGTGGCAGCAGAGAGTGTGCCAGCCCCTCGGTCTGCATGCAAAGGCTTGTGTTCTGTAACTCGTTGAGAATTGCTTGCTGATTCTGAACACATCTGCTCATCACCCCCATCTAGATAGCCTGAAAGCTAGCATCACAGTTTCTTGGCTCTGTAATGCTGGAAGTGGCCAGATACCGTTGGGACTGTTTGAAAATATCCACATCACAAAATTGGTAGCCATGCTGTTTTTTTTTTTTTTTCTTTAAAAAAAAATGTGGTAAAGTACAATATAAAATAAATTCTATCATATTAACCATTGTAAGTATGTGGCTCAATGGTACTAAACACCCACACTGTGTTGCTAACAGCACTATCCCTGAAACCTAGGCCTGTTAACCTACTACACAGTGACTTCCTCTTCCCCTCTTCCCAAAGCTGCACATCCATCACAGTATTTTCTGTTTGTGATTGGAGTGACAACTTAAAGTGCCATATGTAAGATGAATGCAACAGTGTCTGTCTTCTTGTGGCTGGTTGATTTCACTTGGCATCACTGCTCTCCAGGTTCATCATGGTGTAGCCATGTTTCCCCTGATAGAGGCTCTCTTCCCCCAGGGAATCTACTAGATGATGAAAGTTGCCTGTTACTACACTTAGTTCCTCCAAGAAGGCTGGAGGAAAATTGAGGCTTGAGGTGAAAATTTGTCTTGACCCAAGACAACAAGCCTGGAGGCTGAGAAAAGAAAACTGCATGCCCTCTGCCTCCACCTCATAAGGCTGATCAAAGAGCCAGAGCCCAGAGATCCTGGATGCAAGCCCGGAGCCTTGCCAGAGGCCCTTCACCTTCTTAGGCTGTTTCCCATTTTCTCTAATGGATATAGTAGAAGCTGACTTTCCTTTCTCAAACCATTGTGCTGATCAAAGACAGTATTTAGGTGATTTTTCAAGCACTGGGCTCTACGAGATAACAAAATGGTGCCCGATAACCCAGAGCCTGTCGCATCCTAACAGCCGCTGGTCTTATTGAGTTAGAAGAGTATTCATGTCATAACAGGATGCGATTAAACAGTTGAGGTTGGAGACTGACAGCATCTGGCCGTAGTTACTGTCTTCTGGGGATTTTAGCTTTGTGTTACAGCACAATCACTACACGTTTAGTTCATTTGTTCATTCAGAAAACAGAGATAAAGGGCCCATTCTGTGTCAGCTACTATGACAGGCCTGGCAGGGAACAAGGCAGATAAAGTCACATATATACATGATTACAAGTCAGGCCAGGACAACTCAAGATACTAGCAAAGGGTACAGTGGGGAGCCCCCTGTCTATTGCAGGTGCTGGAACAGTCTTCCTGTGGATTAGCTCAAGACCTGACATCTGCAGGGGCAAAGGGGAAGTGGAATTGGCATGCTGTGAGCAAGATAGAGTGCATACTTGCCCTATGTCTTTATTATACACATAAGGGTTATGTATTGTCGTATTATATGATATAACAGTTATAGATGCTGCTGTGGAATATACTGTGGTTGCTGCATATTTTGATACAAATTTTAATATAGGCCATATATACTTAGTACAGCCACAATATGATACCACAGTAATCTAGCTTAGTAGACTCTGCTGCTTTTTAACATAATGAATATTCCCAGAATAGTATAACAGCCATCTGCTGCTATTATGTTCTAGGGTAAACTGTGCATCCATCTCTCTCTCTCTCTCTCTCTCTCTCTCTCTCTCTCTCTCTCTCTCTCTCTCTCTCTCTCTCTCTCTCTGCCTAACCTGCCCTCAAACTCACTGTGTATCCAGGGATGACCTTGAATTCCTGAATGCCAGGATTATAGGGATGTGCCGCTATGTCTGGTTTTATGTGATGCTGGGCATAGAACCCAGGGATCCATGAGTGCTAGACAATGAATCTACAAAATAAGACACACACCCAGGTTACATGAACCTTCTCTGCCTGACTCTGAATACTATGGTGTAGGTGATCTGTTATTACATATATAGGCTGAACTGATAGAACTGGGAAGTTGGCTATGTTTTTCTCTATATTGGATCTCATGATTCCTTAGTGCAGAGAAAGGAGGGTGAGGAGTGGGAAGAGGGTAAAGGGATAGATTCTTATTTAGAACTTACAAGCACAGTACTGTGCTTTAAGTGTATTATCACACAACGCAAAGGACTCATAACGAGAGAGAGAGAAAGCTTAGTGAGGTTGTGTTGGTTACCCAAGGTCCTAACGCATATAAATGGATCAGAAGTTGCTGTCACATCTGACTAACACCAAAGCCCATGTTATCACTCACTGAACTTCATATCACATCACTGAAGACCCTCCATCCCGCCACACTGCAGGGAAGTGGCGTGTGATCTCCCTTCCTCCATGTGAAGTGCCTCAGAGCAGGCCTATCTTGCTATAACCCCAGAGTCAGTCAGATCCAGCCCTGGCTGCAGCAGGGTAGACAACAGGGAGGGCAGTCCTTTATCCATGCCTGCCTGGTACTGGCCATACAGAGACCTGGTGCAGATTATTTAGCCTCTCGAGGGCATTGCACCTCTAGAGGGAGATGCTGAGAGAATGAAAGCCAATAGGGCATGAGAGAGAAGCAGAGGCATTGCTTCCTGTGCTCTGCCTGTGGCTTCCTGAGACCTCCCCAGCATCCTGTGAAGTGGGGCTTTATTTCTTGCCCCAGAGTTCTAAGGATCACCCTCCATCTTTCCCTCCACTACTAAGCTAGTTTGAGTAGATGTTTATATTTGAAAACAGAAACCCCAACAGGGCCATTCCTTCAGAGTTGTGACGATTAAATGAAGTATGTGTGAGGGCTTGACAGACCACTGAGTCAGCAAGCAGACTTCTTGGGATAGTTTTTCCCAAAATGTTTCATACGCCTAACACAGGTGGTGGGCTGTGTGGACCATGGCACTTACCTCTTAGAAACACCGAGGTCTATATTTCTCTTTTGAGACTGCTTGTGTTCATGACCATATGCAGCATTCTGAAAAGCCTTATTGTGAAAGCTGTGTTTAACTTACTTCTCTTAGTTCAGTATTTCCAAAAGTTATTTGAACTACAGATTATTTTTCCTGCCATACACCTTAGAGAACCATGACAAACCCAAGAAATGTAGCTGCAGAGAGCATGTAGAAGGAACTGGCATGGGAGGAACTGGCTTGGGACTGTTAGGGCACCTTGAAACTATGCAGTTTGAGTTCAATACTGTCTTTCCTATATTCCAAAGCTGTAGAAATGAATTCTCATGATTGATAGGCTACTTTTGGCTACTCAGATCTGTTTTAGTAACAGGAGTAATGCTGTGGTTAGAGATTTTTTGCAACTCTCATTATGAGAAAGAATCACATTTTCTTACTAGGAGAATGTTGGGAATTGGAACTTCACCATGAAACCCTTCCCGGAGGGTTGGAGCTACCTGTCTCCAGTCACAAAATCTGGACATTAAAAATGTATAGAGAACATCTAATCCCCCTTCTTAGCCACTGGCCATGTGAAACAGAAAGAAAGGAGCCACGTTGGCCAAGGTCATGGACCTATTTCTGGTCATCCCTTCCTGGACAGCAGATGATGACATTAATAAGCATATGGAGTGGCAGAATTGACCTCTCTCTGACCACTGCAGCTCTTGTAATTAAACAGAAATGTTAACATAAATCAAATGATTTTTCTACCACTATTATCACTAACCACACATTCTGTCTGGGGAAGGTAGAATGGGATTTCTCTTGGGCCTGCAACAAGCCATAAAACCTGCAGATGCTAATGAGCCATCACTCCAGCCAATTAAGAGAAGAAGCAAAATTGGCTTTAATGAAGGCTTCATGCATCCCATGGGTCTCTCTCAGACCCAGGGGTGCCAGAGAGCCCCTCTGGACCCAATTTCCATGGTTTTAGAGAGTAGTAAAGCAGGCTTGTGTAAAACAGTTCTAGCTGGCTGTAGGGAGAACTTACATCAGAACTCAGCCAAGGGCCTTGGAAGTCTCATCTATTTTCTTTCTTGATCATAAAAGACATCCCCTTCATTCACTCACATTCATCCCTTTCTGAGCATCTATTATTTGCTAACTCCTGCTGCTAGGCGGTGAGGACACAAAGGCTGTCCTGTCTTTTAGTGACCTGAAGTTCAGAGGGGGTTTATGAAGACACTCCAGAGCTGTAGTAATGAATTCCCATGGTTGATTGTTGATTGGCTTCTTCTTCCTTTTTATATAACCAGACCTGTGAGAACCCAGAAGGCAGTTGCCTTCTTTTGAGTGCTTAGGGAAATGATTTCTAGACGACAGACATAAGCTGAGTTGCCAAGATGGTTAGCAGGTGATGGATATGGGATGGAATAAGGGATGACATGGTTCTACAAAGAGATGTGTGGCATAAAGGAACGGTAGCAGGAGCCAACGTGCTTGCCTGGGGCAATGGCCTTTGCTTGGAGAAGTCAAGGAGCATCTCTGGGAGAAAAGGGAGTGAGGCAGACCAAAGTCAGTGCAGACACAAACACCACTCACACAGAGCCTTATATGTGAAGTTGGGGGAGGTTGGCTGTTGTCTTGAAGGTTATGGGCCTGATAAAATCCAAAGTCCTATCATTTGGGCAGTGAAGTTAGACAGTCAATTATTTACTGTGATGTGTCTTTGGGCAAGTCAGTTGCCTCAGCTGTGAAAGAAGGATAATAAGACTGTCTATCTCTGAGAACTCAATGTTCTCTTGGTAAATGATCCCCTGAGCGGTGGAATTTCAGGCTGTAAATGATGGTTCTATGACCGGAGAAAGAATATTCCAGATATGGCACATGAGCAGGAATGAGGCAAGTGCTGTGCTGCTCCACGTGATCCAGACTGCTGCTCTCCCTCATTAATGATCTTCTAGGAGAAGCACAGCAGCAAATCAGGCAGCATTATAACCACCATCTGAAATTCTGCAAAGCACACCCCTCCATCGTTCCTTCTGATACAACTGCCCTTCTGAGGAATTATTATCTCTTATACAAGAGAAATTGAGTTTCAGAAAGGAAAAGTGAATCCTTCGAGATCATGGAGGAAGTAGGTGCTAAAATTAATATTAGTTCTCCTGGTCTTAGTCTATCAGTCTGCTCAGGAAACTCTAACAAATGACTTTGGGTGGTTGCCTATAAATGGCCAAGGACATTCACTGCACTTGGGAGGCGAAGTAAAATGCCCTCTAATTTTTAAATTCTTTCTAATAATTCCTCCAATATTTAGTCTAGAAAGTCATTCTTTCTCAAGTCTACTACCTGGCTTCTTTTTTCCCCATGCCTCCATCCTGTCACTTTCTGTTTCTACGCATTGCCCCCAGACCCTCACCTGTAGTTGCCCAAGTAGACTCCATCAGGGTTGAGCATTGGTGCAATCTTGAAGACCAAGTGTTCTCGTAGGACACGGGCAATTGGATGCTGACTTATAAGGAAGTCAATAATCCCTAGGGAGAGAGGCAGCCTGGATTAGTAAGTGTTTCAAGAAGGTGGGGGCACATTTTTTCAGTCCATAAAATCACAAGAGGGCCAGGGACTTTGGGCCTCTGTTATCAGTTACTGTCTATATATAATTATGGATATATGATGGTTTCCCAAAAAGTTATCCAAATATATCTTTGTTTCTAAGAAAGGGCAGCTCAAAACATAGCACTGAGGCCTAGGGACAAGAGGGGAAAAGCACATCATGCAAATGAGGCAGAGAAGGTTTCCAAGCATTTGAGTTGGGCCTTGGTGGTCTTGGATGGTAGCAACAAATTCAAGAACATGCCCTCATCACCTAACCACAGGGGCCAGCCTGAAGTATCCCTTCTAGTTCTCTTCTGGTGATGCTCTGTATCTATCCATTGGAAAGGGGTTTGGGGTCAAAAATAGCCCTTAGCCCTGTCCCTCCCCTCTGTTTCATGTGTCTGCTTCTTCACTGGAGACTTGAACATATAGTCAAAACCCCGCTCTAACATTTCATGAAATTCATGCATTGTCATAAAGAGGCAGGAGAGTTTTCCAAATGCAAATGGGACTAGTTTCCCACTGGATAAGAGAGAGCCTCTGAATTGGACCCTTACAGGTCTTGACAGGCCAGCATGAGGAAGACAGCAGGGTAACTAAGAACAATTCATGTGCCCAGCAGCAGACACTTAGCTCTTGGAATGATAAATCACTTCAGAGTTCATTCCAAAGCTGCTGTGACCAGCAAGGGACATCTCGGGCTTTTCATTATGCCAGGCTGAGAATCCATGGGCAGCCCAGGGCCAGTTGGACATCATTTACTTCTCGGCTGACGCGGCAGTGGACCAGATGCCCTAATTTATTTGCTGGTCCTCATATCAGAGTTGCAGTTTGCCAATAAACAGGCAGGGTAATGATGCCAGGTGCCCTTGTTAGGGGCTAATAATTGCTTAATCTGTCCGCTAATTGACCCTGGCTCCCTGGGCAGCCCTCCATCAAGGAGCCAGCAGGCACTCAGGGCTGGGCCATGCTGCCTCAGAGAATGGCTTCTGGAAATGGAGGCACTCACCTCCTTCACAGATGAGCAGATTAATTGGGCTGCCAATTAGGCACCTAATAAAAGAATGAGGGAAAACAAAGCCAGACAGACTATGGCTAAGCAGAGCTCACTTTCCCAGGTGGACCTGGGGCAATGAGAGGATAAATTTTAGACTTATCACTTAGCTCAAAGACAGAGTTAACTGAACAAGAACCCTTCCCACCCGCCCTTCTTTGTACTCCCAACCCACCTCCACCATGCTAGGGATCAAACTCAGGTCCTTGTGCTTGCAAAGCAAGCAATGTACTGCCTGGACCCCTCTCCCCAGAGCCTGACTAGTCTGCTTATAAGAGGAAAAAGAGTCATTAGACCCCCCAGCCTCCCCCCACCCCTTTCTGGCTTGGTAGAATGGTTCCTAAAAGAGGGACAAAGCTAAAATTCCCAGAGATTTTATAAGGCAAAGAAGAGCTGAGGAGGTCCTGGGTAGAGGGCCACCTTAGTAAGGTAAGGTAGCAAGAAGTTAAGCGTGGTGAGAAAGAACACAGGAAAGAAGAAGAGAGGTAATGCCATGTCTAGGCATAGTCAAAAGTATTGCGTGGATGAAGAGAGCAGAGGGATCCAGGAAACAGAAAAGGCTTGGGGAATGTATGTTTGAATCTTAGCTGATTATTGGCTAAGAGTTTTGAGAGCTTGCTCTGAGCAGTGGGCAGTTTTCTCATTTCAATGTGAGGATGATACCCTATCTTTCAAGTGAGGTGGGATAGCCTGCACCTTGCTAGGAGACAGCAATAGCTCTAATGACACCAGTCTTTGGCATAGCCATGATGTTGTCATGTCCTTTCCTTTAAACATGTATCTTCAAACCTGGGCCAAACAGGGCAAGAGAAAGGTAAGGAAGAGGGGTTAAGTGGTTAAAGATATAAAATTAAAATTAGGTGCAGAGAGTCTTTTCTGATGCCAATCTCCAGCGGGCCAGTTCGCTAGACCAACCTTATTTCCAATCAATCTTTATCTTCATTGCCCTTATTTCTTCTAGAACGTTTGGCTCAGGACTAGGCCCACAGTGAGAGCTTAAGAAGTGCCTATTGATGTAGCCAGAGAGATGGCTCAGCCATTAAGGGAATCTATTGCTCTTGCAGAGGACCCAAGTTTGGTTCCCAACACTCACACCAGATGGCTCATATTCTGCCTGCAGTTCTAAAGCTAGAGGTATTTGATGCCTATGGCTTCCATGAGCGCCTTCACTCATGTGCACATTCTCACACAGATACACAGAAGTACATAGAATTTTAATTAGTAAACTAAATAGTTTTTAAAAAGAGAAAGAAATGCTTATTGATGATGGATCATTCCTGACAAAGCCGGAGCTTAGCTGAACTGACAACCACTCATTGCAAACTTGGCATTCTAAGACACATACGATAGGTATTCTTGCAGTGGAGTCCTGCATAGTAAGACAGTCAGTCTATACTTACTAGCCAAAGCCCTAATGAAAGCTGCTTAGAGCCATCAGAACCCACACAAGGCTCTTGACTCGACCAAGGCTGGTAGCAGGAGGGTTGAGGAAGGGTCTTGGGAAATGGCCAGCAAGCTGGGTGAGCAAGAGAAAAGGTGCTAGGATGGTAGTCAGGCAGAAGAATGCTTACACCATGCCTCAGTGGTAAGAAAGAAGATGGCCTCCTTGACAACACACAGTTCTTCATTAGGGCTTAACTTTGGGGTTAAACGTACAGTTAGAAACTTTCATCTCCAGGATTTCATCCTTCTTGGAAAACATTCATTCATTGTTGTGTAAACTCAGTTTCCCCAGAAGTTAAAAATGAAAGAGTAGTAATTATCAGGAGGTACTTAAAGACTATGAGTTGATACAAACCAAGTGTCTCCCATAGAATAAGCATGTATGTGTGTTGTTTTAATCATGGCTTTTAATGATTTACTCACAGGTGATGGGAAGAGAGGAGACAAGTGAAGAGCAATAGGAGCAGCTAGCAAGGCTATACATGTCTGTATGCATGTACATAGGTATGTATGTTATATGACATATAAACAAAAACCACTAGAGAATCACTAAAGGATTTAAAGCTAGGAAGACACAGGTCAATTCTGGGCTATGGAGAGTGTTCCTGGTGACAGTATGCCAGAAAGAATAATAGTGGGCGAGGCTCTGGCAGCCAGGAGGGGTAAACATGTAGAGAGCTCATAGATATCGAGCACTTGGCAGTCAGGAGCCAGGATCTTACCTGCTTCTGACCAACAAGGGCCCAGGAGAGACTAAAGCCTGGAGGATCATGTGGATGCAGCCAGTGAGGGGTAAGTGATGCTGTCAAGATCATCCAAACTCTGTTCTAATCAAACAACCTGCAGGAAATGACTGAGAATAAGCCATCAGGCTAAAAGATGACGGCCACACGATAGAGACGGAGTCTAGAAGAATAAGTAAAAGCACCTTTCCTGAGCCTGTGAGTTTGAAGGATTAAGGTTTGTGTGTTCTGTATCTGCCTTTCCCTTCAGGCTGAAGGCTCCAGGGAAGGGGGACTGATCTGTCTGCTTCTGGCATATCTTGGGTCTTGGTGTCTGGCACAGCAATGCTACTCAATAGATGAATGTGAAGTAAATGAAGTCAGAGAGTCAATAGCAACTGTAAATTTATTATTTAGATTGATTTGCCATGCTCCTGGCTCTATTTTACAGGCAGGGAAACAGAGTCAGAGTGTGAGATCATTAGCTGACATCACGTATGGGGGCCTACATGGGATCTAGACCTAGTTCTTCTGGCTTCAAAGCAGTGCTTTTACTGTTAAGGCAAGATGGAAAGAACTAGAAGATTGATGGCATTTTCTTTTAGAGAATGTTTTGCATCTGTGGGCATAATTTCTCCTTCAGAGAGTTCTGTGTGAGGTTCATTGTTTCTGTTCTCTCCTTAGAGGTGGCATCCTGGAACAAGAAGACCCAGACCTACAGCAAGGTAGCAGAGGCACATGCTGGGCCCAGGTTACCACAGGTACAACTATAACCACTCCAGCTCTCCCCTGACTGTGTTAGATCTTTACTACCCTCAGCCAAACCCAATGTCTTTAAATTATGGGATAATGGGGTTCACAAATTTTAATTCCTCCCTGAATCCATGCTGGGCTCTACCCACTTCACAGATGTAGAGTAAAAAGCTCCTTTTCACTTGTGATATAAGGCTGATTGGGTCATAGGCAGGGAAGAGAAAAAATAAAGGAGGAACATATGGCTATGAAATGTGGTATGAGAGCATGTGGATACACTTGTGCAAGCCCCCCACACACACATACACACACAGATGTGCCTGTGTACAGCTCTTTTTCCTTTCTCATTTTTTTCCTGATAAATAATCCTGAGGAGTGACTGATTTTCTGAGAGGGCCAGTTCTTTGTCATTTACACACATACACACACACACACACACACACACACACACACACACACACACATGCACGCACGCACACATGTGCACAGAGCCTTAGGTAGAGGGCACTTTGGCAGAAAGCAGCAGAATCCAGGCAGGGACGGAGACTATTCAGTCTCCTTCAGTTCAGCGTGTCCACTCCTCCAGGAAGCAGGAGCAGTGGCTGCCCACACTGTTGGGATCTTCACACAGATATTATTACACTATTTTTGAGGTAAGGATACAGAGGCTCAGCGACCCGAAGCCTTGCTGAAAGTACCAAAATGGACAGACAACCATGCCTGCTGCCCTCCAGAGTGAGGCACGCCTTCTTGGCAGAAGAATTCCATAAAGGTAGGCTCATCAATTCAACAAGAGAGTCTGAAGAGGACAGAGTGCACCTCAGGTGGGATTTCTTTTAGAATTGAGAAAATACCAAAAACCTTGAGAAGTTTCAGAGAGATACACCCTCGCCCAGAGGTCAGAGACCTAAATCTAGATTCTGGTCAAGCTTCCAACTTACAGTAGACTCCAGGTGAGGGACACCCTGTTCAGGGCTTCCCCAAGACAGCAATCAGATCAGGTTGCAGAGTACCAGAGCCATTGAGGACAGACTCCATAGCGAGGGGCAGAAAATCCAGGCAGGAAAGAATTCACTGAGAGTTTGAGGCCTGCAGAGTGGCCTGTCAGTGTTCCCTCCCGCCTCCCCATGGCTACCATTTCCTCATTACTATGTTGTAGACACTGTTCTACATGGTATAGCTGTTACCTCCTTCAGTCTGTGTAACAGCCCCATGAGACAAAATCCCTAGTGTTTTCCTCTGGATTTAAAAAAATTGAGATGCAGGGAGGTTCTATGACATTCCCAAGGATCAGTGTTATAAATGGAGGTGTTGGAATCTAATCTCTCTGTCTACTAAGAGACTATGGCTTCACATAGCCTGCCACAGAGCAACACGGAAGCTTCTTTGTTCTCTCAAATTGTTCTAACCAGTGAATGAGGCTAGTCTGGTCTCATAGGGGCCACAAGTAAAGTAGGGTAATGGAAGAATGGCCTAGATTCTGCTTTCCACAACTAAGAAGTCTCTTATATCTTCCAGATATCAGAGATGATAGAACCCCACTACACTCCCAGAAGCCGGTACACTAGCAGCTTGGCAATGAGAGCTGTGGTCCTAGACAGATGGAGACAACCAGGCTTTCCAGGCCTGTTTCCTTCTCAAGGTCACTGAGCCAGTGAATGGAGAAGAACAGAAGGTCTGAGTCACTGTCCCACCTGGCCTCAGACCTGTACCTCCAGGTAGCCAGGTGGCCTGGGGGAAAGGCACCAAACCTCAGGCTCTGACTGCTGGAAAGAAACCTTTAGCTCTGCCCTATGGGGCTTGACTCAGGCTGTCCCCATGGATACAAACCCAGAGTAGGCAGAAAAGCGTGGGTAATGGTGTCTGCCCTGTGCTGCGTTGAGGAGAGATGGATTACTGTATGTCTCAAAGGACAGATGCTGAGACAGGAAAGACAGGGCGCTAAACGGAGAGGTGGATTCCATTTTCAGTAAGCTGCCTTACTTTCTCAGAGCCTCCATATCCCTACCTGGAAAGTGCACATCAAGATGGGTGGCTAGAACTCTGTGTTCTCCCAGGTACAAAACTAGGATTTCTCAGCTTGGAATGAAATAGGGGAGCAGGTACAGGCTGCAGATCTGGCCAGGCCTAAGATCAAATCCCCTCTCTACTACTTGCTGGCTGTGTGACCTTGAACCTTCTCTTTCAAAATTCAGTTATAACAACCCCGAGCCAACACAGCTTTTGTTCTTCACAACAGACCCAGATAACGAACAAGACAATCCTATTTTACAGATGTGGACTGTGTCCATTAGACAGCCAGTCCTAAACTTTAAATAGATCATGTCTAAATAGGAAAGACAGATATACACAGATCACATAACAAATGAGAGCAGGAAAGGTCTTTTACTGATGATGCCAATTTTCAGATTTTCAATATAAGAAAAAGCAGAGAACTAGAGGGAGTGGGTTAAAGAGGTTCATGGGGGGGGCACTAAAAATAAACTTTAGAAAACAGAAAGTGACCTTTAAGGCAGAGGGAATAATAAGGACAAGAACTAAGTGATAGAAGATTGCCCTTCAGATTAATCTGTGTGGGGCTGAGCTGTAGTAAGGATGCCATCAGAGAGCTTGGCAAGAGTGAGAAGGCATTCGGGAATTCTACCAAGGAGAGAATATGTAACTGAAAGCCTCTGTGGCTGCACTGAGTACATCAAACTAGCACCATTCATGATCATTGTTAATCAAAGAGGGGAACACCCAAGTTCCTCATCTGTAAAATGGGACAATGACCCTCTGTACTGCTTGCCAACATGGTGGGCACAGGGGTTTGGCTTCCTAGAGATGAAGATCTAAATGGCAAAACTTACTGCCTTTTTGCAAAAAAAAAAAAAAAAAAAAAAAAGAGGGGGGTGCAAAGCAGTTACATTCAATTAGCTGAGGGAACAGGGTTGTTGCCAAGTTTAATAACTAACAGATGGCTTCGAGCAAAGGAGCAGGCAAACCCAGGAGAGCCTGAGAAAGGTTATTGCAAGGACAGTGCTGGGGGCCAGAAATGAGAGTGTGAAGGAGTCAGCTGTAGTGACTGGGGCCCAGACATGCAGCTGACAAGCTGCTGGACCCTGTACCAATCATATTCTCTTCTCAAGAGTCGGTCTGAAAAAGAGAGGGAGGCAATTGCTTCTAAAAAGCATGGGAAGAATGGGATGGGGAAATGAGACCCATCTTTATATGCACAGTGCTTGAGAGTTTGCAAAGTAGATTACTACTTCATCTTCTCGGGTTCCCATGGGGACGGAGATGGCATCTGTCAAGAGCCTGCTATGTGCTAGACATAGGACTAGGTGTTGTGTTTACATTTATCTCCTGCCAGCTTCCTAATGCCTTCCTAGATAGTTCTGTTAGCCTCATTTTACATTTGAAGGAATTGATGTGGTGCTGCAAGGTGCTGCAAAATTGATTTGACCTCTGCACTGTCTGATTTCAAATCTCTATATGTTTGTACTGCATCACACTGTCCTTGAGCTGCATAACTTTCAGGGGCTCTCCCAAACCCCTCTGAGCACAGAGTCATCTTGAGACTTAAATGAGAGAAATTATTTCTCCAAATTTCAATTTTCTCATATGTCAAAACAGCAAATATTAGTTTCTGTGACATAGGAAATTAATATAATTAAAATAAACTATAATTCTACAATTAACATATATGAATTCCTGGAAAAGTATTTGGCACATGTACAATAGCATAATACTGTTTTGCACAATTGGAACAAATGAAGCTGGGCATGGTGGTATAGGCCTATAATCCCAGCTACTCCGTAGGCTGAGCCTAAAAGACTACAAGTTAGAAGCCTGACTGGGCTACACAGTGAGTTCAAGCACAATCCAGGCAACTTAAAGAGGCCCTGTCTCAAGCTAAAACTTTCTTTTAAAGGCCTTGAGTTGTAGTTAGTTGGTAGAGTGTTTACTTAGCATGTGTGAGTTCCTTCCTAAGTTGAATCCCTAGTACTTTGAGGAAAAGAACAAAATATTGACAAGAATGTGAGACTGTAAGAACTCACATGTGGTTGGTGGCACCATGAAGTTGAATAGAAAAATTTGGGGACCTAATAAAGCTGGGGATGCTGTAGCCTATGGCCCAGTAGTTGTATCTCCATGTTGTTCACCCTAGGAAATAATTTACATGTACACACAGGATACATGCACATTATAGTGTAAGAATGTTTGGAATGGCATTGTTTCTAAGAAATAAATATTGTAAACAACGTAACTATCCATCATCAGGAGAACAGAAAAGTAAACTGAGTTACAGACACACATGAGACATACAGTGAGGAAAAGCATGCCGGAGCACTACTCACCCACATGGATACCAAGTGAAAGGCAAGCCTCGGTGCACATACAATGATGGAATTTGAACAAAGTTCAAGAACAGGAAAGACTAAAACATACATTGTTTAAAGATGTTTACGAATACAGTTAAGCTTAAAGATGAAAATGACAAAACACAAAACTCAAGGTCAATGGGAGAGTGGGATGAAGGGACAGGGGGCAGAGGGAGGATTGGACAAAGAATTGGAAAGGAGTGGATAATTTCTCCAACTGTAAATGAGTGAGTTAATTGTCTGCTTCTTAAACTGCTAGGTACCTGAGCACTCACTGTGTTATTTATATTGCATCTATTGAATAGACCTGTGCTCATGATAATAGTTGCTTAAGTTGTTAAGTGATTGAATTAAGTAGTGAATAGACAATATTTCTAATTCATAATCCTTCTACCTATATGCATATCTAGCTTGGGTCAAATTTCCTGTCAACTGCTCAGGTCAAATAAAGCTGGGCCATATAAGTGACCCTATAGTCATCCTTAATATAGAACAATAAACAAATCTCCCTCTTGTTCACTTATCTACCCATCTATTCTTCTGCTTTTCCACATGTACACTCAATGATAAGTATTTATCAAATTAAAACTGTGTAGGCATTAGCTGAAAACTCTTTGTAGAACTGAGGTGAATTGTCATGTGAGATAAAGATGTTGTCTCTGCACTGCCCTAAAGCTCATCTCAGTACCTCAGTAGGCACAGGACATTCATGAGATCCAGAGCTTACCTTGACACACAAATGAAGATGGAGTTTCCCCTGGGTGAACTCGTCCTGTGATGAATATCACCTTCTTTTCTGTCCCTTCTCGGAGATTTTCTGTAAGAGACAAATGGAAGGTCACCATGGAAAGCAAGCCGAGACTAGAAATTTCTATGTGTGAAGAAGACAGCTGGATGGATGCCTTACTTTTATCTTTTTTTTTTTTTTAAACTCACTGGGTTAGAACCATTGAGGACCAGCCATTGTTGACTAAGCACATCTCCATCTATTTAATATTAAAAGGCTACATTCCCCTTTCTTTGTGTAATGTAGAACATTATGTTTATATGTAATATTAACAACCATATGAGGAAGCCATCAGTGAAACTGAGTCCCAAAGCCATGGACTACGCTCATAGGCAGCTGTATATCTTTCTGAGTTTTAGTATTTTTAACTGTAAATAAGGAGAATAATACCTATTTAAGTTGGTTGTGATAATGAAACAAGACTGCATACTACATAGTGCCAAACAAACATCTAGTAAAGGATGGAATAATAGTCAATCTATAATAGTAAAAGTAGCATGTTTTATTATTAATCCCTTTTGTGCCGTATATATATGTATGTGTTCATAATCTTTAGAGCAGCACACAGTTCATACTCCTGTTATAGAGGAAGAAACTGAAGTTCACCAAAGTTATATAATTGTCCGAAGTCATATAATTAATGGGTAATGTCAGTGATATTAGAATTTAGGCTTTTATTTTGGTGGTAATAAAGCAATAGAGACCAGGTTTCTTTTACATTGAGCACCAAGAGAACTTGGGCTTCAGGGGTGGCTTAATGGCAAAACCCTGGTCTTACATGTAAGAGCCTGGGTTTGGCTCCTAGCATTGAGAAAAAGAAAAACAAAGAGCAAACAAGCAAATCTGTAAAACTAAATAAAATATACTAAGCAACTACTTTTAGACGTTGACTAAGAGACGAGGGGCATTACTTGATTACTCATGAGAAAAGGGAACAGATAAGGCATGCTCCATGTCTTTTTCTGATGGTCCCTTACACAATGAAGAACAGGGTGTGATACCCTGAGCACACTATGGAAGTCTCACCGAGAGTCAAGGTTAGCCAGTTGTGGAGAGGCTTCATAAATTCCAGTAGAGAAAAGGAGTTCCAGAAATCTATAAGGAGCCTTCTTGAGTCTTTGATAGATCTCAAACTCTGTGTATACACAGAGTGAACCTTCCAGCTATAGTTTGGGTCTAGAATGTGTTGAAGACTTTATCTTCGGGGCTATAACACCACTGGACAATGGTACACCCTTCAGCAGGCAAGGTCTAGTGAAGGAATATTATATCTTTGAGGATGTGCCTTTGAAGGGTAGGGTGGCATACCCAAACTCTCTCTGCTTTGCCTCCTAGCTTCCATGAAGTAGTAAGAAAAAAATTTTAACTTCTGACTCCAAAGAATAAGTCTTTTTTGATCATACAGAAAGAGTGAGGTATGTATCTTAGTGGTGGGGCTAAATTACTCCAGAAAGATCCTAGGTTTAAAAATCATCAGAAAAAAAAATTTAATTTGAAAAAAAAACTTAACTACTTGATATATAAAGCCCAACATTTTTGAAGGAAAAATAATAAAATCCAGATACTTAATGGTGTATATATTTTGTAATATTGTAATATACTAAAAAATTATTAGATGTTTAGAAAATTAGGAAAGTAAGACCTGAACCACATTGGGCTGTTTACAGAAATCTAGTCTGTATAATAAAGTTCAGCCATTATAAATATATGTGATATAGTAAGTTTTATATATATACATATATGTAAATATATGTATATATATACATATATGGAATAGGCAAGAGTAGCCTTCCTAAAATGAATGGGAAAAGTATACTTAGCCATTGGTGGCAGGGTTGAGGGCACACAAAAGAACAACAACTTGAAGGAAATTTAGGAAAAAAACGAGAAAAAAGTAGATTAAATGAGACCTATCTCTATTAAGAGGATGATCTAGAGAGAGAAGGCTCAGAAATAATTAACAGGCATTCTCTTAAAATGGCGGTGATAGGTCATTTTGAATGTGGTTCGTCATCACAACAGGATACACCAATGTCCAACACAAGAGATAAAAATATTAGCTCTTGAGGCAGAGAGATGGATCGTGAGTTAAGAATACTCGGCGTTGTTTTGGTCCATAACTAGCTGTAATTTCAGTTCTAGAGGATCCCACACTCCCTCCAGAGCCCTTTAGGCATTGCACACACAAATGCACAGACATACATGCAGGCAAAATACTCATACACATAAAAAGTAAAAGTAAAAGTAAAGGCAAATTTATCTCTGTTGTCCTAAAACTGGGCATGGGGGCACACACTTTTAATCCCAGCCCTCAGAGAGCAGAGGCAAGGTCTACTGTGAGTTCAAATTCAGCCTGATCTATGAAGTGAGTTTTAGCAAAGTCAGGGCCTCATAGAAAGATCTTGTCCTAAATTATTTAATTAACCAACTAATATAAACGTTTTCCTGAAATCTGTGGCTTGTTTGGTCAATTGGGGTGATTAGCAGAGACAGTGCACAGCTCTTTTCTGGAACCTTTGAGGAGAAAGAATACATTTATAGTTTCAGAAGGGCGAAACACTTGTACAATTCTTGGATAGAATATAAACTACTGCACAGAGAAAGTTATATCTACTGGTTAAATATCTAATGTCTTCCAGGGAGCCTGTTTGGAATGGATAACAAGAAACTGAATTAATAAATCAAAAGACTTTATAGATATTCTCTCATAAATAAGCTTAGGCAGCTACTTATTTTATTTAAATCTTCATGGGGGTCTTGTAAAGCTGGATGTGTTCATGCCATTTTACAGGGAAGAGATATGATGCCTGCAAAAGGAATGGATGCACTCAAGGTCATATTGCCAGCAGTTCAGCCATAGCTCCAACTCCAAGACCCTTTCTCTGCCCTGTCTGCCTTCCAGATCCACTAACATTTTACAGTACTGCATCTGCGGCAATTCTGTCTGGAATGTACACAAGAGACTGGTTTCATTCTTTATTACTGATGGAAATTGAACTACTGTCTTAGTATTTATAATATTTCCTTTTTCACTTAAAAAAATTAGCATCCACCCCAAACCCCTTTAAAAATGGTACCTAACACTGACCCCAGCCTCCCAACAGTTCAGAAATGATGAATAACATTACGGAGGCCCTAGGTGAAGGCTAACTTTATAGATGCCTCCCCTGACCCAATATCAACTCAATTGCTTTCTACATTTCTGCTGACCACAGGGAAAGGCAAAACGGGCATTCTATTTGCACACTAATTTTACTGAGCCCCTGTGACTTCATAAAATGATAACACGGGGCTAATAAAAATCAAGCCTCTCTGGCACTAATATAAGCAAATGTTGATGCAGGCAGGTAACAAATTGCTTTGTCATTTAGGAGGCCATAAAAGAGCATTATAATCATCTTTAGGCAAAATGGATGGTTCGCCTTTGCTTAGCTTTTAGCTTTCATTTGCAAAATCAATTTAAGGTAATGTAGCAACTCTGAGGTGGTGTGACATGGGGCTGTCCCCACCCCCTCCTGTCACCAAATCCCCGGACTCTTCTGTACAAAGACAATTTAACATATTCTTGGTTGAGGCAGCAGGGATGAAGAAGAACGTGTGCTTGAACAAAGATAAGGTGGAACAGAACGCAAAAATGAGACCAAGAACAACCAACAGGGGATGGAAAAACCAGAGAGCTTAAGGGGGCATAACGTTCAAGGGCACAACAACAACACTCGTTTGTGCAGTATCTCAACCCCACATGTATGAGTGTGCACACACATGCACCTATGGGCACACACTCACACATACACACTATGGTATGAGGTGGGGAGGGGGGGTGAGGAAAAGTAGACATATCTTGTCACCGCAGTCCTGTATCACCTTCAAACTCTTATTCATAAAAAAATTATTGAACACCTATTTATTTTATGACAAGGTACTAGCTATTATTTATTTTCATTTTACAGAAAAGCAAGGCCAAAAATGATTTAGTGGCTTAGCCTTGTCCTTTCTTACAGCTAATGACTAAGTGGCAGAGCCAGAATCCCAACTCGGAAAAAAACTGTGTTCCTAATCTCTATGCTACCCTATAAAGGACCCTATGGATTCCCACAGAAGCATGCCACTTCCTTTAAAGACTTTGCAACAACTTCCTATTGTCTCCAGCACAAGCCCAGCTTCATTAGCCTGGAACATAACATCCACACTCCTGTCCATCACCTCAGCCCCTGGAAGTCTCCCAGACATGACATGCTCTTGCACACGTCCACTCTGGGCACATGTTTTCCTCCCTGCCTTGAATTCCAGCTTCCTTCTTATCTGGGTTTGGATGCACCTGTTCTGAGAAGGGAAAGAGGAAACACAAGTTCACCAGGAACCTTTCTCTGTCTTCCTTGGTGTTAACAGTTAATGTTGTATTTTATCTGATTTCATCAGCACAATACGTGGCAGGCTGAAGGGAATGTGAAAATATCACTGTTGGTGATGGTGAAAATGGAACGGAGTGAAGAATCACAGCAGAACATTACCACGGTGCGGAATGTTATATATATAAAATTCTAGGGGAAAGTGTAGGTGTAGAAGGCATGCATCCAGCTTTTCTGGAGGAAGTGGAGAGCCAGTTAATGCATTTGGGTAAGCGTGGGACTCCACGTGATTCAAGGCACTTAGGGGTAGTTCAGCCATGCTGTCCAGGAGTTGCCAGCATTAGTGAAGAGCTGGATGAGGAAGACTGGACAAGGCATCAGTCCTGCGTCAAATGGAAAGCTGGGCTTTCTTGTGCTTTAAGGCCTTGGGTAAATTACCTCTTATGAACCTTAGTTCTCCCAAATGTAAAATGGGAGTGATATCTAGATCACAAGACAGCCTTAAGTAAGTGGTTTCATGTCCCTTTGTATGTGGTTTTGCCTGTCATGACAGGTACTATTCAGTAAGTGACAGGCACAAGATGGGGCTTCTTGGCAACACAGCCATCTTTAACTAGATAACTCTGCTGTGAGGCACTAAACTGAGCTGTTAGGGGCATCCATCCATACTCTCTCCTCTCCCCAACCTGTGAGAATAAAAAAAATTCCCCAGACATCACTGAATGTTCCTTGAATGCAAAATAGGGCCTAGTTAAGAACCAATCCCTTAGAAAAAGACACTATTCAAGGAGAAACAGTCTCCCCCCAAAGAAAAGCACACCTGTGGTGAGATTCAAGTGTCAGTTGATAAGGTCCAAAGAGGCCTATCCAGGGTCCTGAGCTCCTGAAGCAGGAGTATCCAACCCCATTCACACACCATTTGGTTATCTGATACTAAATGGTCAGCCTGGAACATACACTTACAAATAACATTTTATGGACTGCACAGATTAAACAGAATCAGCAGTGACTTTCAGATATATTGGGAGCTCAGGCTAGAGAGCCCTTCCTAAGTGAGAAGGTGAGAATGCTAATTCTGTGCCCTAAACTGAGCATGCTCAAGGCGGTAGGGGCTGAATCTTGGAGGTTTGTTACAATGTAGTAGTTTCTTGGTCCTGGGCAGCCAGAGGCCCAGACACATAGACCTACAGTCCCAGACCTTTTAGCTGCCCGCTGATCCTGCTCACAGAAATGACTCAGACACTTATATTAACTTCATGCTGTTTGGCCTATGGCTCAGGCACATTGCTAGCTTTCTCTTACATCTTAAATCAACCCATTTCTATTAATCTTTCCTGCCACATGGCCCGTGGCTCACCTGTGTTCCTTACATGTTGCTCCTTTGGGCTTCTGGCACCTTCTTTCTCTGACTCCGCCCCTGCTCCTCCTACCTATTCTGATTCCTCCTCCTACTTTTTCTATGGTGCCTGTCATGGGCCAAAACAGCTCCTTTATTTAAAGATTGCTATTCACAGCATACAGAAAGGCATTCCCACATCGGAGGTTGAGTGTTTATTCCAGGGAAAGTGTCATCTGTGATCTGTCAGCCACCAGTCCTCTGGGGATCTAGGACCTTTTAGCCAAGGTGGCTGGAGAGGTCAAGGCAGAGCTGAGACCCTAAAGACAGGAATGCCAAGGGAGAGAGACCTTGGCGGGTTTGAGCCAGGGTGCCCTACTGTAGGTGAGAGAGACACACCGTACAGACATGGCCAAGGAGCAATCAGTGTGGTTGGGAGCCTGGAAAGAGACACATCTTATAGGTGTCACTCACATAAAAGCTTTATTAGGGGTAGGAGAGAAGGGAAGAATGGAAAAGAGAGAAAGAAAGCAAAAGAGAAGAGAGAGGGGGTAGGAGGTTCACGTGACCTCTTGGCAAGAGGAAAGAGCAAAAGGGGAAGGGAGGGCAAAGAGAGGGGAGTCTTTCTTAAAGGGATCTTTCTGTAGAATGGCAGCAGGATGCTAGGTGGGCCTGGGTATTACCTGCTTATTGGCCAGAACTCCAGGAAGTGGGTCGGAATGCTAACATTATGAACCTGCTTTTGCTGTTAAATTCTAGCCATACAGTCTCTGATGCTGACCACATGCCAGACCTGAGTTGGTCCCTAAAAACATAGAAAAGCCTCAGGGTCTGCCCCTGTTGTCCAGGAGCTCACAGATGGAGTGAGGACATTCAAGCCTATCTCTGGGGTTACAAATATGTACTAGAGAACAGACTCAATTCAAGTCTGACTGTGTGCACTTACATGACCTTGAACCCTAGGATTTTTTTTTTTAATTTTCTCACCTGAAGTATTATCCTCATACTTCAGGTGAGAAAATATACAAAATCTTATACCTGGTAAAGTGTTCAAACCTGGTGTCTGACAGAAACCACTTGTTCCAGCTGTCTGATCTTACAGGTGAAAACCGGAGCCAGTGGGCAATCCATAACAACACACGACTTCGTTTTCTTCATCACGGGCATGCTCAGCACCCAATACACAGTAGGCACTTGGTAAGTAGGCCTAGAACAGTTGTAGAATTAGCCCAGTCTTTTGGTTGAGTGAGTTGCCAGTTAGCAGCACCTAGCGCTCAGCTTTTGGGAACCACCATCCCAGGCCTGAGGGAATTCCTGGTCAGAACCAGTCTCAGCCTTATTAGCAAATGCAAATTGAATCACACTCTGTGCCCTTTAGCAACAAGGGCAATGAAAACAGTTTCCCCAGGAAAAGAGGGCCAGGGGAGGTGAAA
Organism: Phyllotis vaccarum; assembly: GCA_033318265.1. Classification (NCBI taxonomy): domain Eukaryota; kingdom Metazoa; phylum Chordata; class Mammalia; order Rodentia; family Cricetidae; genus Phyllotis; species Phyllotis vaccarum. The sequence continues at coordinate 61,243,987 of JARWLC010000002.1, forward strand.
GCTGGGATGAAAGGAGGAGACAGTGTGTTCTAATCAAACTTGATAAATATGTAAATTAAAGCAGCTAAACAGTTGGCTTTGACAAATGACTTCTCAGTAATGGATTTTTCCACAGTGAAAGGCAAGAGTTCAGCCAGCCTATTAGTCACAATAAGAGCCCTCTCTTGCTTTCTCAGCAATGGGGGAGGATGGAGCAGCTTCTTGGGTGCTCTGTGGCCTGGGAGGGAATGAATTCTTTGGGGATTTTAGGAGTAGATGCCTTTACTAAGAACCTGTTAGCTGCTGGGCACTGCTGCCTTCTGCCTGGCCAGAGAGATGGGAGCTCCTTGTGCCTTAAAGTCAGCAGAGGGCCAGACTCACCAGTCTCCGGAGCCTGAGGTCACCTGGTGACCAAAGCAACCTTTGGTCAAAGAACATAAATCAGTCCTTCCTGGTGCCAAGAGTGTCACACAGACTTGGCCTTATAGGTTTCTCCCCTCCCAGGACCTGGCAGCATGGAAGTGTTTAGCTTGCTATGCAGATCCAGTAGACTTCTCCTTATGCCTTCAATCAGCTGATTTTATCTGTCAAGTAAGAGTCACATAACTGAAGGGCCAGACAACAAGGGGCAGAAATGGTCAGAGTGCAGACTCTCAGCATGATACAAGACAATTTTCTTTTAGGTCATTAGCTTTGGAGCTGTGGATGTTCTGTGTTAATAACCCAGAGTAAGTGATGATAATGACAGGTGTTAAGAAAATAGAAACGATAGGTTTGAGCAGTGCTGTATTGTCAAGTGCTTTATACCCACTATGCTCCACGGCTCCCTGGGTTCCTGAGAACCATACTGTGAGGCTAAGTACATTGCCCTGGAAAATCACAGGTTGCAAGAGTTTTTGTTTTTTCTCTGCATATGCACATGGCATGCATTTATCTATTCCCACATCTATATGGGGGTGTGTGTGTGTGTGTGTGTGTGTGTGTGTGTGTGTGTGTGTGTGTTGTGTGTGTGTGCATGTGTACTTGTGGGAGGTGGGTGTGCTTATGTGTATGTGGGGGGGACTGCTTGTGTGTGTGTGTGTGTGTGTGTGTGTGTGTGTGTGTGTGTGTGTGTGTGTGCCAAAGGTTGATAGCACTTTTCTTCCTCAATTCCTCTACACTTTATTCATTGAGGCAGGGTCTCTCCCTGAACCAGAAGCTTGTCTACCTAGCCAGCTCGCTCAAGAAAACCCTTGTGACAACCTCCTCCATGGTTGTGGACTTTCATCCAGCTTTTACGTGACTTCTGCAGATTCAAAGGTGAGTCCTCATACTTGTAGGGGAAGTACTTTCTCCATTGAGTCATTTCCCCAGGCCAGCACTGACTGCAATTAGACTGACTCCACTCTTCCCATCCATCTTGGAAGGTCTATTTTATGACACCTTAACAGAGAGAAGTCCATTCTCCCACTACACTACAAAAAAAGAGATACCATTCTAGATCCCATCCGCACACATACATCCACTTCTGACTCAAGTTTATACAAATACCGGACATTTTATAAAAAGTTATGAGAATGGAAGTGTAAGTGGAGATGTAAGAGTGGTGGTTTACAGCCTTGGAAAGACATTATTAATATAATTTCCCCAAGCAGAGAAGCAATATAGTGAGCAGCATTCCAGTGCTTGAGGAGAAGTATAAAGTAGCAAGAAGTAACATCCCTGCTGGAGTGTTTCGGCCTGCCTGGTGCCGGAGGAATTTAGATTTGAAGAGGGTTCTTTCTGTCCTATTGAGATCTTCATTGACTTGTATAAAAATACTACTTTCGATCTCAAATCCCCACTGGTATCTTTATATAAGCACAGAAAATGCTACTGGGCTTTGGAGATTTCCTCTAATGAAGGAAAAGTATTTCTATTAAAGAGTATAATTTTTTTCTCTCAACACAACATCTTCAGAGGAGCCAGGGAAACTGAATTGTTCTGGGCTCTGAGAACATGAACCAGTCTATGTTTTGCACAGCACAGGGGGGTGAGGGGGTGTGCTGAGCAGACTGGAGAGAGAGGAGAGAGAGAGAGAGAGAGAGAGAGAGAGAGAGAGAGAGAGAGAGAGAGAGAGAGAGAGAGAATATGAATGAATGAATGAATGAATGAATGAATGAATGGCAGTGGCCAGAAAGGTAAAGGTTGGAATAGACAGAGTGAGAACTCTGCTTAAAATCCAGCCTCCCCCCCCCCCCCCCGGTGGCCATGACTTTCCAGGTCAGGAGTATTGTTCTGTGCAGTGGGAAACAGTCCCCTTGCCCTTGTCCCTAATACTACCTAGTCCCCTCCCCATATATTGTGGAAGTCACTACAACAGCTTTTGGGATCCTTCTGCATCCTGCAGTCCATTCCCAGAATGGCGTTCTGGCTGCCCAAGCAATCTTGGGGAGCCTTGTTTCCCACAACTCAGGGGCTAGCCAGTCTTCTCTCTTTCCCCATGCAAAGGTCTCCTGGCCACCTCCCAGTCACACTTCTGTCTCTTCTCTTGCCTGCTCTTCATGGTTCAGTAAGAATATAAGCTTTATTACAACAGGGACTTTGCCTGTTTAACTGCTGTGAACCCAGATATAAAACAGCAGCCATCAAGTGTGCATGCTGATTCTATACTAATATGGAGTCATCAGATTCTAGCCAAAGGTTGTTGAGTGATATGGGGTGGGGAGGACCAAGGGTGGGGCTGCAGTAGTGAGGAAGGACAAGTCACTGGAAGATATACAGCCAGCAGATGGCTAAGAAGAGAAGCCAGGCCCCAGAAGGTGCTCTGAGTGTTAGAGCCTGAGTTCTTTGCTGGCCCCGAGCTCTTGGTTAACTCTAAGGTGGCGGATGTATGGTTGGAGGCGGGATGTAAGCAAACCTCTAGTATAGCCATATCTGATATACAATGGGGCTCAGTCATTTCCCAGCTACACTGTCCAAGGAAAACTCCCTCTGGACTAAAATCCTACAAATAACCATGTTTATGACATGTTAAAACCTTTAATGGATCCTTGCTGTTAGCATGAATTTCTTGAGCTCCCAAACACTTCGAACCTGGAAATACCACCTTTGTGCTATCGGTCACTGCACCCTACCGCCTTTCACTCTTCTGGAATTCCTACCACAGTGACCCATGGCAGGGGGCAGTCACCCCCATCCTCCTTTGGTGACTCTGAGTCTGTGGAACAGAAGCTGTCACCTCGCTCCTTTTTTCCCCGGCATTTATTTCCTCTGTCTGGGACAGAGAAGGGCATTTTGACATGGTTATTTTGATATGAGAGTTTTGAAATGACTACATTTAAATGTAAAATTGTTTTTGAAAATTACCAGGTACTGTGTGAAACAGGCTCTCACACCCACTGCGTGTCTGATGTCACTGTCCTTCATCTTATCAATCTCTCTATGTCCCAGCCTCCTGCATTGCCAGCCTTGACCTACTGCCATAGCAGAACCCTGGCCTCACCCTTCACTTCTTCCTCCTGATCCCCTGTGCCAGAAGGAGAGATGGGGGAGGGCGGTCCTGTTAGGACCAGAAGAGCTGGCCTGAAATGTCTTCTTGGCATATTATTTGGTAATTATTTCTTTTAAGCCAACAGTGTAATGGTTTGTTTTTCCAGCTGTGTCAAAATGCCCCTATATCAAAAAGCCGTGCTGGAGCAGCTGTTTCAGTGTGCCTGAAACAAAAGGGGCCATATCAGTATAATGTGAACTTTCCACAAGACATCACCTGGCATGCAGCAGATGAAAATTCCATTTCAAATGCACAGCAGTGGGAGTGGATTAACAAGCAATCGGCTATACTCAATGCCAACTTCCCCAGTGGTAATGACTTTGGGTCCCAGGGCTGGTATTTATACTCCTGTAAGGATCTCAGGTGTTAAGGATGCTGCCTGATATCATACATACACTGTGGCAGGTGGTACGTAGAGCTGAGTGGAGTCTAGTTGAGCTCCACTTCATAGCCAAGATTCCAAGAGGCAGAGTGACTTGACCAAGGTCTCCCAAATAAAGTGATTTTCATATTATATCAGGAACTTGCCACTGCTTTACAATTTTTAACTAAAATATGATTATATCATTACTCACTCCCTCCCCTCCCTCTAACCCTCCCATGCTCCTCTCTGTCAAATTTATTTAATTATTATTGACACACGATAATTTAATTGTATTGACATAATACAAGGTGTTGAGTCAATTCAATGTTACTTATATGCCTTAGGAAAGTGACAGCAGTAGGTTCCTCTGAGATCTGTGACTATGGGTGGTTGTCTGGGTTTATATTACAAACCCATGATTTCTCTCCTGTTGAGTGGGCCTTAAGTCTAGTTAGACAGTTGTTGGTTACTGCCAAGATCTAAGTGTTACTCCAGCATCTTTAGGGATATCTTGCCATGCTGATCAGTGTTTGGTCATAGGTGTCTCAGCTGGGTAGGATTATTGAATATTTTCCTTCCTCTCAGCTTGCATAGTACCTTCCAGTATTATGGAAGTTAGTCCTTATGGAAGAGGCTTTGGGGTCAGATCCAGCTCAATTCCTCCAAGTCATATGCTCAAGTGTGTGCTGTCTTCACCAAAGGGACTCACCTTCCAATTTCCAGGAGGCAACCAAACTGTCACTGGATCATGAACATTTTAATCCTGTTCCCTGAATTCTAGGCCTTGGTACCACTACTGGGTTCATAGCTCAAATTCTACAGAGCACAGCAGAAACCACAGCATGCTTCTAGAGCTCTGGGTATACTGCCAAATGTAGACTTGGCTAGAGCTTGGGTAAAGGAAGAATACCTGTCCAGCAGACAGGCTGTCACTGTCCCATGTCATGCAGCCCACTGAACGTTGTCCTAGATAAGACCTTTAGTTATCCAAGATCTGTGTGAGAAAAGGATAGATGGTTCCTTGCAGGTGTTGGGTACAAATAAAAAAACCAATCGCTTGCATCCATTTCCACATTTTCAAACTTGATATGTCTTCAGCCAGCTAAAGAAATAATAACCCATATTAACCTATATTAGGAAATCATGTATCCTATAGTCTTAATGACTCCACAGCTTAAATTGTATACAATTTCCTGCAATAAAATAAAGTATACAAACTTAATTTACAGAAACTTGTTTCCAGAAGTGTTTTTATAGAGTAGTACTTTATGTTTTGGGGATGGAGCTGCTGAGGTAAAATGAACCCTTTAATGCAGATTCTAAGTGAAACCACACATACCCAGGGCACATACCAGCAGAGCTGGACAGACTTGAGATGAATCTCTGTAGCTTAAGAGAATTGCTGGATACAGTTATCCAACGCTAGGCAAGGAAAGGTACCTAAACCATGTGTGCTGCAGTAAAGCAGTCTTCAATATCTCTGATTTTAGAAGCCTTCCATCTGACCGTGTATCTTTGGTTGATACTTCCATCAAGGGTCCCAAAGGCATGAAGGGGCTATCAAGTAACACACATGTTGGCTGAGAACTAGATACATGATTTAGCAGAATGGTCACAAACAGGGACTGACTGCCCCCTATATGTGACTCAGTCTTCTCATCTGGAAATGGTATCATAGTGGACACTTTCAGTAATGTTCCAAGGAGCCCATGACTTGGTGTTTGTAAAGCTCTTAGCTTTTACAGTGCCTGCCATACAAGTAGATCGTCTACATATTCTGCTGAATAAAATACTCTATTGATAATATTCAGGACTTTCAGGGTGGTACTTAACTTGGGACCTGCCCCATGACAGCCCATCTTCATATTAGAGACTGTTTTCTATGGCCAGTTAAAGGACATTTTTCTCTGGATATGTGAAGACAGTGCATTAACAAGAAACACTTTCTGTATTCGGATCGCCAATTCTAATACCATGTGGGAAACTTTGTAAAAATATTGATGCTCTGTAGGCTGGGGAGATGGGTCAGTTTGGTAAAGTACTTGCTGAACAAGTGTAAGAGCCTGTGTTTCCATCCCTAGCACCCGCATAAAAAGCCAATCCTGGTAGCAGGTGCCTGTAATCCCAACCCTGGAAGGCAGAGACTGAGGGATCCCAGAAATTCATTGGCCAGCCAGTCTAGCCAATTGGTGAACTCCAGGTTTAGTGAGAGACTCTGCCTCAAAAAATAAGGTTGGGTAGACTGATAGACAAACACACCAAACACTGAGTTCTGGCCGCTGTACATCCATGCATGGATAAGCATACCTGAACATACATGTGCACGTAAACACACACACATACACTTGCACACACAGATATGCATATACAAACATATGTAAATATTGATTCTTAGGTAACCACCTAGTGACTACCCATAAGGTTATCAATTATATGTACTACGTTTGTGGGGAGGGACTCAAGAAGATCATTCTTCTAGTTGGCAGTCACCATTAAGTAGCACATCTGCTATAATGAAAACCATAAAACAAGATGGTCCCTCAGCTCCCTCTAGTTACAAACGACCCGGGAGGACATCGGAAGTGGTCAGATTGGTCAGAACAGGGCAGAGTGTGAGGATGAGCGGATGAGAAAGCATGCATACATCAAGCAGATAACTTCCTGCAGCTGTCCCTTCCTAGGAACAGGAAAAAATACACTAGGATAATAGGCGTGCAGCTTTCCCAGGGAACTCATGACGCAGAGCAGACAGATTGGATGTAAAGTAGAAATGTAAGCCATGTATATGAGGAGATGGAGAAAGGGACTGATCAAAAGAAGAAGGTTAATGCATTTGTTATAGGAACAAAACACTGGCGTGCCAGGCTGCAGAACCAGAGCCTTGGGAGGGCTGGAGGGAAATCACTGAAGTTTGGCTCCTGCTGTCTTCCAAGCACATGTGACAAGCACAGACAGAGAAAAAGGCTCCACTCTGCAGTTCAGAGGAACGGAGTTCCCATTCCATTCTCCTATCAGGATAGACTGGGAATGGACCCCAGGCCACACAGCTGGTGAGCAGCTGCACGAGAGTAGGAACCAGGAAGTCTCATCCAAACCCTGAATTCCTTTTCCTTCCATTTTGTGTCTTACTCAGACTTATGTCCTTAGAACATAACATTCACTCATATCAAAATGCCAAGGAGGTCTGGGAATAGCCACAATCCAAACACATATACACTGCACTTTCAGATGTCAGAAGAGATGCCCCCCCATCAGTTAGAATCTTTTGGGGTGGCAGATCCCTCTCAGTTCTAGAAAGAAAGATCAAAGCGTATGTTTTAAATGCTGAACTACAAATATAGTGACATAGGGTCGAGACAGTAAAGTTACCAGGGGAGGCTTGGCTTTCTAGAATCCAGTTATTAACCCCTTGAACACACACAAACAGAAGTTATCAGGGGGCATCAAGGATGCTATGTCAGGAGCTTTGAAGGGTTGGCATGGATGTGTTTGGAACAGAGCACCCTAGTAGTACCAGAATATCGAGGTCTGCTCCATGTAGCCAGCAACTAAAAACTGGCTGCTTGGCAGATGGCCACATTGGGTGGCCACAGTCATGGGGTCTGCTTTAACTCATCCTTTGTTGCCCTTTGTCTGTCCAGCAGCATTCTGATGTCACTCTCTTTCCTCCTTCTTCAGTGCTCGGTTTTGCCTGTCATACACCTGGCACCCGGAGAAGCAGGCTTAGACTTACACAAGGGTCAAAGTGCCCCAGCAGCACCCATCCCTTCACTATGGGGTTTGAGACAAGGGCATCACCAATTAGAAGACGACAACAAAGATCCTCTTCCACTCACTTCTGTCCCTGCCATGTACCGGCCCTGACCTGAGCACTTCAAAGGGCAAGATGACAGTCACAGTCCCGCCCTGGCAACTTACCAACCAGACACCAGGTGGCATTGTGAACAATGAAAGCAGGTTTGTGCTCGTCATGTGAGGGCTGAAAAAAAGTACATAGCTGGATGGTTAGGTAAAGACAGTGTGCGGTTGAACAAGCCAGTTGTTCCTAGATGGCAGACACCAAGCTGATCAGCCCAAAACAGGTAAGGATGACCCCAGGCCTCAAGGGTATAACCTTGACTGTCCCCTGCTGCAGGCTGAGCTTGTACAGGAAACCAGGGTCACTTAGATTGTGTCTGCCTCTCTATGTGACTACCTCTTACCCCCAGGAGATGGAGACTTAATTCTGAATGGAGTAATGTGGCAGCCACAAGGTGGTGAATGCATACTTGTTTACCCATTTTCAGCAAGTCCATATTCTCCACTCCCACATTCCTCTGAGGCATCCTTTCAAAGCTCTCCTCTTTAATGCCAAGTGTAGGTGTTCCAGGCAGCCATTTGCATTTTCAATTCTAGAAATCATTAATATTTTAAAACAGCCGGCATTATGGCTTATTAACCCACTTACATTCTTTACCTGTTACTGTTAAAGGGAGCTTTCTATTTAAGAGCTAATTGAACATGGGATGATCTCCCAGCTTCAGTACAAGCTCTGCTGTTAACCCCCAGACTTTACAGTCGAGTTGAAGATATGTATGCATGGAGGCAGTTAGAATTCTGGGTGCAGGAAACATGGACAGAGGAGATTCTTGATCTAGCATCAAGATTCAGGTCAGGTCAGGTTTCGCAGAGAAGGTTTCTGAGCAGAAAGAATGCAGGATACACAGAAGATCTGTGCTCAGACAATGGTCCTTGTGGCCAGTGATTGAGGTTAAGACTTAGGGTCTCTGAAACAGTCAAGCCCAGATTCAGATCCCAGATCTTCTTCCACTAACTGTATGACAAAATTCATGACTGGCTTCATCTGAAATTTTTGGGGTATCAGAGTGAGAGTAGACAGGTATAGGTTGGTAGGGACTGCTTGGTACGACCAAGGTCAAGATGGAGGCAACCTCATTAAATGTCCACAGCGGTGGACCTACTCTGTTCATCCAACCTACATATCTTTGCTTTCATCAGTGTGAACAAGTTCCTTTGATTACAACCACTCTCTGGAGGCTCAGACACCCCTCATCTCATCAAACAGAGTTATCTCTTTGATGTAAGACAACTGGCCAATGGTAAGACAGGAGTTGATACTCAAGATTCGACCCCGAGCTCTCTGCTCTCTGCTGGAGAGTTGTCATGAGGATAAAGAAGTAGTATATCCACTATGTGTTGTATGGACCAAGCGTGAGCTGCTCTAGCTATATTATAAAAAGCCCAGAGCATGAGCTTTTCCCTTAGTATGTCCACCCTGGTCTCTGAAGCCAGAGAGCCTGTGTATCCTAGCTCACAGAACCATGGCACTGTATCTCTCTATGGACTGCACCTCTCCTATACCCTTGTAACCACCTCAAGTATGGAGACTGAGGCCTGCCCCTTTAGGTTAACCCCTGACACCTAACATAGTTCTTGGCACATCATCATACTATAATGACTGCAATGTTGCAGCCTATGTTTACTAAATGAATTTTTGAGAAAACAGTAGCAACCAGATCAATTCCCATAAGGAAATGTTTTCCAAAGGTCTTAGCCTGGGCACATCAATATAAAAATGACACAGCTCTAATTTGCTTTCAGACTCAGGCTGGGAAAAGGAACTTTGACCCTGTCAAAAAATGAGAACAAATTAAATTGAAACACAAAGTCACTTCCCTTGTCTCAAGCTTCGGATTTCTAATTAATGTGCAGTGAAATGCTAAGGGCAGCGAGGGTATCAGGAAGATACCTTGCAAACTGAGCAGGGCTCCGGATGGAGCTGGGTTGTTTTTTTTTGTTTTGTTTTGTTTTGTTTTTTCTTTTCTGGGCAAAACTGTGTTTGGTGGTATAGGTCCACATATAAAAGCAATCCCAGGAGATTAGAAATAAATAATTGTTGGAAGCTGACCTTGTCTGAACATAAAACAAAACAGCTCACAACACCATCACCCACCCACTCTGTCCTCAAGGTGCCAGCTGAATTCCCAGGAACATAGTAAAAATGGAATTTTTCAGTGTAGGCTAAAAATGTAACTGTCACTTTGTGGCAAAGCAAAGGGGGAAACACACTTATCTGTGTCTTAGCCAGGTGGTGCTAGAATGTGAGCATCCAGGTTCTGAAACGCCAATGTGGATGGAGACATGAAAGACAAAAGACTTCATTCAGGGAAGAAGAGGCAATCACAGCATTGACTCAACTGGGACAGAAAGCTGACTAGGAACAGACGAGAATGTCAGGGGGAGAGATGCCCACCTGGCCTTCATTCTGTGTAAGACAGTAAGGCCTGACAGTGACTCAGTCAGTGACTCCCCCAACTCTACAAGAACCTCTTGGTGTGCCCATGAACATAGCAGATTCCTGGGCCCCATTCTAGATCTATGGAGATCTTAGTGATCTGTAATTTTGAATGCTCCGGGTGCTTCTTCTGGTAAAGGATGTGGTGATCTCTGGCTTAGGATTCTAGAAGAACTTTCCTCACAGAATCCTCTGGAATAGGTGTGGCTTCAGCCACTTTCTCTGCTCTTCCATTTCTGTATCTGTGAAATAGGGACAGGAATTCCACAGGGACATGCTGCCCTGGGGCAGGGGGTGGGGAAGAAGGGAGATGAATGTACTCTGTGTGCAGACAAAGCCTGGCACTCAGGAGCACACAGTAGGACTGAATGCTCCTTGGGAATGTGTGCAGGGAACTGTCCTCTTGAACAGTTCCTGAAGGATATCTGGAAGCTCCTCTTTCTGTTGTTACATATCGACTCACAGAAGTGACATCAGCCCCAGGTGCCCCTGCACCTGAGAAGAGGACACTGTCAGATCTGTGTGGCCAGTACTTCTGTGCTCCAGAGTCTTCAGTAAGCATGAGCTGACAGGACATAAGTGCTCCCTGGGAAGCTCCATCAAGAAAAGCCAGGGTGGAGGCAGCTCTTGGGTCCTTTGATACAGCAAACTAGTCTTCCAGACCTCCATCTCTCCTCATGGCTCTTTCCCAGACTCTTGATGATATCAGAAGATTAGGCTCAACTCAGAGTCAGGAGCAGCAAGCTCAGAGTGGGACTCTAGGATCTGCCCCTCCCTCTCCCTCTTTCGTTCCTTCCTCCAGATTTCAAAAAGCTGTCAATGGAAGATAGTCCCCAGAAGGGATGGGGACAGAGCATATGTAACCTATGCTGGTTGGTCTTCTGTCAACTCGACACAAGCTAGGATCATTTAGAAAGAGGTAGCGAGCCTTAGTTGAAAAGCTATCCCATCAGATTGGTCTGCTTGCAAAGTTGTGGCGTATTTTCTTGATTGATGATTTATGTGGGAGCACCCAGATTATGTAGGCACTGCTACCCCTGGTGCTAGGTCTCAAACCCAGGAAATATGGCCTAGGTGCCTATTTAACATATCAAAGTAGACCACCAAGTTCTCCCAGCATCCCTCTGTCCCTACCTATTACTGGGTATAGCTGGTATAACACACTTCCTGCCCTGAACTCCAGCTCAGGGGGTGAGCTGGTCTTCCCCCAGTTGCCCTTCCCTTGCATCCAGCCATTTTGGTTCTCAGCCTTTACTCTGCTGCTCCCCCCCCCCACCTCTTCTCTTCTCACACAGCCTGGCTCAAGGTCATGCTTACTTCAGACCTTTGGGTGTCTTTTCTATGCTCTCCCTTTTATCTGCAATAAACCTCCTCCACCACATCTAGGAGTAGCCATGTCCTTCCTTTTTGTTACTTTTTCTCATTCACCTGGGCTGGTGGTTATAAAAGCAAACTGAGGAAGGAATGAGGTGCTACCCAGTAACCAGCCTCCTCCATGACCTCTGCTTCAGTTCCTGCCGCCAGGCTCCTGCCTGGAGTTTCTGTCCTGACTTCCCTGGATGATGCAGTATAAGCTATTAGCTGAGATAAACCCTTTCCTCCTCAGGTTACTCTTGGTAATGGTATCTATCACGTAGTGGGCTACTGAACTATAATTCTGCCATCTCATGAAAGCACTCCTAAGAATACTTTAAGTGCTAAAACTATCTTGGGTAAAACTGGTCTCTGAGCCAGCCCTAAATTCCTATACAGTGTGACCCTGAGCTAAGGGTGAACCGTGTGACCATTTAACTGCTCTCTCTCTCCACTTCTGTAAACAATACTTGCTTGCTGAAAATGTCCACAGCTGCCTTTCACAATTACATTTTTTTGTCCTTAAAAAATGATGGTTGATGATGCTTCCTGCTAATCTGCTTGGGACAGTCCTATAGGCAGTGAATAAAGACTCCACTTGACTTATTCAGGCCTCTTAACAGTTTTTTCTTCGGGTACCCTATAATAATAACAACAACAGAAAACGAACTTATACATTACTTAAATTTAGTTATATTTGGAGCCTTTAATAAGGTGTTGGTGAAATAAAGTCATTATTACAGAGTTCATCTCTGGTGCACTGGTGTCCTTCAGGGAGAAGTGAGTAGGGCACAGATTCACAACTGGGCAAAACACAGTGCAAAGACAGAGTGTCACAGGCAACAGCTTGCCAATTCTCTGGGCCTGGAGCTGCCAGCCTCTAGAACTGGAAGAAAATGGGTGTCCGCTGTTTCAGCCCCTCATACAGAGTGCTAAAGCTGAACAAACTATTTTAGAGCAGCAGAGGTTCAGGCCCTAGTGCCACGTTCTTTCTCCACTCTTATACAATGTTCTCATTAATAAAAGTAGATAGTGGTTAGTCTTATGGACTGCTCGTAGGAGTTCCTTCAGGGAGATACTGGACTAGCAGCATGACCTCAATGGGTAGTTCGGCAAAGTTCAGTTAGCTCTGAGTTCACACTAGAACTTCAGTTTTACTGCCTGAGAAATGGGCATCACAACCTTTCTGTTTCTTATTTTAAAATCTGCCTTGAAACAGTGAGGTAACTGACGAGAGAATGCACGGGCAGGAGCCATGGAGGAAGCTGAGAATGAGAATCCAGGCGAAGTTGGCTGCTGTCCTCAAAGGCCTCTGGGAAGTTGAGCCGTGCAGAACACTGCAAACAACATGCTCAGACACAGGCTGGGTCCAAGCTCTAGGGGGGGCATTTCTACCTAAACTTACATACATCACTCAACTTCAACTTCCTTCCTGTAAAACAAAGGGAGTGGCCGGTGTGATGGAGCATGTTAATGCTTTGTATTCAAACTCACCGAGTTCTAAGTAACTCTGTGAATGTGTTCAACTCAATGAATTCCCCCACCTGCTGTCAGTGGCTCATGGGCAGGCAGGGGCTAATGGGTCCATCCCAGCTCTGGCAAGAAACTGGCCTTCCTTCCTGTCAGAATCCCATCCTGATACTAACACTGGGTGGGGGCTTCTAAAATTTCCAGAGAGAACCTGGACATTGGATTCCTTGCTATCGATCAAGCAACAGTTTCCAGACCTTCAATGTGTGATCTATGCAGTCTCATCCCAAATGACATTTGACCTCTGGCTTGTCCACACTATACATCCCTGTGGCTCGGAATTAGAAGAGAGAACATTTAGGAACGAGGCAAGAAATATACTAAGAGTGCCTTGAGGATTTCTTCCAACAACTCCTAACCCAGAAGATGTGTATAAGGTTGGCCTCACAGAAGGTCTTGGTAAGGAAGTGGGCTTGCTATGTTCAGGGCCCTTCCTAAGGCTGTGTCCCCTATCTCCACTAATAAATTAACATCCAGTTGTGAAGACTTGAACTCTGCTCAGAAGGTGAGATTGGAACTTACTGAGGAGCCACAAAGCATTAGCTCTGTAATTAAGCACCAGTTGACAACTAACTGATTTGTCAAAAGCACACTGAATGCAATCGCTTTCTACCTTGTTGGACGGAGAGAATGGATGGAGAAATGTCCTAACTAGTTCTGTTTTCACGGCGATCTTTTAGTTTTGAAAATATAAAGAGGCATTCTAACATCCACCCCCAACATGCACCCAGGAAGACAACAAAACTCATTTCTCTGGCCTCTCAGAGGCAGGGGAGCAGCCTTGGTCCCAGAGGGTGGGCAGTTTAAAGAGACCCAGTTTCTACACCTCCAGTGATCAGAGACAATGGGGTCCCTTTTCTAGCTTTCATCCTGTGTGACCATGGTTAAGACTCATGACTGTGTCTGGGCTGGGCTGACCAGGTCAGTACAGACCTCAGCATAGTTAGACAGTGGTCAAGGTCAAGTCTGCAGAAGGAGGATTAGAACACTGCCCCATCCACAGCCAGAGACAGCCACTCACCTGCCCCCATGAACTCGTAGGAGGAGAGATTCAGCTGAAACCTGCCCTGCCTTGGCCTTTAGATAGAGGTTTATTTCAGCTTTAGTTCATACTAAAATTGGCTGATAATACACAGCCAATTAGTACACTGCTTGTTTGGGTGTCCCTGGAGCTGGGGAAGTAGGCAAGAACCTTGATGCCAGCGCCAATTCTGACTAACACCATAAAAGGCAAAATCCAAGGAGCAGCTGAAGATGACCTGGAGACGAGTCCTGAGTTAATCCAGACACATAGACTGCTCTATTGACAAGGCCAGTCCGAAGAGGAACTTGGGAAATAAATCAACTGAAAAGAAGGGAAGAAAGGAGCTAAGAAAAATGACTTTGTCCAGATTGCAGGAAATCCACTCCCAGAGCATAGTCTACCCAGACTGCCTCCTCCTGGGGTCTGTGTTTGGGTCCCTGCTGTGGTAGAAAGCCCGGCAGTGAGGACTCCGTCCAGTCCGTCCCGGTCCTGCCTCCTGTGAAATGGCCTGGGGACCAGATTGATGTGGAGGCAAATGCCTGCTGAAGCAGGACAGACACACAGGTGGGTGTGGCTCGCAGGCGAAGGGCAGAGGCTGTGGTATAACTGACGCTGCTTCCACTTTGCAAGAAATGTTGGAGGTCGTCTTCACATGACATCCTCGATTAGTAAGTATTAGAGACGTTTTTGCCACCACACCCTTCCTCCGAAAACAGAAAGACAAAGAGAAGAGAGGAGAAAGGAGATGGAAGGGGAGAGGACAGAAGGAGAGGACCCAGACAATACAGACAAAAGAGAAACGTCTTTGACTCTGGTTTCTGCTATAAATGTGGAGTCCCGAAAGCCTTAAAAACAATTCTGCCATCTCATGGTGTGACTGCTGCTCATGCTCTGAATCTCACTTGTCCTTTCTTTAAGCAAAAGAAAAGGTAGAGGTCTCAAAGCCTTTGGTCTGTAGCACTTCGGGGGTCCTGACTCTAAATCCAGACGGTATCCACCGCCCTCACCCAAACAACATTCTGTAGACAGTGAGCAGCGGGTTAATCTATCATTTCCCTTTATTACAGGTTGTGCATCCTCTGAAAAGTCATTCTACCCCTATGAGTCACTTTCTGTCTGTGTCTTTGAAATAAGATCATAAAATGAGACATTTGGAGGAAAAGGTAGTACCTCTGCTAAGATGACATGTGAGACACGTAGGTCAGGGTTTGACATTTAGGGAACTCCCAGGAAGCACCGCTGCAGTAGGGATTGTGATGGGCGGGGATCATAGGAGGTGGAGAGGCTTAAGCAGGGCTAAGGGACTGGGGAGTTGTTGTGGGGGGGGGGAGAGAATTAACCAAAAGGAGATTAACCAAATACCAAAAGGTATATATATGGAAATCTATCACTCTTTAAGCCAATTAAGAATGTTTTTAAAGGGAGTTAGAATGAGTGTTCTTCATAGATATGCTCTAGAATAATCATTTATTAATTGAGAATCCAAAGCCAGCTGTTGGATACTACTTCATGACTTGATAGCAAAGCTCCCAATAAAATACAAGTTCTTACCACTTCCCCTGGTTGCTCACCAGAACTACATTACAAGATCCTATTGCTGAAGACAGCTCACACATTGATAGTTCCAAAAGGTGCTATGCAGGCTGCTACCTGGCTGTGACTATAATGCCAGCCAGTCAAGCAAGGTGTGTCCATTGGTGTGATAATGAGCTGGCTGTTGTAGGAACAACCATTTACAGATTAGATCTGAGCCCGCTCAATAGGACAGAATTCACCCTGATGCTGAAAATAAGCTAAAAACCTTTGGAGGTGATAGGCCCTAGAAGAGAATTTACTACTAATTTTTATTGTTGTTGTTTATATTTCGTTTTGTTTTAGCTAAATTGACAAGGTACAAAATAGCTTTATAAGTATGGTTTTATGCATAATCCACGTCCTCCCCCCTCCTGCCCCAGCAGCTAGGTAACAGGAGAAGGTTAAGAAGGACACCCATAGATTCCCCCTAGGAAGAAGAAATAGAAATCTGAGAAAATCGTGAACATACCGGGGAGGGAGGCGGCAAGGAGTTGAGAAGAGAACAACATGAGAGAATGGGATGGGAGGTCTGGGTGGGGAGCAACAGAGAGGGAGACCTAAGAAGTGGATATCCTGATAGAGGGAGCCATTGTGGGGTTAGAGAGAAACCTGATACTGGGGACCACCCAAGAAGCCACAGGATGAGCCTAGCTGGGACTCCAGCTGATGGAGGCAGATGCAGAGATCCATAGCTAAACACCTGGCTGAGCTACTGGTCCAGCTGAAGAGAGGGAGGAGAGATTGCATGAGAAGATCATGATGGGGAGACCCATGGAGTAGGCTGTCTTGTGCTGTTGGGGGCTCACAGACTAAAATAACAGCTGACCTTCATGGAATGGATCTGAACCCTCTGAATGTGAATGACAGTCAAAAGGCGTGGGCAGTTTCTGGAACCTCTTGCACTCAGACCAGAGTCTATCCTGGATCTATGAACTGGCTTCTTAAAGCCCATTCCTAGCTGGAAAACACCTTTCTCAGCCTTGATATGTGGGGGAGGGTCTTGGTCCTACCTCAACTGGATATGCCAGACTGAATTGACTCACCTTGGGATTTCTTGCCATCTCTGTGGAGTGAACAGGGTGATATGGGGGGGGGGGGGGGGTGTGAGGAGAAGATGAGAGGGGGAAGAAGAGGTTAGGGGAGGACGGGGAGAAGGGACAGGAGAGGGAGCAGTAACGGGTATGGGAAAAATTTTAAATGAAATAAAAAATATATATATTTACTTTTCAAAAATAAATAAATAAATATTTTTGGTTTTACCTATGAAAAAATGCTGCTCTCATCCATGATGGGAGAATCTACACCTTGTTGTGAATATAGACTCTGGAATGTTCAAGATGTTAGGAATAAAGGAGTTGAGTGCTCACATTTATAGTACCCCCATGTGGTTCAAGGAGCGTCCTAGAGAGGAAGCCAGAAAGAACATAGAGCTGGAAATAGGAGAAAGTGCTGTGAAATATTATCTTTCATAATATGTCATAAAGTCATGACACTGCCATTGAAATCATGATCTCACAGCAGCTACATCTTATGAGCCTCTTTGGGCTGCATAAGCCTGGGTCTGTCAGCAGTTAATCATGGATGGGAAGAGGCTCAGGGGGACCTACTCCTTGCAGAACTACTAGCTACTGCAGACTCTAGATGAGGCACATTGTCCTCAGTTGTGTATTCACCGGTGAGCTCACCAGGCTCTGGTGTACAGTTCCAAGGTCAAGGTCACACAGATGACCCTTGTTAAACTCAGTGGGCCACAAAACAAAAACCAGAAGACATGAAAGTGGAAAGGGGACTCGGGGAGATAGATGTTGGCAGGGACGGGAAGGAGGTAGGAGCGCATTGGGAGTAAGTGCATTGTATGTTTGCATGAACTCGTCAAGAACCATGATGATCTTAACAGTGAATGAAAGAGAGAATTTTCTAATGAGGTTGATGTGGCCTTCTTGGTGAAAGCCTGAGAGAAAAGAGAAGAGGAAGTGGAAATACAGGAGGAAGGGGCTGAGATACCCGGCACCAGATTTCTAGTTCTATGGCCTAGCAGTATTTGCATGAAGACGAGTAATTTCAGAAAGAATACAACAAAACCCAGGCCAGTCTAATTAGTGATGAGCTTCAAGAGGCTCTGGCAGATTCCAGAACCAATATTGGGGTGGCATGCTGTGAAGCTTGGAAGTCTGCCATTCCAGCCTCCCACTGGGATGTGCAGGTAATGCTGAGGACGCTGGAAAGGTTTTGCATGGTTGTCAAGTCACCCACAAAGAGAGCATCACGGTAGATGGGAAGAGTCTGGAAGAGAGAGAGTGTGGGCTGGCCACCCACCCATGGAACCACAAGGGGCCAAACACTGTCTGAGAATACAACCATCATCTTCTCCCCAGGAAGAAATGGATCCACAGGACCATGATAACGACAGTAGGCAGGTCAGGGCTAAGTAAGTGACCCCCGAAAGCCTCATGGGGTGATCTGGGCTGTGTAATATGCTATTGTTTACTATATGTATATTCTGCCTCCCAGCACACAGTCATTATATGGATATTATGCCTACTGGCAGAGGTAGGCATCTGACACAGGATAGTGACTACCTCCTTGGCCTTCTCTCCATACTTGTTCCCTCTTTGCTTTGCACACAGGGAAATGGACTATAAAGGACTGTAGCAATCTTGGCTCATGTCAAGATGTCCTCCAAACTCCCAAAATAGCTGAAGTTTTTCACACATTACCTGCATGTCAGGACCTTTGGTGACATAATCTTACCTCCACTCACTCAGATCATCCTCTGTAGCCCTGTTAGGTAGGAACTCTTATTAACTTGTCCATGATCCCTGAGCTGATAAAAGAAGAGCCAAGGCCAGGTAGCTACCAGGTTCACAGTACCAAACACAACCCAGAAGATATTCATAGACCCATTCCTTCATGTGCTTGGAGCTCATTGCTTCTCTTTTAAGGCACCAATTTCAGCCTTAATCCTTCGGTTTAATCTCCCCAGCAGCTCATCTGACCCAGGGCTGGGTGGAGGTTAAATGCCTGTATTAGTTATTTTCCCATCTACGTAATAAAGTACCAGAGAGTAGCAACTTTTGGCTCACAGTTTGAGATTGTATAGTCTACTCATAGGGGAAGGCATGGCAGCAGAGGCAGCTTAGCAGTGGGAGTATGGGGAGCATGACAGCAGTCAAGAAGCAGGGGGAGGAAGAGGCTGGGACTGAACTCTGATAACACAGGTGGCCCTTTCTTACTAAACGTGAATAACTGAAGTTCTTTGAGCAGTTTGTATGCAAACTAATTCCTTTAAAATGTTGTTTTCCTTGATCATAAAATGGGATGATCACCATGCCTTCCTCCTAAGACTGCCAGAGAAGTTGGTCTGGATGATACATAGAATCCTGCTGCTGTGGGATCTGGGGGTGATGGAACCCTACTCAGTTCTACTTAGTTTTTGGTGAGCTTAACTGGGGGTGATAGATACTCAACAATCACCAGACTCATCTCCAGTCAGTGACTTCCAAGTCCCTTGTCTCATGTCTACAGAAAATGAGAAACATGGAAAGGAAGTGAACAGGGTGGATATAGCTTTAATAAGAAAAAAAGCGTGGCGGGGGGGGGGGGGGGGGGGGGAGGATGCCGAGGAGGAAGAAGGATCACAGACATGTTGCTTTTCCTGGTGGCTTTTATGGGCCTTAAACAGAGTACTGGATGGAGATCGAGGTAATCTCAGGTATTGAAACTGGTCATCTTTTAGCATAAGATAGACCAAGCCAGTGAGGAATCTGCATGCTCTATGCATGTTCCATTACTCAACTGTAGAGGTGATCTTCTGTTATTCATCCTGTCAGAGAGTGTTGGGACTAGCTCCTGGTCCTCCATAAGCCCTGTCCTGACTTCCTGTAGGAGAAAACTCCTATCTTAATGGCACTTTACACAGTAGGGGTTTAGGCTTTGGCTAATAGCAGGTGGTCCCATTGACTTGAAATGGCCTTCCCCAGCATCATGTTGCTTTACCCATTCACCCAGGATCTGTCCATTTACTCTCTGTGCCAGGCATTAGGGGCCAATGGAGAACATGATGATAAAGATGCCATTTATCTCGTTCCCTTGAAACTTCTGTGACTCTTGTTTGGGCCCCACAACACCACCTTACAGGCGCCATTTATCCCACAGCTTCATAGTCATCATCAGACCTTTCTGTCTCTCTGACTTGTTAATCTGAATAAATCTCACCTGGTTAGTCATGCCTCTCCCAGGCTGCAGCGCTCCCTACACTATTTATTCTTCTCTGTTCAATGATTATACTGTCGAAGATTTGTAAGAAAGGAGGCTATTCTTGGAGTCCATGGTTATGTCACTTGCAGACTACAGGACTCTATGATGGCATGTCACCAAAGTTCTAAGCATCCAGGTTCCTGACCTAGAGAAAATCCCATGCTACGAGGTGTCTGCTTTCATTCTCCCACATTCCCAGGGATACAGGGAATCCTGGGAGCTTTTCCAATTCCGGTCTCCCAGCTGCTACGAGATGTCCACACTGGACTAATCACTTTCTAAACAAGTGATATAGTGACAAGCAGGGTGGGGGCCTTGACCTGGCTGCACAAGCTGCTGTTTTCAATTTAGAGGCCATGCATTATTTACACAGCCATTATTCCCCTCAATCTGACTTCACGCGTTAGTCCTATTTTCGGTGTAATCAAAGCCAATGAATATTTAATCAGGATTGCTTCCAGAAATTGAGTAATGCCATTAACATAATGGCCCTAATGGCCCTAGGACTTCAAAGCTGCTTTCCTTCAAATGCCTGTGACTTATACCTTTTCCTGCTGCCTTCCTGGTATCCAGTTGTATTTCAGAATGGAGGGGAGCTCAGAACCCAGAACATACACCTGTAATAACTTTGTCCAGGCATCATAAAAGTGGCCAGCATAGGGACAGACCTGTGCTCGCCCTAATGAAAAAGACTCAGCCAAATTCTATAGGTGAACCCCGTTTTAAGGTACCTCCTTTTAGAAAAACACCAGTATCTTTAGAAAACTGGGTTACTCTCTGAATGTATGCGGCTCTTCATCAAATAAGACCAGAAGCCATCCAGCTTTAGTCCACTAGCATGAAAGGCAAGGTCCTCAGCAGGTCTAGGTTGGTCCTAAAGCATTATGAAAGCGCCTTGTGCTGCCACCTGCTGGTGGCTTCCAGATGATGTTTTCAGAATTCACATTGGCTCTTTGTGTGTGTTGGGGGGGGGGGGGCACAAATAGGGAACAGAAATCATGTTTGTTAAAGGGCCCTGCCGAGTGCCTAGACAGCAGTTTTGGAAAGTGGGCATTATAGTTTCCATTTATAACAGGGAGAATAAGTCTAACATCGTGTGGTAATTTAACTGTCAGAGCAGGCATAGGTGAGGCTTGGCACACATCTCCCATGTCCTGGTCCAGAGGTTTTTTTTTTTTTTTTTCTGTTTCTCCAAAAACTAATATAAATGAATGAATCTCTAACTAAGGAACTTTCATGCTGAGCAGACAGATCAAAGCATCCTTTGGAGGTTTCACATAGATTTCTTGTAAGCTTGAAATTACATGTATGTAATTATTCACTGTTTCCATTCATTTCTGAGCCTTGATACATGCCTAAGAGTGAAAGAAAGAAGAAAAAACACAAAGGGACACAAATCTGAGACAGACCTGAGAGCTCTGTAAGAGGTGTTGGAACTGTCCTGGGGCTGGATTTAATGTGGAGGGCTATTTGTCTGTTAGAAACAATGGATGAATATAAGACAAAGGATATGTTCAGATTACAACATCTTAGCCATGGTCAGGAATTATTTCTGGCCACTTCTGTATTCCTCAGCTCAACTTCATCCCTAACCTTGAATACAGCTATCAAACGATCCCTCTCAGAATGACTGCTGGGATTAGGCCTCATCTCCCCATGTAGCCACGTAGCCTGAGCTAGCCTGCACTCTGGTTTGCCTTTCCCTCTCCTGTACCCCAGGTTATGATGACTCAGTGATCTGGGAGACTCACCTGTGCGCTGCTTTGGAGATGTCTTTAGTTGGGCCCTGGGCAAACAACGGACATTAGGCATGAGGCCACTTCAAGGGAAGCTCAGAGAAGCATGGAGCATTGGTAAGATGGCCTGAGCTGACAAAGCTAGGTTGTGATAAACACAGGGAGAGAGTGACCAGAAAGTAAGGCAAGAGAAAGCCTTGGGGTACAGTGGGGGAGATGCCCAATAGCTGGGGGTGCACAGAGACTGTCCTTAGCAGCCCTGTGATTTGGATTCAAAGGCAAAGGAAACCACCCAAAGCTGCTTGCCATGTTGACAACAGAGAGCAAACTGGACCAGATACTTGTCTCTTCCCCTCCCTTTCCCTGGCTCCCTCCACTGCTTGCATACCTAGAGGTAGATTCAATGGCATCTC
Organism: Phyllotis vaccarum; assembly: GCA_033318265.1. Lineage (NCBI taxonomy): Eukaryota > Metazoa > Chordata > Mammalia > Rodentia > Cricetidae > Phyllotis > Phyllotis vaccarum. The sequence goes on from JARWLC010000002.1 coordinate 61,266,024, forward strand.
TGCCCTCAAGTTCTGGCCAGCTTCCAGCAGAATTGTGTGCTGTGAGCCACAGAGTCTTACTTCCTTTCACAAAAAAAAAGAGATGAAGGCTTCTTTAGGATGAAGGCTTTGCCTGGTAGGAGTGCATAGAACTAAGCAGGATCTGCTTTCAAATCTCTCCTACTGTCTGGCATCATGCCAGAAGCTGTCAGCTCACCCTCCTACCTCCCGGACCATGTCATTATCTCTGTTCTATGGCCAGGAATGCTAAAGACCAGAGACACTTAGTCACTGACTTAAAAGTCACAGTGCAAATATGTAGAAAGAAGAGCAGTCCTGGAAGGCAGGCCTAGCTGATCCCAGACCCCTGGCAGCTCACAGGAATTGCCCATGCTTTTGTACATCTGGGAGGCATCGTCATTAATTTATCAGCGATGGGGATGGGGATTTTGTTGACCACACTATCTGGCTATTTCTCCATGTCAGGGTTCTTCTAGCCACTCAAAGCTGACTCCAGGAAGACTTATCTACAGCTAGCCTCACTGGTCTGACAATGCAGACTTGGTCTCATTTCTTCCTGCATTACCCAGAACCTGGGCTTTGGGATCAGGTGGAAGATATTTGCCTTCTGGATGGCTTCTTACTGCTCTGTAATCTTTGGCATGAAGAAGCCCTCTGGACACAGTAGTTCTGTTTTCCACAAGCAGGAATAATGGTGTCTACTCTGCAGAGATGCTGGGAGAATACAAAATAGGAGCACATGGCAAGAACTCAATTAATCATGGCTTGACAATTGCTTTTCACATTTATCTGTGTCTCTCTCTGTACCAGATGTGGTTTGCTATTATACTCAGGTTCCATCAGCCACCTAATGCCTACCTGCTGGCACATGCAACTGAAGCTTATGCCCTCTGGCCTTTAGGACTGCTCTGTCCCTCCCCTACTCAACTCTCTCCCTTCTCCACATGACCAGATCAGGCAAAAGGGAGAAGATGCAGAACTAATCCTGCACAGGAGAGAGCACTGCTTCCTGGGTCCTATCCATAATGGTGACTCTGGCAGGTATCTGCTTCATTTGGGGTCTGCTTCTTCATTTGTAAACCGCAGAAAATAATATCCACCCTTCCTAGTCTTGGGCTGCTGCTAGCACCAAATTGGCTGATAAGTATTAGAGGGCTCTCAGAGTCTGACTTGTGTTGCTGGTTTTATGATAACCAACGGCCCTGGCTTTTAAAATAGCATTCAGCTCTCTGTCCTGATTGTGCTAGTTTACCTTAACATTCACCAGGTTTTGAACATCCAGTTGCTATACTGGGGTGGAGGTAAAATAATCTGAACTCTTAGACTAGTAGAAGAAACAGACATAAATGAATGAATGAGTAAGAAACATGTAAAATTATTCTTTGTTGAAACATCTGAATGTTGGTATGGTAGCTGGCTACTACTATTTAGCAAAGTACACCGTCTGTCTTTCTAGCAGAAGTCCCACAGAGACACGAAATAATAAAAACTGACAGTAATGCTACATATTATATTTGAGGATAATCTTATAACTTTTATGTCTGCTCCTATGGAGAAATCCTTCACCCTCTGCGCATCCTGTCCTGAAGTGTAGACTGTGTTGAACAGAAAAGTAGGAGCCACTGCAGAGGACCCGCTTTTAAGCCTGCAGAAACTGTCTTCCTCCTGCTCTAGCCTCTATTGCTGTCTTATCTAGAGCATCATCTACTCAGAAACAGATCTGAGATATGTCACAACAGGAAGCAGAGGGTTACTAGCATTCATGAGCAAAGAAGCTCTTAAAGAAAGGTCTTGTGAACAGATTAAGACAGGAAATGCTTTGAAGAAGTGTTTGGCTGGGGGAAAGAGGGCTTGCAGACATCCTTGAACTAAGGAAGGAATATAAACTGCATGAGAAACCAACTTCAGAGAAGGTGGTGGTGCTGCTTGTGCTTAACCATTCTCTCAGTAGACCTGGACACATCAACTTAGACTCCAGATCTGAACCTGGAAGACTAGACCCAAGGATGGATGCATTCATGGGTTTCCCATTTGCAAATGCTAACTCTTCTGGAGACTGCTCTATTCAAAGATGATAAAGCAACTCAAAGTAAAGCCTAAAATCTAAAACAAAAGGCAACAAAGATACAGTTATGGATGAGATAGAGGTAACAAAAGGGAAGACTGTCCTGAGAGACTGGGAGAAGAGAAGCTTTGAAAAGATATTGAGAACATGTCAGAGAGCTTAGTGTCCTCAGGAGGTATCGACTGGCCACTTCCAAGTCCAGGGAAGAAGATGGTGGAGGGTGGATGTAAGGGACAGAGGGGCAGAGGAAGACCACTGATAAAATGTTAATGTGCTAAATTAGTACAGAACAAAGACCAGCTGAAATCCCCAGGGGAGGGAGGAAGAGACAGAACTGATACTGCAGAAGGGTAATTGCTCACACCAGGCGAGGAAGACAGATTTAAAGAATGTAGAAAAAGGCCAGAGAGTAATAAAAAAAAGAAAAGAAAAATTAGATGACAAGTACATTAGACAAGTGTAGATTCTGAGGACTATCGAAAGGAGGGGAGCACCCTAACAATCAAAACAATAAATGCAACATGTAACAAAGGAAAACATACTTAACCAAAACAAATGTCTCTGTGAATCAAAAGCCAAGGAATCAGTGTGAAGTAACATAAGTGAAAAAAAAAAAAAAAAAAAAAAAAAAAGCCTAACTAGCCAGATCTTGGCAAAATAAAGTTCAGTCACTATTAGCAGTATTCAGAACAGAAATGAGGTATATAATCAAAAAGTAACTGGCTTCTGAATTTTCCTTAGCAGGAAAGAGTTTTTAAAAGTTATGGGGCCGGCAGGATGACTCAGCAGGTAAAAAAGCCCTCTGAGCCAGTGTGACTGAGTTCAGCTCCCAGAACCCACAAAAGCTAAATGAGGTGGTGCACGTCTGCACTCCGAGTGTTCTTACAGGGAGATGAGAGGCAGAGCTGGCAGGATTTCTTGGAAGCTGGTGTGTGTGTGTGTGTGTGTGTGTGTGTGTGTGTGTGTGTGTGTGTGTGTGTGTGTGTGTGTTTGTGGTGCAGGTGGGTTGGTAGCCTGGAGTGCACAGTGCAGCAGAACCAAGAGTGATCCTCCCTCAAAACTACAAAACAAGGTGCAAAGAGATTGGTTCCTTCTGACCTCTGCACGTGTGAGTCTCAGTATGTAGCCCTGGCTGCCCTGGAACTCACTCTGTAGACCAGACTGGCCTTGCACTCACAGAGATCCTCCTGCCTCTGCCTCCTCAGTGCTAGGGCATCTTAAAGTACACATCAACTATTAAGTTCTGAACAGGATTTTGAACGTATACTTCTTTAAGAAAGATATAAACAAAGAAATCAACAAAAACAAAGCAAATTGGAACAATGGAATTAAAGTCAGGCCTCAGTTAGATCAGTTAGAGGGTGGTTTATGTAGTTCAAATCATTTAGCACCTTAAACTTATCAGCAAGAAAAACAGTTCAGATTGCTATGTTGAAAACCAAATATTATTGGATTAAAATGCAAACATTAAGCTGTGTGCAATTTACAAGAGAAATTTTCCAAAAACAATCAACATTTATTGCACACTGGCCATATGAATAAGAACAATAGTTCAGATTATTCTCTTGAAAAGATAATACTGTTGGACTAAAATGCAAATCTTAAATTATGTGCACCTTACAGGAGAATTTTTAATTAAAATCAACATTGATTGCATACTGCCATAGGTTGTGTTATACTAGGGCTCCCACAGGCACTGTCCTATAGAACCCTCCCAGTAACTACATGAAGCACATCTTATTTCATGTGTCTCACGCTGGACATTCTCAGCATAAAGGATCTAAGTAACTTGCCCTCTGTCGGAGAACAAGATTACCACCAGGCCATTCTTAGAGCACTGCCTCTTAAGTATAACTCACATTATCTACATTCCAGGCCAAAAAAAAAAAATCACATAGATTAAAAATCCAATTTCCAACATATTTAAAGCAAACTAGATTAGAAAGAAAGAAGAAGGGCAAAAGAAAAAAGAAAAAGAAAAGCAGAATTCAAGGCATATGCCATTTAACATGTGAAATTGATTTTTAAAAAAAAAACAAAAAAAAAAACAAAGGTCAAACCCACACCAAGGACTCAGCTGTCACACACCTGTTATACTCAGTGAGACACCATGACTTTAACCTCTTATTTCTACCTTTTTACAAGTATTCATCTGTTTCATTGTGTGTGCATGTTGGAGGTGGAGATGAGGTGTCCCACGACACACATAGAGATTAGAGAACACATGCAGGACTCAGGTCTCTACCATATGAATTCTGAGGATTAAATTTGAGGTATCAAGCTAGGCAACAAGTGTCTTACCCATGTATCTGCCCACCAATTCCAAACAGACAAATTTTTAAAGCATCAAGTATGAGAACTTCAAAGAGAACATTGTACAGAAGCATGCACAGCAATGACCATAGATAAAGGTAACTGTGCCCTTAGGCTGTTTTTAGTTTTTAGCATACATACATGGAAGATTTTCAAAGTGCATTTAAGAAACAGGGAAATGAAATGTCAAACTTCTAATAGTTGACTGATGAGTCAGAGAGGAAAGGCATTTGTCAGACAAATCTGACCCAGAACCCACACTGGGAAACAATAACAAAGCCAGATAGTGGTGTAGTATGCCTCTGCAATCCCAGTACTACTAGAGAGACACGGGGTGGAAACCTACCTGAAGATCTAGACAGTGAAGCCTGCAGTATGTAGTGTAGTAGCAAATCCATAAGGTTCTACCTTAACAAGGTGGGAGGCAAAACCATCTCTCAAGAAGTGGTCCTTTGACCTCCACATGTGTCGAGGCATGTGATGCCGCCCCTCCCAAGAAAATAAATACATAAATAAGTATTTTTAATTGATAATAAGCTGGGTGTGGTGGTGCACACCTTTAATCCCAGCGTTCAGGAAGCAGAGATGAGGATCTCTGTGAGTTTGAGGCCAGCCTGGTTTGTATATAGTGAGATCCAGGCTGACCAGGAGTATACCTTGAGAGTCTGTCTTTAAAAATATAATGACAGTTAACCACTGAGGGTAAGCCAATTAATAAAGGATTGGTTGAATGTAAATCATTAGCAATGTTCTAATTGTAAGGAGGGGGAATTCACAGGTGTCTATTACATGATTATGTTTTAAATTTACCATGTGCCTACCTATATTACTTTATACATATTAAATGCTTAAAGAGGCAAAATAAAAAGTAAATATGAAAAGTTTCTGAATAAAAAACGTATAGTTAATGGCACATAATGATGTTTTTATTTTACAAATATAGATTAAATCCCAAGTGTGATATAAATATATACTGTTTTCATTTTCAGACCATGAGCAGACAAACTAGAAATAATTAACATTTCAGCAACAGAAACAGCTGCAGTGAACTGCCACATGGACATTAGAATCTTTTCTAATAATATTATTTCAAAAAACCCACAAGTACAAAATATTTAGAAAATAATAAAAATAAGGAAACAATGTATCAAACAGAAAGCTGCCAAAGCTTGGCTGAGAAACACATCTACTCAAGTCCATTCCTAATTTAGAGGAGGGTGGCATGGGAGAAAGAATTTAGCTTGTCACTAAACCAGTGGACAAAGGAAAAAGGGCAATCCATGGAAAGCCCCAGGGAAGGAACAGTAAACACATTAATAAACTAGAGAACAAAAGAGCTGTAGATTTCATAAGGAAATCTAGAGTTGGTTTCTAGAGAAAACTAGCAAGTCTGTCACTATTTTGTTGTTGCTCTTGTTTATGGAAAATAAAACTATAGGGAAAAGTACCAAACATAAGCCAATAAATAAGATGTATTGTCAGCTTTCAGTTGCCATGCCAAAACTCCTGGGGGGATCCTAGGGAAGAAGAACCATGTACATGGGTTATGTTCTGTGGTTCCAGCCTGTGATACTTACTGCCAGGAGTGGGGTGTATATTGGATGAGGCTGCTGAAGGAAACCAGCGGGTACCAAAGGGGTCAGCTCCCAACATCCCCTTCTAGGACACACTTCACTTCCTCCTGATGGACCCCAGCACCTAAACATCCACAACCTCCCAGCAGGGTCACAGGCCACCAGCCAAGCCTTTAACACATGGCCTTTGAAGACATTTGAGACCAGAACCAAAACATAAATGGAATACAATAGCAATAGAGAATTTTGATTTTAAGAAGGGACAATCTGTGCAGATGAAAGAAATGTTTCTGGATGCCTCCAATATTGATTTCATAAACCCTAAGTAACCATAGCAGAAAATGAACAATTTTAAAAGGCTCCAGGCCTAGATGATTTTATGCTTTTCCAAAATATCTGAGACTAGATAGTTCTTTAAATGTCTATTCTAAAGTATATAAACAGAGAGGAATAGCCCTAAAACATTCTAAGTTAACACAAGACAAAAACAGCTGTAAACAAATTTCTCTAATGCTTAAGGCCTAGGCTCCAATCCTCAGTACTGTAGATAAACAAAATACGCACACACATGTACACACACACACATATAGATATATACATACACTCATATATAAGTATACATATATCATGCAAATGCATGTATGTGTGTATACATACATTACACACATACATATACATATGCATGCATTTACCAAAAACAAACAACTAACAGAAAACAAGAACCACTTTGTTTCAAGAAGGAGAATTGGAAGGGAGAGTTTGCCTTGTCAGGAACACCAAGAAATGTATTGGGGCTGAAGAAAGAGCAGGCTACACAGACAGCATCCACTCCGGGACCCAGCGCAGGGCTGGACACACAGTGGGCAAATTCATTAGTCAGACTCTCCACATACATATGTATGTATGCATGTAACCTAACAATCTCTTTGAGGTTTATTTTTTATCATTTCCCTACATTTTCCTCAAAGAACATAAGTTCTACAGAGGCAGGAGGTTGCCTTTTTACTCCAGCCAGGACTTGCTGCAGTGCCTTGCTCATATGATTTGTGGGAAAACGAAGGAAACTGAATGCCACATAGAGCAGCAGGGCCTTGACATTGTTAGAACTGAGTCATTCAATATAGAGACACTTACAGTGGGGGTGTTCTGGAGTGCTGTGATTGGCAGGCAGTTTTATAGGACCCTGATGCCAGAGATCCTTATCTAGGGAGTTTCAGAAATGGGCAGAGTACCCAAAGAGTGTCAGATGCTGCCAGTCTGGGTGGAACACCCCACCACCACCACCACACACAGACTGACACACACACACACAGACACACACACACACACATACCACACGCGCTCCAGAGGCCTGAGGTGCTAAAGTGTATTTGTATGACATGGTAGTTTCCTGACTTGCTCAGGCAGCTGATAACTTCCAGATGCCCTGGGATGCGGACAGAGTTCAAAGCAGCTCAAAGCAAAGATGGCCTCCTTGCTAAGTAGCAGGGACCTCCAAACTCCAGAGAACAACTACACCAAGGATGGTAGCTGCAAATGCCCAGTGACAGACTCTCCAGGCTCTTCTGCTTGTCTGCTCTGGCTGGCATCTTCCCCACTCTGCAAGCCTTAGCCCCCCGCTGCCTTCCTTGCCCCAGCCAGGACAGGCTCTACATGCTTGCTCATTGTGGTGCATGGGTACTTAGGAGGCTTTGTTTCCAAGACTGACCAGCACACCTTTACTTCCACGGTTTTCTATGGATTCATGCTTAGCCCTATGGCCCTCCAAATCCAAATTCGGTCATACTCCTAGTCATAGCTTTTGGGTAGAGTAGCAGGAAAGATTTGTCGGAGTGGTGGGCTCGGAACCATACTGGGACCTTTATAGTTATCTTAATTCTCAAGGTAGCAATGTGAGGTAACCAGCACCATTCTCAGGCACAGATGGACAAAGTGGAGTATGGAGCAGTGATGGAGCCTTCCCAAACCCATCCTGGATGTTCTCCCTTGGCCTGCTTTCTCTCCAAAATGTCATAATACGTTTATCTTTGCTCCCGCACAGCCGAACTATTTCCTCTTCCTTGACTTTGCCATGACATTTTAGGTGAAGCAATGGGCCTTTTAAAACCATACAAATCCCTCTCCCAGGCAAGCCTTCACACTCTAGAGCTGTGGTTGGAAACCTCAACAAAAAGATCAATCCTCATCTCTTCTCTCTCTCTCTCTCTCTCTCTCTCTCTCTCTCTCTCTCTCTCTCTCTCTCTCTCTCTCTGGATTTCACCATATAACTCTGGCTGGCCTAGAACTCATTGTGTAGATAAGCCTGGCTTTGAACTCATCAAGATCTGCCATTCCCTCCCTCCCAAGTGCTAGGATTAAAAGTGTGTGCTACTATGTCCAGCCTTAACTTCCGTCTAGAAAATCCAGACTCGTTCTCCTGAGATGCCCTAAACATTCTATTCCAGCATTTGTGGCACGTGAGTGCACTTATGCATGTGTACTGAGCCACACCACTGAACTGTAAGTTCCTTATTACAAGACAGTTGGCTCTCTCCTATTTCAGCACCAGCACACAGCGCAGGGCTGGACACGGCACAGGAACCCCGTCAATGCTTGCTCAACAGCTTTTACAGTCAAACCCACTCTTCAAATCCCGTTCTCTTTAATCTCAGTTCCTTGACATCCTTCTCCCCTCCTGCCCTCACAGACCCATTTACACAACAGGACCGTGTTTTACACCCAACCCTGACCAGATGGCACACTGACATTTCAGTAGCCTACAACAACAACAGCCTTCAATTACAAGAACAACACATCCAAATGAGATGGTGGAGGAACAAGGTGGCATTTTATTCCTGCTGCCAAGGTCATGACAACAAAGTAATAAAGATAGATTTGCATATTTATCCCATCGTGTGACCCAGGACAGCAGACTCTTGTTCTTACAGATCAAAATCAGGATGGAGATGAAGCTGAGGACCCTGGAAATGAGTGAGTCATGTTAAACAGTTCATTTCCCACTGATTTACTCAGAGCCTGGTACCGCCTAGGACCCTGTCATGCCTCCCAGAGGAGAGAGCAGGTGACAGTGCTAAGCCCAGGCAAGCTTCCTTCTGTCTCCTTTGGGGTTGGGGAAATAGATAGGTAAAGCTGAGCTTAAGTGTCAAGTCTGTGTGCCACCAGGTTTAAATTTCTGTACACGTGTGAAGCATTGACATTAGTGTTACTTTTATGGGCCACTGATTCTTTACTTTGTTTAAGAAAAATGATAAAAATGCAGTATGAGGACACTTTGTGTCCTGAATTCCACAGCCATCCGTTTCTGTCTTATAACTAGGCCGCAACCACAACAGCTGATTCTTGAAAGAAGTGCTGATGGAGTTGAAGAGGGAGTCTGAGGACACACACAGCACACTGTTGGGCTGGCCCAAGAGCCTTGGAAACCTCCCATCTCAATGCCTTGCCCTTTGGGGCTTCCTCTCCCACTCTCCCAGGGGCTGTTAACTCACTGGAAAGCCCCTGGCCTGAAGCAGCCAAGGAGGAAGGCAGCCAACACCCGTGGTTAAAGGAAAACAGATGGATGGAGAATGTGCTCCTTCTTTGAGTGCCCAGTTGGGTGGGAAAGCACAGGCAACCTCCAAGACATGGCACTTGCTCCCCAGAGAGGGTCCCTCCATGAGGCTCCCTCGCTGCCTGCTGTTCCAAGGCCAACCAGCAACCAGAGTGGCCAGCCAGGCATTCAGCTAAGGTGCCACTATGACTTATAGTTGACAGAGTAGTGGCCACACCTGCCTCGCTGCTCCTTGGGAATGTCTTTGTGTTGGACACATACCAATAGCCTTTTGTTAAGTCAGATGCCCCTCCCCGGCTACTGTTCAGAGTATCAGAGTCGTGTTGTCCCTTGACCACCTATGCTCTGTTGACGGGACACTACCATCCTGGGAAATGGAAAGAAGGAAGGCACTGCACTGAGCAATCCACAAAATTAATCACTTTAACATCCACGTTAACTCTTTTAAGGCAGATTATATCCATTTTATGGATATGAAAGTTGAATTTCAAAGAGGTTAAATAACATCCTCTTTGAAGCACATGCTTTGTAAGTGAAGAAATAAAGAGTTGATCTCTGTACTAAGCATCCTTGGTCTAATGAGATTTGACACAGCTGAGTAGCAGAGGCTGGATTCAAAGACATCATCATCTGTCAGATTGCCTCTATCTCCAGGAGCTCCCAGGTCCCAGAGAGAGACCAAAGTTTGCATTCTGGGTCTATCACATGTCACAGTCTTCCTCTGTGGTTTGGGATTCCTGGAATGAATTCCTGCTCATTTGTGTGTGTGTGTGTGTGTGTGTGTGTGTGTGTGTGTGTGTGTGTGTGTGTGAGAGAGAGAGAGAGAGAGAGAGAGAGAGAGAGAGAGAGAGAGAGAGAGAGAGAGAGAGAGAATGAATTTGTGTCTGTGCCATCTGAGTTTGTGTGTGTGTGTGTGTCTATCCCTGTGTTTATGTACATGTGAGTTCAGGCATGTACATACGGTAGCTCAACTGTAGAGGCAAGAAATCAACTCCAGGTGTCCTTCCTCATCTTCCCTCTTTTGAGAGTAGGTCTTTTGTGGTTTACCATTGCATTAACAGGCTAGCTGATCTGTGACTTTCTAGGTTCCTCTTGTTCATGCCTTCCATCTCACTATAGGCATATTGAGATTACAGACATGTACTATTGCAAGAGGCTTCCTGTAGGTTCTTGGGATCTGCACTCAGATGTTCATGCTTACACACACACACACACACACACACACACACACACAAAGACTTGCACCTCCACTGTCTGTCATATATGGGCACCTGAATTTGAGCCAGTCAAATAAGGTGACAGTAACATTGCCTACTCTTCCCCGACCATCATTTACAGTTCATGTCTGTCCCCTGTTTCTTTTCCTGCTGAAGTAAAGCAGCCCAGAGAAGGAAGCCTTTCCCAGGTTTGGCTGAACATTGATAGAAGGAAACAGAGAGCACCTGTTTGTCTCCACTTCCCACCATCCTAGCTTTCAATTCCTCTAATATTGCCACAAAGTCTATGTTCTGCCCTGGTTGCCTCAGCCCATCTCATTTACACCATGCACCCACTCAGTTGAGCTGGAAATTTCCTCCCAGCTGCCTGTAGAGGCTCTCTGCCAGGTGGGTAAGTCTGTCTGGAGGCTTCTGGTGCCCTGTCAATGAGCTGATGCTGTGAATTGATGTGACTAGTAGATAAGCCACTCTGGGAACTTAGGTAAATCACCAGATCTCGGCATGCCTCCATTTCCTTATCTGGAAAATGGAGCCTTCCTGTCAGCATGATGACTGACTTGGGCAGAGGCAGCACAATGGCTCTATTTAAGTAAAGCACTTTCTGTGTCAAATGATTTCGTACTCTAGGAAGGAGAAAGTGGGATCCTGTGGCCTACCGGATGTCTGATGCTTATGTTCCCCAAAGACACACATTGAAACTCAGTGGTGATATTATCCTAAGGAGGATCTTTGGAAAGTTACCTGGACCCGCCCTCATGAATACCACTAGTACCATATACAAGAGGCCTAAAGGAGCTTTTCGAGGCCACGCAAATGACAAATGCTTGAGGAAGGGGCCCTCACCTGATGCTGGTAGCTGGCACTTTCATGTTAGATTTCTCGGTCTCCAGAGCTGTGAGTGAGATATTTCTGTTGTTTGTGTTACTTCATCTAAGGTATTTGTTATAGCAGCATGAAGCCCCAAGGCACAGACTTTACATGAACCATACCTAGAGATTTTGGAGACTTGCCGGCATTGGAGGAATGAAGTCAGAGAAAGAGCAACATGGTGAGTGGTGGGGGCAGTTCTAGGGAGGCCACTTGTAATAGGAAGCTATGAGGCCCTGTTTGTGGAGGGCTTTGTCTCTTAGCTGCTCTCCATTTATCGTGGACTTAGAGCATCAGTCTTCAAGCAATGGATCATGACCCTTGGGGAGTTCTAATAGCCCTTTCTCTGGGGTCACCCAAGACCATTAGCAAACACAGATTTATGTTATAATTTATAACACTGTATATTCTTGTCATTTGCCTGGTTTTAAATGTCATCTCTATACCAGTGACACCTGGGTGTACATGTCCAGTTCCAAGCTATTACCTCAAGATTCCCATATCTAACTATAATGCCACCTTCCCCCATAATATGTCTATCAGGCACTTAAACTCCTCACCAAGTCCTAAGATTGTCCTCACAAACCTCCCTATCCCAGTCATAACAACAACTCCAGATTTCCAGTTGCCCAGGCTCACATTTTGGGGCCGCTCTGTTCTGACTTCCTCTTTCTCTCTTGTCCTCATCCAATCCACTGACAGAATCTCTTCCTTCAGCGTGGGTCTCCAGGCTACTCACTTCCCATCTCCACCAGCACTTAAGTCCCCCAGAACCCATCGTGGGCTGAGCACTTCAGGGGCTCGTTCTTGTTCCCACTTTACCTCCATTTGGTCTGTTGACACAGTAACTGGAGTGCTCTCTCATAAGACATAAACCTGGCCATGCCTTTTCCTTGCTTGAGCTGTCATGGTCTCCCTTTACACTTGGTCTGTATCACAGACCTTGCCCTCAACTGTAGTCTTGCTTCCTGGCCAACCTCTCATTTCATTCTCCCCTGTGCTACTGTCTATGGAATTGATTCTCACAACCCTGATCACCCACATATCTCAGGTTTTCAGACATTCCAAAACTCAAGGTAGAAATAACCTGACAAGAGGCTTTGCTGCCTTTCAGCTTTCTCTACTATCTCCCCACTTTTTTTTTTCACCTTCCTGATGATGTGGTACCTTCTAAATCAAGAGTAGGTCTTCACTGGTTAGTTCATCTTCTATGAAAACACTCTCACACACATGCCCAGAGATGTGCTGTATGTATTAGCTTCCTAGGTGCCTTTTAATCCAACCGAGCTGACAACGACTAACCCTCACACATTGAAATTACCCCTTGAAAAGTCAACACCAAGTTGTAAAACGTTGTAAGTTCCAATGCATTTGACACACCTGACTTGCTGGACTTCTTGGCTAAGCCTGTTCTGCTTTGAACAGGCTAATAACACTGATTCAGGCTCCATCTGGGCAAAGTCATATGGCACAGGCCTATTTTATAGTAAAGTACTGAATAGCTCATGAGATTAAATGGACAGTCATGGCCACAATGCTGACAACACTGTACTATATGATCAAGTAAGCCATGGTTTACATTTCTGCCCAGCTTCCTGAGAGAACAAATATATCGCCATATGTCACCAGTCTGAGAAAGATGAAAATTTCAAATCCGAAGCAGCTTCGGCTGAATGCATATCACTCTCCCACTATCATAAACACAAGCTATTTTAAAGCTGTGATTGTCCTCGGGTCTATTTGGCCCTCAGAGTTTGTTTCTCGCATTCTACTAAGAATAAGCTCCAGGCAGACAGACACCTTGATTCTTATATGCTCACACAAACAGCCAGTATTCAAAATAAGCCAGGAACATCAAAGAAAACCTTTAAGTTTGTGCTAAATAAATGAATGTATCTGTGGCTAAATGGATGACAAGCGAATAAGTGAAGTAATAGTCCCCAGGTTCTCCAATCACTGAGCCCAGGAGTCCAGGGCTGTTATGTGAATTTGTTCCTCTCGATAGCCATGAGAAAACTGTCAAGGGAAATTGTACCCACTGGAAGTGGTCACATTCCACAGGGCTAGTGTGAGCCATCTGGAATACACACTTGTGGGACAGCATCAGCCATATGCTCATTTCCTGAGGATCTTAAGGAAGTGTCCCAGCTAGAAGAGGAATTCCTTCCCAGCCTCTCATCCCTGCTATGAACTCCTAGCACTGGGAAGATGTGGGAGACAAACTGGGAATCTCTGTGAGAGGCAGCCAGTAGTTCCAGTCACTGAGGAGAGAGACATGCCATCAAAAATGCCATGAGCTCAAGCCAATCCACATTCACTTGGGTATCATGTTCTTGAAAGTGTTTCTGGGTGAGCACCCCAGTGCTCTAGTGAAATATGCTCTTTTAATTAACAAAGTGCAGTTGACAGAGACTTATGATCCATGAACCTGCTGGTATTCAGTGTTTCCAGTTAAGAATGTCATTTCAAAGGTTCAAGTGGGATGGGAAGTTGGTGTTTTCTCACAGCTGCTGCTAGAATCTGGGAAGGCTTGTGAAGAGTCAGCAATAGCTTGGCATCTCAACGACCAGCTGGAGCTTTGGAGCTGCCCATGCCAGGCTGCCCAGCTAGCTTCTGCATGCCTGGCCAGGGGGAAGCTTTGTTATTCTGCTTTGTGTTTGGGGGTCTCTTTTTCTCTTTTGTTCCCCCGTGGTTACCTCTGTGGCCCGAGGAGAGGGTCAGAAGGGGGAATACAAATTAACAGGGCATTTGCTACACTTACTTATTGCCCACTTAACACTTTGACTCACCAGTATCATTGCCATCTTTCAGATGTAGAATCCGAGATTTGGAAAGAGCATTTCCCCAGGTCCTCAGAGAAAGCACACACATCTGGGTTCTTTCACTGCTGAATCTAGCAAAATAGCCGGATCCCTGGCTGCCTGAATCCCACACCTAGCCAATGCTATAAACCACCCACTGCCCAGTCTGTCGTCCAAGGCAATCCTCTGAGCTAGGATGCTAGCATCCACAGACAAGGCCATATGAGCACTGGAGCTAGTCCAAGAGGAGGGTTGTGTGAGTGAGTGGCAGATTACAGTAGGTCAGAGGAGTGGATGGAACATAAGGAGTCATGTGATTCTAAGGCAAGGTTAAAAAAGACAAAAACAACAACAGAGGACACTGCACACACACAAAGGACAGGCTGAAAATGACAGAGGACTTGTGAGGAGTATCCAGAAAAGATCCCTTTCTAATAAAGATGGTGTAGTCTGCCGCAATGAGACCCAATGGAATCCATTGGGCCAAGGTCAAGTTTGTGGATCCCTTTGTGCAGGAGGCTATGTCCATCTCAATGTGTTTGTGTATGTGTGTGTGTGTGTGTGTGTGTGTGTGTGTGTGTGTGTGTGTGAATGTGTACACAATAAATGTTCAACACATCCATTTGATGAACAGAACACAGAGAAACAATAAGGTAATTGAGAGGGATTCTATTTCTTTTTTACCTCCTGAGTATTTTTACCATGTACTTTATTATTTTTAAATTAAAAAGCAATAGTAACAATTAGCCCTCTAGTGAATACTTGCTCCCTGCCAGACATCCTTCTAAGACCTTCAAATGACAACCAGTTAGTTCCTACAACAAAACAGTTCCTGTCATTAAGCCTGGTTTAGGGAGAAGAAATCAGAGACACTGAGATTAAATAACTCTGCAATGTGGCACAGAGCCTCGGTAGGGAAGCCAGGGATCAGATCCTTCACAGTGTATGACTGGGAGGCTGTACCTTAATTTTTTTCCACATACAGCCCTGTAAGCATCAGGAAGACTGATGAAAAGGATGTCTACTTGCCTGGAAGAAGATGCTGTGGACTGGTTCACATGAGAAGGAGAGGATACTCTCAAGGAAACTTTGAGGGAACTCTCAAAGGCCCAGCTGCCCTGTGCCTGGCTCTGAACACCTCAGTTCTCCCAGAGAAAGCTTGCTACCACAGCTGATGATGCTATCCAGGGGGTCCCCTGAAAGAGATCCTTCAAATAGAGAAAGCCACGTTAACAAGGCCCAAGGGTGCAGACCATCTGTGGCTTCCCTGGAAAGAGAAGGAACAGAAGGTGCAGGTGGCTTGTAAGGGGGAGGAGGGTGGAGAGGAGGGAGGAGGTCAGCAGGTGAGCCAGGTACATGGAGATGACCTGACAGAATCTGGAATGTGTCCTGAAGCAGCAGTGAGCCTGAGTGTTTCCAGAAGCAGATAGACTAATATGATTGGATTTAAGCATTGAACCTCTATGTCTCTATCCACTCTACCCCCTTCTCTGCTCCTCTCTTTCAGCATGGAGGCAGGGAGTCTGGTGAACCTCCCCTAGGTTCTGTCTTAGGCAGATTGAAACAAGAGCAAGCAGGTTTCTCCCAACTCTTATGACAGATTTTACATAATCAGGTAATAATAACAATGACAACAACAACAATAATGATAATAGCAAGACACAAGGCTGGTCATCTAGAGATGTTCAAAGTGTGACACCCCTGGCCTGTCCATAGACTCCTGTGCATAGTCTAAGATCCAACACAGAGGTCCCTCTCTATGAAGGCTTCCCCAAAGAACAAACTCTCAGTTTTCCATTTCTTCTCTTTAGGACATACTCTACTCCTGACACTGACTATTGCTGGCTGCCTCCACAGATCACCCCTCCCTGGAGGCCTTTCAGAGCTCCACCATTGTATCCCAGGGTCTGACAGGTGCCTAGCCTGTAGCCAATGGTTGTGTACTCTACTACCATGGAAGTTCAAGTTTTGGGGGAGCAGGCATCAGCAAGGGAGGGTAGCTGAGTCTCCTGAAGTAGCTTGTGCCTTGAGTGACGTTTCAGAAACTGGCTAGGGGCTTTGATGGCTTCTTAGGTCTTTGGCAGTGAGTCTGACAATTCTCATGTTGTGAGTCTGTGGGTCTCTGTGCTCTTTGCCGCCAGGGGAGCCATTAACCTACGCTGATAAAGGAACCTGACTGCTTACAGTCCTGGAGACAAGCACCAGGCATGCCTGCGTCAGCAAGGGTCTCATTTGACAGCCTGTCTGTCCCTGCTAATTAAGAGTTTCACACAGTCCATGCTATTCATGATCCTAACAGCTGCTACCACAGGGAGAGGGGAGACTGGTGCTTACTATGCTGTCTGGGCCTGGCATGAAACTCTCCCCTCCCCACTGTTCAGCTACAAGGACAGCCATTCCCTTGCCTGAAATCATATGGGCTCTATGCCCTTCTCACATGCTCTGATCCTTCATCGTTCTACAGTTTCTCAGAGTCCTTGATGCCTGAAGTAGCCCAGTCCTGTCCAACCCCTACAGTGTATCCAGAAATGCTTTCAAATGATGCTTCCCCATCTTTGCTGAATACCTTCCCATTTCCCCAAGGCTCTGGAGCCATGGTCCCACCTGCCCTGCAGCCACATCTTCCCTTCTCCCTTTGCTATGCTCACCCTGGCCTCCCCCTATGCACCTTCTCTTGACATTCCCCTCTCTCCGTTTTCTCTCTTTTAACCCTGAGAGCTTCTGTCTAATTCAAGGTCTTCCCCTCAAACAGAAAGGTGTCCATTGCCTTTCCCTAGGTTCTTACAGGGGCCTCAGCTTCCATCAGCCTTCCAGATCCCTCCTCGCTTCATTTCCCTTCTCTGCTTGTCTACTTCTGAGAACTCGTGTTGTGTATGTATTATGTGGCAGACACATCCTTTGTCACCTTCATTGTCCCCTCTGAACCTCATTTGGTCACCCTAACTTTCTAGCCCCACTGTTGGCTGCTCTTCTCCCACTAAGGCTCAATCTTGCTCTTAACAAAGGAAACTTTTATTTTTAATTGTCAAGGTTACTGTGACTCACTAGCACTGCCACCATCAACATCTTAATAATAATCGCATGGCACACTAATCCCACACCACATGGCCCTAGAGATGGAGAGGTTTTCTCTGCATTGGGTCCAGCACCCAGGAAGCACCCTGTTATGACCAGCATCACCAGGACAGTCACGTCTGGCCTAGTGGAAGCATACGAGACAGAAATATGCCAGGCACGTTCAGGGACAGCTCACAGACAAGCTTGGCTGGAGCTCAGGGCTCGTGTTTAATAAAAGATTAATGAAATTGTCAAATTGACCTTGTCAGTGTCTGTTCAATCCAATTATGTGGCTGTGGCCCCCATGAATGGGGTTAAAAGAGGAGGACACATGAGAGGGAGGTGGAAGCACCCTCGAAGCCCTGAAGGGAAGTCAGTCCTGCCCCATCTCTCTGACCCCATCTGAGTCTCCGGGCAATGCTAGATGTGCAGTGTCCTGTGACAGGGAAACTGCAGCTGAGAACTGGCTTCCACTGATGCCTGGTTCTGCGCTGGGCCCAGGACCTGTGGCAAGTGAGGCAGACTGTCCTTCAAAAGCTCTTGTCTCAATCTGGTAAGCAAGACAGTCACAAAACCAAACAGAAGACTGAGTGTGGTAGCACATGACCTTTGTCGCAGCACCCAGGAAGCAGAGGCAGGCAGATCTCTGTGAGTTTCAGGTCAGCCAGGGCCATGTGTCAATACCCTATCTCCAACAAAACAAAACACACACACACACACACACACACACACACACACACGCACACGCACACGCACACGCGCGCACACACACACACACACACACACACACACACACACACACACACACACACACACGTGGAATTCACTAATGTCAATGAAAGATCCATAACGTCCCAGAGCAGAGCAAGTTCACTTGGGTCAGCTTAGGACTCAGGGTTTCCTAATAGTGTTTCCCTTACACAGGTAAGGTGAAGACAAGTCACCCTTGGAGATGTCAGTAGTAAATAGAAGGGCCATGGAAGAATGTTCAAATGTTCTAGACTGCAGCCGGAAGGGTTGGGAGTTGTGAGGGTTGGAGTTCTTCTATCAGCTACTCTGCTTGGGAGCAAGGTTTGCTTAGGAGAGGCTGGGGCCTTAAGAGACCCAGGATAAGAGACACCCTGGAGAATGATGTCTTTCCAGAAACCACGCCCTGATGGTCTGCATATGGGCTGGATTAAGGAGACATTGGAGATCTCCCAAGCATCAGGAGGAGGAAGTGTGAGCTGTAAGCCTTGTGCTGGGCAGCAGTGCCCATCTTAACACAGGGTGGTCTGCCTGGGTGATCATATTCCTGGGATCTGAGGAGCATTTTCAGTGCACTGAGCTTGCTCATGTCCCTCAACAGCTGGCTGTTCAGCTCAGCACAGCAAGCCAGATGCCATTGCCATGCTTGCTTCACAGGTGAGCAAACAGGTAGAAGGAGAAGTGGAGTCCCGCTCCTGAACTAAAATGTGATAATGCCTTTCCCATTATCACGGCACCATCTTTAAAGGGCTGGAGGCAGAAGCTGGACATCTTGGCATCAGCAGTTTTGATGGCAGATGCTGGGACCCCTGACCCCTGACGCCACAGGCTACCACTTGTGTGGTGATATGTTGTACATTTAATAAAACCAGTCTGGAATATCAGAGAAGAGATCCACCCACAGTCAATCCAGGAGGATCAGAGAGTGGTAACTCACACCTTTAATCCCAGTGCAGGGAAAGACCAGGAGTGGTGACCTATGCCTTTAATCCCAGCAGATTTGAGTTTGAGGCCAGCTTGATTTACAGAGGGAGTTCCAGGCTCCCAGGCAGGCAGCGGTGGTGCCACGCCTTTAATCCCATAACTCCAGAGACAGATCTTTCTGTGTTTCTGTGAGTTCAAGGCTAACTACCAAGGAGTAGTAGCCCACGCCTTTAATCTTAACCTGGATGTGAAACAATTGAATGAAGAGTGTATTTAAGGCAAGCATAGGAAGACAGAGCAGGAAGTAGAAGCCAGGAGGAGTGAGGCTGAGGAAGCTGGAAGACAGCTGGGTGAGATCTGACTGTGGTGTTTCCTCTTTGGTATTTCAGCCTTTTCCTGATATCTGGCTCTGAGTTTCCTTTATTACAACCAGAATTCGTGCTGCACACTTGTCTTATTTTATTTAAATTGTATTTATCCTGTCTGCTTCACTTCTGACTCCATAAACATAGGCCTGCATCTGGATGCTGTTTTAACCAATGAAATTCATGTTCAAGCAAACAGCTGTAGAGCACAAGCATAACCCTCCACAGTGTCTTAGAGACAAGTCCCTAGCACCCTCTTGGCCAGCAATAATCCTACCTACTCACTCTGACAGGCCAGGATCAGTAGACACCCTTATTTTGCCTCCCTCTAGTCAGCACATGGACTTGGCTCTGCCTCGGTTCCAGGCATCCCTGTTTCTCTCACTAGTGTCCTGTTCCACCCTCACTGCAGCCTTATCCTCTGCAATCACATTAGTTCTATCAGTGGCCCTCCCTGCTAGCCATGGGCCCCCCTGCTCAAAACCCTGTGATTCCCTGCAAACATCTCAAGGCCAACTCCAGCTCCTAAGGTAGTCGCTGCAGCTCTACCTTGTTCACCCTGCAGCCTGGCCTCTCAGCTGATCCTGCCTCCATACTGACTTCTTGCAGGGCTGAAGGAACAGTGAGCTAAACACTCACCCAGTCTTTATTCTGCCTTTGAATATTCTGCCTCTGGCTGGACACCCTCCCACACTGCTCTGAAGGAATTTGGGGTTCTTACCTTTTAGCTAGGAAGCTGGGGGAAAACAAGAAATGACAGTGGAGACAGCTTGTGGACATCTGTAGGAGATGATCCAGGCCTTCTCCTTCCTTGTTCTCTTTGCCTGTAACTCAAGTGCCTATCATCTGTCCAGAGGAATTGGTCAACAATTGATCAGTACTCCTCCTCTTGGACACTCCAAGAGAGCTATTAATCCTTGTTTCGCACCCCCTTGAGTTCACACAATGTTAGCCCAAGTCTTGAGACACTAGTGTGTTCTAATCTTTCTAGTTCTACCCTTCCCATCTATCCATCCATCCATCCATCCATCCATCCACCCACCCACCCACCCACCCATCCATCCATCCATCCATCTATCCATCCATCATCCATCCATCCATCCTTCAATCAACCCATCCATACATCAACTCATCCATCCATCCATCCATCAATCAATCCATCCATACATCAACCCACCCACCCACCCACCCACTCATCCATCCATCCATCCATCCATCCATCCATCCATCCATCCATTCCTTGAGGAGACAGAGGCCAGGCCCATGCTGTGCCTCTGTTACCTGCCCTGCGCTATGTTCTGGGACCTAATGAAAAGGAGAAAGGGACTCTGCCTGCTTTACCTCATTATCCAGTGCTGGTTAGGCAGTGGGCCCAGAATAGCTTTGGGTGAGTATTTGCTGAAGTGAATAAACATTTGAGATCATTTTATTGAAATGCTTCAGAGTAAATTTGGAGACAGGCATTCCTCTACTCAAGAGTAATTTAATAACCACAAATGCCTTTAACACAGTGGTGAGAAAGAGGGAGAAGGTGTGTGTTTCTCTTATTGCTGCTGTTAAAATAAATGGCATTTTTAATAAAGTGTCCCCACACAGCATATAGAATATGGCCACGTGACAGAAGGAATATCTGGTGAAATTATGTGCTGCAAAACAGGCTTTTTCTGGTCTTTTGGTTATTAAATTTAATCACTTTTGAGATGAGTCCATACTCTTTTTTTCCCCCCTACAGGCAAGTACACTTGATTAAAATGTGGGCCCCAAAGCACTTTAAGAGGGGAAAGCTAAGTTAAGTCCCCAGAGGAATTGTGGGGAAGCAAGCCAATGGGATGACAGGGCCAAGGCAGCAGCCACAATTTGCTTTTACTTGATGGACGTGTTTATCCCCAGACGGGGCACACAGCAGTCATGGCGTATATGGAAATCTTGCAATTAAGACAAAGTCTAATTAAAGACTACACATTTAAAACACAAAGAAAGCACTCAAGGGCAGTTTCTCTAGCCGCCTCTACCAGTGTGCTGGATCATAAGGTAGGAAATAAATGCATCCTGTTGCCAACACGGTTTCTGGGTGTACCTTTGCCTTTGAAGTCCACTGAGTCAGCTCAGCCCATCAGCACGAACACAATCAGATTTGCTCTGCTCATTGTAACTTCACTGGGCCCTGAATCTTTATCTTCATATTGAGAGCAAAGGCAATGTTCTACAGGGCAATGAGAGAATCAGATAAGGGCATGGAAGGATTCAGCTCAAACATGTCCCTGACCAAGTTAGGTCACTCACATTGCACCTGCATGAGACCCCAGCTAAAGGGCATAGCTAGCACAGGAGCTAAGGGGAGAAATTGGGTGGCGCGCTCTGGTCCCTGCAGCATTCTTTGTGCCCAGGGACAAGGGCTGGGCTTCCAACCATTCCAACCCAAGCAACTGATACTAACTTGACAATGGATTTATGTGTCCCCAAGCACAATAAATGGTTCCTGCTCAAGCCAACTAGCCCTTTCGGCCTCGGTGCTGGGAGGAGAGAGAGGAGGTGCACACGTTATTCTTGCACCCTAGGTTTGACTTAGTCATAGCTCCTGACCTCAGGCTAGGGTCAGGAAATGAATTAAAATCTGTCTCTGCCCTTATAGATGCCAATCTGAGTCAGAAAAGGAAAGGCACAGAAGGGGGCGGCAACTGTCTATAGTCCTTGCTTTTTATAGCTGTCAAAAGCCTTTGGTCTGTTTGAGCTCCTGAGTGAGGAGAGAGTGGTGACCCCCTCTCAAAGCTGAGCTCCAGGCCTGGCTTCCACTTCAGGTCTACAGAGGGGTAAGTGTGAGGAATAAGGCACCATACTGCAACCCTGTGCACACTTTGCTTTCCCAGTGGAGTGGGTCAGGCCGTTTCCTCATTCTACTTTGTGCATATTTGCTTTAAATTACTGAAATATTACAAAACCTGCTTTCTGTTTTCCCTCCTCCATCCAGAAAAAACTATTCTTAAACTGGTACATGTCTTTCCTGCTGGAGTTTTCATACTCTGCCCACACCTGAACAACACTCATTAGACATGTCTAGGATGTCTCGGGAGTTTGAATATTTTACATATAGCCATAGTCTCTAAGGTTCACTTTTGTATTTACTACTTTTACTCTTCAGTATGATTTTGAGATTATTCACGCATAGCAGCACATGCCTTTAGTCCCAGCACTTGGGAGACAGAGGCAGGCAGATCTCTGTGAGTTTGAGGCCAGCCTAGTCTACAGAGCAAGTTTCAGGACATCCAGAGCTACATAGTGAGAACCTGACATTAAAAAAAAAATGTCTAGGATGTCTCAAAAGTTTCAGCAATTTATATACAGTCTCAAGCTCAAAGGTTCACTCTCATACTAACCATTTTTACTAGACACTACGATTTCAAGATTATGTTTTTGATTCTATTTGTGATACACATACAGCTCTGGTTCATTTCTGTTGGATGGTATTTCACATGCTAAAACAATTCAGTGTGTGTGTATATGTATGTGTAGGAGAGAGAGATAATGTGTGTGTAAGAGATAAAGGAGAGAAAGAGACAGAGAAACACTGTGCATGGGTGTGTGTATGTACACTGGCTTCTACTCTTTGCCATCCTGCTTTGCTTTTCAAGGAAAGGAGTCAAGGTCAGGGTGAGCATGGTTTCGGGCCATTCAGGAAAGAGAGCACTTCTCTGATTTTGTTGTACAGAGCAGGGTCTGATGCGCAGCTGCCCCAGATAGAGCTGATTACTAGATATGCCAAAGGTAGGATGAGAACTGTGGCGGAACTTAGGTGTCAGCTGATTAAGTCGGAAGACACTTATCCAGGGTCCCGGGCTCCTAAAGAAAGAGTGGTCAGTCCCGTTCAAGAGAGACTACTGAGATCTTAAAAAGCCCGTTTTAGTTCCTGACTGCTTAAGAGACTAGTTCGACATCCATGTCCATCACATAAATAATCCGATCTCTCAAGTGCCTGTATAAGCTGTTACCTGTATCATAAGTGTTAGTTTATATTCCAATAAATATTAATCTTAGTTTAATATATTTTAAAAAATATTTGTACCTTCATCTGGCATCAATCTTTAAATAAAGGAGCTGTTTTGGCCCATGACAGGCACCATAAAAAAAATAGACAAAAACAATCAAAATAGATTTAAAAAAAAAAAAGGCAAAGTCAGACAGACCGAGCCAGCCCCCCCCAACATAAAAAACACAAGTGAGCCACGAGCCACATGGCAAAAAAATTAATAACAAACTAACAAAGTGCCTAAGCCTTACCAAACAACATAAACTTAATATAAATGTCTAAATCATCTTTAAAGTCCTAAACAGTGGTGGGCGGCTAAATAATCTAAAGCTACAAGTCTATAAGTCTAGACGTCTGGCCACCTGAGACCAAAAAACCTTAATGTAACAGAGAGCCATGAACTTGGCCTCAGAAGGACTTGGATTTGCAGCTCTACCCTCTTATTTATCTGCTGGCCCTGACACAGGCAGGATACTGTTCTTCCATCAGTATAAACAGACAGTAATGCTCAATAAAAAAATATGTGAGGTCTTAGCTGTGAACATAAGAAACATGAAGAGCTACATGAGGAGCTAAATGAATGAGTCTTTGACCCTGTGCTGTGGAAAAGGTACAGAGAAGGCACTGACATGCTCCAGTTGGCTGCCCTTCCCACTGAAAACAATGACAGAGAAAAAAAGGAAGGAAGGAAGGAAGCCAGGAACCTCAGAAGCATAATTTAAAACCTAGATAGACCAGCCCACCTTCAACTCTGTCTCTTTGTAGTTTTTATTGGCTAACTCCAGACAGCTTGGGTCTACTTGGTCCTTGGATGCCATAGTTAGGATTAGCATTGCTACGGCAAAGGTTCATGACCAAAATAACTTGGGAAGGAAAAGGTTTATTTGGCTCACACTTTAATAGCACTGTGCATTACTGAAGAAAGCCAGGGCAGGAACTCAAACAGGACAGGAACCTGGAGGCAGGATCTGATACAGAGGCCATGGAGTGGCTCTGCTTATTGGCTTGTACCCGATGGTTTGATCTGCTACTTTTTTTTATAGAACCAAGGGGCCTAGCTCATGGATGGCACCACCCACAGTGGGCTGTGCCCTCCCCATTTATCACTAAAAAAATGCCCTTCATTCATTAGAGGCATTTTCTCAGTTGGGGCTCCATGTCTGGTTTGCATGTCACATTGACAAAAGCCTAACCACCACATGGGCTAAGCTCCCTCAGTGGTAGAGGCACTTTGCAAAGCCCCTACCTGCCTCCTGGGAAAGGTGAGGGAGTCACAGGCCGGCCCACAATGTGTTAAATCTCTTCCTTTCCTGGAGATTGCAGACAATGAGGCTTTCTGCTTAAATGGCCTAGAACCATCTCCCAAAGCTCCTTAACACAGAAAAGTGCGAGTCAGCAAAATGAAAATAACTTAAAAGGCTCCTTGGAAAAAAAGAACTCCCGGGTCCTGCTCCTCCTGCTGAGGGCCTCTCAGGGGTGGCTCTCATTTCCTTGAGGCCAGTCCAGGGGCTTCCCACTACTAGTTCAAGAAGGAAGTAGGCATTAGAGGCTTGATCTGTTTCCTAGTGGGAGCTGGAGGACCCTTAGGGATCCACTGGGAGTGCTTTGTAGCTCCAGGGATGATGTCAGGGTCATGTCTGCCTTTAAAGGCAGAACAATCATGTGTATTATAACTGAGGTCCATAGAAACAAGATTGTATCAGTATCTGGTTTCTTACAGGCTTGTTTCTAGGGAGAGTTCACTTTCATCCCATAAGGTCTGTGAGAAGATCAGGGAACATGGACACAAACACTTGGTACTCCACCTTAAATGGCTTACAATCCAGTGAGAAAGATGGATTGAAACTGGAACAGTATAGGGAGAGGGGTGTTAAGTGCAGGCTGAGAGGCCCCCCAAACCCTCAAGACTTCGTTGTTAACGAAGAGAACACTAAACTCATGGATGAAAGAAATAGTTTCTGTCAACATGGAGAGCCAAGCATCTTTCCAGAAACTTCTGGGTTAAGACATTGCTAGAAGAGGCAGAGTGAAGACGCCCCATAAGTAGTGACAGCTCCTTGTTTGTTAAGGCTACACATGTGGGGTGAGGTGAGTACCTGAGACTGTTGAGTACCTGAGACACCACACGCCACAGTGCCTGCATGAGATCTTATTCTGGCTAGACTTTTCACTAGGTATTCACTAAATTCTGCAAGCATACCATCCTGTAAGTTATGATCGATGCTGCCTGCAGAGGAGGGAACCCAAGTTAGGAAACTGGCATCACTTGTGCTGAGTCCCAGAGTTACATCAGTGAACTTCCCAGAAAACATGGTGTCTGAGGAGAGGAGGTGTCTGAGGAGAGGAGAGAAAGGAGAGCCATCTGGCATGGAGTTGGGGGCCAGCTGCTGAACCCCCCCCACCTGTCTCTGTCTCTTCTAGGAGCTTCCTAGTGTGTTTCTTCGTCTTGGGCTCCCCAAAATGCTGCAGGTGGTGGGCAGTTATAAGGATTATGTACTAGCCTTCCTTTAATCTAAAAGAAGTTCAGAGGGATCTGTAATAGGAGGTTTCTGGCCCTGACTTTTGGGCCTAACCTAAAGGTTTAGGACCCACAGTCCCACAGAGACACACAGATGCTTTCAATAGTTTTTGGCTGATCAGTCTCAGGCTCAGGCACATAACTTGCTAACTCTGTACCCTTCATCTAACCCATGATTCTTCCTGTTCAGCCATGCAGCTCAGTACCTTTCTTTAGAGCAGCATAGTTGTCCTCTGCTTCTTCTGGCTTCTCTCTGGCATTCTGCTCTGTGCTTCCTGTTCTCAGAGTTTTTCTTAGTCTGGTAACCCCGCCCACACTTCCTGCCTGCCTTTGGCCAATCAGCACTTTTTATTAAACCAATAGGTGGGACAATTATTTACAATGAAACAACACAATCTCCCACAGGGATCCAAAACTTCTGACCTCTACAGGAACCAGCACTCATGTGCACATATCCCCAAGAGACAAAGTCACATATACAAACACAGCACAAAAGACACACACAGTTACTTAGAAACAATTAAAAGTTTTTAAAAAATTATAACTTTAAAAATAATTTACTTAAAGAACTTTTGCTAGTGAGTAGAGTTACAGGAGTCTCTAGTGGAGGATAACAGTAACTTTAAATTATAGTGAATAACTTGGTAAGGCAACAAAAGGTGACATTCATACATCTTAAAGTTTGGATGCTATAACATAAAGTAAAATTCCAAAATCATTTTTCAGGTTCTCAAATGTGTACATTGAAAACTCACAAAAGGAAGAAACTGAGATAGCATATATGTATAAAGCTAATTAGCCAAACTCAGAATATTCCAAATGCAGGCAATACTGTTGGGAAGTGGCACATGTATGTCTGCTGCTCTGTTTGAAATATGGCCGAGTCCTTTGGGAAGAAAGACAATGACACATGCAAAGGTGCTCTTGTCTTTAGCCCAATTAGTTTACTCCTTGAAATTTATTCAACAAAGAAAAAAATCATCAGAAGGAAAACATCAGAAAAGATTGCCCAGGCAGCAGTTCTTACCAGCAAGAAAGTAGAGATCACAAACTGTACAATGAGGAGTTAAGTAAGCAACTTTGGCCAGTTCCAGAAGAGGTATAAAGACGGTAGCTAGTAGACCAGGCCACAGTATGGGCAAAACTGGGGTAGGGGAATGCTCAAACAATGTCAGAGAGCATGGCAGCAGAGGCATTATGAGCAAGGGTGACCGTGAACTTGGACTTGGCTCTAGGGATTATGGCTTTTCTTTTTAGGTCTTGGCTTTCTTTGGAATTTTCTGTTGTAACTTAAACAGAACTGGAGATGAAGACCTCAACCAGCTGGAATTTTGGGTTGCAACCAACAAAATGAAATGTGACAGTGATGATTGCAAAGTCCTGCATTTCATTTAAGAAATGTATTTCAAAAATCCACACGACTGGGGTGGTAGAGGGACTGCAGAGCTGTTACTATGAAAGAAGCCAGAAGAAGGGAACAACAGACTCCAGATTACCAAAGCTGATGCAGAAACAGGCCAGTAGAATCACCGTTCTGACAGAGTAAGGGACACAGTAATAGCACGGAGTGACAAATATAACTTTGTTTCCTCAAACTGTAAAGACATATTGAAGTCAAGACTGTATCCCCTGGGAGTTACTCTAGCCTCAAACTCACATGGTTCCTTATACAACATGGACAACTACAGGGACTCGGGTGGCGGCCCGAAGGGAAGAAAGACTGGGTGATGTCGGCCCCAGATACTCTCAGTCTTTCTTTACAGAACTGCCTAGTTCACTGTGAGACAATTTTATCACTAAGGACGTTGAGTCAACGTTAAGGGGAAGAGGTGGATCAAATACTAGAGATCGGCGTTCACCCGAGTCCTATCTTTGGAAATATGTCCTGAGACAGCAGCTGTAGTGCTCAGAGTTTGAACACAGAGGATAATGCCACAGTGAGGACTGTCCCCACATATCTGACACAGGCCTGTGAGGCAGATATGCCCACTTCCTAAAGAGAAAATTCAAATGTTCTTTGAATTTTCAATTTGACACAAATCAGGATTATCTGGGAAGAAGGACCCTTAACTGAGAAAAGGCTACCATCAGACTGACCTATAGGAAAATCCATTGGGCATTTTTTTTTTGATTAATGATTGATAAGGGAGGGCCCAGCCCTTTTTTGGCTGTGCCATCCCTGGTCAAGTGGTTCTGAGTTATATAAAAAATCAAAGGTACAAGCCATGGAGATCGAGCCAGTTAGCAGCATTCTCCCATGATCTCTGCTTCAGCTCCTGATTCCAAGTTCCTGCCTTGAGTCCCTGCCCTGGCTTTCTGCCATTATGAAATTATTTTCTGTCCAAGTTGGTTTGGGTCAGTGTTTCATCACAGCAACAGAAATCAAAGTGGAATGGGAAGCTAAGATAGGCTAAGAACATGTTCAAGGCCAAGAGTCAGTAATGGAACACAGGGCTGTCTAAACCCAATGAGACATGTTAGCTGTGAATTTGAGCTACGAATTAGCTGTGAAATATGAAAAAACAATGATGTCATCTTGAACCCTTCAAAGAGCCATCATGGCTGTTAAGCTGGGGATGGGGGGCACGTTGATATTGTTATGGTGGAGAGGATATCTAGGTGACATCTACAAGATCATCTTTGACCTATAGGTTCCATGACCTTGTAAAGCTTCCTGGCAGACACTGGTCCATTCCTCCAAAATAAAAGATGACAGAAGTCTGTTGATGTGTCTGTTGTGGACACCAAAGTGCATGTTTTATGTCCCCAGTAAACAAACTAGCCCACAAGAAAATGAGAAGACAAGGAAACTAGAAATGGTCACGGGTTTTGAAGAAGTTTTTCTTTTCTATAAAGAAGAAATACAATTCTGGAATGATTTTAGTCTCGATAATAAACAATAAAACATAATAAAACATAATTTTTTGCCAACTAAGCTGGAGAATAAGTTCAAGAGTGGTTACACCCATTACAGACATAAAGAATAATGCAACTGACATCCCTTTTGGCTGGGGAGAAGCCACACGAAGAAAACAAAAGGGGAGCATTAACACAAATGTTTCCATCAAGTTTTATTCATAAACAATCTAAAATTCCAAGGAACTATAAATGGGCCAGGAGGCAAGGGTGGGAACTGAGGAAGGTGAGGGGAGCCAGAAGTGTGGAGCTCCACACACAGGCTGCACTACATGTCCCCCAAAATGCAGAGAGTCAAATGCAGACATGAAAGCTAAGTTCTCAGCACAAGAGGGCAGCAGGGTAGAAGCAGGAGAGGCACATTCTCTGGTAAAGGAATGAAGAGGGTAGGGAGAAAGCAGGAACGGAGGTGAATGCCATTAGTACTGGAGGCCATTTACCGGTTCTTGCTGGGTCCTTGAGTTGCCTCCTAGGCTTCCTAAGAGCCCAAAAACGAGACACTGTTTATTCCATGTTTCAGTAGAAGAAGTCAATGCTGAAAGAAAGTGACTAGCTTCCAGCAGAGTAGTAAGCTATAGAGCTGAAGAACTTGGATGCATTTACCATCTAACTCAAGGTCCCTGTACTACTGGCCTGGATGGGAACCTGCACTGAAACCCTGCATGGGCTGGAACATCAGCAGGTTATCCCCACTGGAAGGACTTGGGCAACTGACCAGATGGTGTACCCAAATGGAGTTCTATGCCTGTCCACTTTGGGAATTTTAGAGTTGATCGTGATATATGCCAGGAGCAACATGGAAACAACCATATTAAATGTGCAGGGGATGAGTACAAACCTGGTCCTGTGTATAAAATACAGTTACATCTTTGAACAAAAAGCCATATCATAGCATTTCCAGCAGTGCTCTTTGGACTGTTTTCCCTGCTTTCCAAAAAACCAAATTCTATAAAGTTTTTATTTCTTTATAATTAAAAAAATAATCACAAAATACAAACACATCCAATAAACAAAGTGGAACAGTAGAGCAGGTCTTCCTCACACAGTCCTGAGCCAGAAATATACTAGTCCCACCTTCCTCTCCACCTGATGAAGGATCTGTAACTTGGGCTTCTGGGATTGACTCAGGTTCTGCAAATTCAGGACTGGCCCGCCACTAGAATCCAAGGAATCCAAGGGTAAAAGCTAGGGAGAGATCACTGGAACCTCCACAAAAAGCCACCTTCTGTATCAAATTCTGGGAGTGTGAATTAAATAAGGTTCTGAGGAAGATTCCTCAGTTATTGGAGAAGAAACTCAGACTCAATTGCAAATATCTTCAGGTGACTTAAAGGGACTAGCTGAGGTTTCTGTTTACTTAGAAAACACTTTTTCACTGGTGTGTGTAACACCTTAAACACTGAGGTTTAGTAAATTGGTACTTTCAAGAGTGGTATTTGTGTTAAAAGACACATTCTTACTTTATTTCTATTTGAATGAAATAAATTATTATAGTGTAATTATCCCCAGTATCTCTTGATGACTAGAACTAATGAGAATAATTACCATGGATAACTGAGGCTGGGCTGTCTCTACACACTCTGAGATGCTATGGCTAGACTCAGTGCCACTGCAGTAGTCCACTTACCTTTCAAGAAAGATAATGTACTGATTTGTTTGTTGACTTATTTGTTTATTTATTGAGAGGGAGGGAGGGAGGGAGGGAGGGAGGGAGGGAGAGAGAGAGAGAGAGAGAGAGAGAGAGAGAGAGAGAGAGAGAGAGAGAGAGAGAGAGAGAGAGAGAGAGAACTTTTGAAAAAACTGTCTCCTTTGATCTTGCTTTGTTTTTGAGGCAGGGTCTCTCTCTTATTCCTGCTGTTATGTGCCTTGAGCTTCGTGTTCGTTCTCCCCTCTCTCTGTCCTATATTTCCCTAGTAGTTGCATCTGGATTGGACCCAGTTCCACTGCTGCCAGCTCTATCTAGCTCTTAAGTAGGACAGACTCAATCTTTCCTGAGCCCATTTCATTCATGTCCAGTGTTTAAGGTGTCATGCACATTCCAGGGACTCAAAGCCATCAGCCAGTCAATTAGGGGGTGAAACCTCCCTATCCCTCCAGCCTTGCTCTTAAAAGCATGTTTTCTATCGCACCTACTTCTAATTTCTCTCTGCCTTATATGCTAAAGATGACTGATCTCCACCCACTCCCGTGTGTGTGTGTGTGTGTGTGTGTGTGTGTGTGTGTGTGTGTGTGTGAGAGAGAGAGAGAGAGAGAGAGAGAGAGAGAGAGAGAGAGAGAGAGAGGGAGAGGGAGAGGGAGAGAGAGAGAGAGAGGAGAGGGAGAGGGAGAGGGAGATATATTAAAATGGTTTTGTTTTTTTTCACATCACGAAGGGCACAATCTTACCAAAAGCAATTTGTGTAAGAAAGGGTTTATTTGACTAATGGGTGGTCCATCACCTGGGGATGCCAAGGCAGAAACTCAAGGCAGAAGTCTGGATGAAGAAACTGAAGTGGAGACCATGGACATGGAGGAATGCTGCTTATTGGTTCACTCCCAGACTCATATTTAGCTACACTTCTTACATGGCCCAGGGCTATCCACCTAAAGATATCATTGCCCACAGTAGGTTGGCCCTCCCACAACAATCAGTAATCAAGAAAATGACCCAGAGACATGCCAAGAGGCTGATCTGTATGAAGCAATTACTCAGTTGAGGGCCCTTCTTTCCAAGTATGTTTAGGCTTTTGTCAAGTTGACAAAAAACTTAAGAAAAGGGATGAAAGACTCATTGTGGTTCATGATTGCAGATGTTTTCTATTCATTGTGGTGGGGAAAGGCGTGAGGGAGGGGCTTAGGTTATAGCAGGAGCATGTATGTAGCAGAGGCTATCCACAGGGTGGATTAGGATGTTGAGTGCGCTATTGGAACTGGGGGCTAATTATAAGCTTCAAAGGCTTAGCCCCAATGACCAAGCTTTGCCATTTAGGTCTCACCTCTTCAAGTTTTCAAAACCATCCCCAACAGCCCTATCAACTGGAGACCAAGAGTTTCAAACAGTCTATGGGGGAATAGTAGATAGGGAAGAGTGATTATAGAGCCCTTTCTCAGGAAGTATCTAGATTTCTCTGCATAAAATCCTGAATTTGGGGTCATTATTAGCAGTCAAGTAACAGGCACACAGTAGCAAAAGAAGGACTTGAACCCAGGTCTCAGTCTTTGACAGTCCTGTTGTCCCCAACATGTACATCATAAGTCACATGACGTGCTTTCATATCCACCAGGCATTTTCTCACTGTAGCTATACTATAGCAATCGCTCCCACCAAACTGACACACACCTGGGACACGGTTGGGTCTGCGAGGCATGAACAGAGCCTTTATTTTCTTCATGTTTGGGGAGAAAGAGATGAAGTCAACTATGACACATGCTTTAGTTTCTCAGGTGTTTCATATCACTTACCCAGCTGCCTGATGCTATAAAAGTGAGCATATTTTTTGTTTGTTTGTTTGTTTTCTGAGACAGGGTCTTCTGTAGCCCTGGCCGGCCTCACACTCACTGTGCTGGCCAGTGTTTTGTCAACTTGACCCAGGCTGGAGATATCTGGGAAGAGGAATTCTCAATAGAGAAAAAAATGCTTCCATCAGGTTGGCATGTAGGCAAGTCAGTGGGGAATTTTCTTGATTGATGATAATTTGGGGGAGCCCAGCCCACTGTGGGTGGAGCCACCCCTGGGCAGGTGGCCCTGGACTGTATAAGAAAACAGGATGAGCAAGCCATGGGGAGCAAGCCAGTCAGCAGCACTCCCCTGTACCTCAGTTTCAGTTCTTGCCTCTAGGTGAGTTCCTGCCCTGATTTCCCTTCATCATGTGACGTTATCAGGACATATAAGCTGAAAATAAGCCCTTCTTCTTCAAGTCACTTTTGGTCATGGTGTTTGATCATAGCAATAGAAATCGAAGACACCATGTAGCCAAAGCTGGGGCCTTTGACTCCTGATCTTCCTGCCTTACCTCCCAACTACTAGGATGATAAGTGTGGACCACCATGCCTAGTTGAAAACCAACCAACCACAAATTTTCCCTACCTCATGAAATGAGACAAGCCAGGCTAAACAGTTGGGCAAGTCCTGCTGTATAACCAGCTACCATTATTCTGCCACATTGCCCAACTTCTCGGTCTACTGACAAGGACTCAAACCCAATGCCTTTGCCTTAAGACCACATTGCTACTTCAGAGAGCTGGGAAAACACTACAGAAGACAATTCTTGTCTATATATCCTATGGTGAGAGCACACAGAGAATTATTACATTTATTATTTCACAAAGGATTACTGCCTTTACTAAAATATAGGGTCTCATAGTGGCACCTCCCCCACCTATTTAACGCAGGAACACAGAAACCTTGAGCTTTTGTGTATGGATCTTCAAATTAAAGGTTAAAGAATTAGAAAAACTAGATCAAAGTTTTCCACCAATGTCTAAAGCTCCAAACACAAATAGTGAAGGCAACAAAACTTCTGCCATATATTGAGCACTGTATAAATTTCGTCTCTAATCCTTACAGCAACTCTGTGAGGCAGGTTTTCTCCTTTTATGGAACGAGAGTGGAGGCACAAAGAGGTTATGTTAATGCCAAAGCAAGCAGGAGAGCCAGGCTTAGCACCTAGAGGCATTTGTCCAAAGTCCTTGCCCTTTCCAAAATGCCACACTTACTTTATTGGCATTGCATAAAGAAAAGTGCAGGTCCACGGGAAGATGAAAGGTAACCACATGCCAAAAACATATGCCAGACACTGAAGATCCAGCAACCAGATAAGGAAGCAGATGAACAATCGTGAAACCTGCGCAATCATTTGAAATAAAAGGGAAAGAATAAACCAATAGCTACCAACACTGCCTATTTTCTGGCAACCCTGTTCCATAGCCAACATTATTAGGTTCCCAGTAGCCACTTCTTTACAAAAATAGGCTTGAATAATCAGGGAAGCCCATTCTTCCAGATGCTAATCGCAGATCATCTTGAAAAAGCTGTGTGGTCCAAGAATAATCCTTCAAAGTCAGAGAGCGGAAGATGCTTTGCAGACTGTCCCTTAGAGCTGTAACAGGATCCATGGTCCTCATGGGATATCTCTCCTGAGAGTGCCTTACAGACCACACACAACACACACATTTAATATTATAAAAAAAAAAGAGAACAACTGTTTACTTCAAGAATTAATGGAGTTTTTATTGTAGAACAAAATAGAGGAGCAGAGATAGATGTCCTCTGATGGTAAAAATAACAGTTCATATTGTGGTCCCCACAGGGTACTCTGATGCTTTACAGCCTGTGAAAAGTGCTTTTCCCATCCCTCAACAACATGGGGGTTTGAGACTCTTCTGAGCCTCAGAAAATCCATCTGTCTTCTTTGAAGTAGGAAGTCCAAGTCCAGAATGCGACACTGGCCACAGTGCCCTGAAGAACCCCTACCCAGACATGGCCATGCCTGGTGTGGTCTATTTCGATGGCATCATTGCCCGCAATGCACATGCCACACAAGGAAAATGCAAAGGCTTTATGAAAAATTCCAAAGTTTATTGCAAATTGTATTTTGCTTCCCTTCGTTCTTCATTTTTACAAGATTTGTTGATATCCATAATTTTCTCACAGATGTACTTGTTGACTTTGGAGAGTCTCTGCGCAATTTCTGTTTCATCCACTGTTTCTTGTGCTATTCTGTCATACAAACATTCTAGATGGGGGGAAGAGACAGGGAGGTCAAGGATTAACGATAAATTTGAGAACAAGTCTTTTAAGGAGACAGAGGACATGCATCCTGACATACTTTCAAACACTGGTTTACATTGTCTTACATGGTTAGATAGCTAACGTCCTTCCAAACAGTATAAACACTATAAGCACATACTTAAAAACTAGTGGTAGGTAGTTCTCAGGTGTGGCGGCTCACAACATTAATCCTAGCAGTTAGGAGGCTGAGGCAGGTAGTTCTCTGTGAGTTGGAGGCCAGCCATGATCTATATATTGAGTTTATACATAGTGAGACCCTGTTTAAAATTATCAGTGGTGACAGACAAGTCTACTATCCAGATCAATACACCCCTCTAAACCTTCTGAATGCTGAGCTTCTCCCCCTCCCTGTCTTCATCAATGCTACCTATTCTCATAGATTTTGGGTTTTTTTCTTTTGCTTTTCTTATCTCTTAATGTTATCATGTGAGTATATGTCTCTAAACATTTTCTTCCTGCCTTCAGCCTTTTAATAAATGTGCCCATCTCTCTATTGGTCTGACTTGCTGGGTTTACTCAGTGGAACACACAATATTACAGAGTGCAGCTGCAAGTCACCCAGTGAAGCCACCACCTTTACTCATAAGACACGCTCTACTGTATGACTTTATCTTACTTTTAACTGTGTATTTGATTGTCCATACTTGCTTTTGCAATTGCACACAACCTTGCTCATGTCTGAGGGTATTTAATTACAGCTTAGGCATGGCAATCCTGAACATTAGGGACTATTCCTACTCAGCTTCACTAGGTGATACCTGGCAAATTGTTTTCCGAAATGTGCTGAATGCCATTCCCAAGTGGTAATGCATGCAAGTGTGTACAGACTGCTCTATAACTTCATTAGCATTTGACAGTGTCACATCATTAAGATTTGTGTGTGTGACCAAGTGATTACGACTTCTGAGGTTACTCTTTGAGGGATCCCACCATTTGCTATGGTGAAACAGAGCCAGTATGAACAGGGCCTTACGAAAGCCTGATTTTCTGCCAGTCTCCAGGCCTGGAGATTTGGTACAAATTATGACCCTAGATTTTCCACATTATTAACTAGGATAACAGATTCTAAAGTAGCTTTTAGAAAGGTTCCAAGAAATATGAGGGGTAAACATTTGTAAGCCCCTTTCAAGCAATAAAAAACCCTACACACATATGGGTTTGTTAAAGTTATTTTATGTTTAGGCAATTGTTAATTTCCCACAGCCTAGTGAAACACATGATAAAGGAGCAAGCCTACATACATACATGTTGAATAAATGAATGCTTTTCCAGGGAAGACTGAAAAAGTCTAGATAAACATGTGGGGAGATAACTCAGTTGGGAAAGTTCTTGCCTTGAAAGCAGGAAGATATGAGTTCCATCCCCAAAACTCACACAAAAATATTCATGCATGATTGTACATGCTTGTAATCTCAACACTTGGGAGGTAAAGACAGGTGGATTCCTGGGGCTCACTGGCCAGCTATCCCAGAATAATTGGACACTTCCATGCCAATAGAGGGGCCCTACCTCAAAGAATAAGGTGGACAGTACCAGAGAGGCAAGACTGACCTCTAGCCTCTATGGGTACATCCTCCCACACAAATATATTCCAGACCTGGGTGTGGGTAGGGTGTACAATCATGAGCAAAGCTGTGAGTTCTTTTATCTTGAGTTTCCTCACATAGAAAACAGAGTGACAATCCAATCTAAGGAATCATGAAGGATAACCACATACTTGCCTTTGCGGAGTCAGCATACAAAAGCAATTCAGGGCAGTGTCTTCTAAGACTAGCTTGTGCTAAGCCTTCCATTCTCATGGGAGAAGGATGGGGACTAGAGTAAAGGGGCAGCTGAGGCCAGAACCCATGGCTGCCTTCCTTTCCAAGTATGGGTAAGGACTATCATCCATGCTGCGTGTGTGTGTACCACAAATGTGCTTTTTATGGGCTACCTTTTCCTCCTCAATGAGAAAAGTTTTACCCAAAGATGCCCTAACTGGCCTCCATTGCCTCCTGAACACCCCAGGTTGCCCAGTTCATCTATCTCTACTCTCTAGGAGAAACGAGATAAGAAGATGGGAACCAGGTCTTCTGTTCTGCCAACCTACAGTGCCTTCCCTTTAAAAACCACCCCACAAAGCAAGTGGCCTTATCATCTCCTCTCAGAGATCTGGTTCCGGTTTTCATCGTCTTAAATCCTGCTCACTCTTCTGCTTGGAACTCCCCAGCTGAGCCAGGAGACTGAGGTCTCTCCAGCACTCTGCTCCCACGCCTGAGGAGCTTCCTATGGAAGTACAGATTGCAATCTGAGAGAAATCTGAGAATCATGCCCTGCTTCCCTAAGTCAAGACCATCTTAGCAGTCTGGAACCTTGCTCTGACCTAATCTAAATCAGGGAGACGTCTGTGAAGAGATGTTCAAACATGGCTCTCCCCCAGATACCTCTGAGACGGGGTAAGTGTTGCTATCCATTGGTGTGCCAAACTAGATAATCTAGGGAGTTTTATCTCTCCAGTGGTCTTCAAGACAATAAGGCAGGAGAGAGAAGCAAAAGACAGGAGGGTGAGTGTGATGCCCCTGAAAAGAAGTGGAAAGAGAAGGGCATGCATTGAAGAATGTGCTCAGGGAGGCCCCTACAGAATTCCAATCATCTTCATTTCCTGGGGTAACAGCTCTGAATGGCCCCTCAGGTTGATTAAAAGGCTTTTGTTAGATTCTAGTTATTAATCACCTGCAGATGCTGGGAATGTGTCCCTCTGCGAGGGAGCATTTGAGATTATTGCTTAATTAACAAGGTTTATAACAGCGCTAATGTGTCCTATTAAAAAAGTTATAAAAATTAACCAGAACGAAATGCTGCGGCTCATTTAGAAAGCTGGGATACTCTGCAAAAGGTCATTCGACCTTAATAAGGTTTAACTGTCATTTTGGAATTTGTCATGAGAACAAACCCCAGCTCTGACCTCAAGTGTTCACCTTCCTGAAGCAGGGCCAGCATTCTCCCACCCTCTGCTAACTGGTAGGGAATGATTTTAACATCAAAGAGACGAGAAAATCCCCCCAATGCTGAGAGTGTGAAGGCTTCTACCACTTTTATATGCCCAGCATGACAAAAGTATGTTCACATCACACACAGAATAAATACAAGCAGTCTGTATCCTGCCAGAGAGCTTGCCCAGGAGGAACCAGCTAAGAGCAAGCTGAAATCATCCAGATAATTAAGCTAAAAATGGTGACTGTGTTCTGGGATGGCACACAGACCTCAAACCTGTTTGGCTACCATGAAAATGTAAAACATCAACCTCAGATTTCAGTAGAACAAGAGACTCTTGCTGACACTTGAAGCCTGAAACCCCAGTCTGGCTTTGCTCACTCTGCCAAGTGTCCTAGGAAGCCTCCAAGAAAAAAGAATTGAGCCGGATGCTGGGTGCTCTGGGACATGTGGTGGAGCACTAAGAGGTCATGGAGAGTCTCTTGGAGGGATAAGATCCCAAGCAAATCTGTGAGCAGCAGCTGCTGTCACAACAGTACAGGTAGCAGGTCTGTGACTATTCCAGGTGTGAGAAATAACATTTGCAGATCCCCTGAGGCAGGAGTGAATGAGGCTTGTTCAGTTCATTCTGCTAATAAGTAAAAGCTGAAGCCAGAGCTGTAGCCAGCAGTCAGACTGTGAACGTGGGGAGCCATGCTAAGTTTACCCTCTAATCATGGGGGCTCTGAGCTGGCTGGGGTGGGTGGTAGTAAGAGGTCACATCTGTTTTCTGAGAGGTCACCCGGTTACAAAATGAGAAGAGTCTGGAGGCTTTGGGGAAAAACACACACACACACACATACATACACACACATACACACACATACACACACATACACACACACACATACACACACACACACACACACACACACGAAAAAAAAAAAAAAAAAGCACACAGCTAGGCCCGAATTATGAAAGTAGTGGGTCTGGATAGACAAAGAAGGTTTGAGAGGTGTTTAGAAACAGGAAGGATGCAGAAGTAAGAATGTGGGAGGGGGAAGAGGGATGAACCTGTCTGGCTATGCTATTTATTAAGAGAGAACCCAGAAGGGCAGAAGGCTGCATGGAAAAGGTCAGTACTCTTAAATAGTTAACTGTATGTAAAACCGAACAAGATGCTCATAAAGCTGGGCTTCTAATGGAGACGGGGGAGAAAAATAATAATCAAATAAGCAAGAAATGGTGCGCAGAACTTTTAACGGGGGGGGGGGGGGGGGGGGGATGTAAGACAGCAGTGAACAGGAGGCTGACTAGGAGCTTGTGGCCAGCCTGGTCTATGCAGTAAGACCCTGTCTCAAAACAAAACAAAAATAAAACACATAGGTTTTCTCTAGAAACTAGAGAAAAGGGAAAACGGATTGACAGACAGCTAAAGATTTATGTTATCTGAAGAGAAACAAGAATAAGAGAAAGGGAAAAGCCATGTCTAGTGTCGGCAGGGTCAGCTCCCAGGTCTAGTGGCTTCTTGTGTTCAGCCCTTGTTTGGTGCTGGAGAGGCCCTGGACAATAAACATGGAGGAAGTCGACTACATTCTCTTGTGATGGAGGCAGACTCTTGGCAGTTAATTTTATACCCAAACATGACAGTTATCTGAGGGTACCTGGGATCTGCTGAGTCACTGTCTGACAAGTGTAACAGAATTGGAGGTTGGTACCTATCAGGAGAAGCAGGACTGCCTTCCTGAGAAGGTCTTTCTCAGGGTGACTTCCTGAATAAAGCTGCACCATTTCAGACAGCAGCTGACTAAAGGTTACCTCTTATTATCTAAAAATAAGTGCTGCCTTCTTCAATTAATCATGGGCTAGCCAGGAGGGGAGACACCTGTGTTATCGGAAAGGCTGCAGACCACAGTGAAAATGTGTGAGTTTGAATCCAGACTCAGACACCTTGTAGCTGTGACATTAGCTTAGCTGCATAATCACTGAGTGTCTTGCCTCCTTGGTCCCTAGAACATGTGATGTAACTGGCCCATTTCCCAGCCTCACCTGTGACCGTGCTGGCTCTCCTTGGCCTCCCCAGGGCTCAGCCCTCCAACTGATGGCCTCTGGGGCCTCTGCAAACCCACGCTGCCTACTCTTGGCTTCCACTTCCTTGTAAGACTGGTCCTTTCCCACCTCCCTGACCTCACTCTCAACTGTAAATCCACTTGTCCCCTTGTACCATCTCACCTGAGTGCGCTGGTCTCTCTCTGCCCTGCAGTTTATTCCCCTGTCACTGGCTGCTTTGGGGGAGCTGTCAGCTAGAATGCCATCTGTTCCAACAGACTCCTTCCCAACAGAGCTGATGCAGCCCTTTATCTCATCAGATCCATGTGATGCTCAGAAGACTCAAGATTGCCTGACTGGATCCTACATACATTTGTCATTTGGATCTAAACATGCTCAACTGTAGGACCTGCTCAAACAAGGCACTCACCTAACTGAGTCTTACGCTCTTCATCCAGATGTGGCAGACCTGGCCACGTAGAAGACAGTGGCTAGGAATAGACTCCAAAGCCACCTTTAGCCTCTTGGATTTTCTCCTGCTGGCTATTATAACCTGGGAAAAAGTACCTACTACCTCCATGGCCTGGTTTCCTTAACTGTGAAAAGGATGGTAACAGCAGCCAACAGTAGGGTTGTTGATAGGATTGTGTGTGTGTGTGTGTGTGTGTGTGTGTGTGTGTCTGTATATAAAACTGCCTAAGACAGTTTTAACAGAATGGGATATGGCAGGTACTCAGAGTAATTACAGTTATTATACTCACGCTGCTTCCTATACTATACTCCTTACTTTGTACTGACCGTACACTACTGTTGTTCTTATATTTATTTTCCCCAGGAGACTGAGCTTCCTGTAGAGGCACTCTGTGTTTTGTCCTTTCTGTTGGAGAGGGTCTAGAAGAAAATAAGAACTTAGGGAATGAATGAGGGAGAGAAGAAGAGAATGAGAAGGTGAGAGAAGGGAGGAAAGAGAGAAGCAGGGAACGAAGAAGAAGGGGAGGGAGGGACAGAGGGAAGATGAATAAGGACAACAGGGGTAACCCCATCTTTGGATGACAAAGCACTCCCTGATTCTCTGCCTGCCCCCCAACACCAGGAAGGAAGCCGTACCAAGCGCTGCCCATCTCACTGACTGCTCTAGACATGGCTAAAGTAAGAAGTTTCCATAGCACGGAGCTTTACTACTCTCTAGGCACACCCCTTTCCCGTTTACTCTCCTCTGTTCAAGACACTTCTGCCTCCTGAAGTACCTCCCCACACTCACCCCATCTCTGTCAGGTGAGCACTGAAGGCTCTCTTCAACAACCATCTCCCTGAGATTCTCCTCAGCACAGCCACTGTCCCTCTTGCATGGCATGCAAAACCCTGGAGTTGTATTAGTGTTCCTACTCATTTGTCCTGTCTGGTGTGAGCTCTCTGGTGACAGCTATGATGTCTGCCCCTATGTTCCTGTGTCCCATTTGGGGCCTGGCAAATAGGGGCTTAAGTAAGCATTCATCAAATTGAAACAGGCATAGTACATTTGTGTCAGAGTGAAGGACAAAATGTCCAGCATTGTGCTTCCACTGGGTATGCTACCTCTGACGATGCTTAGCTTGTGAGGAGAGAGGGGTGGCTTCGGGATTGCATCCTTCTTTTTTTTTGTGGCGACTCCTGTGACACTTCTGTTTTTCAGAACATCTGTTCCCCATATCATGACTGCCAAGTTCTTCGTGTACTTAGAATCTCCTTGGGTTACTTGTAGCTGGTGCCATTTCTCCTCATCAACCCAAATCCCACTTCCCAGATGAACCTGAAAGAGATAACACCACACCTGCTTAGTCCGACAGGAAGGCAGCTGGAGGCTGCTTTTGTCCTTTAAAACATCCCTTCTCCACTCTAAGGGATTCATGCCATGGATGTGAGAACAGTATCATTCACACAATTCTTGAAGTGCATTAAGCCTTATTCTACAGCTCTGACTTCACTCTCTTAACAGAAGATGCTATGACAGAGCTGTCACTTCTGATAGGAAAATCAAATTCAGCAATGTGAAGTGAGTGACTTCAGAGATCACTCAACTTGTAAGTGGCAGATCTGGGATTCTAAACTGTACTCGTGTTTTTACATGGGTGCTCTGAGCCTGGCCTATGTTCAGGACATTATGCTCTAAGTGTGTTGTACTCTAGAAATACCAGACTCTCTTCTACCTGCACATTCCGAGGCACAGCTCCTGATAACAAGGTTGAGGTTGCAAGCAGGACTCACCCAGCTATAGCAATCACTGGCGCCTAGGCCTCCTTTCCAAGATTTTGATTTAGTCTGGGTGTGGCCTAGACACCAGGATTGTTTAGCTCCCTAGATAATTCCAATTTAGAGCTAAGTTATAAACCTCTGCCAGCTGGCAGGGGCAGAGAAGTTGCCTGGCTCTGCAGCCAGAAGGAGTGTAGCTGGAGTCCTTCTCCAGCTCAAACTGCAGCTTCCCTAACTACAAAGTGGGAGACTTGGATTTCATCTCAAAGATCATCTCTCTGGCTCAGAACATCTAGGATTTGAAGAAACTAAGTGCAATCATAACATATCCGGTTTGATTTTGGTGGCGCACACACCAGAATACAATTTTGTGCTCCCTAGATGAGAAAGAGCCAGCAGGTCAGTGAGAGCCAAAAAATCATGCACCCTCAGTCTGTCCCCAGTTGTGTGCTCCTTAACAACTCACAAACCATTAATGTTCATCATTAAAAAAAAAAAAAAAAAGTTTTGACCTTGACATAGCCATTTGGTTGAGTTTCTGCTGAGCGTGGGGGGGACAGAAGCAGCCTCTGAGAGATGGAAGGGAGGGGGCCTCCTAATCAGCTGACCTTTCCAAGGGGTGTGAGAAGGCTCTGGCAAAGGACTTTGTTTTCATAAAGACCTGCAGGTCATCACCAAGGCATAGTCAGAAAACATCTTGGAGAGGTCCTAGCCTGAGAAGGCATACACACATCCAAATTGATGGCAGAATGTGAGAACAATTGCCCAAGAAATGATTAAAGATTCTTCTCTTCAAACTTGGCTTCGGAAGAAAGGTGGCCAGAGAGAGGCAGCCAGGCCAGCCAGTAATACTTTCCTCATCAATTCCTGAGGTTTTCTAACTATCAAAACAAACAATCAAGCAACTCACTCTCAATGCTAAGTAAATGTTCTGCAGGTCACAGCTAATATCACCTCCTTTTGCTCAAAAGATCATTCAGTATGAGGACAGATAACCAGATCCACCTGGCCTTTCTGTGCTGAGCACTTCAACACTGCAAATCAGTTTGTTCTGCTCAGACAGATAAGAGCCCCGGGGTGAGATGCACTACCAGGGCTGGATTAGCAACCAGAGCCCACACCAAATTTGGCCTTTTTCCCTATTCACATGTGAACTGGAGGTGGACAGTCTGTGCCAGGTGAGCAGACATGCTGAGTGCAAGGTTCTGATGGAGCCATGTCCCTCCCTTGATGA
The DNA here is from genome assembly GCA_033318265.1 of Phyllotis vaccarum. Lineage (NCBI taxonomy): Eukaryota > Metazoa > Chordata > Mammalia > Rodentia > Cricetidae > Phyllotis > Phyllotis vaccarum. The sequence goes on from JARWLC010000002.1 coordinate 61,309,196, forward strand.
CATTCTGAAGCCACCCACACAAGCTTCCTGAGATGGGAGGGGAACAAGGAACTTGCTCTAGACTAGATTCTGAAAGAGAAACACAGAGAGATGCACAGCAACTCTCCTGTATCAGGCTTTTGACTAATGGGATCATAAGCCTACACTACATACTTGGCTTAATTTATGACTCTGGGAGAAAGATGAAGCCATGTAAGCTAATGTTCTAGAAGAAACAGGAACCGTGTTATTGAGTACCTATAATGAACTCAACTTCCTCAATCCTCATAAGGGCCTTATAAATTAGAAGCAGGTAGAAATTACTGTTCTTATTTTACACATGTGAACACAAACTTTGGGGGGCACACTAAGTTTCTTTCCCAAAGACATGCAATCAGTCAATTTAAAAAGCAAAATTTAGTCCCAAATCTGTGTAGTGCAGTTCATGCCTTCCTGGCCTGCCTTGACATAGCCTTAGTGCCAAGGTGGGGGCTAATGTGGTTGGAAAGCACATACTAACACAGTAAGCCCTGTTTATTATGGATCTACCTTTGAGTCTTCTGCACCTATGGGCCATCTCCTGCACCGACTCCCAGTACAGTATACCACAGGCAGGTGGAAACTGGGGGGGGGGGGAGGGGAGAGGAAGCCCGGCTGACTGGCTTTCTAACCAGTGGCTGCTCTGTCCAGCTCACCTTGTAATCACTGACATCCACTTCTCCGAACACTGCTTTCCTCCTTCGGCTAGAAGGCGTCAGCAGTCCTCAATTGTTTTTATGTCAACCCTTTATAATTTTGAATGGCTCCCTATTTCTTATCACATTAGATCTGACCTCCTCAGTCTGGCTCCATCCTATCACTGACCCATTAAGTCCATCCCTCTATAAAGTCTCTGAATACATCCACCTCCTTCTTCCTGTGCTAGAACAGCAGGAGGATGCCAGCCCTAGATGTGGATCCTGTCTCTTCTGTCTGTCGGCTGATTGACATGTGCCAGGAGTAGGCTTCTCTGAGCCTCACTTTTCTCAACCATACAGGTCATCCTCTAGCTCACAGAGGGGTGATCAAGTACTAAGCGAAAGGAATTATATGTAAGGAGAACACACAGCTAGTGGCTGCTCTATCCCTGCCCCCTGCTTCTCCACTGGTTTCTCCGCTCTCACAGTTCTCGGACCCGGAAAGGAAGGGATGTCCTTAAGATGACAGATTTCTGTCACTCTAAGCTATTCATCTTTCTATACCCAGTCCAAATCTGGGAAAGTTATTTAACTGCCACAGGGTTAGGTTACGCCTCTTGTGAAGTACCAGGTCACTCACCTACAGCTATTACTATCGGACTCAGTCCTGTCAAGACACATTCCAGTGGAGAGGTCACGTCTCCCCAATTCTGCCTCCTGAAGAGTGAAGAGTTTAGTTTAGTCTAAACTCAAGTCATATTTAATATATCTAAACATATGAGCATATTTAATATATGGTCATGGCTTCAGCTTCATTTCTGATGAGCAGCTCCTCCTTAGAGAACATTCTGGCATCCACCTGAGTACAATGAGCCAGTGTCATAGAAAGCATAGAAAGAATGGTCCCTTGGCCTCAGAAAGACCCATCACATGTCCATGTGAGCAACTGAGACAAGGGCTGCTGAGGTCAGCACATTCATGGATACCTAGGGCAATGTGCTGTTCCCAGGAGCACAGCAAGGCAGACTTCAAAGAGTGCTGGCCTAGGAACAAGGAGATGTGGCTTTCAGTTCCCACCTGCCCGTAACCTGTCACACAGCTTAGATCAGGTCCAGTTCTGGGTGTATTTTCAAGATCTGTTACTTAATGTGTAAGTATAAGTCATAGTGTTTAAAGGTCTTCACAGTTTTATAATCCAATGAGGTATTATTTTTTGTTGTTTTAAATCAAAACATCTTAAACGAACTATGGATTTATCAGAATCAGGAAGTGATCTGTATAGCAAACCCCATTTAGGTAAACTATGATAACATTTGATCAAAATGTTAGCCTTCCTTGTCAGGGAAGGCTATAAATAAACATGGTGGCTGGTAGGATGGGACTTCAAGAATTACTTTGTGTTGTATAATACAGGGCAAAAGTCATTTCTAGTAACAAATGGATCAGATTCCAGTGACCCAGGACTTGTAGAGCTCTATCTTCTGTTCCAGAGAAGGAAGGCTCAGGCAAGACAGCAGAACCAGGTGACCATTTGGGATGTGGGGCCCACCACCCTGAGGGGCTGCCATGCACTCCCAATGTCTGCCTTCCTTCCTCCACTCCTAGAGGCCTCTGCCTGACTACAAATTAGCACCAAAGAAAAGCTGGGTGAGGGTAAGACCAGTGGCTGGCAAGAAAGCAAAAGAGGCATCTTCAGGAGGCATTGAATGTGTATGCTAAACTTAAATGAGCTTTCGGAGACTTGCTTTCTTGGGAAAAGATGCTACTCTTGCAGCAGGGCTCAGAAGTGGCCTGGCAGTCTTCAAAGCAAGAGAGAAATAGATTTTTCTTGGAAATTTCTTAAGAAAAATTCTTCAATCACTCTACAATGAGATCATGACAAAAAGTAAATCAAGAGACTCAGAATGATTCTCCCATTCTATCCTCAATTTGGGTATATACTCAGATATACACTTTCAGTCCAGAACGCCTATGGAAAGTATCAGTATAATGCGCTTTTTACAGATAAGAACATGGTGGCCCAGAAAGGCCAAGGAACTGCCTGATGTCACACGGGAAGTACAGAAGTAGAGCTACGCTGTGAGCTGAGACTGCCAATCCTACTCCTGTAAAGCTTACTATGACAGTCTGCTGAGTGAAGAAAAGACAAGGCCTATGCCCTGGTACACCAAGTCCTGTCCCTGCAGAGAAGAAAGCACTCAGCGAGAGATGCAAGGAATGGCAGCACATCCAAGAGAGCCCTGAAGAGAAACATGTTTCTATTTTCCTTGGTTTAGGTCAGACAGTTGTGGGGATATATCTAGAGAAACCAACTCCTTTTCTTTGCATTAGGGAATGATCAGCTAAAGAGACCACTCAGAGCATGAGGCAAGATAAAGGGGCCGGCACAGATGACTCCTGGGCAAGGAGAGCTAAGTCTGAATGTATGTGGTAGTGCCAAGGTGTAACGCTAAAGATGGATTTTACCAGGGTGTTGACAAAGGACTCTGACAGACTTCTCCTTACCACCAGGGCTTATGTGTTCTTTCATGATTTGTTTTCAGGAGTCATGAGAGAGGATATGAGGAGCCTTGGAGTTGTGTTCCTGTGATGACAATGAGTACTGCCCATTTATCCTTGTATTCTCATAATGTAGCTGGGGAGCTACTAACATCTACTCTGTGAATGTTGAATGAATATACACTGAGTTGCTATCTACAAATGGGAAATTCACTCTGAGTTAACCTTATATATCCTGGGCATCTGGTTTCACAGGAAGATAGAAAGAATGTTATTGCACTATTAAAGGAATTTAAAAAAATATTTCTCATTAATAAGCTGTTCTAGTTTCACAGTTGACACAATAATTTTTTTAAGAAGAAAAAGGGGAAGTCCCAGCAAACCTATGCTACCAGATCATAAACTCCAGTCATCAGGGGCTAGACTGGGAGGCTGGTTAGCCATACTGGGCTTCAGAAGGCCCGCCATATTCTCCACCTTTCTTCTGTCTAGCAAACACCTGGGAGAACGGATATTGAGCTGAAAACACTACCTTGCCATTGTCTAGGATATACTTGTCCATGACAGGTGCAGGAGCAGGGTAATAGGACGACGTATTTGCTTCCTCACTGAAAGTGCTCCGTAACTCCGGCTCAGGCTCGAGACATTCTGACTTTACTTTTTCCAAGTCAATGGCGGGACCTAGGCAGTTAAGAAAAGAGATCTGTCTGGAACTCCAAGGAAAATAAAAAGCAAATATTCTTAACTATACATCTATCAGCACATAGTGGCACTAAAAAAATTAGCTAGCTTATTTTTGTTTTTTTTTTTTTTTTTTTTTTTATGCTACACTTAAACACAGACTCCAAAGCACTAAAAGGCATGAATGTCACAGGCGGAACCAGAGGCCAGGAATTAACTAGACTTTAGTAATTAAGTACGACTGAAGGTCATCTTCTAGGGTGTCAGTGTCTATGCACAAAGCAGGAGACTCAACTTCCTACATAGGAGAGAGGCTCTGTTCAGACTGCTGGAGATGGGGTGACAATTACCAGAATATGCAAATTTGGGGCTCACCAAGAAACTCATCTCTGGAGCCTAAATGGTGAGGGTCAAGTGGGCGAAGGGACATGGGGAAAGCCATGGGGATAAAGGAGAAGAACTCCTTCCGGGGTCCTAGGATCTGAGCAAGGGCATTCCAACCAAGAAATTAAAATACAACACAGAGTAAACTTCCAATTTCTCGATACGGTGATTGTTAATATTTTTATTTTAATGCAATCAACATAATCAAGTAAGATTTAAACAGTGAAAGGAAGCTGGGGAAATAGTTGCTGTTTCTGGGAGGGGCTCTTTTTTTCTCTACTAGCTTTTAAAATGACATTTTTTTTTTTTAAAGTTACCTATTGTGTCTTGATTATCAAAGACCAGAGAAAATGGGTAAATATGGCCAAATGACTCAGTAAATTTGTCTGGGAGAAGAAGGTGCAAAGCTGATAGTTTCACATGCTGGCCTTGACTAGAATCATGGAGCTGTATGCTGCTGTGGGCTTAACTGAGGTAAGTGATGAATTCAGGGTACAATTTCTTATGCTGGTCACATGGACAACTGGGTTCAAAGCTCTTTATTTACTAAATCTTTGTGTAATGATCTGGTTGCAACTCTCTGCTCAGTTGACATATCCTAGATTTGGGCTAATGGAGGGAATGTCTCTTTGAGTTTACTAGTAGAAGCCCTTATGACAGGGCTTTCCAGAATAAGAGTATCAACCTGAGCTGCCGCTGCTAGCACCTGCCAACTGCAAGATAGATGTTCTGCTGTCTCCAAAGACTTAAGCATGAGCTTTCCACAAAGCTGATCACAGAATGAACAGAGAGCAGAATGGCGCAGATAAAAGAACGCGCAGCGTGTTGGTACAGACTAAGCACCATCCCTGGCTCTGCATCTTTTCATTTCATGACTATACGTGAACGAGCTACAGAAGCTGGTGGAGAGGAGGACAGATAGCATCTTTCTCCTTCTGACAGCATTGCCTAAATGCTTTATACAATGTCACGTCCAGCTCTTATTTTTCCCCTTGTGCCTCAGACCTGGTAGGTGGTCTCCAAATGTTTGCTAAAAAGGAAAAGACCATAACAAGAATGATTCTAAAGTCTCTGGAGCTCACATCGAAGCTTCTTTTCTATAGGTGTGAATTTTGGGGACATGAATAAGTAAAATGTGATCTTTTCTCAGATCTGAAAATTGTAATTACTCTACTTTCCCTTAAGGACAGACTGAGGTGTTTGCTGTCTCATTTTGTTCTGTGCTCAGCGACAGAAAAGAGAAAGCCTGAGAAGGCCACTGTATCCACTGGTTCTCGGGTCATCTCTGCAAAGTCCTTGAAACCTTCTTTCTGCCCCCCACCAAGAGAGAAGAATATTAGGCAAAGGCTTATGTTTCTAATCCCAGCACTCAGACACAAAGCCAGCCTCATCTGGATAGCAAGCTGCAGACCAACCGGGGCTACATGAGACCAAGGCTCAAACAAGGAAAACTCAGTGCCTCAGCGGCTGCCACTGATAACTTCCCCACGACCATGACACAGTTCCCCCTTGCTTACTACCCCATTACAATTAACGTTAAGTTCCCACCATGGCCCACGAAGGCCTAGAACAACCAGCCCCTCTCCATATGTCTAGACTTCAGATAGGCTCCTCTCCTCTGTGTGTTGTGTTGTCCTAGGCCTCTGGACTATTAGATTAGTGTTAATGGCTGCCTTTTGGTCTGCCCAGCTCTCAGTCAGGTAGCTTCCTTCTGATGCCTTGCTTCAAGGTATTAGTCTCTATGTTATAACTTATAAGCTGTGTGTGCAGCCAACTATCCTGTCTTTTTGCGATATTACACCGTGAAGCTCTTCAGGCGCACAGTTTTACTCACACTGCAGCTGTAGAACCCACTGTAGTACCTGGCACGTGGCAGGCTCTTAGTAAATATCACTATGACACAAGGGCAGAGAGGCTGAAAGGGGCAGGTCTTTGTTGAGTGTGAAACTAAGTAGGGGTACTAAAGGAAGAAGTGTGGTCAGAGGAATGCCTGTAATCTTCTGTACAGTTCAGGAAGTAGAAATCGGGACTAGCTGAACTTCAGAGGCAGCTAATCAGAATGGACAGTTCTGGAGGCCATGGTTACAGAAAAGGACTCTGCATCCACATTGGCAGAGCCCAGAGGAGCAGGAATTGGGTGTCATTTCTCTGGCTCAATATCCTGTTAGTCCATTTTCCTGAGACTCTTTTCTAGTCCAAGTGGCTTCCCAATCCTCTACACACATCTTTTCTCTCAGTGGCTGTGCTTATATTGTCCTTTTTGTCCAACGGTCCAAGGGTGACTCAAGGCCTGACTCAAATATCACTTCTCCCATAAACCACTGTGATCACATGTACCAGTGTTTACAGCTGTGACTTTGCTCTAGTTCAAGTGCTACGCCCTTCGTCATACTCTCCCCAGCATTATCTCCACTCCATAGAGGTGTCTGGTGTCTCAACTAAGCTGTGCAGCTGAGCAGATGAAGGGACTGAGAAGTCTTTTTATTTCACAGACTGGGCTCATTGAGCACCTGGTCAAATTCTTGCCACAGGAGATAATATATACATCTCTGACCTAGCCTCATATGAAGAAAAAAATGATAAAAAGTGACAAGATTGAAAACTAATGGAGCTACACACACACACACACACACACACACACACACACACACACACACAGAGGGGGAGTGAGAGTAGGGGTGGGGACGACAGATGGATACCTTAGCATCTAGCACAGAGTGGGTACTTAGTAAACAAGCCCCCCACTGTCCATTTCTACCCATCCATCCACTGTGTGCTTATTTTGACTCTGCTAAGCCATGGACTCAGTGCCCCTAGTACTTAGCACAAGACTGTGTACAGAGGAAAGCCTTGTAACCATTTCCACCCCCTTTCCTATGCTCAGAGTCATCTCCTCGGGGACTAGCAGAGCTCTGTAAACCTTGAGGCTACTGTACTGCTATCAAGGAGCAGAGATTCCTACCACAGTGAGTCAGAACCATTCAACACTGGTGGCAGTTCTCTGCCACAGACTCCTTTTTCTGGCACATGGTATATACAGAAAAAACAAGCAGGGCTGCAGTCTCAGAGAGGGGGACATCTAGCAAAGTCAGCGAAATGCACACCTGACAAAGCTTTTCAGAAGACGTAGGTTTGACCCCAAGATAAATGATCTTAGAAAAGCCACTTCATCTCTGGACCTCGGCTCGGCTTTCCTACTTACAAAGGGGTGACCAAGGGACGCCGTGCAGGCTGATGATGAGGCCCAGGAGCCTAGGGCTGAGGCAAGCATACAACAGAGGCTCAGAAAATGGAAGACAAATGGGGGAAACGAATCAGTCAGTAAAGCACATGTTCAGTATTACAGACTCAGTAAAGAAAAGGACAAAAATCCAACAACAACAACAAAAAAAACCACCAAAAAAAAAAAAAAAAAAAAAAAAAAAAAGCAGAGGGAGGGCTCTCGTGCTTTTAATTTACGATGGGGGGGGGGGGCGCTTCATTGCAAATTTTAGTCGGCTCCACTCCCGATGTTGGCAATTTACATCTCATTACAACAAATGCTTCAGATTGCTGTTTTGCTTTTTAAAATTTCTGAGGCATTGTTCTGCCTCAAACACATGTGACCGAATTAGCCACAATAATAAGCACTTACACTAGGAGACAACACTACATTCTGGCGCAGATATTTTAGGTAACAAAGGAACTTTTTTCATTTGTGGGAAGAGTAGGAATAAAAAGAAAGGCCTTTTGATCCACTAGCATTCGAGCAGTGACACACACTTGAGGTTTATTTTTGGGAAAATACACCTTCCATGGAGAAAAACCTCTTAGCCAAGTAAGGAAAGCTTTTACAAGAGCACAAAAGGTAGTTCCTGTCCCCTCCTTCACTCATTCATGAACTCTGTTGCCACACACGCTCTGACACAGAATCCACATAAACCCACTCACCACACAGGCTCTGACACACAACCTGAACAAACCCACTCACCACACAGGCTCTACACAGAACCCATGTAAACCCACACACCACATCAGCTCTGATACACAACTTACATAAATCTCACCACACAAACTCTGTAAGAGACACTGAGGACTCCAGGACAAATAGAAAATATTTGAGCTTTGGAGAAATTTGTAATTCATCATATGAAAAATTATGATGTCATAATCAATGTGATGGGCGCACAGTAGAGTTAGACTAACAGATACAGTTTAAATTGTGTATCTTGTATCATCTACCTCTGTAAGTCCTGGTGATTCCTCTTATAAAATGTAGATTGAGTCGCAAGGGACAGCAGTCTACTTATTGGTACCTCAAGGAGATGAAATTGTTCTATGCCTTCATCTTAATTCTGAAAAGTTGCCACTTGATTTGAAGAGGTATAGAGGTCACCAGTGTCTTCAAATCATATACATGTTTAGACATCATTTTTTTCTGATTTATTTCAAAATCAAAGAGTTCATGTTAGATTTCCTCTTAAAAGGATTAAATTGCATTTATTTCTGTGAGCCTATAATGAGCTTGAAGTACAGTAGTACAAGTCTAGCTTTCCAAGTGAATCAACTCGAAGCTCCTGAATGCAGACAGAACACATACTGGGCACAGGAATATTTTAGACTAGAATAAGGATTATCTGCTTTCTTGAAAGGGATCTGAACATGGACAGTGACGTAATAATGAAGAAAATAAGCAGGGGCCTTGGGAAGAGGGAGGTGATTCAGGTAGGGCAGGTGGATGTGCCTTTGTGGCTCAGGGCAGAACAGGATGGTCAGCCCCTGTGGACCTCACATGGAGGGTAGCCTTGACCCCTTTCACCTGCTACTGGAGCTAAGCACCTCCTTAGCTTCTATTAGGGTGGAGATGATCTGGCCTCATTTCTTCAGTGCAAGCCAATTACATACCTAGTATGGGCCAGTGATGGGATTCACAGTCAAGCATCTGGAGAAATAGGTGACAGGTGCTTGTGACAATTGCTGTGGAAATGACAAGAGGACTCTGGAACAGAAGCAATAGCAGCCATGCTTCATCTGGAGAAGACTAGGATGCCTCACAACAAGGGATATAAACTTGGAGGGTGGGCAAGCGATAGCTGGGTGAGGACTTTGGTGGGGTCTCTTCATACAGTGAGGCAATCGGAGGGAAACACAGGCTGCCTGGCTGGCTCTGGGCAGTCTGACAATCTACACACATCCGGGAGGGAAAGGACTGTACTGGGTAAGTGATTAAATGATCCTAGAAGGATCTTAGAAGGAAGAGCTGATCTGACTAGGCAAAGCAGGGGTGACTAAGGTCTAGGAATTTTTTCTGCCCAAGTGGCGGCTCTTCAGTCTTTGGCCCCTTCCCTCTCCATTTCCTGAGGGTGGTCTGTGAACAAGGCTTGCTGGGCTGAGGCAGAAGTCATTCTGGCATGAGGCCTGCGCTGGGTACGATCCCAGCGGACTCTAAGGAGGCCTCCCAGGCTGGCTAGATTCTCAAAGAATCTGAACCAGAGAGCAGCAGAGAAGAAATGGGTGAGAAAAGGTATGAAGCCCTTCAAAAAAATGAGGAAGTAAAAGTAGACCCAAACCCATGGTGTTGGGCATCAAGGTATTTTTTCCTTAATTTGAGGACCCTTTTCAGTGACACATTGGAAAAGGACAGAAGACTGACACCTATTGACCGTCAGCTATGTTAAGCATTTTACAACAAATTTCTTTTAAGAAATCTCTTCCCCTCACTGTTATTATCTGTTTTACCATCTTTGAGTGAGACATTCACGGTAAGAGGCAGTCAGTTTTACTCACTATTACATCCAGTACCCAGCACATATAAAATATTCATTAGGAAGGACTGAATAAACTAAGTTAAACATGATGGAAGTCCTGAAGACTGATCTCATTACCTCCTGAGAGGTTCAATGAGGTGCAGTGACACACGGAAACCGCATACGTGCTGACTGCTCAGGTTCAGGGTTCTTGGGCTCCTGGGCCTTCCTCCCTCATCCTTGTACTTCCTCATCTAACTCTACTTTCCAGAAGTTTCACGGGCTTCTCGTGTCCTCTAATGCTCACTCTACAGGACGCTCATCTCCGGCCTTCCCCTACTCTACTAGACCATCTCCAAGAGACTCTGCAGTTGCGTGTGAGAGTGTCTGAGAGTCACCAGAACTCATGTGAGCCTCTGGGAACTCTGAGCACGTACTTCACTGGTCAGGTAAGTGTACTTACTGTCTTCATCTCTTGCTCTCTCACCCACCCCTGCCCAACTATTTGGACCTCATCGCATCGGAATGGGAAGAGACAGCCAAGATAGTTTGTGTTTGTCCTGCCCGAGCAGTGTTGAAGACCTTGCACAAGCACTTAACGCTTAGGAAATGGCCATTGCTCCTTTAATTGGATCAGTTGCAGCGTGAGAGTTTGAGGTGGGCACCAGTGGAGTGGAGAGCAGAAGGGCTTGTGTTGCCCACAAGCTCCTAAGGGGATGCTAAGTGAACAGGAACAAGAGGACAGGAGCTCTCTCTCGGAAGGCAGAATGTATTATGTGGCTGCACTTCCTCAATGTTCCCCAACATCTCCAGAGATGTCCCAGGCGTTTCTTTCAGTTCTCTGTATACGTCAGCCTCTCTTACAACTCTGGAACTTTGTTGAGACTCTCCTATTGCATGGGATACTGTTGGAGAATTACAACTAAATCCCTTCATTTGAGGCCTTCTAAAGCCACCAAAGCCCCCATACTGCATTAGTGTAAAAAGACCTCCTCTATCCTCTCTAAAACCAGAGGCCTAAGAGCAAAGCAAGATTCACACTGCACTTTAACTAGTTGCTGCTAAGAGTTGTGTTTAAGTCTCAGAGTCTTAGCCATTTAATTTCTCATGCCCAGCAAAAGACCTGAAACAGAAAAGTATCAATAAAAGTTTCTTGCATAAACCCTTTCCCTTAGAGTGTCAGCTATCCAATGACAGGAAGGTTGATGGGAAGCATCCTGTGTATGTCTAGAGGCATGTTACAGGTGTTTGAGGGGTTTCTTTCAAGAAGGCTGCAGGCTTCATGACCCACGGGTCTAGATGAGCTCTGGGTCTGTGAGAACTACTCCCAACTGAGACAGATGCTTAGGACAGCAAGAGAGTGTGGACAGCCTCTGGGCCTCATGGTCAGAATGAATCTGTCCATCTATTCCAGCTGGTGAAATCCCCGTATTTGTTTAGATTCCACGTGACACAGCCATGTTCTTTCCTCTGGGTTTCAGTTTTCCTATCTATTAAGATGAGAATGAAAAGATTGTCTGTTTGTTTGTTTTTCTAAAAAGATAATTTTCATGAAAACTATAGGAATTTCTGGCTGGAATCTTGAGAGAATGTAACCAGATAAGACAGATACTATAAGGAAGTTAGTTAAGCAGGAAACCTTTGAAAGCATGTGAGTCTTAAAAGCTCCAGAATCCACAGGCAGGGATGGGAGGGGACAGTGCTGGAGATGCACAGGGGCTGACTGACTGATCATATTGCCTGATATTGGAAAAGCAAGATAGGTCTCTGTATGAAACCTGGTTCTTCCTGAGGCTGTGGCCTCAGGCAAATTACCTAATCTCTTGGAGCAGCCTGTTCCCTCATCTTGCATCCTTCTATGGCTGAGGTAGTTTTATGTATAAAAAAGTTCCTAGTGTTTGCTCCAGGGCACATCTTGAGGGGCAGTGAGTTGTAAACTGAACCCCTATTTGCATTTCCTGACTGCTGCAGCCAGCAGAAAACAAGCCTGTCACATGGCAAAGCCCAGCAATGTCTACATTGTCTAGCTGCCTAACAGCTATCAGAGGAATAGGAAGAGATTTTCCATAGCCCTATCCCCTTGACCTACAAAAAAATGGTTCCAAGAAGAAAAGATAAAGAGAGTCTAGAATTATGTGTCCACCTTAAAATCACACTAACAAATAATCTGGCATCAAAGTGGGTAATTCTGATAAGCCTACAATTCAAATAGATAGGTAGGTAGATAGATAGGTAGGTAGGTAGGTAGGTAGGTAGGTAGGTAGGTAGATAGATAGATAGACAGACAGACAGACAGACAGACAGACAGACAGACAGACAGATAGATAGATAGATAGATAGATAGACAGACAGACAGATATGGTTTTCAAAATGAAGATGGCCACTATTATGGATAAATGATTTCAGTCTCACTATTAGATCATTTTGGGGGCATCCACATAGGGCAGCACCAACTATACATTCTGGTACCACTCCAACCTTGGGAGCAACTGTGAGCCCCTGGCCTTTTCTTTTACAATATGGATCTTACATAGTTTCTTCAGCCTTCTCTCAAAATCCAATGGTTTTTAGTTTTCCTGCTCACTAATGAGAGTGACCTGAGGACCCAAGATAAGGAAGGCAAAGGGCTCAAGGAGAACCTAAGCAATGAGGAGCCAGGGCTGTATCCGGTAATGTCTGAAAGAACTGACGGGGTCTCTGAGATAACTGACAGGGCTGGTCAGCAGACCAATGGAGGTAAGGTAGAATTTCACTCAGGAAAACCAAGTGAAGGAGAGAATTCTAAAACTACACAACACACAGCTCTAAACCGGATGACTGAGAAAGGTGGAAGCTTAGATTAGGAAGTTAGGGGCTGCAGGAGGCACTAGGGGTTAGCCAAGATTAAGATGTCCCCTACCATATCTGTGTTCTGTGGTAGAAAGCTGGGAGGTGCCAGGCACTGGACATACACTGTCCTGTGTCGTCCTTGAATGACTCTGTATGCCAGTGTAGGAGTTACTGAAGAATCTCATGTTTGTGTCTGGCAGACTTCTTCACTACAGAGGTTTACTGCATTGTCTTAGCCATGATGTTTGGGGTCATCACTGACTCTGTTTCAAAGACGAACAAAGTAAAGCTCAGCATGTAATTTGTCCAAAGACACTAAAGTAGATTCTGGAAGAACCAGGACTCAAAACTCTGGAATTTCTGCCCTTAGGACCCATGCAGACTTTAATCATTAAGTGGGCTCTCTGCCTGAATGTGCCAGGTTTAAAGATTCCCATTTCACAGAGAAGAAAATGTATTTGGAAGTGTTAAACCATCTGCTTCAAGTCACACAGGTAAGGAATTAGTGAGATTCAAGCCCAAGTAATATTCATCGCCAAAGGCCAAGCTGCCTCCAGTCCAGAGGAATCAGCAGGAAGCATCCGGGTGACATTAGCTGCCTTTTCTAGGGCACCATCAGAGACCTGGGCGTAAAGGAGCCAGCTCAGACCACAAAGGATTTTAAAGATCAAAGCTGGTATTTTAACAGACCTTGGACAGAACACAAGGCATAAACTCAGAGGGTTACAGACGTGTTAGCAATCCGGCTCTGCAGAGCCAAGACAGATACGCAGGCCAGCCGCCACAGCTCTCCTCTTCAAACATTTCAGCCTGCTTATGATCTAGCCAACAGGGGCATTATCTCTTCTTTTCACATGCTCTTCTTTCAAATGGAGATAATAATCCTTACCTGGCCTTGCAATAAAGCTATTGAAATAGTCCAATGAGATAAAAATGTCAAGGTGCTTTGAAACCTATAAAGTGCCACGCACATGCAAATTACTGTTATTATTCTTATTATCTCTCCCTTGGCTGGTCAGAATTCATCACCTGGGCCTTCCTTGACAAAATATACACAAAATCTAAAACAATTACCGGCCTTCCTCCTGCAATTACCGTGCCAATTTTACTCTGCCTGGTGTGAAGTATCCATGTTTGTGGCCCCGACACAGCTGTGTGGGTCCTCAAGGCCAGGGCAGGCCTACTCCTCGTCACATTCCGCAGGGTTCTTTAGAGAAGTACTGACCTTATGCCACTTGGTCCATACCAAAAGGAATGACACTAAGGAGGCTGCCTAAACTTGTTTTTGTCCCTGTGTGTTAAGAACAGGGACTTGGGCTGGTGAGATGCCTCAGCTGGTAAAAGCACCTTGCTGCCAAACCTGATGAACTGAGACTGATCCCTGGAAGACACAGACACACTCCCCTCACATGAGTAACAATAATGTAATTAGAAGGTATAAAAATGGGACTAGCTGAGGGAGGCTGGAACACACCTTTGCTCCCACATCCCAATGGCTCTGCTTCACTTCAGCTCCTCGGCCTTCCTGGGGGCTGCTATCCCCCAGTTTGAAAACGCTAACCCACTAGCTTGCAGGCACTCCTTATGAAGGCTACTGGCTCTTCCATCTCTAGGTTTCTAACATCTATCCCTATCTATTTTGGTACAAGTACGATTTCAATAAACAGTTGCTGAAGATGAATGACTAAATGAATGAGTAACTCCATAAATCAGCATGTGCCTTGTAAGCAGTGATGTCCTTATGCTTTTAGAATCCTCGGCCCTGGCACTGATTCTTTGCGGGGATGGAGAGGGAAGAAAAGGAAGTCCGACCTGCTGTTTACTGAACACTGACTGTGTGCCGGACATAGAGTCAGACGCCAACAGTGCATCCTTATTTAATTTTGTACAAACTGAGACAAATGACCCTCTTGGGGTAGAATGTGAGGTTGTGTCCTGCCAGAAAAAGCTGTTTCCCAAGCTAAGATCATAGAGGACGAGGATGGTCCTTTATGAGGGATGGTGAGGTTACATCCATGTTGGTGACAAAGTCAGAGTGCTGAAGAAAGCCACGGTGGGAAATGTCCTGAGACAAGCACCCTGGACCAGTGTGGTCTTCTTGATGCTTCATTAGCAGAATGAGGGCCAACCCCTACTCCTGTCATTTCTTACCCTTCCCATGAGACACACTGGACGTTTCCAGACAATGAACAGAAGAATGAGTGGGTACAAATGAACAAGTGTGCCACCCAGCCAAGCCTCTGAGACCACTCCTGCCATCCTGCAGTCCTTCATCCTTCAGTGTGTGCCTCTACCCCATTATAACCCCTGGCTGCCAATGAATCTGGTCCCCAAGCCTGATGCTGTCATAAGTCAGGAGCATCAAGAGGACAGGCTACTGCATTCTGGCTCCTGGCACCTACCTTGAGACCCCCCCCCACACACACACACACACACTACCAGTAATCCTCCCATGTGGGGAGAAATCCTCTGAAAACTGACATCTCCTGACCTATCAGCTGACCTAGTTTCTGGATTACCTGTCAGGATATAAATGACCTAGGACTCAATGTGGACAAAGGACTTTGAGCTGGGACCCTAGTAGAAGAAGGCAGGTGAGTCCTTTAAGATCAAGAAAAAAGCCTGGCCTGATATCAACTTGGGCCTTAGAGGGCATGTGGAACTGAGGCCCCTCAAGGGTCTGTCACTTTCAGGCTCTTCTTACCTGCCCTGGTTCTGAGTGGTGTTTACAGAGTAACTATTTTCCCAGAATTGAGGGAGAAGGGAGGTGTGCTCAAAATGTGGGACCTTCTCCCACACTCGTTACTCTGAACTTTAATTCTATGTTTATGCATTTACCTCCAACCTGAAGGCCTACCTCCCAATGTTTTTACCTTCTTCACATCTCTCCAGGTCTGTTGGCTGAGAAAGTACCCAGTGGTGTTGGATTGAATGAAGAAATAAACAGACATCTATAACTCATTCTACCTTCTACTGTCAAAGATAATGAGAAGTAGAGAAGTTGGTTAACCTGCCCAAGTCACAAGGCCAATTACCGATTGGGAGAACCAGAGTTAAAATCCAAAACAGACCCGATCTTAGCTTCTCTTCCAAAGGATGTAGAAATAGAATCTGAGCAACAAGAGTACCAGACACTATACTGTGGCTCCCAAAGCTGTAAGAGGGGCATAACAGCCCCATTTTAAGGAAAGTAATACTGAGGATCAAAGAGTTGCTGGCTAACCAGATTGCACCTCATTCATTCTTCCCACCAAATTACACACTTGCCTGCATAGAAACTCACTTTTTAAGGTTTTTTCTTTTCAAGTGGCTTTTCTTAGCAATCTTCCAAAAACGGAATGCCATATTTCTACTGTCCCACAGCCTCTGTGCCTGTAAGATCCTCTAGAGCAGAAGGCAAGGTGTACATGTATGTGTGTGTGTGTGTACATCTGTGTTTTATACATGTGTGTGTTGTGTGTGCATGAGTATGTGCATGTATATGATGTGTCTGTACATGTAAATGTGTGTTCTAAATATATGAGACTGCTGCTACTCAGCACTAGGCAAAATGCCTGACAGGAGCCCAGAAAGCATTGGTGAAGGGAACCAGGAAAAGGGGGAAAAAGTTAAGAAGGAAGGAAAAGAAGAAGAAAAGGAAAGAATTTTTCAAAGGCAGAGTTAGAATGTAGGGAAGTTGGAATTTGAATCCAGGCCTGTATACATCCCTAAAATATGCAACCTTACACAGGCAGAGACCCTTTGATTATTAAGGATCATGTAGAATTGTCTTAGTGTCAATTTACATGTTAATGAATGGAGTTTAATTGTTCCTAGCTGGAGCAAGGGCATGTGATTTCCAAGTCACTGCCCTGAGAGCACAGGGCTCTGTACACCATGGTGGAAGCCACCTATATACTTGTTGCTGGATCCGTCTCATTGTGACAGCAACCATAACACATTAAAGAAAAGATGGCCACTGGCTGTTATGAAGACACTCAAGTCCTGCAAGGTGAGAAATCCTGCATGGTCAAGATACCAACTAGAGTCAGTCAGGTTAGGTTTGACTCCAAGTGTTTTAGGAAAAGAAGCATCTGCTTACATAAAATGTGGTTTCTTGATGCCCAAAGATGGGGTAGTTTCTGAAGTCTAAACTCAGTTCAGGGCCATGCAAAACAGGTAATTTCCCCCAGGAGCTGAGCTAATGGTGTGGAAAGTTTGCAGCAGGCATGATTGATTCCCCATCCTCCAGAAGTTGTTCACAAAAGGCCCAGCACAATCAAAGTAAAAGTCATTCATCTGTAGGTCAGGAAACATGTTTCTCCCTGAAAACTGAATTCTACATTCAATGTCTACAGGCACTACAGGACCAACACTGCCTTGTTAAATTCTCACAGTTATGGCTTCTCACTGAGGTTTTATTGTAACAAATACCTTACGGATCTGAAAGTCACTTAATGTCACAGTGAACCTATGATCTGGGACAAAGTCAAGGAGAAAGCAGACCTGGAGAGAGGAGACCCTTCCAGCCCATTAACTATGATGACACAGTGTGAACTGGAGGTTTGTCTCTGGCAACCCCTGCCCTGCTTGCTCCTCTGTGTCAAGGCCAGCAAAAGGCCCCTGGTTGATCACCATATATACTACTGAGTAATACTACTGAGATATTACCATAAAAACATACTTCACCTGAAAATGGAAAAAGGGGCAGTGTGAATGCAGACCTGTACACCAACTGAAGAAGGGACTCTGCACTTCAGTATATAGCATGTATATAGATAATAGAGACCTTCCTTTTTCAATGACATATTTGGAAGTTTTGGAGACAGGGCCCATGTTTCTAACCTAGTTTACTTCTCTTTTGAGGAAAGCACCCTGCTGTAGGACCATAAGGATTGTGAACCTGTGGCAGAACAATCTTTTCAGTACTCACTGGTCCCACCTTTCACACCGCTAGAGTCTTACACTTTGCAGGAGGTTTGTGTTTGTGTGTGTGTGTGGGGGGGGGTTATTTTCTCACAGTCTCTTGCCTTTAGGATCCATTCATTCCAGCCTCTATACCACTTCAGATGAGAAATCCTAAAGGCCAGGGTGGTTCTCCTGTGAGCAAACCAAAGGAATTTTGTGTATATTTATACTAATCTTTACATACTTCCAATGCACAGCTTTCTCGTTTCTTTTGCTTTGTAGTGGGTTGAACTCTGGGCTTTGTACATACTATGCAAGCCTTCTACTGCTGAGCTGCATCCTCCAGTCCTCAAAAGCAATTTAATGACTCCCATCCCTACCAAAGCAATCCCTGACTACCCAAGATGGTAGCTTTTAGCATCCTTATCCTCTGCATCTGCAACAGCCTTCCTAACATGTCCCATGTGTCTCCCATACTCACATGTGTTGCCCTTGAACTCCTCAGGTGCCTAGATACAGAGCCCACCTTTCAAGACCCAGGGACTTTCTAAAGCCATACAACCACCTACAAATATCCTGTTGATGCTCTGAACTTTCTGGTCATGTTAGCAGGATTTCCCCTTTGTCACTTTGGCTCACAGTAACAGTATGTGATTCAGGCCATATCCAGTTTTCTTTACTGTTCTGAGGCCTGCTTGGAGGGCTAGCCCAGGTCCCTGTGCCACCTCTTGCTGAATGAGCAGTTCTGTCTTCTCTTGATCTCTGAACCACATTCCCCAGTATTCTTACCACAGTGAGGCCAACGAGCATTCATGGTCTCCCATCATATTCACTCCTCCTTGGAGTGACAGATGAACCAAGTCTCTCTCCTTCCCTAGCCTCAAGGGCACTTGACCTGCTTTCTCCCCTTTATCCTGCTGGAAGAGGAGCTGCAGGAAGGTGACCCTCCCACTGTGAGGAGTGGTAAGCGTCCTGTCTGGTCACTCACCACTGCCAAGCCGCAGGAGTAGCACATCTTGGAGTCTCCTGTTGAGGTCTCGGAGCTCCTTCATTTCAGACACCAGTGCCCCATACTCCTTGAGCTTCTTAGCCTGCTGTACCAGCTGCCTCCGAGTCCGCTCCAGCTCCTGCTGGAGGTGGCGCATCTCTTCCTGTTGCTGCTGGTAATTTCGCAGAAGCTCCTCATACAGAGCTCGGGGCACAACGGCATCTTCCAGGCTGTCCATGTCCTCTGTGCCCGGTGAGGCCTCCACAAAGACCTCTTCCGGACAAGTGCTGTGACCCAGGCTCAGGCCGTTCTGCTTCTCTAGCCGGGCCACCACTGCCTCGATACTCTTGTGGGCCGCTTCGCTAGGCTTCCGCCCCTCCGGTCTCTGTGTAGGACAACGAGAATCAGTTCAGGCAAGGGCAGCTGGGACTTTCTTGGACTGCAGCTCAATATTTCCCCAGACAATCCTAGAATCACAGAACCACAGAACATCAGTGTTTGGAGAAACCTGTTACAGACACAGTCAAAGCCCTTCATTTTGCAAATGGGAAAATAGGCTCAGAGTGCTCTTGCCAAAGGTCATACAAACAGGTGGCAGCAGAACCAGGTCATTCTTTAATGCTAACATTTCACTTTTTCCATTCTAGCACTCGGCCTCTTGTATGCACATATCAGGACCACTCTTCTAAATTTCCCAGGCCTTCCTAGACTCCGTGGTCCCTGGACAGTCACTTGCTGATGGGGGTGTCCATGTGGATTTTTAAAGGATCTGGCAGGGAGACAAACTGGCCTGCCCAAGCCATTCCAGAGGAATCACACTCGAGAAAAACTCATATGCAAGGGATTCTGTCTTGTAACCTTTTTAAGACTGTTTCAGTTTGGAAGGACGTCAAAACCCAAACCCACTCTAATCTAGGGCAGTACATATGTCTTGTTTTCGATGGTTCCCTACTGCCTACTCACTCAGGACTGGCAGTTGGCCAGTCTGACAAATGTTTACTCAACTGAAAATTCCAAAGAATGCTAACATTGGGGCGCTTTCAGTTTTCAGGTTGCAGGTAAGCAAATCAAGCCCCAGGAAAAGGAAGAACCATCCTTAGGGTGGCATGGGGAGTTATATGCCACAGAGCCAGAAGCAGTCTGGAGTCCAACACCCAGCAAAGGGTCTGTCTCTCACATCTGCCAGCCTCTTCCTCAGCAGGATGGCACAGAGCAAGGAAAGCTCAGTCATAGAGAATGAGGCACCACTACTCAGGGCCTGAGGCGATTTCAGTTCAAGTGCACAAAGCTCCCACTTTAGGCAGTACAGCAGAGCAGCTGAGTCTTCACCTAAGGGTCAAGGGTCATGTGCTCTTCCAGGGACATGACAGGAAGTAGAGACAACCAGACTACACAAGATTCTGTACAGTTTAATCAGGACAGGGTGGGCCTGACCCAACTTTCCAGTTTCAGGAAATTGAAGGTAACGAAAAGGAGGTGAACTCATGACTTAAGACTGAGTAACATGGCAAAGTCCTGGTCATGTGATTTTCTGAGTAAAGAATATATGAACGTAGCTAATAAAATTGTAATGATCATCTTAAAAATCTGTCTGCATCCCTATACAATGAGAACCCTGGATACAGGGACCACATGTCTATACTCCATGACCCAAGGGGCCAGTGGCAGTCCAGAGCCATAGCAGGAGTGTAACGGATGTCATGCCATGGAATGACGGCATCTCTTGGACTACACTCTGGAGATGTTCTTAGATCACAGAGTATAAGTTACCTTCCTTCTCCTTCCTCTGGGATAATCACTGAACAGGGTAAGGGGCAGAAAGGTAGACTGCTGAACCAGAGTTCCTACAAGGTTTTTTGTTTGTTTTTATACAGTGAGAGACCAGCTGGGGCACATTAGAAGGGAATGGAACCTCATGAAAGGTTTTTAACCCAGCCCAGGATCCCAAAAATACTCACTGTGAATTTTACCAATATCTTTTCTTAACAAGTCCACCCTCCAAAATTTGGAACAATGTGACAGGGACCATCTCTAAACTGCTACCCAAGACTAACAACTGCTTCGTGTCCATGTAATTCAGCAGACAGCTCTCCAGAGTTAAAAGCTCTAAAACTCTAAATCTCCAGCAGCTGCGACCCTGCCACAGGACTGTGCCTGGTGGCACAATCTAAATGAGGGCTCTCTGAATAGCAGGCCATAGAGAAAATGCAATTACTGTCTCCAGCATCCTCCCCATACCCCAAAAATTAAATAAAACAATGCCCATGGCTTATGACACCGGGGGACATTTATAGGGGGGAAAAGGCCAGACTGGAATTCTTTAGCTCTGAGACATATGAAATCATTCCCATGCACACTCAAGAAAAGCAAAGATTTTGTTACCTTGATGTGTCTAAGCTGGAAATCTTCTTCCCCGTAGTCTTTAACCTCCCCATTGTCCTCTAGGTGACTGAGAGAAAGTTTGGGGATTTTTATTTTCTTCTGCATCACACTGTTCTCAAGATCAGATTTGTCTTCTAAAATGCATATCAAGAGAACAAGGTTGATTATGAGTCAAAATGCTCAAAAAGTCCAAAACTTCAAATTCTAGAAAATAAATGAGGCCAAACCAGCTAAAAAGAAAAAGCAAACTAACCCACGGCCTATTGTAACCTGCACAGGGAGCTCCTAGAGGCAGCATACAGCATTTAGTGTGTGTGCAGCATTCAAAATGGACTTTGCTAACCTGTCTCTCACTGTAAAAGCTAGACGTTCAAACAGGAAAGCTATAGAGGAAGAAATCTAAACCTACTCTGAGAATGGTCTTTAGTAGCAAAATGGTTTATTTTCCGGGATGGAATTGAGACTTTGGGAATTTCTGCTTCTTATACTCCCTAAAGGTTCCCAAAATGTATCTTAAACACATTCTCTAGTATTCTGCCCATATGGCATTTGGACAGGAGCTGGCTATACACAATCTCCTGAGACCTCTCTCTCCCCCTCTCCCTTTCTCTCTCTCTCTCTCTCTCTCTCTCTCTCTCTCTCTCTCTCTCTCCCTCTCCCCCCCCTCTCTCTCTCTCTCTCTCTCTCTCTCTCTGTGTGTGTGTGTGTATGTAGTTACGTATATATGAAAGTATTAAACATGCCCTCCTGTTTCTTCCAAGCCAGGCTTTTGTCCTCACAACTTGGTAGTAAAACTGAGAAGGATGCTTGTAAACCAAAAACTATTGCAGAAGGCACCCAAATGCAGTCTTCTCAGATCCAGCTTCAGCTGGTCAGAGGTGAGACCCCTGTATAAAAAAGTTCAGACTGTGTTCCAGTTCCTCCATAACAGAGGGAAGAGACGAGCAAAGCTCCAAGCTAGCTGAGCTCAGGCCTCTTTGACACAGCTGGGGGAGGAAACTGTGCCTGGCATACTGGGCACTCCATGAGTGAGATATTATGCTTTCTATTACCAGTATGCCTGAATCATTTTATTTCCATACACAGAAGGTGGATAAATATTAAATTTTAAAAAAGAAAGAAATGACAGGCAGCATATGAAGTACAAAGGAAAAACCCAGGAAAAAGACTTGGTCTTGATTAACAGGCCCTACTGGGGGAACGCCCTTCCTGCTAGGGCAGAGGACTCATTCATGGTTCTGTTTTCACAAAAAATGATCTGTTCTTGTTCTCTTTGTATCTATAAAACCCATCCAGCAGGTTAGACATGAACAGTAGAGGGGAATCTAGGTATTTCTAAAAGAACAATATCTTCTTTTCTACAAATCAATGTTGAATCTTGCTAAGGCAAAAAGCCTGCTGAAATGTAAAACCTCAAGAAGGTGCTTCAAATGAAATTACCTTAGCATTGGGTCATTGGGTGCTTGTGCATATACACACAGGGGAGTGGGGAGGAAGAAGGAAGGGGAGAAAAGGAGAGCAGAGAGATAGGAGGAATGCAGAAATATTGGGAGGGAGGGAGGGGAGGTGAGAGAGAGAGGAAAAGAGAGAGAGAGAGAGAGAGAGAGAGAGAGAGAGAGAGAGAGAGAGAGAGAGAGAGAGAGAGAGAGAGAGAGAGAGAGAGAATGAATACAGATGAATATGAACAAGACAGAAGAAACAGAGAGAGAGAGCCCATGATCAGACGGGAGGGTGTAATAGGACTTCTTTTTGATACAGTCTTCAATGTGACAAGTTTTAAGTGTGACATGCCACCAAATGGGAAATAACAAGCCCTTCCAGAGCTGAAACAGCAGTTCAGACTGATGCTGGTGTTGAGTTAGTGCAGAAGGAGGCAGTCATTCAGACTTACAAATCTGGGTACTGTATGAGCAATGGTTCTCAAATCATCTCATTCAATCCTTTCAAAACATAATAATGGAAATTAGGTTACTTCAGGAAAGGCTATGCATCCCTGCAGCAGGCAGATCAGACCCAAGGACAAAGGAGGGACAAAAGAGACTGTGTCTACATCTTGGAGAGCTCATTATTATATAAGGTCCCAAAGGTCAGTGTTACAGTGTGAACACGGAGGAGAAGCCCTATTGTGTAATACAGGTCTAGAAATTTCCCCTCCCATAAGTCAGCTCTTATTTTTGAGAATTGCACTCTGAAAAATTGAGGCTGGGTCCTTGAGACAGATGCATGAGCATTCAGATGGGGATACAAGTTAAAAGCCCATGAGAAGATAATTCAAGATTTCCAACCAAACTTGAATATAGGATTTTACAAGCAAGACAGATCTTTCTGGCCTGTGCCAAGTTTGTTAAGTTGTTTTTCTTCTCTGAGCCCATAACCTCATCTGTGAATTGAAGTAATTCCTACTCACACTGCCATGATGTGAACACAATCAATTCTGTATGTCAGGAAATTGAAGAAAAGAAACAATATTGAATAGTTTGGTGTACATGAAAGTATAACCATTTAAGGGCATGAGAACATGGACCTCAGTTACATTCATACCATCCTGAGTAGACCTGGTCCTGTCTTATCGAGGACGCTAAGCAAGGTTTGGCTCAGTTAGTACTTGGATGGGAGAACATGAAAGAATAGAAGGTATAGCAGAAAAGATGGGGTGAAAATTTTTGCATGGATCCCTATAAGGCGATTCAGTTATAGGCAAGAAACAGAGGTGAGGAAGAAAAATAAATATCTCAAATAAGAGAATAAATGGCCTGAATGACAGGTTATGAAGAGATGAGGTTTTAGTTTGCAGTTGTAGAGAGTATTAGGAGTCACATGACCTGGATGCTCTGCCAAGCTGTATAATGTGGGAAGTCAGGTGAGAACCTATCTAATTACTGGTCACTTTTGTTGTTGTTGTTGTAATGAGGCTGTGAAATTTACCACAGGTGGAGAACAAATCAACTTGATAAGCACACCTTAAAACAGAACCCTATGCTAGTTGAGGCCTGAGGTTGGCTTGCCTTGCAAGTGGGAGACCTGCCTTACTGCCTGGCTTGGGATGGGTGACAGACTGGAGTGCTCTTCACTTGATGACAATGATGACTGGAGGCCCCACCACTAGACACACAGTGTGGCTCCTTGCTCTTCCAGGCCCACCTCATTCCTTGTGAATCTCACAAACGCTGTTCAGCCAGCATGCTTCTCTTCCTTCCACACTGTCAGTACTGTATTTATTATACTCTAATATTTTACTATGCTCCAATCACCAGCCTAGAGGTTGCCCTGCCACCTGAGTAACCCCATCTGATAAACCTGGCCGTACAATAGAGACTTATCAAACAAAAATTTTTATAATAATAATAAATACAGGCTCTGCCAATGAGCACATGAATGGATACTCAGCACCATCGGTCACTGGATAACTGTGAATCAAAATGATATTATTCCATTTTATACTGAGAATGTCTACAAAGAGAAAAATAGGTGGGGGATTAATAAGTGGAAGGGATGATATAGAGAAACTGGTGGGATGTTTTAGTAACTGTTTGGCAGTTGCTAAAAGAGTTAAACACAGAATTACCATATGAGCCAGGAACTGCATTTCTAGATGTATACTCATGAAAATGAAAGAACGGGCAAATACCAGCAGAAGAGAACCTTCATCCAGCAACTGATGAAGGCAGATGCAGAGATCCATAGCTAGGCACTGTGTTGAGCTCCTGGTCCAGCTGAAGAGAGGGAGGAGGGATTATATGAGCAAAGGGATCAGGATCATGAGGAGGAGACCCACAGAGATAGCTGATCCCAGCTATTGGGAGCTCAATGACTCTGAAATAGCCACTAAGGAACCTTCATGGAAAGGAACTAAACCCTCCAAATGTAGATGACAGTCAAATGGCGTGAGCAGTTTGTTGAGCCTCCTGCAGCAGGACCAGAGTTTATTCCTGGTGTTTGAACTGGCTTCTTGGAGCCCATTCCCCTACATAGGAACTCCTAACTCAGCCTTGATACTGGAAGGAGGGACTTGGTCCCACCTAAACTGGATATACCAGATGGAACTGATTCATTTTGGGATTCTTTGCCGTCCCTGGGGAATGGATGGGTGGACAGGGTCGGGGAGGTTGAGGGAGGATGAGGAGGCGGGGAGGAAAGGGGAGCAGTTGAGGCTATGTTTACTTAAAAAATAAAAAGAAAATGAAAGCATGTCTACCTTGAAACTTGTACATCAATACTCACAGAAAAAATATTCATAATAGCCAAAAAGCTATAACACAAATATCAATCAACTTATGGGGGATATGGTATCCATAATCCATACAGTAAGGTACTTACTATTTAACTACAGAAAGAAATGAAACACTAGCTAATGTTACAGTATGGATGAGTCTTAAAAATGTTTCACTAAGCTAAAGACCTAACACACAAAAGTCATATATTTTATAATTCTCTGTTACTGTGAGTCATTCAGAACAGAAAAAGTCAGAAACAATAAATAAATCAGTGGTTGCCAAGAGCATGGAGAAACTGGCCAGTAGGAGTGATGATGAATTTAGAGGTTGGGGGGATTATGAAAATGTTTCATATAGTACTGATGGTGACAGAATCTACCAAGAAGCACTGAATTTCACACACTTTAGTAATAGTTTAAATAGAGATAGAGAGATAACTCTATGGTCAAGAACGCTGGTAGCTCTTCTAGAGGACCCGAATTGGGTTCCCAGCACCTACATGGCTACTTAATGGTCTGTAACTCCAATTCAAAGGGATCTGATGCTCTCTTCTGACCTCTGCAGGCTTCTGCAGGCACATGGTACATATGTAGGCAAAACTCTCATACATGGGAAAGGAAAAGAAACCTTGCAAACAATAATTAAAATGGTGAAATTTGTGTTGATTTAAAAAAAATAAAACACTTCAACTTAAAAATATGATTCTGGGCATGGTGGTACACATTTGTGATCCCAACACTTCAGGATGATGAGGTGAGAAAATCTTAAGTTCTGTGCCAGCCTGGGCTACACGGAAAGTTTCAGACTTGAATTCCAAAATGAGACTCTTGTCTTAAAAAAAAAAAAAAAAAAAAAAAAACCAGAAGCCCCGTGGAATGTCTACTACACTTCAGAGCAACTTTGCAAATAAACATTATTTACTACTTCTTTTGCTTCTTAAAGGAAAAAAAATGAATCACATACAACCCCTTCCTAAAGTCACCAGTAGCAATGATATGATCTTCTGTGCCTCAAGCTAAGTTGCATCACCTCCCAGAACACACATAGAACACACAGAAGCTATGATGGCTCACTGACGAATGGTTGAATGAATGTCTGAATGATGGGTACCGTTAAGGATATCCCCTACACCCTGGCCTGAAGCTGAGTGTAGGAAGCCACATTACTCCTGCTTGCCTGACAGACTGTCTTTAGGAAAAGGCAGCAGCCACTATATTATTCATAATATGATACAACATAAACAGGTGTAGCCAGATCAGAGGCCTTGACTAGGTTCTTTAAAAAGTAGGCTGTGCAGGCCACAAGCTCTGAAGCAACAGGAGTTCACAGAAGGGACAGAAGCAAACAGTACTTTGAATCACATATACTCTTCTGAGATGGATTCTAGCTGCCTCAATTACTGGCCAAGGGGTTTGTGACATTCCTCTGGGAACCAACCCGCATCTGGCTTGGTCCTGTTTTTAGTCTCCTCATTTATCCACATTCCCTGGATGAGGGTTATGAAGACCTGAAGCCTATGTTCAGCCTGTTCTCTAGGTGGTAAACACATACTGAACTAAATAAATAGCGTGGTCTTTGGGTTAGAGGAACCTACACGTCCAGTATGGTATGTGCCAAGAATCACAACCAGAATGAAGGCCTAACTTCCCAAGAGATGCTAGTTCAGTGAAAGCTCATTCTACTTCTGGGCTAGTATGCCATGGATAACTCAACAGCGACATCTCTAAAAGTAGAAGGCATAGGTGGGAGAGGAAAGTCAGCTAACCAATAAAAATCAGCCTTAGCATTTGAAAAAGGTGGTCCTAGGCCAGAATCCTGACTTTGCTACAAACTATTAGGCAAGCTCCTTAATTTGTCCAAGCCTCAGATAAAAAATGCTTTCTAAGGTGATGGTGCACGTAAAGTACCTGGCCAAGCGAATGTCCTTACCAGAGATTTCCAATAAATAGCAGCTGTTAGGCCACTCCTGTGGGTTATGTGTCTGGCAATGAGAGCCACTGCTGACAGATTGAGACATGATGAAAGAGATGGTTTAGGAAGATTTATGTGGCAGTGCCAAGAAAGATGGATGGGGTATGAGGATGAACCCCAACACAGGGTAACAAGAAGCTATAACTCTTGACCGGTCACATTAATGAAGGTGAATGGTAGTGTGGATCATCTTAGACAGCAAATATTTCATGTGGCGTTTTAATGTGACTTTGGAATATGATTCTGGCTTGGATTTCCAGGAAACCACTGAAGGAAATGGCAGCTGACTAGGAAGAACCGTGTCAGAGATAGCTCTCTGGCCAACCTGTCTTTCCAATTTTTCCAAGCTTAGAGGCAAACAGTGTGTTTGGTATATATAGAAATAAGTACACATTCTTGAAGTGTGCACCTTTAACCATCCTGATTTTCTGATTCTGGTCTGTGGGACAAGGAAGATGACCATCAGTCTGAGCATTTTCCACCCTCTCCTATCTTCTGTGATGACAGCAACTGATTTTCTACTTTCAATAAATCCTGAACAAATACCTACTGTGTGCCAAGTCTAGTGCCTAATCCTTGACATCATTCCATCTAATCCTACAGTAAATTAAGTAAAGACTATAACTATACAAAGTGAGGCCTGTTTTCTTGGTGAGGATTTCAATCCAGTCTTTTTGACACTTGAGCCCTGTTCCTGTCACTTAGTTACACCTGTTGAAATAAGAGAAAAATTGGCTCTATAAACTGCACTGAAAGGAACATATACAAGAGCAGTATATTGATAAAACTTTCAAGGCACTTGTCTTTCTCCTGACTTTGTCTACACTTTAGGAGACTTCTCTGATGAGTACCCAGCCTGAAATACACAGTATATGAGTCCCTGAACTAGAAAGTTTGTTAAGGCCTTTTGGCTTCTCTCTCTCTCTCTCTCTCTCTCTCTCTCTCTCTCTCTCTCTCTCTCTCTCTCTCTGTGTGTGTGTGTGTGTGTGTGTGTGTGTGTGTGTTTTTGTATGCCTGTGGTTTAAAAAGTCTTCTTCAAGATTAGCGTAAAATTTGTTATGTGTTATTAACATGTGGAGTGATGGAGACACAGAAAAAGCAAGTGGTATTCTTGGAGTAACAGGCAAGTGAGGAGGAAACTCAGGGCAAATCTGTCTTCAGACTCAGGAAAGATCTATGGTTTCAGTTAACAGGAGGAGCAAAGCTATCCTACCTTCCCCTTTACATAGCATCATGCTGGATAATTAAAATAATCCAAAGCCTCAGAGCTGAGCTTGGTGTGGGTTTCCTAGTTAGAATGAAAGGCTAAATTCTGGAAGGCTAAACACAAAATGTTTAACAAAGGTTTTGTCTGTTTTATAAATATCTATATGCAAGTTTCAAGTTTTTCATCTGCACAAAAGAAAACCCTGTGAAGTCTGTGTTTGCATTAAAAACAGAAACACCGCAGAGAAGACAAGCATGCTGCATTCTCCAGCCTATGGTGTTTATTTTAATAAAATCCAAAGCACATAGAATTATCAAGTTTCCAGGATTTTATCCAGCCAAGACAACAAAATGAAGGGTGTCCTGCTGTGGAGAAGCAGAGGCAAGCAGAGTGGGAGGGGGTCAGGAGTGCTGGCCCAAGGCAGGCTCTCACAGGCTTGCTGGGTGACCTGGCTTCCCTTCCTTTCAGTAGAACATAGAGACAGAACTGAAAACCCTCAACAGGTCCTTCAGTGTCTGAGGGCCCTCTCTTATCTGATGGGGCAGGCACAGATCACCTGTAAGATTCCTCCAAGTAAGGCTGTTAGAAATGCCTCACTGGGGTCTTGTACCTGCGGGGAGAGGAAACTGGCAGGCAGGTGCTGGTGGCCTCCTTGCTCACAGGCCCACCTTCTTGCTGGCCCCGGTACAGAGCTGAGACACAGACACAAAGAGGAACGCCATCCTGTTGGGTCATCTGTCTAGCTGCCCTCGTGTGTTTTACCAAAAGTGTTACTATGGTAATGAATGGCCCCAAACGAGTCCCAGGAAAACCATAGGCCCTCCATGTTGATGCCTAGTCCTAGGAACACTTCAAACACAGTTCTCTTAATTCAACATACATTTGTTCCTCTCAATATTCCACAAGAGGGTGATCAGCTGTGAGTCAGCTGATTGTTCTTCAATGGTTAGTCTGTCACAGCCCCAACAGCTGTTAATATTAGGAAATCTGTACATGTTTGCTTGGTAACACAGTGGGAAATAGTGGTCACTAGTTTCCCTGTTTTAGATGAGCACCTAATTCTTAGAGAAGTCAAAAATTTCCCAGCAGTCACAGTTTATAAGCAGCAGTCACAATTTGAACCCAGAGTTTTCAAAGTCCATGCTTTTCCAGCCCTCATACTTCTTCCTCAGTACTTAGGGAGGTGATCTCCACATGTCTAACCTTCTCCTATCCTAAGAGAATCTTCCTTTCTCAAATATTCCAGCCTTGATGGCTATCTCTCACACAGGGTCTCAACCCCATGCTAGAGGCCCTCACCATTAACCTCTGCACTCTGTTTCTAGTTTATTGTTCCCAATAAGCTCTTGAATCCCATTCCGTCCCTGATTCTACTTCTGGGATCCCCAAACCAAGCCTGATCCTTCCTCTATAGTGTAAAACTCAGAAACCAAAAAAGTACAAAAATACCACCGCATGTAAATCTTCTCTTGTGCATGTATATTTAGCTTTCCTGTCGTCTGTCTCACCAGTGAGCTCTGGGGAGAGGCGGTTGCTGCTTTGTGAAATGAAACAAAAGTCAGCCAAGACCTGCAGTGCTAAGACCTCTCTCCTCATTCGGCTTCCGAAGACCCCCTCCCCCCCCACCCACCCCTTGATTCTCAGTCTAGCTCTGGCTGTTCTTTCCTAGTCACCTTTTATGGTTTGTCTCTTCAACAGTGCCCTTAGAAGCTGGTGTTCTGGAGAGTTCTGTCCTTACATGCTTCTCTCCCTCTACCCATTGTGACGTCAGCCCTCTCATGGCTAATTACTTCCAAATCAGGACTTTTAGCCTGACACACTCTTCTGAACTTTGGGCTACTCATTCTGACATCCCCCACTACATGCTCAATGGCACCCTATGAATCAACAGACCACACACAAAACTCACCTCCCTTTGAGGAAGGAAGGTCCAGATCACCCTATGCTGTCACATCACCATCACATAGCATCACAACCAGTCACCTACCAAGTCTCATGGAGTTTCACTTTCTTTTCTTCCTTCCTTGCTTTGTGCGTGGGGGGGGGGGGAGGGGTGTTTTGTGACAAGGTCTTGCTGTACATGTAGCCTAGGGCTGGACTTACAATTATGAATCTGCCTCAGTTTCCTAAGGGCTGACATCACAGTCTTGACATGTGGGAGGATTACAGTCCACTGTCTGGAACCTACAGCACTTACTGAACGGGTGTTTGAGTTGCTTCCTCAAGCCCTATCTGGAATGGATGCTTCATGGAACCTGGTGGTTACTGAGATCTTTGGTCAGACAATATCAATCCCTGTTCTTCCTGCATTACCTCCCAGCATTCAGCGAGACCACCTGATGGAACTCTGACCTGCAGTACTGAAATGGGCCAAGAAAACCTCCTCAGGTTATATGATTTTCTGGTAAAACAAACAAACAAACAAATAAATAAATAAATAAATAAATAAATGGAGGGGCACACACAGCCTCTGTGTCTAAAGAGCTCGAACAAAGACACATGGGTAAAAAAAAGTTCTTCCTAAAGACATCAAATTGAACTCTGCCTTTGGGATATTTTTTAAATGTAAAAGTTAATGTGCTCTTGAACAAATTATTACACACACACCTCCCAAGCTAAACAAACAAACAAAAAAAACCCAATCAAATAAACAAACAAAGAAAGGCTTCACCTTGCCAGAGACTTCTACTTTCAGCCTATAAACCCTGACTCACTCTTCAGCACACGTTATTTAGATGCAACATATATGGTTCTTGAACACTAAAACTCACATGAGATTCAACCTTCAATGATTAACATTCCAGTCGAATCTGCAACAAATGTCAGCAGGCAAGTCCCAATCTTTGCTCCAGTGCACATCAGCAGAACATGTCAAAACCTAAATTAAAAGTTTTCACTTGCTTATTTAAAAAAAAAAAAAAAAAAAAAAAAAGCAATCCTCTGGTTGGCATTCTCCCACTGATGACATGCAACATCTCTGCATGTGAAATTGGCTAGTCCCCTGCCTCGCTGCTAGCTCTGTAGAGGTTCCAAAGCATTTCTGGAGCAAGTGATCTATTTGGACTGACAGTGCCAAGCTGGGACCTGAGCCCTGAATGAGCTAAAATTACCAAAGCGAGAAGAACGTGGTTTGGGGACTTATTTCCCCGAGTGTGGGGTTTCTTCTAGTCAAGGGAGTGATAAAGAATGTTGACTTCTTCCAGATGAATAAAATTGAATGAAACCTCAAAAGCCCATTGCAGGTTTCTGTTCTAAAAAGAGAACAAAACCATGTTGTGGCTTAGAGGTTCACGTTCCTCTATCTCCTATCTTCCAAAAAAAAAAAAAAAAAAAAAAAAAGCCTCTGTCTTTACAAAGTATGTGAGTACAACACAGCCTGGCCAAGTGGATGCACAGCCCTGGACAGCAGGCCCCTATGCTGGAGAAGTTCACTGTCTAGCAGGAACACTGACTACCGAAACAGTCTTAACATGCTACAAATCAAAAGCAGGCGTACAAAGTGAGTTCTGAGGAGGAGAATCTTCTTTCTTGAGGGCAGAGGCAGGAACAAGGAATGTCCTTAAAACAGGGTGCTCCCAGTGTACTTTGCCCACTCTCCCTTAGAGCTAGACCAACAATGGAAGGTCAACTCCACATAAACAGAAGGTTAAGTCAGACAAAGATTAATCCAGTGTCTGACCCAGGAGTATGTGCTCATAATAAGAATACCAAGAGATACCTCAAGTCAAGGGCAAGCAGGGTTGTGTGTGAGGGGGTAGAGGGATGAGTCCGGAAAAGTAAAGTGGGGCTGGATCTGGGGTCGGTCTACTGGGATATGAATGCCAGGCCAAGAAGATGAAGCTTTATCAAGCAGATCAAAGGGGAGTTATAGAAGGTTCCCGAAGAGAGTAGTCAATTGGTAAGAGCAGTTTAGATTATTCTGAATGCAGTGTAGACAGTGGACTGGACACTAGGTGATTAACTAGTGGGCTGTTGCAAGCATTTAGATGAGTAAGAGCCTAAGCAAGACTGAATGCAGCCAGGGCTTGTAGACCTGCAAAAGAAAAACTCCAAACTCTCCTAGAATTGGTCCCTTCACTATGCTCCCTGGGGCTCTGGCTTCTACTTCTGCTTAACACTTCCTACACACTCCATGAGGACAATGTTTATGTCTTCATCACTCTGCCCCCTCCACAAAAATCCCTTGTGGCTGGGCCTAAAAAGACTGTCTACTATAGATCATGGCACCATTGTGAGCATAGTGCCTTGAACTCTGGGCACGGGTGTAACCACACACTACCGCATTGGGTCTGACCTGTAAGAAACAGTAAGGACACACTTGACCACAAAGGGAATTTAGGGCAGGCAAGCAATAATTACACAGTATAGATGCCCAGGAAAAAAATGACAGAATTGCAGGACTACAAAAGCCTACGGGAAACAGTTTTGAGTCTCTAAACCCCATAAGCAGGCTGGATCTGCAATCTGACAATGGTGAAGTCTTTGCAAGGGAATGTCTCAATTTCACAGCCTGCACGGCAAATAAATGCAAGTAAGAAGAGTCCACAGCTCATGGGGAGGGGGGGGGGAGGGAGAACCCTTGAATTATCCCTTAAGAAGGGACAAGAGCTCCTGTGAGAGGATTTCATCAAGTAGATGACAACCGAGTGTGGGGAAGTTTCTGATTCCTGTAGAAAGGTTAGCTGGGTAACAGAGGAAGAAGAACATGGCAAGTTTGAATACTCAAAACCATCTCTGTTCTCTGGCTGGAAATCTTGCCTTGGGCTACACACCTCATTGACATTTCCCTTTGAGCTCACTCCTTCCAAGCCATGCTGTATTGGCTCATCAGCCACCTTACAAAGGAAATTGCCCAGTAGGGGCTGGCACCAGAACATCTGCGATGCAGTTTCGGCTTTGCCATTTATTTGTATGTATATGGCTACAGGGAGTTCTCTGAGCTTCAGTGTTCTCGTCTATAAAATGGAAACAAACACCATGGTATTGTCTATCAACGGGTGCTAGACAAATAATGAGCAGGTACACAGCAAGACTGTTACCAAAGTGTGCGGGAAGGCTTTGTTTTTTACTAACGCTGGACTTATAGTTTGGTACAAAGGAAGCCATGTACTAGGGTTTGACACATTGAAACTATGGCATAGGCTACTGTGGGTGGCAAAGTACAAAGTCCCATAGTAGCTGGCTGGACAGTTCCTGGGTTTATGAAAAGGGTTTACTTAAAGACAGCTACAGTGGTTAGCTTGGGTACACATATGGCAAAGTTAACACACTTATCACCAAAGCCATAGTGGTTCTGAAGCTTCTTCTGAAACCACGCTGCTGCGGTCAGAACTAATTAGTTAACCAGGGGCAGTCTACAAACGCAAAG
Organism: Phyllotis vaccarum; assembly: GCA_033318265.1. Classification (NCBI taxonomy): domain Eukaryota; kingdom Metazoa; phylum Chordata; class Mammalia; order Rodentia; family Cricetidae; genus Phyllotis; species Phyllotis vaccarum. The sequence goes on from JARWLC010000002.1 coordinate 61,342,988, forward strand.
CCACCTCTGCCTTCCTCTTGAGGAAGTAAGTCCCCAGACTTGGTGTCACACTGTAACTCTGCTCCTATGAATCACAAGGCTATAAAAGCCTACAGGAACCAGTTTTGTTCAAGTCCCTAAGCCCTACTTGCTTAGGAGGCTGCTTCCACTCTGACGATGGCAAGGTCTTTCCATGAGTGAGATGAGCTCTTCAGGGGAGTCACTTCAAGCAAGCTTCAGTGCCACCAAGCTCAATACACAAGGGTCCTTCGAGGATACATGAATTCCCAGGTTCACACTGGCCCTTCCAATCAGGTCTGCACCAAGAACAACAGTTTCAATTTAAAAATGAACCCACTTACTGGAATTGAAAATGGAGTCTGGCCAACTTCAAGTTGCCATCGTTCCCACTCCTCCCTGCCACTCACCCACCACCTCTTCTCTTCCCCTAAGGAAAAAAACTGGAGATGAGAAGAATCACTTTGTAACTTGGTTTGCTGAAACTGTACCACACTTACTCTGCTGAGTCTCTAGCGGCTGCTGAAGTTTCTCACGTATGTGTGTACATACACGTACATATTTTAATAAGCCATTGCAACTTGTGTTGACTGTAATAGAAAACTTGGTGGAGGCTATCATCTGCCTAAATAGCCTCTCTGGGGTTCTTGCTGAATGAATGGATAAATGGATGCTTGAGTGGATAGACATAGATCAACAATCTCGGGAAAAAAAGAAAGGCCTTTACCATGGACTTCTGACACCTATCCCAGCCACTCTCCTGGGCTCTTGCAGATCTATATGTGACAGGAGGATCACCAAGAAGCTTGCTTTACTTATTTTTTTTTTCTAGCAAATGGGAAGCTAAGGTTACATCTAGTTATAATTTCCTTAGGCTTATCCTCTTGCTGAGTAAATTCCTAATCCCTTCCTAGGTAATTAAAGACAAGCAAGCACACAAAAAACCTAATCAGCTACAAAGACTTCCATTCTAAAACCTGTCTTCCTTACTCATTTTTTTCCCTTGGACCTTGGTGTCTGGTGGTCAGTGGACCTACATACAGTTCTGTGCTCCCAGGGCCTGTCATCAAGGTGGTAAGGACTAAACCTAAACCTGTCAAAAAGAAGACCTTGTGGGGTTGATCCGTTCTAAATTTTGTGTTTCCCACAAACCTACTTTCCAGAGGTATTAGAAAGGAATCAGCCACAAGGCCAAGCTCCACTGACAGTTTGTCCTGGGATCCTGGGCAAGTCACTGTGATTCATGTTAGGTTCATCTTTAGCTAAACAAGATGGAAACACAGGACCCTGGAAAAAGTGGGAAAAGTGTCAAAACCACAAAATCCTGAAAAGTCTTCATCATTGGTGTCCTCCAGGTGGAAGGCGACTCTGCCTCTGCCTTCTCAAAGGCAGCCCTCTTACCAGTAGCAGATGCACCTCTGCCCCTAGATGGAAGTGATAGGCTCCTTTTCCCTGCTTGATGTGGGCCCAAGCCTTCTACACGTGGCTGGGAAAGGCCAGCTGCCTTTGCTTGAAGAGGAACCCATGCCTCTGCACGGCAGAGTACAGGAGGCTGAGGAGATTGGCTTGTGCAGTCAACCCTCCAAATCTCTGTATCTGCCTGTCAGTCTGTCTCCTTTCCCTCTCCCAGACCCCTGTGTGATCAGGGTTATGAGGTCAGGCCCTAACCTGAACTAGAAACTGTTTGCCTTCATCTCTCTCTCGGGGAGAGTTCTGAGAGATGCAAAAGGGGGTGTGGAGATGAAGCTACCTTAGGACCCCGTGCCTCCTGGTCCTAATGATGGTCCAGATGGAAGATGGTGTCAGAGATTTCTTCTGTGATAAAGGGCTCCCATCTAAAAGATCTAAAATTGCTTCTTGCTCCAAGAAGACACCAAGGGCTTTAAAAGGAAAGAGAAGAAACAGTTTGAGAAACTTAAGATCAAAAGCAACAGAGGGGATAGCAACTGTGAGGTAAAGGTGAGAGATGGGAAAATGACAGTAAGGGTGGGTAGCCAGTGAAGGGGAAAGTGGAGGAAGAGGCACGGAGAATACAGAAGAGTCAGAAAGAAGAGGGCAGAGAAGGCAGGCTGACAGCCCAGTGCGGGAGTGTCGGGGAAGCAAGGAAGACAAAGGGGACCCTTGGGTCTTTTTAACTGGTCTGGCCCCTTAGAGACACCTGGTACCTACAAGAATGCCCAAGGGACAAGAAGAGGAGGCAAGAGCAAGCTGTGGCTCCCCGGCCCCGGCCGCTCAGCCTCCCCGAGCCCGCCCGGACCCAACGCCCCTCCCGGCCCGCTTGCTCACCTGCCAGAGCCAGGATCTGGGCCTTGTGGAGCAACAGCGTGCCCCAGTCCCGGGGGGGACGCGGGGGGCTCTCGGGCTCGGCGCCCAGCTCCTCCGGGCCCCGGTACACCGCGTACACCTTCTGGTTGTCAAAATCCAGTCGCGAGCGGGGGCTGAAGTCGCGCACGCACGACACGGGCAGCGCGTAGCAGACGTTGTCCTCCAGGAACCGCACAAAGGCGTACATGGTGGGCGCCGGGGGCGGGCCCGGGCGCCGGTCAGCCCGCGGGGCGGCGCGGAGGTGGGGACCCCGCGGGGGGCGTGAGCCGCAGCCGGGCCGGGGGCGGGGAGGCTCCCCGGGGCCCCGGCTCCCCCCACTGTTATTGTTCCTGAAAGCCCAGCTCTGCCAATCGGCTGCTCTCGCCTGGGCGCGGAAAAGGAGGGAGTGGGGAGAGCCGGGCGAGGGGCGGATGAGGGGGTTTGGAAGCGCACCGCTACTTGCAAAGTCAGACCCGAGCAATCACAGCCTGAGTGCGATTGCTGTAAGGAGGGGAAAGAGCGGAGATTCAATCACCTTAATAACAGTAGCGTTACAGGGTGGGGGAAACAGTGATAAAAGTCACATTCGGCCGAATTCTGCAGTTTCAACAATCTTGCTGCAGAACAAACTGCACTGCAACAAAACTATTTTGCAAAGGATAGGAGGTAAGGGAGGGACTGAAGTTGGTGGACTGGCAGTAATTTTACGTGAATCCCCAAGTGTAAACTTGCAAGTGAGCAGAAGTTTAGTGTTTTGAATTTAGCCACCCTTCTTAGTTCCTTTAATTTACCCCCCACTTCACCCCCTTTTCCCTTTTCTCTTTCTTTTTGCAAAACTAGCAGCACCTGCTGAGAGGGTCAGTCAGCCAGAAACATGACCCCAGAGCTGCCAAACCAGTTTTGGCCAGAACTGGACTTATCTGAGGTTTTCAGTAAGACCAACTGCTGTGGTGCCCTGAGGGTTGTCTCATCCTAAGGGAGCAGAGACACCCATCTTCCCCTTCTCGGTTGAGGAATCGCCTCCACTTCATGCCGCCTCGGGGCAGGGAGGGACAACTTTGAATGAAGCTGTGACAGAGGCTTCTGGAGAGCTAAGACAGAGAGACTGGACTTTCTGGAGTCCTTTCAAGTGTTCAGGACCAGATCTGGCCGAACCGCAGTCCCTTCCCTGTCTATCACGAGCATATGAGAACCTGAAAAAGCTGGTTTCCACTGAGAAGTCGCATCCACCTGTGAATGGAGGTTGACCCAGGCACCCAGACTTTCTGCACCGGTAGCTTTCCAGGGGGTATGCATAGAAAATTGAGCTATTTACATCCCAATTGTCTAGACCAAACAGGGCATTTGTCAGAGACAGACTCAGTGAATTTGCGGGAAAGAATAAACAAAGTTTCACACACACCCATTCATTCATTTAGTCGAGCAACCAATATTTATTGGGTACATTCTTGTTATGTTGGTGGTCTAGAGAAAGGAGGGATACCTTGGACCTTATAGTATTTATTGATGTACCAGAACTTGAATTTCAGTTAGATCCTATGTCAGTATTAGTTTGAATCACACACCTTTCCACTACTTGTAACCTTACAAGAAAGTTTAATAATGAGGTAACGGAGAAATGTATTCTCACAGAAGCATGCATAAGGGAAGTGGCAGACTTGGTGAAATGTTTTTAAAACACTTTTTAATGAGCTTAACCTGTAACAACATAACAAGTGATTCTGAGTTTCTTGCTTAGGTGGGAGAGTTTTTTTTCCCCCTTATACTCTTCTGGACTCATAGTCTGCACACACACCCTTGTTACTATTCCCCACAATAAGGCATTGCTTTATAATAAAAACACTTTAACCGTTTTAAACTTAAAGCTTTGTGCTCACCTCTCAAATCAGCTACATTTATAATGGAGATAAAACAAAAACCCCAAACTTGTTTCATTGTGATCTAAGGAGTACTTTATGCAATTGAACTCCACATGGCTCCCCAATGCAAGCATAGCAGGTCAGCCAAAGTCCTCTTAGAACGCCCATTGGACATGAGTTACCTTAATGCATATTTTCATCCTGTCTTATCCTACACTCCCAGTACTTCCAGAAATATACTCTCCTGAGTATGATTTATTCTGACTGAGTTATTTAAGGTATTTAATGTTAAAAATACATTCCTAAGGTGGTCAAGGGAAAGTCATGTGTAGCAAAATTTCTGATAACTCACAAGATGGAGCATGCAAAGTTGGCCATATTTAATGAAACTCCAGACTATGTTTTCAAAAATAACTTCAGGCAGTACTCTGGTAAGTCTCAGTATCTAGGTGAGGGTTGCCCCAAAATATGTTGGCAGTGTCATCGCTTACCCCTTTCCTGGACCCAGTTGATTACAGAGTATATATAGACTATTTGACATTTCCCAGCATAGCATGACCCCCAGCCTGTGTTTGCTCAGTGCCCTCATCCTGAGAAGTGTTTCTCCACTGAGTGCCTGGCAACCTCAGCTACCTCTGAAAACCAAGTATCTTCTCCTTCCCTAGTCACCCTCACTTTTAAGCACAGACTAGCCTCCCTCTATTTTTATCCCAACACCTTTTATTTCCTCATTGTGTCAGAGCTGGAGCAGAGAGGGACAGTGACAGAGCTCCATACCAGCACCTTTAGAAACTGGGGAGTTCCTTTAATGCTTTAGGGACCTCAAGTCTGGATTTGTAGCTTCCATGCAGAAAAGAGTATTAGGACTAATTTATGAAGCATAGTTGGATATTTTATTAAAGATACTTTAATGTAGGCTTATGTGTAAGGGTTAGGAGAAAAAGAGGTACCCAGGAAAAGAAAGTAAGACTCACCCAAGGGCTTGGGTGTGGGCTTCTTTGCAAGATAATCACAAAAAGTAACACACACCCAAGGGTAGGCTGGCGCTTCCTCATGGAGTCTCAATTGCTTTAGCATTAGCCATATCTACTATTTTTGTTAACTCTTGAGTTATATCTAAAAAGGTTGCTAAGAAACAGTTTCATCTCTTCTCTATCACGATAAATGAAATTATGGAAAGGCTCTAGAGATGTCTTGGATGAAATTATAATCTGATAAGGTAAAACCAGAAGCCACTGGGGTTGCACAAGGAGTTTAGTACTTGTCCTGTCTCTGTGCTCTGGGGTATCTGGTGAGAGTCCTAGAAAATGACAGTGTTTATAGCCTGCTAGGGGAGAAGGGCTGTAAAGGATTGTCAGCTCTGCTGCACTTTTTAGTTCCCTGCTGGCAAAGGGTTTCAATCAGATCCCAGGGTGATGCGCCCCTTTTCCCCCAAATTTCCTGTATTTCTATCCTTCTGAACTAGCATGAGTGCTTTTTGAACGCAAGTAAAGGCTAGTAATTTCTACAGCCGAGAAACATGCCACGTGGTTGTACATCAGACCCTTAGGTTAAAAACATATTAACGAAAACACAATAGCCTGACTGAGTCTCCTAAAAGTTTTTCTTGAAAGCCTGTTTGTTCTTTCAGAGTTTGGAACACAATCCAACTCTCTCTCTCTCTCTCTCCTGTTAATCCTACCAGGAAATTCGGATCCCTTGCTGAAGACAGATATACACAGATGAATATATAAAATCACAGCACCTTCACCTAACCTGCCCATGTCAGTGTGAACCATTATAAAGCAGCAGCTCCAGTTCCCAAGACAGGATGTAAAGTAAGCACAAAAGGGTAAAGACACTCTCCAGTATGTCTGCCTGTAGGTCTCCAGAGTGGGCTCTGGTGAAGGAACCGCAGGGCAGGCACAGTGGGCTGAGTACTCTCCTTGGACACTGCTTGCATGTCATTAACAGGCACACACGCAGACAAAACACCTACACACATAAAATAAAAGGAAATAAATATGTTCTCAGAAACACTCTAAACTCAAAGAGGCAACATAAACCATTAAGGCCAACCAAATCATGGTTGAATGCCTTCCTCAGCAGCCCTACCTAAAGGTCATCAGATCCAGGGTTAGGAAGTTTGCTATCACATCTTAACTTTAGGGCACTCCTAGATATTAAAGTGCTCTTGCACTGAGACAGACTCCTGGGTACTGCAGCTGACATACGAACATAATGGAGGACCCCATTCCAGCTCTTCAGATGTGGAAAACTTAGCATCTTGTTTTTCTTCTGCTCAGACATCATCACTTTCTTCACTTGTCTTTCCTCACGTGGCTTGTTTCAGAGATGATAGCTGGGTTATTTACTTATCCTCTGCAGCATCCTATAAGCCTTGCACACTAGGCACTACACATACTTGATTTGTTTCACAACAAATCACTCCAGAGTGTTGTTAGCTCCCAGACAGATTTCAGACATTGACACTTATGGCAAAACAGTTTGATTCTGGGGAGCCTGGAAGGCCACGGTCATAATTTCATTGTAGAGACTTTGCTCTAGAAACTGTATGAAGGAAGAATGTAGAAGAGGTAAATATGAGGAAGAGGGAGTCCTGTGATGAGGCTGAGTGTCCTGTCCCACCCCTCCTTTGACTTCCTCTTTGTGTGCCAAATGGACTTTGCCTCCCATCAAGTCATTTTAATGAAGCAGAACACGTACACATCTGGGCTAGCTTAGCAACCGTGTATCCATCTCCACTGTGCTCTCCTATTGAGCTGTGCACAGCCTGGAGTTCATGTCAAGCCTCTTTCGTTTAGCCAGCTGAAGCATGTTCAGTGGCATCAGTGGGGCTTATGTTTCATATTACTGCCTGGAATTCTCCATGTACTTTTCAAAACTATTTTGAGGAGACCTGGGTTCTGTGAATTTTTAAAGCAATTGGAGCGTGTCTTTTCAACCTCTCTGCTAATGATTGATCACATTTTTTTTTCATGATTTTGACTTTTCCTGTGATGTTTGACTTTTCAAGTCTCTTCTTTTTACATTATTAAAGACTTTTTAAAAAGAGTTCTAGATTCACCACAAAATTAAGAAGAAATTACCAAAGGTTTTCCTTTCTACCCCTTATCCATACTCCCATCTGCCCATTTTCAATATCCTCCACCACAATGGTACAACCGATGTCACTGTGTGGACACACTATTATCACTAGAGTTCATTTTCAGCAGTGCATATTCTATAGGTTTGGACAAATGTATGCTGTCAGGTATCTAGATGATAGGATCGTACAAATCTGCTCGCTGCCCTAACGTTCCTCTGCACTCTACCGACTCGATGCTCCCCACCAACCCCAAACCCTAGCAACCCAACCTTGGTGATCTTTCTACTATTCCCCCTCTTTCCAAGACCCTCAGTCTTCTTGCCTTCGAGAATCTAAGGAGTTCTCCACACTTCTTTTCTGTCTCCCTCACCAGGGAAATGGAAAAGTATCCTATACCTTGAAATCCTGATTCAGTTAATGGGGTTAGGGCATTGGGTTTTTGTTTTAATTTCCAGATTGTTCTAAAAGTTGAGCATTAGTGAGAAAATTTTAAGGTAGGATGCTATGCATATAGGAAATTATCATAAGCAATAAGTAATGACATCATTATTACTGGTTTCAGGGAAAATAGAGGGCTTTGAAATGTCTCTATGAACTCAGAGAAGCCATTTAGCCTCTGTGAGTTATGAATTCTTATTTAAAAACCAGCAGTTGATATACACTATCTTTCTGGGTCTGGTTTCAAACCATGGTCTACTATGTGAAGACTATTCTTACTGTGCTGAGCCATGGATGGATTTCTTAATCTCTACAAGCAGAACTTCAGGAGAATATTAATACAACTGCATAAGGTTGTCATGAGTGTTACAGGAAATAATCCATCTGGAGTTCTTGAAGCAGTGCCTAACACATGGTAGTAAGTCCTTAGTATATTATACCCCCGTTATTGTTATCAGCATCAACATTAGTATAGCTATTACAAGAGCTCATATCCCCATTCTTGTAAAGGGTAAGGTGCTCCAAAGATTTCATTGGTTCAGATTGGGTATAACAAACTGAATTAGGATGATATCTCTAGCAAATATCCCAGAATACCTCCTTCCATGTGCAAATAATGTGGTTTCAGGATCTAGTCACCAAAGAGGTGCTCTGGTCTCAAGTGTCTTCAAGCTATGGCACTTGCCCAAATGGCAGTGGGCTTTTCCAAAACATTGTGTTTGGAAGTATTTCTTCTTTCATATTCATCTCATTGAGGGTTTTCTTTGAAGAAGTTAAAAACTTTTATGTATTGACTAAAATAAAAGATGCAGACATGTTTATGGCAACACAAAGCCTTGTGAATGTGCAGGGCATAGTCCAGTTCATCCGATGAGATCCTGGCTCTGTGGTGTGAGCTTGTGTGGGCCACTCAGGTGAGTTAGTCAGCGGATCATCTGAATCCTACCATGCTACTCAAATACCGTTTGAATCAGTGTTGAAGAGAAAGAAAACAAAATGGGGCTAGAAAGAAAAAGTACAATTTTTATGGAGGTGGGCCTGCAGCCCCCAGGGTTTAGCACTGTTTTGTGACCTGTAGTGTTTACTGGAACCAAATGATTTGTTTCCATTATTGGAACGTTGCCTAAGCAGGGATCAGGAGGTAGTAGAGAACAAAGAAATTGACCCAGGCCAGTTGTTGTTTGGGAGCTGCAGAAGTTACTCAAGGTCACAAGGGCAATCCTGGTATATAAGGCTTTCCCTAAGCTCCAATAAATGGCATTCATCTTTCAAGAGTGACCCGCGACACTCTCTCTCTCTCTCCTCTCTCTCTCTCTCTCTCTCTCTCTCTCTCTCTCTCTCTCTCTCTCTCTCTCTCTCTCTCTCTCTCTCAATCTCCAGGCCTTTGCTCTATGAGACTTACTTAGGTGATGCAGGCATTGCACAAGTTGACTCAGTTCTGAATTTCGGTTAGGGGACATATTAGTTTGAGAAGCTGTCCCTCCCTTTTAAGTCTACACACACTGTGCCTTTTTAGGGGAACCATTTCTTCCTCCAGAATGCCTCCTGGACTTAGTCTCAACCTCCTCCAGAGAGTTCTGGTCCTATTCTGCTTTGCTTCCGCATGTAGTTTGTCATGCCCTTTATTGCAGTGTTGAGTTATCTATTTGTTATAATAGTTTCAGTTTGCCACTAGATCAAAAGCTCCATCAAATGGTCCCTTTCTGTTTTCTTTACTGTTCCACCCTCAGATTTAACCTGGAAAAGGAAGACTCTCAAGGAAGACTTATGAATGAGCAAGTATGTAAAATCTGAATTCTGAAAGGAGAATGGTCCTGAGAGACCAGAAGAGGGGGATATCAAGAGCTCAATTCAATACTCGGCCTCACTTTATATTTGTAACTGTTTCTATCTCTGTTGACACCAGGTCTGGCTTCCCCAAACTGGGCCGCAATACCCCAATAGTCAATGCACATTCTCATGTAGTTGTTCCTTAGCAAAACTAGACAGCATGACATTCTCAAAGTGTTGTCTTCAATAAATATATAGACAGAATAAAGAGAGAATAATTATAAAAAAATGTTCGGGAGGAAAAATAGTCAAGGTGTCAATCATGCTTAGTTGACATAGAGTAATAATACTAACAAAATACCAACAAAGACTTAATAAATAGCATCAGGACTTTCTAACACAGTCATTGGGCCACCCAGGAAGTGTGGTTCAGCCTCACCCTAAAACACTAGATCTCTTAATCTGCCATTGACTTGAAGATACTAATCTCCTGAGGGCAATCCCTGCCTCATTTGGGTTCTTGCTGATTCTAACTTTTCTGGTAGACAAGATTCCATCACAGAAAACATTTTACTTAACTCTCTGGTCATCTGCTGTTAATGCTAGCCACCAAGGCTCAAAATAAGTCTGCCCTTCCTAAGTCCTTCTGGGGCCAGTGCACACATTGTCATTAATGCCAAGACTTTTGTATGATAGCCTTCAGCTTCACTTCTGCATCAAAGGCACAAAATTCACTCTGAGAGATAACCTATCTGAAAAGTACATCACCATCTATGAACTCTGATTTTTCTAAGTATGTCTCTTAACTATACCTTAAATTCAACAAAGTTGGAGAAAAAGATATATGTGTGTGTGTGTGTGTGTGTGTGTGTGTGTGTGTGTGTGTGTGTGTGTGTGTTTTGTTTTGTTTTGTTTTTAAATTTTGAGGCAGAGTTTCAGTTTATAGTCCAGACAGACCTGGAATTCACTATGTAGTCTGACATGGCTTAGAACTTACAGCCATCCTCCTGTCACAAACAAGTAAACTAAGTGGGAGGTGACAGAAGTTGTTTAAAGTCACTTGGAAAACCTGTGGCCCTGTGTTTCTTTCACCTAAGGTCTAGATTTCTAGAGTGTTTTGAAATATGGCTTGTCCCAAGGGAGCAAGCTCCTGAAGTGATGGGATCAAGATCCTGCTGTCATTTTCCCAGGAGATTGACTTCCTCACTAGACTTCTGACAACTAAACCATGTGGGAGAGTCCAGTATCTACCACCCCAAGCATTCATATCATAGCTAACAATTTTAAAAGGACCTTAGATTTGACAACATTATCTGAGGTTTGCTAAATAACTCCCTCCTTATGGCAGAGACACCGTGTTTTTGACACTCTTTGGGGTTTACCAGCTGTTCTTGCAGCCTCTCCTCCGTTATTCCCTCACACGATGACTAAGGAATTGGTAATCAACTTTCAGGGTTGGTGTGGAGGCTTCTCTGAGCCAACAGGAGAGAGGATAAGGTAGATCTACATAGACTCTGTGAGAACTCCCACCCACATGTCCCTTAATGATTGTCTTACTCTGCTATTGTTTGGAAGAACCGGAATAGCAATCGTAGTAACAACAGTGAACATTAAGGGATTGCAGGCTCATCTGTGTTTTGCTTTTATGCTCCAAAACAATCAATGGTGGTAGATACTTAATCATCCTTAGGCCCTTTTAGAAAACCTAAGTGTGGTAGGTAATCTTCCCAAGGTCACCAGGGGAGTAATGGGGGAGCCAGGAGTCAAACCTATAGGCCATTTAACTACAGAGCCCCAACCATGGACTTTCACACTACTTCTCTGTCTCCTTCTGAACTGACTCTTGCATCACTGAGAGCACCTGTGCCCTTATTCCTAGGAAAGAGAGATGTAGTATCCTGATTGTCAAAGCGTCTTAGTTTTACTTCTTCAGGGACATTGAAGCTACCTTGAAAGGTCCAAGGGAGAGATCCTGGCAGGAAAGATTATGCAGGTTTCCCAGCAAGCACCCTAGGTCTCATGTATATTCACATCCCGTGTGTGGTATATGGAAGTATATATTAAGTCACACACTATGAAGGCTTTCTTTTCTTACCTAAACTAATTTATTTAGTTAGTTTATTTAGTAAATGGCAATCAAAAAATAAAATCTTGAGGTTTATGCTTGTACATGAAATAAGGTCTACATGTATATATGGAATAAAGACTACATGCATATATATCATACAATATCCTTTCTTTCGTTCCTTCTATCAGCCTTTCTTCTTTTTTATTTATTTTTATTTTATTTTATTTTGAGACAGAGTCTTACTAAATAGCCCAGGTTGACTTGACCTAGAGACTCCCCTGCCTTTGCCTCCCAAGTGCTGCAATTATAGGTGTTACAGGCATGCACAACCAGGCCTGGTTTTCATTTTTTGTGTTAGCACTTGTGATGATTAGTGTTAACTATTAGCTTGACAGAATCTAGACTCACTGGGATGTGTGCATCCTGCACATGCCTGTAGAGGATGTCTTGAGGCTATTCATTGAAATGGGAAGACTTGCCCATACTGGAGCCTCCCTGGCTGGGATCCTGGGCTATAAAAAAGGGAGCTGAGGAGTATCATGCATCTCTCTTCATTACTCTTTGCTTCCTGATTGTGTGTATAACACAACACCTTCTTCAAGTTTCTGCTGCCTTGGCTTCTCTGCCATGATAGACTGGACCTTGTAATGGAGCCTGAGATTAACCTTTGTTTCCCAAACTGTTTTTGTTGGGGTATTTTCTCACAATGATAGGAAAATAAACCAACGCCATGTTGATAGTAGATGTATTAGAACACAGAATATTAACCTCCTCTTTCTTTTTTTATCATCATCCATATCTTAATTATCATAAAAAGCACATAGAAAATAAATAAAAATGGATAATCAGTTGGGGGTGAGGTGGGTAATTTTTGGTTTGTTTTGTAGGTAGGATGGTGTGAGAGAGATGGACATGTGAATGTACGATTCTGGATAAAAATGCCGAGGGAAAAGCTTTTGTCAGTTGGTAAACAGAATAGGTGGCTGGAGAGAAAGAACCCTGCTTCCTACTTAGCTAATGTATCCTGCCACATTGCTGGGCTGTGGTGTAGTCTCCAGTCAGTAAACTCTGCTCCTGTCTCAGGGACTCATTCTGGAGAGGTGGTGGTGCAGCAATGGAATGTTAACACTGCCTGCACTCGAAACTCAGATTTGCTCCATTACCCCAAGGCACTGTGAGACATTGGGCAGGTCTCTGTCTCCATGGTCTAAGACTACTGTGGTGTCAAGTGGGCGCAGTATGTGCAGAGTTCTGGTAAGCAGTGTGTCTTGTGCAGGAGGTATCTATCAATAGGCTCTTTCATTTTTCTCCTTATGAGTTCCTTAATCTCTTTTCCTTTCAGAAGCTCACAGATTATTAACAAGATTGAACCTCCATGGGACAATTAGTTTGTGGTCAAGTATCAGTGGCGCCTCCTTCCTTGATGGTTGAGCAATGCCACTGCATGGATGTCGTTGCCCACCACCTATCCTGGCCAATAGAAGCAGTCAGATTTATTCAAAAAAGCTGAGACCTTAACAAAATCTTTACTTTTTATTTAGAGCTTTATTGTCTGCTTTCAAAATCATGTTCAGATTCTGTATTTTTAAAACATGCCATTGGAATTATGAAACACAATGTTCTCAATCATAAAAAAAGATGAATTATATTATGCTTTCTATTTCCCTTTCTGGGTTTTCTTCTTATTTCCTTGCATGAAATTTTCTGTGATAGTCTCTCTGCCTTATGTCCTAAGTTAGCCGAGACACTGGCTTAAAAACTTGTGCAAGATTTTTTAACTCCTTTAAGGGTGTACTATTCATTCACTCACTGACCATTAAACTATTTGCTGAAAGCTTACCACATACTAGAATCACCACTGAGTACTTGGGATACAGAAAACACACACACACACACACACACACACACACACACACACACACACACAAGGTTCTTATGTGTAAAATGGAAAAAAATCTGTTGCATTTTAGTGTTGTTCAAAGGAGTAACTAAAAACAGAAGTAGAAAGGAGGAGGAGTCTAAGAGACAAAGTTTGGGAGTCTCTTATTCTGCCCCTGCAATGTCAAGGTCTTGGTGTGCAATCTTTAAGGTAATCTTGGGGAAATACTACTGTTCACTCTGTCTTTTTTTCATGTATATGTGTGTAGTATGTATGCATGTGTGTTCCCATATCTGTGGGTGCATGTGTATGTTTGTATGTGAGGGGATCCATGTGGAGACCCTGAGTTGGTGTTGGATATGCTCCTCGGTTGTTCTTTACTTTATTGAGGCAAGGCCTTTCCTTCGGCCTAGAGTTTGCTGATTGCAGCTAGTCTCACTAGCTCGCTTGCCCAAGGATCCTCTGTTTCTGCTTCCTGAGTGCTCAATGCTGAGGTTATAAGCTTCCACCACACCTCTCTGGCTTTTATGTGGGTTCTAGAGATTGGAGCTCCAGTCTTCATCCCTGTACATCAAGTCTTCTTTACTGAGCCATCTCTCTAAGCTTCTGTTATTCCTATCTCAAAGATTCAGAGGAGGATAGTTATGGTCCAGGCCCCTCACTTAATTCAAGCAAGGTATGAAGTCAGGTGGATCCCACTTTGCCTCCAGTGTTCCCTACACTCTGCTTGTTATCTATTAGGTATGCAAATTCCACCAGCAGCCAGTCTCCTTATGATGCTCACAATATATCTGATGGCATCTACTGTGGTTTAGGTAGAGCAAGGGGTGGTAGAATAGAAAACCAAAATCCCGATTCCTGATTTCTTCCTTAAAGAACAAGAAACAAAGAGGACTCATACAAAGAAAGAGAGAGAGAGAGCAATGTACAGATTAAACTCACTGTTCCAAGCTGCCAATGGAAGACTTTGAGGTTCTTTGTATCATACTTGCCAGTTGAGGAGACATCTGGAATATGGACTCTCGGCAAGAGGAACATTCTCCTTTCTAAGCCAACTCATCTCTGTGACCTTTAAAGATTAAACATTTAAAATTCTCTATTCCTCAGACACTTATACTCCCCAGGTGGAGGCAAAGCTCATCTGCACAAACCATGAGACATATTTTCCCTCTTGAGACACTCGGTGTCTATCCAAGGAAGAAAGAGTCTGCCAGAAAATGTTCACTTGGGGCCTGCACATTTTCAAGAAGCTGAAAGCTGAGTAGGAAGTGAAATCACTCTGCTTATACTTGGCAAATGGGATGCAAAATTGCCCCCAAGCTAAACAACATGCCGCTATGCCTCCAATTATCTTCTGTCTCTTGGTTCAAATGGGTCAGAACAAGGGCACATAAGCAATTTACTAGCACCAGAGCTGCATATACTTCTCTTTGGTATTGAGAAAAAAAGAGAAGGGGCATGGCATAGAGTATTGTGCCACCAAGGAAATCGTGAGGGCTAGCAGAACGAAAGATAGGACAGGCCAGAAGCACGGCGGAGCTTTGCATGCAAAAAGGGGGGGGGGTAATCTTTTCCTTGGCATAGAGAAATTGCATCCCGAAGGTTCTTTTTTTCTCCCTTTCTTGGCAATGTAACAATTCCTTAAAATAGAGTTATAAAACAGAAACAGATTCCATAGAAGCACGAAACCAAGACTAATGACTTCAGAGAACTTAGAGCTCAAACTTCTCATTCTAGAGATGATCAAACTGAGACCAGAGTGATGACTTCTGGGACTGAAAGCATCTGCCCCTGGCGAGGCCGGCACTGGAGCCCATCCTCTAGTAGCCTTTCCTCTGGCCTCCATCATCCTCTGTTTGCTATGTTATAGGGACAAGCCTTCAGTGGAAGAGTGTCGCTCCCATTCTCGGGCATTAGCCTATCCAGCCCCACAGAAACATACAAATCAGCATCTGTCAAGTCTGAAAGGAGCCTGTTTGCTGAATAGGGACAGTGAGTGGTGAGTGAAAGGACCTGTTACTTCTCTCCCCATAAATGTAAAGTTCCCGTCTGAATCTTCTTCTAGTCTATGTCTGTTTTCATGATACCTGTACTAATTCTCTTTGCTACCACACCTATCAGACAGTGCTGCTGATTTTTAAAACAAGCTGGCCAGTGTCCAAATCCACGCCATTTTATAGGGCTGTCTTAAGTACATCTGAGGTAGTCTGGACTTACAAAGGGACTTTACTGAAACATAGGTAAAAGAAATGGTGGTGGGTGGCATTGACTTGGCCTTTTGGCTAAGAGCAAGTATAGAATTCGGTGGAGTGAGCTCAGCTAGGAAATGATACAAACAGGAGTCTAAATCTTGGTTCTACGCCTATTAACAGTGCAGGTGTGAATACCTCACTTGACATGTTTGGTTTCCTCACCTGTTGGGTAGGGAGACAATATCCATGGCCTTTATTAAATGAGAACATTCACAAGGCAAGGGAGCCCTGCACTGCTGGCGTCTTAACCAGACTCAAACTAGAGCCACCAAAGAGGTAGGAGCCTCAGTTGAAGAAATACTTCCATGAGATCCAGCTGTAAGGCATTTTCTCAACTAGTAATCAGTGGGAGAGGGCCCAGCCCCTGGGGTTGGTGGTCCTGAGTTCTTTAAGGCTGAGCAAGCTATGTGAAGCAAGCCAGGAAGTAGCACCTCTCCATGGCCTCTGCATCAGCTCCTGCCTCTAGGATCCTGCCCTGTTTCAGGTCCTATCCTGAGATCCTTTAGTGGTGTTAAAGTCTAAGCCAAATACACTCTTTTCTCCCCACCTGGCTTTTTGGTCATGGTATTTCATCACAGCAATAGAAACCCTAATTAAGACAAGTATCTAGCAGAGATCACTGCACATAATAGGCCCCCAGACCCATAAAACATGCCACATTGATTTAAAATGCATGCCCTATGGTCAGTCTTTCTTAAACATATTCCCCGAGCCACTTGACCTGCGCCAGACCTGTACCTGATTCTAAGTGTTGGGACAGAAACTAATGTAAAATATGCCTTATACCTTGAGAAAATTATGTTTATGGGTATTGTATTGAATTATATATCCCCAAAAGATATATTAAACTGGATCCCCAGTATCTGTAATGTGCCCTCATTTCAAAATAGGGTCTTTGGAGACATAACCCAATGCGAATGGTAGTACTGTAAGAAAAGCATCCTATGAAAGACAAGGACATAGTTAGAATAGTGTAGAATGATCAAGGCAGAGACTGAAACACAACCACAGGCAGGCCTACCAGAGGACGAACAATGCCACACCTCCAGACACAAGGAAGAGGCAAGCAGAGCTTCTGCCTGGAGCCTCAGAGGCAACAGTGTTCTTCTGACAACTTGGCCTTCAGTTCTAACCTCTAAATCATGTGGGAGTATGTCTCGTTGTTTTAAGCTGCCCAATTTGTAGCAGTCCTAAGACACTGACACAGTTGGGTCATATGCAAGGAAGCAAAGGCACTCATTACAACAGAAGTGAAGAAACACACACGGAATTCCTCCATCCAGGGAGCCTGCTGTTATATTTACTACTTTGTAATATTAGTTATGCCAGGAGACATCATGGGCGCCTCCATGCTAACAGTAACATCTGTAAGTTGAGATAGTCTGACCATGAAAGGGTCAACCTATCTGTCTGAGGATTCAGGGAAGACGACTCAGAGAGGTTAGCTGAAGTTGATACCTGAAGGACGAACAGAAGCTAGGCAGATATGTGGGACAGTGGACATAACACTGCTCCGGCTGGAGAACCTGAAGTGTGCAGAAGCAGAACACGAGACACTCCATTCTGAATTTTAGTCATCTACTTGGGCTGAGGCATTGCTGGAATATGGTCCTAATGTTCATCTGCCTTCCAGATTCCTTTCTGAACTTTGATGTCCTAGAGACATCTCTTACTCAAAGGTTGCAAAGGAATTGATCTTTATTCTTCCCTTCCTATGCCCCTGTTCCCCAGGCAGCTCTGCCTACAAATCTCAGTGTCTCCATACTCAGCTCCAGGGAACTGACCTCTTTATTCCCGGCTTGCCAATCATTTCTGAGCTTTACTATCTGTAATTCTGTGGGATTCTCATTTGGCATAAGGTTGCAACTCTCCAGCTGTGTCTCTCGGCCATATTCCTTCCAGCCAAACCTCTCTGCCAGATAATTAATGATGTGTAAACAAATGCTTAATTGCACCAGGGGAGAACAGATTTAAAGAAAGTTTGCGATGAAGGAAACATGAAGAACGTTACTCTCACAGACTCGCCCCCACCCTCAACACTGTTTGCTTATTCGTCTCACGTATTTTTTAGGTTAGGACTACTCCAGACCCCAAGCTAAAAGAAAGCCTAAGGGAAAATGGGATTATATTGAGATTTATTCAGGTCATGTGTTTCCTGAAATACCTCCTTCTCTCTTGGATGTATGCCTTTGGCCTTCAGCCTCGGGCGCTTGCTGGGAGAAAGGAAATGCTGGCTTTTGGCAAGAAGAGAAGAAGATGGGAACTCATTAAGAGTGTACCTGAGTCTTTTCTTGTTGTTCTCTCTTTACTCTTCACACAAGCCAATGGCTGGCTAAACAAGAAAGTTCAGAACCTTACACAACATAGTACCCGTTTGTAAGGAGGAGCAGCACAGTGAGGAGGCTGCCTGGATTACACAGGAGGACAGTTCCATCTTTAAGCACCCTCCTTTGAGCTGTTGGATTGCTGATCAGCCTATTGCCTTCTCAGAGCAGACATGAAGATGTGAGTCAGAGCGCAAGGCGCCTGCCTACCCATGCTGATTCTCTGTGGGTGGGCCAGTCACGGGGGGGGGGGGTGTTAGGGGGTATGGAAACACAGAGGAAACTTTTCAGTTTGATGCTGCTCTGAGGTTTGACCTTTGAGCTGAAAATCTGGGTTAGAGGCAGTAGGGGAAGGGTCAATACAGCCAGCAGGGTTCTCAGAAAGGAAGCGCCTGACCTTTCTGGCTAGGACCTGAAGTTGAGCCCTCTCTAGAGAGTTTGAAAAGGTGTGGGGTTTGTTTTGTTTTTTTCTTTTCTACAGTTCTTAATGACCCAGATGTTCAGAAAGAGGAAGTACAGTAGCATTTTTAGACTAGTCAGTGGGGGTGTGATAGAATGCAGAGGCTAAAGCTACAGAAACACATTGCCTGCTCATTTGTTTCTGAAGTCATTGTTCATCAGGCACCTGTTCTAGTACAGACCCTGCATTCTCCTTAGCGGATAACCTTGACCCCTTGCAGGGCCTCTTCCTGCTTAGCCTATACATATTTATTTTAGGTCTTGGCCAGAAAGAGGCCAGCACTAACCTTCCTTCCCCAAACCTTCCCTATGGTTGACACTTCCTTTCCTCTTCCCCCACAGAACCTACAGAAGGAAAGCTGATGATGCTGACCAGCACCAGCCATGGTGCCAGTGATGCCAGCACCCATCCCTGCTGCATTACGGTTTCTAAGAGACTGATGACTGAAAGTCACTGTGGCACACTGACTTAGGGACAGATTCCTTTGTGTGTCACCTCACCGCTGCCCTCAATAATCCCAATAACGACCCTATCTTTGTTTGATTTTTTGATACTAAGTCTCACTCTGTGTGTAGTCCAGGCTGGCCTCAAACTCATGGCAATTCTCCTGTTTCAGCCTCTTAAGTGCTTGAATTATAGGTATAAGATACTACACCCAGATTTCTTCCTACCTCCTGGAAGGCCTTCAATATCCATGGCAGCATTCTCTTCCTCAGTACCCACTTTTGATAGCAGAATCCTCAGAATTTTCTCCTTTTCAATCTGTGCGTATGCAGTATAGACTTTCCTTCTGAGCTCCTGATGTTAACATATATAGTAACTTACCAAATACCCAGGAGCTGAGGTCTTAAGGACATCTCAGGTATCACAAACAAACTTATCTTTTGAAACCTTTCTCTACGACTTTCATCTCTTCAAATGGCTTTTGGTTCAACTTTTTCTCTCCCTTTCCCCATTTTTTTTTTTTTAAACTGGGTCTCAGGCTGAGCACTGGCAGGCCTTGAACTTACAGCAACCCTCTTGCCGCCGCCTCCAACAATGCTAGTGCTGGAATTACAGGCATGCTCCAGATGTCTGCCCTTTAATAATATCATCATCTATCTCATGTCCAGGTCAGGAAACCATGAGCGCTCCCTCCCAGCAGCTTTCTCTCCTCTTAGTCCTCAAACTCCCTTGGATTTGCACCTCACATTTATTTCTCTTACTTCTCACTATACGCTAGTCAGAATTTATTTTCACAAATGCCTTGTCAGTCCTCACCCTTCTCAATATGTTCTCTAAAAGCAAAGAACTTTCTCAAATGTAAATATGATTGTGATATTCTTCACGTAGGATGTTTCAAAGGCTTTTCATCCATCTTTACAGTGTCATGGATTTCTGTCCTACATGGCTTATGCCCTATCAGCTCTCTGTCCACACCTGTGCACATATCCTTTGATTTTCTGCATCATCAGGAGTGACCTTCTTGCTTGAATTGAATTCTCTTCCTCCCCACCTTCACTCTTTCTTCTTATACCCATTTAAGTCGCATGTAAATCAGACATACTTTTTGTCTGTTTGTTTGTTTTTGAAACAGGACCTCATGCATGCCAGGCTGGTCTTAAACTCACCTATTGTATAACTAAGGAGACTTTGAATGTCTTCTTCTTCTTCCCCTTCTTCCCAAAGGCAGAGATGATAGACATCTGTGACCATGCCTGGTTTTATGGATGCCGGGGGTTGACTCCAGGTTTTTATGTGTGCTGGACAAGTTTTCTATGAGCTGAGATATATACTTGTAAGGTTACCTTTTAGAAATCCAATGTACTTTCCACCCAGATTATTGCAGTGGTGATATCTTGCATGCTATAGCACAATATCACACCCATTAGCTGACATTATTATGATCTCTTCTCCTTACTTATATTTTATCAATTGTATATATCTCATATTTGCTCAGGTATTTAGTTCTTTGTGATTTTATCACACATTTAGAGTCGCATAGCCACCACCATTTTGAAGACAAGGATCATTTCATCATAAGGGTTACATAATGGTTGTGTGGCACCCTCAAAGGGCCATCTTCCATTTACTTCTGTTTTCACACTAGAGAGTTTATTTGTAATCCTTTCCACTGATATTCATTCGTTCAATTGATTTTTATTTATCAGGCCTCATATATCAGCTTCTCTGATCTCAAAAAAGCCTAGAAATAGTGCTTTCTGTGTCATTCTGTCTTTATTCTTTGATGATCTTTGTGGTACACCAGTACCCAGGAGCCAGAAGGAAGTGGATTTCTATAAGTCTGAGGACAACCTGGTCTACATAGAGTTACAGGAAGAAAATAATAATAATAATAATAATAATAATAATAATAATAATAACTTCTTGTTTTTTTCTTTTCTATCATGGTTTCCATTTTCTTATCCCTAGATAGTAGCGTTTATGAAAACAGTGGCTGGGTGAGGCTTGTAAATGTCTATTTCTCAAGCATCCACCAAGTGCTTATAACTAGGGGATTTCTCAGTTAAAATGAATTAAATTAATGAGTTAAAAAGACTAATGAGTCCCATGAGACTGACTCCCTCAAAGAGCTCTACCAAACAGGCTCTCTACAACAGTGATTTGAAGTGACACTACCTTGGAAGGAAGAATGGAGATTGCGGTGCTCTAGAGTAGACATTTTCCTGCCAGTTGTCAGATATGCAGAGCTGGGCACACTCAGGACCAGGAACCCCAGAGTATCCCCTGTCTACAATCTTTCAATACAATTTGGCATATTGGCAAATGGCACCAGACACCATGGTAATGAGTTTAAAGACATGATTTCAAAGATCTCAGTTGGATGACTTTTCTCAGCTTCACAACCGTAGACCGAGTTGTTTTCCTGTCATAAACCAGGGCTTGACAATGGCCATACAATGAGCTTTGATCCTGATCACATAAGGCCCTAATTTGAGTGCATATCTCTGAGACTGAACAACTGTGTAACAGATGAAACATTCTCTGCAAAGAGAACAGGGAGATTAGGGATGCAAGGAAAGCAGAACCCAGAGTGTGTGTCCTCTGGAGAGGTCAGCGATACAAACATCCATTTTATATTCTAATAAGAAAATGTTACAGCTTGAAGTGTCCTTAAAAGTGTGCATTTGTGTGGTGATATATCTAAGAAATTAAGCTTTCCTGAAGATCAGAGGACAGAGCCAGTCACAGAGTTAGCCATAGAGGTCAGGCAGTGGTGGCACACACCTTTAATCTAAGCACTCAGAACACAGAGATCAGTCTGGATCTCAGTGAGTTCAAGGCCAGCTTGGACGATATGAGATGAATCTAGTCCAAAAGAGAAACAGAGCTGCTGTGGGAGTATGTTCTTGTAGGTTGTAAATATTTGTCCCCTACTGGTTTAATAAAAAGCTGAGTGGTCAGAGGCAGACAGGAAGTGTGGATGGGGCTACCAGACTAAGAAAACTCTGGGAACAGGAAGAGCAGGGCAGAGGAAAGAAGACAAGAATGCTGCTCTGAGAAAAGGTACCAAACCACATGGCTAAACAAGGTAAGGTAGTTTAAGAATTAAGAATTAGCAAGTTAAATGTCAGCCATAGGTCGATCAGCATAAAATTAATAGAAGTGTCTGTGTGTTTCTGTGAGACTGCGGGCCCAAAACTCGAGGACAGGCCAGAAAGTCCAGGCCAGAAACTTATTACAACACAGAGCCAGTCAGTGGTGGCACATACCTTTAATTCCAGCCCTTAGGATCCCATGCCTCTGCTCCCAATACTTGGAAGCACACATGCCTTTAATCCTACCACTAGGTAGATTGAAACAGAAAGAGATATGGCTGGGCGGAGAAAGAAATGTAGTAAGACAGGAGAGCTAGGAGTTTGTCCCTTGCCTTTCTGTATTTACCTTTCCTCTAGAGAACTCAGAGGCATTCGGTCTGAGGATTTGTAGGTATAGCATCTCCTCCTTTAGGCTGAGAAGATGACAAGGTGAGAACTGGCTATGGCTTGTTCCCCTGTCTCTCTGATCTTTCAGCTTTACCCGAATATCTGGCTTCAGGTTTTTATTATAAGATCAATTAGGATTCAAGCAACCCATTTCTCTTTCTCTCTCTCTCCCTCTCTCTCTCTCAATCCTTCTCTCCATAGTGCAGAGAATAAGTACTTAACTCACCAAAACACAGAAGTACAAATATTAACATTTGGTATCAGCTGTAGTTCCAAAAACCGTGTTCTCATTTCTGAATCCTTGCTGCTTATTATTATTATTACCAAAGTACACGTGACCTTTGACTTGAAATATCAAATTAAATATTTACCTCAGCCTCCAACTGGTGTTTAATACTGAATTCTTTCTTACCTGTTGTTGGCCTATATACAGTTCAAAATGCCCATGGTGTTCTCTGGCTTGAAGCCGCAGGAACTTCCCATTAGCTTTCAGGTGGAGTCCATGCTTCTTTGCTTGACAGCTGTTGCCTTTCCTTATATCCCACTGCACTGAGCATGTCATGATGCTCTGTATGTGTGCTGGTTGTACTTTCACATCAGTGGCTTCTCCCCAACCTTTGCCTAACTCTGGCTTACAATTCAAGCTTCACCTTCACCATTATCTCTATCTGGGAAGCTTCCCAGACCTCTTACATTTGCCTGCTCGGAGCTTCTTGAGAACACCCTGCATCCTAATCATCTTCTTTTCTCACTGTCCAGCATGGGGACTCATACGTTAGAAGCTTTAGTAAATTCAAATAAAAAGGGAGAGCAATTCTATGATGAACACACATTGAGAGGTAACTGCACGTACAGCCGCATGGTGCTGTTCCACATGTATCATGCTATCACATTTCCCTAATAGCTATTGGGACCACTCAGCATGTTTATGAAAGCCTCTCCACTCAGTGTCCTCATAGGCTCAGTATTATTCTCCCATCAATGACAGATGTCTGTAGGCCCTGCCTCTGACCCTCTCTCCATTCCAACCCATAGCCTCCAGATTCATGCTCTGTTTTTCTCTCCTTTCAGCCCCTCTTTAACTTCCCTCTCTACTTGACCTATTCAGAGAGGACTTAGAGTTAGACTCCAGGATGTACTTTGACTTCCACTCTGGACCATTAGCTCCCACCCCAGTTTCAAGCTGTACGGTCTATGTGGCTGATCTATTTTAGTTAGGATCAATTACACACTAGTGTCTTCCAGGGTCCAGCCTGGTGAAAGGCACATTATGGGACTCACACTTACACTGACCTCCCCTTAGATAATTTTTCCTTTGATATTTTCAAAAGTATGCCCAATTCTCTGGCATTTGCTTTGCATCAAAGAAGAACAACTACCAAATACACTATCTTGTCCACTTTCCTTTGTAATTAAAACCAGTATAAGAGACACCAGTATCTTAAGCAGTTTTTCATGGTATTGTGGTTTAAACAAAGGACCTGTGGAATTCTGAGGACTGTACTGATTTCAGCTTTTCCTTTGTGTCCTTGGTACATCAAGCTCTGAGGTAAGCTTTTGAAAGCATTGAAAATAGAAAGCACTTTGTCAGTTGCAAGCATGTTATGATGTCTCTTCTAGGAAGCTCTGGGTCTCGGGAAAGAAACCTAGAATTAGGCCTGCTTTACCCATCCTTTTGTTTGCTCAGTCTAGCCAATCTCTCAACAAGTCCTGCCAATCTCACCATCTGAATGGTTCTTCCAACTTCTGCTTAATTTTTTCATCTATCTATCTATCTATCTATCTATCTATCTATCTATCTATCTATCTATCTATCTATCTATCATCTATCTATCTATCATCTATCTATTTATCTATCTATCATCTATCTATTTATCATCTATCTATCTATCTATCTATCTATCTATCTATCTATCTATCTATCTATCTATCTATCTACCTACCTACCTACCTACCTACCTACCTATCTATCTTCAGGCCAGAAGACACTTTCCATGAGTCAGTTCTCCTAAAAGAGCACATGGCCTGAGCACCAGGTATACAATACAATGATTCTGTGGAGGGAACATTTTACATTTGGGGATAATTTACTTTACTTCTCAATGTCTGTTTCTTCACCTGCAATATGGTGATTAAAAGTTTTAAATTGTTCTCAAGATTCAGTGAAATAATCACTAAGGAGTTAACATCATCACTGGCCCAGCAAGGAGCTCACAAATCCTGTCTTTTTTCGTCATTGCCTTCTTTCTTTGGGTCATTACCATCTGTCCCTCTGTACTTCACATACCCTGCTAGCCTGCAGACCCATGAGCATCCCTCCAAGGTCTTCTGCCTGGTTTCTTTCCTTTCCTTCTTCTCATCTAACTGATGTACTGAGTTATAACCAAAGCTTTTTCCCCAAAGGTATACTAGATGATATGATTTCTAGATTAGAAACCCTAATACTGAATCTCCACACTGGAGTTGTCTATAGATAAGCCATGAGCTCCCCAGCTTTGTAGAAATGACTCTTAGTTATGAGTACTGCCCTCTGTCTCACCATGTTACTGCATCAGAATGCTTACGTAAATGGTCCAGGACCCTATGGTCATTCACTGGTGGAGCTGGGATTTGAACTCAGAGTCTGTACCATTCATCTGCATCTCCTTAGCAGATCTGATCACACAATCAACATCAGTAAAAGAGGCACTGGGTAAGCAGGAGGAGCAAGAAGGGTGAGCTCAGATGAGCTGAGCTAACCTGGCTGGGAAGCATGCCCACTGGGGTTGGGGCTTCAAGAGGCTGGAGGGGGAAAGAAAACAGAATGAAGTAAATGCTAACAATGCTGAAAACTCAGCGTTGTCTGGGAAGATGGAATGAAGTTCAAGTCTCAAGTGCAAAAGCTGCAAATGATGCTCTTTTCTTTCCAAGCACTGAAAAAACCAGAAAGAACTCGGGTTTTAGTCTAGATTTCAGTTGCTGTTTAGTAGGGATGAAGTGCTGAAGTACCTTGTTACGTTTCAAGACCATCTCTTTAGTTGACTGAGTACTAGAGAAGACTCTGGTAGTAAGACTAGCCCGACATCCATCCATTTGTTTAGAAACCCCTGCAGACCCTTGCTGGGCGTTAGACCCCAGACTGAAGATGTAGAAAACAAACCAACATGGTCCTTAGACTGAAATCGTTCATGGCTTAGTCGGGGTCAGTGTCCCGCATGTATTGAAAACACTTTGGAGCTTTGTAAAAAAAAAAAAAAAAAAAAAAGTCTTAAGGAATATATACTTATACTTACTAACGACACCTAAGCACGATTCTAAGAAAGCAGTGTGCACTAAAGGGATTACTTCAGCTCATTTCAAAGGATTAAACTGAATTTTTGTCTTTGTTAATATAGTTTTAGAACAGAATGTTATTACTTGTATTTCAGAGCATTTAGATGTGTAGAGTGGAATAACTGTGTGACAGAATCCTTGCTTTGTGGAGTTTAAGCTACGGTTCCACATCCGTATGGGGATTTCCTCAACTGGAAAACAGGGGTAATATCAGTGCTTGTAAAGATGCCATAGCCAAATAGCCTGATGGGCTTCAGATGGAATGAAAGGAGAGTGCATTTCCTGGGACTGTTTTAGGGACCCAGTAGAGTGAGTAAAAGGACAGTATACTGGGAGGGCCGCTCTGCCCTCTACCACCATATATGGCTCTGTCCAAGTTCCTTAACCACACTGAGCTTCAGTTGCTTCCTTTGTCCAGAGAGGACAATACTACCTTGCCTAGCTGGTAAAAAGTAGTAACTGGCCTGAAGCCTTAAGCCTCCCATTCCTATACCATATGGGCCCCTCCCTTACCCTGTTTCCCCATCTGTGGACAGGATGGAATGGAGAGGCTCTGTGTAGCAAAAGAATGAAAGAATATTCTCTAAGGGCTGTTTAGCTTTGACATCCCATGCATAAAACAACAGCCAGATTGGACTATTGCTTAATTCTATCCAAACTGCCAGATAGGCATTTGAATAAGTAATCTAATATGTATACATTTTTATTCTATTCAATATTCAGGTCGACTCCTGGTTGGAATGAGTATTCAAAATGATGATTGCTTAGAAACATACCATTCCAAATACGAATGAGAATATTTTTCAATACTCAGTTCAGCAAAAATGAGAAAGCATGAGATTAGGTTCTGCAAATAATCACATCTTTTGCATCCTGGATGCTTATACACACACTTATTACATGCCTTTCTTTATAACCTTGAATATGTAAACCCTTGAGTATGCTTCCTAAGCTAAATCCATTCTCACATAAAGGTATAAAAGGAGGGCAAAAAGATATGACCTCTTATCTTAGATGGAGCCCCTGCTACAATAGTCATTCTTTCCACATGGCAGGGGTCCAGTTACTTTACTCTCCAGTATAGAGAACTCACTACTTTTCAAAGCAGCTGACCCAATGGTATAGACAGCTTTCACTGAGGTGTGTGTGTGTGTGTGTGTGTGTTGGGGGGGTAGGGCTTAGCACTGCAATAGCCCTTTTTCTGGTTTTCCTATACCAATCCTGGTTCTGAATTCTGTTTCTTTTGCTTACAGAAGTCAGGTGTGGTGGCACATGCAGCTAATCCCAGAACCAGGAAGGCAAAGACAACAGAATCACAAATTTGAGGCCAGCCTAGGTTATATACTGTGGTGGTCCAAAAGAAAATGGCCGCCAAAGGGAGTGGCACTATTAGGAGATGTGGTCTTGTTGGAGTAGGTGTGGCCATGTTGGAGGAAGTGTGTCACTGTGGGGGTGGGCTTTGAGGTCTCCTATGTTCAAGCAGGCCCGGTGCCACAGTTCACTTCCTACTGCCTATAGATCAAGATGTAGAACTTTCTGTTCCTTCTCCAGCACCATGTCTGCTTGTATGCCAGCACATTCCCACCATGATGATAATGGACTAAATATTTTGAAAATGTAACCCTGCCTCTATTAAATGTTTTCCTTTATAAGAGTTGCTGTGGTCATAGCGTCTCCTTACAGCAATTGAAACCCTAAGTAAGACACATACCAAGTCCTTGTCTTTAAATGAAAAAAGATCCTTTGGGAATTGGAAGCAAGATCTCTACCTTTTTCAAATTTGCCTTTCTCTTGAGCAGAACCCTTCAACCATTTTATTTTTTCTGTTTTTAATTATTTTTGGTCCCAGCACAGAACTTTGCCTGGGGGACACCAAGAAAAACAGTGATTTTTAAGGTTCCCTGGTCAGTCATGCTTTTATCTGGTCTCTGTTGCCATTTGGTAGGAGGAAAGAAGTTTCTAAAGTACCAGAGGCAGAAGAACTGTCTCTGAGGAAGTGTGCTTTGGGGCTGACCAGTCCCAGCTACAATCTGCTATTCTCCCTTGCTTGGCCCCCACGGAACAGCTATTCCTATAGAGCTGACACTCATATTTTCCTTATTTCCAGCCAAGTCACTGCTTTTAGATGTTCCCTGTGCAGATGTGTGGGATTCTTGTACACATCTGCATATCAGAGGGACAAGGGAAGTTGCTTGGCAAGAGAATCTGGCTCTGCAGGAGTGCTCCGCTGGCGGACCATGAATTGTGAACAGATCTTTCCCTATACTGTTATTTGCCAAAGAACTCAGCGAGAGGTTAGACTGGAGAGAGATGCTGTGGACAAAGAAAAATGCAACATCTTAGCTTCCTCTGGGGACTGGGAAAGTCTTGGGACAGACATATGATTGAAAGGGAAGAAAAGGAACACACATTCATGTACCCACTCATGTGAGAGTAGCTTCAGACTGTGTTTAAAGCAGATTTGCTTTGTGCCAAGATATAAATGTTAAAGATGAGGACCTGTTCCATTTCCAAGGTTTGCCATTTTTAAAACCTGTCACTTTCTTTAGGCAAACCCTTTAACCTCTTTTGGTATCAGTTTTAACATCTGTGAAATGGAATGACAGTAGTGTCCACTACACAGGGGAGCATTGCGCTGAAAAGCCCCTTTGTCCTAGGAGCTCGGCAGAACTGTAGTGAGTGTTTGGGGAGCATTAGATCCTCTTCAGCACACTACTCACTCTGCTTGACTGTGGTTCATGAGAACTTTCATATTTTCTTCCGTTATTACTTCTGCTTTGCAGTCTATTAAAATGAAGTACTAAGTTCTAATTTAGGGCATTCCCTAAGGCCCTGGGTACATATAAGAGCTGTCAGATCTTTCAAAGTCAGGATAAGTCAGAAATAAATGCTATTCATAGGACAGGCAGATTTGGACAGTCTCAAGGAAAAGGAGACCCAAGCCTATATAGGGGTGTGTGTGTGTGTGTGTGTGTGTGTGTGTGTGTGTGTGTGTGTGTGAGAGAGAGAGAGAGAGAGAGAGAGAGAGAGAGAGAGAGAGAGAGAGAGAGAGAGAGAGAGAGAGAGAGAGACCAGATTTTTTTGGAGCAGGGAAAATGTGCTGGGGTTTTAGATTTCATGGATAAAGCATAAAAGAAAAAAAATGAGAGTGAGTTATAAGGCAGGAGATAAGAAAGAGTAGAAAACAAAGGTACCACAGCCAGGAAGTCACTATGAACACAAACCAGAGTTAGCATGCCAGAGCTAGCTGCCATGACTAGGCACTTCCTATCACTGGACCTGTAGAAAGAGGTGTTAATGCCTAGAACACAGAGGACTGAATGAGAGCATGCACAGAAAGTTTTCTTATTTATAACAGTGGTTCTCAATCTGTGAATCACGATCCCTTTGGAAGTCCAATGACCTTTTCACAGGGGTCACCAAAGACCATCATAAAACACAGATATTTACATCACAATTCATAACGGTAGCAAAATTATAGTTATGAAGTGGCAATGAAAATAATTCTATAGTTGGGGTCACCACACATGAGGAAGTGTATTAAAGGGTCGGGTCGCAGCATTAGGAATCCACACTCATGATTTGGGAATGGCTCCAGAAAGAGAAACACAGATCCTTTCAAGTTGGGTTTCAGTTTTCACCTAGAATAGGGAGTCTACTGGAGTGAACCCTCTTCAGTGCAGTTATTTCTAAGATCCTTAGAAACCAATACTAACACAAAGGGACAAACAATAATCTTACTTTGGGGAAAAGGAAGGTGACAGTGGGTGGCTCTGAGACATTTTCTAGAGCAGCCTATGGACCCATGTTTGAGCTCCCAGGAAAGTGGCGGTTGGTGAAAGCTACTTCCTAAAGGACTAAAAGCTGAGGATGTAGGCAGAAGAACATGGGCGTCTTTCCCATTTTGGACTGAAAGAGCTATGTTTTTGTGGCAATAGTTTTTATTAGGGTGGCTTCAAATAAATAGGTGAAGCCCTTGGTTTTATTTTTCCCACTGGGAGTCCAAAGTAGGGTAAGGACACTCTCAGAGGTAGGAGACAGGACCCCTCACAGGATGGGTTAAGCAAGAAAGATGTAATGTGCTAGACACAATGGAGAAGTGTATCATATCCTTTGAGATTGTGTTTACATTCTTTGTGAGATTGGGTGCCATGCTACTTGGAAATGTCCAGAAATACCTGAGTGAGACAATGAGGTAGTTTAGAGTCCTATCCTCACATAGGGAGGAACATGAGACAGACAGTCACAGTGATTACTGTGAGACCTCAGAAGTAGCCATGGGCTGGGGTAGTCTAGAAAAATATTGCATACATTTTTCTTACATGCCTTGGCACTCCCAGAGGTCTGCATGATTTCAGAAGACAGGTATCCTTCATATTCCCACATTACTGACACTCTGTTGGACAGTAAGCCATTCTGTTTCATCTTTTCAAATTCAATTCTTCTCTATTTCTTGGGACTTTTTTCTGGGCTCAGGAGTAATAGGGTCCACTTCTTCAGTAACTAAGGGTAGTAGAAAAATCAGACTTATGCCAGGCAGATAATATGTTAAGTTTAAGAAATAAAAGAAGCTATGGATTGTAGACTTTTAGTGATCTTATGCTCGGAGGTCACATATCTGAAAATTGCTTAATATTCTGTTAAAGAATGAATGAATTAACTCAGAGCATTCCCTGAGAACTCTGTCATGATGGATACTGGCCTCTGGTGACTATGATCCCAGGCTTTAGGGGATGATGGTATAGGGGTACAAACATACAACACATAGCAATGCCCTGTTGTCTCCATCACTAATGGTGAATAAGCAGAAAGAACAAGACAGGTCATGTTCTGGAAAGACAGGGCTCAGGTAATTTTTCAAATGACTTCTTTATGTTCCTGCTGGAAGCTGGACCTAGTTGGTAGGGGAAAAGGGGGAGGGATTGAACATTCCTCTGCATCTCCTTTCAAGACAGGCAGTGTGGCGTAAAAGAGCATAGGACTTAGTGTGCAATAGCTTTGAGTGGTAATCCCAGTAATACCGCTTGTTAATTGTAAAGTTAAGTTACTTCATCACTAAATCTCAAATACTTCACATGTAGAAAGGGGGTAGGGATAGAGTGTATGGAATACGCCCGGGTGTAAAACAGGTACTTTGTAAACAAAGGCTATTTTACTCAAAGTTTCAGATTTGTAAATGTCTGTAAGCATTCAACAAATATGTGAACTTTCTGTAATAAGCTATGAAAAAAAATTCATTTCTCTATCCCTGTAGCCTAGCCAAACCTGTATCAACCAACACAAAAGGCAGGGAGGTTGCCTTCCCCTGGTCACTCATCTGAGGTAACCAGCTTAGGTCTGTTCTGTCTGCTCATTTCATTTGTTTCCCGTTTACATTCCACGTTTCTTATTTGACCTTTGGAGATTCTGGCTGGTAGAGGGTCCAGGCTTTCCCACATGCGGACTGTCTGCAGTGCTTGGCTCTAGTCCCTCCATATGGAGCCACACAACAATGCTTGTAACTGATCCTGTATGGAGGCCTCTCCCTCTCTTCTCTCAACTCTAGCTCTCTGGAAAGTATCAAGAATAAACAAGAACACATGTGTCAGAAGTGTTCCTCTCTCTGCCTGTGTTGCCAACAAATGAGGTACAATAGGTAAAGGTCGTATGACCTGATTCTCAGCAGACTGGGGCAGAGAGATGGGAGGTGGATGCCGGATGAAGAGAATTCAAGTTCTTCAGCTAAGGTCAACGTGTGCCATTAGTTCAAGGACTGTGAGTTGCTTTTAAAACCATGTTGGCACACAACTTTCTCCGTGTCCTCCTTATCTTCCCATTCTCTTTCCCCTCTGTCTTCTCTGTGATGACATATTGTATATCTAATTAGTAAAGCTTGCCTGAAGATCAGAGGACAGAGCCAGCCACAGATTTAGCCATAGAAGTCAGGGAGTGGCAACACACTCCAAGTACTGAGAGCAAAGGCATGGGATCCCAAGTGCTATGATTAAAGGTGTGTTCGTGGCTCTGTTTGCCCTTCAACTCATAGAGATCCAAAGGGATCTCTTTTCTACCTCCAGAGGGCTAGGCTAAGTCTGTGGGTGGCTCTGTCTTCTGATCTTCAGGCAAACTTTATTAGATGCACAATATATTACCATAACCCCATATTTCTTCTCTTCCTCCGCTCCCTCCTCTTCTTTCTCCTCCTCCTTCACTATGCTTGGGATGGAATCCAGGGTCTCACACATGCTAGGCAAATTCTCTGTCACTGAGCTATGTCCTCTCTCATAGTAAATAACTTTTTGGGAACTATTTGTAAATAACTTTTTTGGAACTACAGTCCCATGGCTCTCTAAACAAAAAGCCAAGACCTCAGGTTCAGGCCTCTGAATCCAATCCCTGTTCTCCCAGAGCTTTATTTGGTCTTCTACAGTAGCTTCCTAGTTTCAACTGTATGCTTCATCTTCCTAATCTAAGAGATGGGGCCTCACCTGTCCAGGCTATCTAGGCTTCTTAGTTGTTTCTCCTGCCCTTGAAAATTTGACCTCATTTACAGGTTAGGTTTTAGATTTGTTTTTTGCCCTCTTCTATGATGTTTGCTTTGGTATCTCTTGTCTTTACTTAAGCCATCTTCTTGATCTTCCCCATTTTAACTCCTCTGGCTTCTGACAAAGACTCAGCTTCTCCACTAGAGTGTCTTTGGAGGCATATCTAGAAAAGGAACTCTGTATTATATCACATAGAAAATTGAGGATGAAAAGGGACTGATTTTATGGCTTTTGGATTCTAGAGTGGTTAATACAGCTGTCTCCAAGGCATGGTTATCTCTGATCATAGCTAAGTAGATATCAAAAAGGCCTTTGATTAAAAAAAGGTACTCCAGCAGGTCTCACATAGGAACTGGGTAAAAGGAATGTCAGGGAAAAGGAATGCTCTCACAGAAAGGCAGACCCACACAGGTTCTCAGAAAGCCAAAGAATGTTTCTTGTAAGACACACATAGTAATTCTAGTCTTCTTGTAAAGATAAGGTTTATATATAAGACAGTGCCTTTGAGGGCATCATTAAGATAGAAGTCCCCAGATGAATCAGGCCAGAAAGCATATTTTCTAAGGCCAACAGTTACCCAGTAGAAGATAGAAAGCTTTAATTGGAAAAATATCTGAGGTCTTAGCAACAAGCATGCGTATTGTTATGCTGGAAGGGAAGGGCTTTTTTGAATAGACATTTTGGTGGCTGTGGGTCATAAACAATAGAAGTAGATTAGGACTCTCATCCTCATTTATACTAAAAACTCTTGATCAGAACATTATACTGCACTATCTGGACAAATTCAGTAATTTCTTATTTTGTTCATCCATCAAACACTCTCTGAGTTTGCTCCGTGCTAGATCCTGGGATAAACACAAAAGAAACAGAAGTGAACTAGATAATTCTGGCCTTGAAGACTCTTGTTTCCTGGGAGAGAAACATCTGTGTAAATCCACAAAGTGCAGGGATGGAGAGACACCAAGAGGGCTGTAGAAACTCTGAAGATAATGTAACCTGAAGTAGAGAAGGGAATGGGCAGGGAGACAATGGTGTGTACTGGAGAAGTGACAGTGTGTGTTTGAGAGAGACAGATACGCTGAGATGAACTGACAGGACAAATAGAATACCTTCTGTCCATGAAGAACTCAGCAATGGGAAATCCAAGCTGGTTGTTCTTAGATGTCTAGGCTAGAAAAAACCAGCATCAGAGAGGTTCGGCCTGTCAGCTGAAGTTCAAGAGAAGAGACTCCAGGCTGTAAGGAAGAGGCTGACACTACCTAAGGGGAGCCTCAGCATGCTGAGAGACCCTTCATAAATCTCACCTTAACCATGTCTACAATCTGGCAACAGGTGTCAAAGGCTCTGCACTACTTCTGGGCTCAATTTTCTAGCTAAGAGAATAGGGTTTTGTTTTTTGGTTTTGGGTTTTTTTTTTTGTTTTTGTTTTTTGGGTTTTTTGTTTTTTTTTTTTTTTTTTTTTTTTGGCTCTAATGGATCAAGCCTTGCAGATTTATTGACAGGCGCCTTTTGGGAAAACATAAGTGAATCCTCAGACAGAAGCAGGTAAAATAGGTACAGCACTAATTTCTGCCCTGCCTTGTGAGACTCTGTTGTCTCTTATGAGAATGTTCAGGACAGTTTTTGTTTGGAGTCAAGCTCAGGGAACAGCCCTGGAGAAGTCAGGGCACTTAGGAAGGGCATTGTTTCTAGACTATCTGAGGTTTGTTGTAGGAGGTTTCTGGCCTGGACTTTCGGGACTAGCCTCAAGGTTTAGACCCGAAGACCCACAGACCCACAGAGACACACAGATGCTTACAATAGTTTTAGGCTAATCGGCCTAAGACTCAGACATATAACTTACTAACTCTTTACCCTTAATCAAACCCATGACTCTTAACCTGTTCAGCCATGCAGCTCAGTACCTTTTCTTAGAGCAGCATAGTTGTCCTCTGCATCTTCTGGTTTCTCTCTGGCATTCTGCTCTGTTCTGCCTGTTCCTAGAGTCTTCTTAGTCTGGTAGCCCCACCCACACTTCCTGTCTGCCTTTGGCCAATCACCACTTTTTATTAGACTCATAGGTGGGGACATTATTTACAATGGAACAACCTAATCCCCCTATAGAGGTTCATTAGCTTAGGATGTGAAAGACTACATTTTATAGGAGTTCAGCTCATTCCCATAGCATTCTGCACTGGGCCTTCGAGATAAAGTCCTAACTAATAACATTTACTAACTTCTGTCTGGTGAGTGACTTTGTATTAGAAGCTACCAGGGAGAGCCGCTGCTATGAAGGTAGGGTTTGATATTTTTGTGTATGGGTATTATCAGTGTCATGTGCTTACTGATGTGGACCTTCTGGAACTGCCCTGTTTTTGTTTCTGAGATCTAACAGGTTTTTCTGTTGTGACTCCAGGTGCTATTTTAATGGTGATTATTTTTTTCAAATAGTCAGCTAGTGTACTTGACCTCTTGTCAATCATATCCCCCAACACACACATTTTCTTTTCTTGAACAAGCTAAGAATCTTGAATCCCAGAGAGCCAACCAAAGAGGATAGATTATCAAGATAATGGCAATGATGGCCACTTATAGGGTACTGTGGCATTCTGGAAAGAACTCTGACTGGAATCTAATATTGAATGTGTGCAAAGCTTGCTAGGTGAGTGACTTTTAATAAATCACCCTCAGTTCCTCATCTACAAAATCAGAGATAATTATTTCAAGAAAAGATGTTGGTAGATATAAATTTTATTTATTGCTTTAAAGGTTGAGCCCCAAGATATTTTCATCTTCGTATCCCCAGCTACCTATAGAACATTTACAACAGTTGGTAATATGTATTGGAGAAAGAACATTCAGCCAGATCAAGAAGGAAACAAAAGATCATCTTTTTTTTTTTTTTCATCTAGAGATCAGAGAGGGAGATGGGTTAAGAGTTCAAGACACTTCTAATTACACTAATGTTATTAGCTGTTAATCATCTGCCTGCTGCTATCCTCTTAGCTCAGAGGCAGATATGCTCTCTTTCTGAAAGCCAGTTCTGTTTTTTCTAAAGCATCCTTAATGTAATTAATATATTTCATTACCTTTGTTCTGGTGTTAGCGCCTCTAAAAAACACTGGCAGATTTGTACAACTTACTGAGGAACTGCTGTGTATGTGTGTGTTTTAATCTGTTTTCACAAATGGATAGAGAGGGGACAGATATTCTGGAGAAAAAAAGAGATGCAAAGAGTGGGCTGAGGGAGAGTAAGAGACAGACACGGAGCATAAACATAGTGAAAGATATGACCAGTTCTATTGATACCCAGGGTTTTCTAGAGAGAGCTACAGTTAAATGCCTGTGTCAATTGAATCAGAGGAAGTCTGTGTTTAGTTGGAGCAAGAAATCAACCTCTGTGTGGCTGTCCTCTGGGTGGGCAATTATGATTTAAATATCTTGATCAAACCTAGGTCCATCTCTTTATGATAAAATAACCAGATTTCACTTTGCCCCGACAACCTAAAAGCTATGAAGGGCATTTGTGGGAATGAGTTAAAGATTAAGTGTCTCTTGCATGGGGCACTGGAGGTTGAAATATCTTTTAACCAGATGGCCGCTCAGGCAAGAAACTGGTCATGTGTCTGAAGAAAGGAAGGAGATGTGTCCTCACGACCTCAGAGTTCATGGGTTGGCATTCATTCTCTATAAGAGCTCCTCTTTCTCACAGTCCGTAATCAATACGTTTGAAAGCTCTGGCACCTGAGAACTCTTAGGAATCTTGGGAGGTACTTCTTCATGTGTGTGAACATTTATTTAACGAACATGAAAGCATCAGTTGTGTGCCCAGCATAAAGATCAGTACGATTCAGCTTTATATGCAAAGTTTTCACAAGACAATGCAGGGAATAGGCACTAGAGCAGCGTATGTGTGCTCTAACAAGCTATTGTGCTTCTGTCTGTGGAAGGCAGGAGCTCAGAGGGTGACCTCACAGGCAGACAGAATGCACAGGAATCAGCAAGATCAGCAAATGTGTGGGAAATCAAGATTGAGGGACCAACATGTGCAAAAGCCAAGAAATGAGAGAATTCAGTCTATTCGAGGAACTTCAGAGGACCTGAAAAGAGAGGCCATAGATGTGAGGGGGAAAAGAGGTTGGCTACATGGTTGCTCTTTTGAGTCTTTTATGAGCCCCACAGGCTAGTGTACCTCTCTCACATTTGACAGTTTGGAATGCTACTAATCTCTGATTCTAGGAACCTCTAATCACCAAAGTAGTGATATATTAATGTTTAGGCTTCTGGTAAGTTGTTTTGACTAGCCTCTAGATTAAATGAAATGAGGTACATAAGGAACTTTAAACACTCTAGTTACTCCGTGGAGTCAGAAGACCTGGTCCATCCCTAGTTTTGGCGCTTAAGGCTCCAGCATGAACTGAGACATAATCAGCTACCCTGAGGTTTAGTATCTTCATGGCTCTAGCTGGTATGACCTGAAAAAGATTCAGTGAGAGAATCTTCTGTCATTCAGCTTATAAAATGAGGTATGCTGCCTTAGTGAAAAGGAAGACCCGGATTTTGCACTTTGCCTGTGTCTGGAATAAGCTATTTCCATCTCCGCACTGATGAGCTCAGATTATGCCAATAGCTTTGGTCAGCTTTGATCTTCCATCTGTTTAGCTCCAGCTCCCACACAGCTTAACCACCAGACACCCAACCTGGTGTTGTATGGACTTCTCTCCTACACCTCTTGGGACAGCAAGAACATAGAGCGTAGAACCCAAGATCCACTCAGCCTGTGTGCTCTCTCAGTCTGTGTTTGTGTGCAGGGATATCTTGGTGAAGCAGGTCCATTTGGAATAAGAAGTAGTATCAATACATCAGTAGGTTCTACTCAGAGCTTCGGAGACTTTTGAATTATTAAAAGATAGCATGCAGTATGCTTAGCTTCATTTTGGCATTTTCATATGCATATGGCATTATACTTTGTTCTTAATCATTCCCACCCCCACTGCCCTTTTGATTCTCTCCCTCCCCCAAGTAGTCTCCATTTCTGCTCCTGTGGTGCATGTATTCCAGTATCTTTTCTTATTCCTGCTCCCTTATGTATCGTAGCCTCTTCTCAGTTTCCTTCTACCTTTCTTTTGACCTACAGGTACATGTGCATATACACCTATACACTGAAATATAGACACCACATATGAGAGAACATGTGTTATTTCTTTTGCTGAGTCTGGCTTATTTCATTTAACATGCGATCTCAGCCATTAAAGAAGAATGACATCATGACATTTGCAGGAAAATGGATGGAGCTGGAGCTCATTATACTAAGTGAAATGAGCCTTGATGACTTATCAAGCACCTGAGATCCCATAGCCACACTAGGAACATTCTGGGGTTTGGGCCAAATTCATATCTGAGAGAAATTTGGAAAGGCCACTATCTTTCAGAAGTAAATGATTTCACCAGCTCTATCTTCCAGCTGTGCAAATTGGTTAATTACAAAGGCTATAATTTGCAATCAATATTATCTCCTTGGCATCTACTTTGCCAAAGGCAAATATTTATGCCCACATTTGAAAAGGGGCACATTGTTCTAATTAGGAGCCGCACATGGAACACTGAGCTAAGTGATTCTGAGGGCACTGATGCTGGGTTTTGCTCTTTGAGTCTGGGAGATTTAGAAAAGAAAAAGCAAGCAGGTGCTAGATCGGGGGTCTTGATTTCACAAGAAAAAGATAGTTATAGGCACTGATCTCAAAAACAAAACTGAAGCACAAAAATGCTTTATGGACAATGGTGACCACCAGAGACATTTACATAATGAAAATGTATTCAGTTAAATATTCAGTAGGAAGAAAAGTCAATAAGTTATTATTTACTTGATATAATACTACATAGTAATATGGACAATTCATATGTTATACTGTTAACTAGAAAATGAATAATAAAAATAAAGTAGGTATTCAACATTTTCCTTAAAATATGCCTACAAAGAAGTCTGGGAGAAAACATTATTAAAGCAATGATGGTAGTCTTTGAGCATTATACCCTCTGTCTCCAAACTTGGGCTTTATATAAACAGGTAAGCTCTTTACCCTGAGCTACATTCCCCACTCTTCCTATCATATATATATTTAACTTTACAAATAAAAATTATCAAAAATTCCAGTTAGGAAAATGACTGGCTGGCTGCACCAGCAACTTTACAGAATCACTACTCTATGCCCTATAGACGAAAGCTAAATTTGCATGATAGTTCATTTTTCATTCCATGAGGAAACAGCTTTGGGGACTCCATATGAAGACGATCCTCATTGTGATATGCTTGTCATTGCCTTGGAGGTTGTTAGGCCACTGTCTGAAGGAGCTGGTAGAGTGCTGGAGAATCATAGAAAAGGCTTTAAATTGTTTGGAGTGATCACTGAGTGCTTCCTGGAGGAGGGGACATTCAAAATGAAGTTTAGCGAGCAAGCAGATAATCAGAGAAAGCATCGTAGAAAAAGAGAAAGAGTATAGAAAGATATGAAGGCATGAAGGACCAGTCACTTCAGGGAATAATCAGCTAGTCATTATGAATGAAGCGTAGGTACATAGAAATGAGTGAGAAGAGGCTACTAGTTCAGCTTCTGAAGAGCTTTGAGCACAAAAGCAGCCCTTCTCTAGGCAGGGCTGGATAAGATGGGCTTTATCTTGATGAAGCCTTGGCAGTCAGAGTGGTTAGAATCATGCTGGGATGATCTCTTGTGCCACATCAGAAAGTTAAACTTGATTTGGGGATGGTTTGAGGACAAGAATAACAGATGCAGATAATGAGACCACACTGGGGTTGATAGCAGGAACTTTAGTAAAACTCCAAGTTATAAAACATGGAAAGCTGCACTGTTCCTAGATGAAGAACAGGGTCCAAAATAAAAAGGATTGTAGTTTACAGAGCTCCAAGGTTCTGATCTGTGTGTGCTGGCTAGTCTTATGTCAACTTGACACAGGCTAGAGTTATCTGAAAGGAGGAGACCTCAATTGAGAAAATGTCTCCATTAGATCTGGCTATAAAGCATTTTCTTAATTAGTGATCGATGGGGAAGGGCCCAGGGAGGGCCTAGCCCATTGTGTGTGGTGCCATCCCTGTGCTGGTGGTCCTGAGTTTTATAAGAAAGTAGCAGAGCAAGCCATGAGGAGCAAGCCAGTAAGCAACAGTCTTCCATGGCCCCTCAGTCAGTTCCTTTACCCAGGTCCCTGTCCTGTTTGAGCTCCTGTCCTGACTTCCTTCAGTGATGAACAGTGAATCAGAAACAAAGGCCAAATTTACTCTTGCCTTCCAAGTTGCTTTGGTTAGGACATGGACATGTGAAAGGCTCATGTACTCAGCGTTAGCCGGTCACTTGGTACATTTTCATTCTCCTAGGTATTCTTGCCAATGCACTGTCCTATTTGCGACCATACACATCAAGTATCAGAGACATCGCCAGCTCTGAAAGCTGATTTCTGGTAGAAGGCCCTTCTACCTAGCTTCAGTCTGTCTCTCTATAGTTCTACTGTCCAAATGCAGTCCTTCCCCACACACAGTCACCCTGCTATCTTGCCACTGTGCTGTGTTCTCTTATGCTGATCATCTCTTTCAGTGTTCCAGAAATAAACAGTCATTACTGATTTACAAGTAATTGTAGCTGACCCAAGAATCTTCTCATTTCCATCCTCAGGTTCTGTGAACTTTCTGGGGCCCAGGACTTTCCTTAGAAAACACTTTGATTTAAAGTTTGGAGACTTGCACTGAAACCTAAAATTGGTATCCAGGGGCCATTGCTCCCTGTGATAATTTTATCTATGAACTTGACTGGGCCATAGAACGTAGAAATATTTGATCAAAAATTATTCTGGGGGTTACTGCAATGGTATTTTAGTTTGAGTTTAACATTCAAATCGATAAACTGAGTAATGCAGAGTACCTTCTATAGTGTGAATGGGCCTCATTTACTCATCAGAAGACCTTGAATAAAACAAATGGTTGAGTAAGAGAGAATTATGTGCCCTGGGTGTGGTGGTACACTTCTTTAATTATGGGACTCAGGATGCAGGGGCAGGAGGATCATTGTGAGTGCCAGTCTGGCCTATACATCTAGGTCAGGCCAACAATGAGACTCTGTCTCAAAAAAAGAAAAATAATTTCTTGGGCCTAGCATCCTTTGAATTGAGACAGTCACCTATTTAAATATTTATATATGAAATAAAACGCCAGCTTTTCCTGAAAAGCCTGCTAGCCTTCACATTGGAACTATGTCATGGACTTTTCCAATTTCAGGCCTTAGGACTCAGATTAGGACTATTTATTTGGACTTCCTGTACTTCACTTACCTACTATAAGAGATTATCTCTCTCTGTGTCTGCCTCTCTCTGTTCCTCTCTCTCTCTCTCTTTTCCTTTCTCTAGAGAGTTCTGACCTAACCTTCTTTGTTCTCATAACTAATGTGGGGAGCTAGGATGCAAGCTTAGGTATGGTGGTCCATGTGTGGATCTTTTGACCCACTGAATTGCACCAAAGTGTACCAAGACCATTTGAAAGAAGAAAATTCTTACTGGTTGTTGCAGTTGTGTTACTGTTGTGGCTTCCTGGAGAGGCAGAAGCTTGGTTTCTGCACACCCATCACATAGTTATCCATTCATAGCAAAGACTATTGTCCACTTATTAGTATGTTTCTTCAGGAGGTGCCGCGAAGAAACAACCCTTAAGAGGCAGCTTTGCTCTCCCATTCCCATCTATCACTGCTAGTTTCCTCTCTCGTTTCTAACACTGCTCAGTAGGCCAGAACATAGTGCCAAATAATTAACTGGCATCCCCTGCTAAGTAAGCCAGCCCTACCTGGAGACCAATGTGCATTTCAAAGTTGGCAGGATTCCAGCACCAAAGCAAGAGTGAGTTGTGTCAATGAGGTCTCTGGTGATTTGAAAGTACAAGTCTCACTTACCAGCTTCCTCGATCCTCTCTGAGGCTTTTGCTTCCCTATCCTAGCTGCCTTGTAGGACATTTTTTCCTGTCTTTTATGATCCCATTACCCCTCAAACCCAAGCTCCAGTGACTGCTGCTCTAGGCAGAGCTTGCTGCTCCCATGCTGGTCCCGAACAGCCTGGGGCACGCTGCCAGCCATAACTACTGCCATGTAGTCCTCCACTTCCTGACTCCCTTGGGGCTTTCTCTAGGTCAACTATCAAATCTGATTCGTACGTCTTTCAGTGCTTAACACAAGATATGTAACAGGCCCTGAAGAATGGATAAAGCAGGAAGAAGTAATTGAGTTAGTGGATAAAGGATTCCTATTTGAATTTCAGGTTGATTTCATGTCTGAATCAAGACACCATTGCAAGTATCTTTATAAAGGAACATCATAATCATATTCTAATTAACTAATGTATGGAAACAATAGAATAGTTGAATAGAATGGTTCTGTGTGTATGTGTGCGTGACAGGAAGAGAGAGAGACCTTCTAAGAATCATGTTTCATTGACCCCGATCTCTTACCTTTCCCCTATCTTTTTCTGTCTCCCCCATTGCCCATTGTTCTCTCCTGTGTCCTTCCTTTCTGTCCCTTGTTCTCACAAGTCAAAGGTATTACATTTACCTTTCTATTAAGGGTTATATGAAGTTTTAATATCCGAGGATACAATGAAAGAAAGCCAAACCTGTTTTGTTTTAAAGAGTTTAAATGGTAGATTCAGATATACGGTGACAGACACAACTCAGTGTGCTAAGAGTTGGGAACCAGAGCCCCCCGGGAAGCAGACCTAGATGAGCATGGAAGAAGTACATTTGCTGTGGCCCATGTGGTCAGAGTAGACTACCTCTGGGAAGTAATCTTCCACACATAGGAGTCACTTAACTGCAGACTGTTCTAGGAACAGAAATAGGAGGAGCGAAAATCAAAGAATAGAGGGGTAAGTCCAGAGTATGGCAAGTGCTTAACTGAGGAATGGTAGAGGTTATCATGGTTGGACGAATGCTAGCATATACAGATGGGCAGTCAGGGACCTGTTTGGCCTGGGGGAGACGCAGGCCCAGCATATTCACAGAGGAGTAAAGTAAGAAACCAATAAGAAGAGAATGGCCGAGGGAAAGGGACCATCTTGGGTTGAAAGGTAATTCCCAGGAGGCTTCATAGCTTTTAGGAGAAAGGAGGGCAATGTCCTCTGTGCTGCTGAAAAGGCCTAGAAGTCAGTACCAACGGAATGGTCATTGTTTTGAGAGTGGTTTAAGGATGAGTGTGTTGATGGCTTGGGAGCCCAGCACTGCTACCCAACACCTCCACAGACCTGGCAAGCCTGGTAACATTCTTAACCTCACAGAGCCTCAGTTTTTCCACTGAATTAGAGCAGTTATTCAGACTCTGACATGTTGTTGTAAGGATTTATGTGAAGGCGTGCACCAAGGGCCCTGCACATGTTTGGCACACGGGTGATGCACACTAGGGTCCTCATGACTTTGAACATGAACACTGAAATGGGGTGAGAAGTATGTTGGCAGAAAGTGCATGGAAGGAGGAGAGAAACTGAATAATTTCATCTTTGAACACAAACAATTCCATTCGCATCCTATTTTTGGAATTATTGCGGAGGCCAGGAGGAAAAGAAGGATTCCCATTTTAGAGCGATCCGCCTTCTCACTAGGCCTGTGACTTCCAATACTCCGAGAAGCCTTATAGAAGATTCAGGTCCTGAGCTGGCTTGAAGGCTATTTAAATCCTCCTTCTGGGATCCATTTAAACATGCTAATCAGAGAAGCTTCCCCAAGTGCCCCAGATCATCTAGGAGCTCAAGATGTAATAATTTATGGCACTGGTTTTACTTCGCCCGATTTTATTTGCTCTCCACACTTGTTTACTGCCTGTCTCCTTCCTTATAAAAGGTCTACATTCTCAAAAGCAGTGCTTGGAACTTTATTCACTGGTTGTCTTAATGAACAGATGAATAACCAGGGACCGAGGGGAAGAGGGTTTTCAGTATAGAAAATGACATAGATGTCATGAAGCACAGCGTTCACACAAGGCTAGGTGCAAAGAAGAATGTAGCTGAGGTGAAAACAAATTCTGCTCAAGTTCTGGAATGCCCTGAGAAGGGCCCTGGAAAGTCTTCTGTGGGCAGTGGAATGTCATTAAAGGGGATTACGTGGAGGTGTCCATACTGGAAGATGTAGAGAGGACCAATGGACAGGTTTGACTCTGCTCAACCTTCTCCTTTGCCCAGTCATGACAAATGCTTCTTTTGTGCCAGATTTCTACTGTATTTAATACCCCCAAACAGTTTCCCCCCTAAAATCCCAGATAATAAGAACCTCAGATATTATTTTCTTAGATGCCCTTTCTCTGCAGAATTAGATACTCAGCCTGCTGCAGGAGAATAGCATTCAGGCTAACCTTGGCTACTACGCATGTCACATGTCTCAGTCTAGTGGTCTGTAAATTCAGGCAGATGGAAACTGATCTTTTTCAGAGCTGACAGAAAAATTAAACAATATAAAGGCTATGAAGGAATTGTTGCTAATACTGCCACTACAGCCACCAGTAATTAACCTGGTATTCCAGCTGCAACATTGGCTCATATGAGCAAAGCACGCATCTAGACTCCAACCCCAGGCTACTATCTGGATCCCTGTATTCCAAACCCAAACAGGATTAGATTTATGGTGGGACAAGT
Organism: Phyllotis vaccarum; assembly: GCA_033318265.1. Taxonomy (NCBI): domain Eukaryota; kingdom Metazoa; phylum Chordata; class Mammalia; order Rodentia; family Cricetidae; genus Phyllotis; species Phyllotis vaccarum. Next base: position 61,386,832 of record JARWLC010000002.1, read on the forward strand.
TAGCTCCAGAGTCTGGAATCAGATGAACTGGATAAGAAATCTTTAGAAATAGCCTCACGACTCAATAGATGAGAATACAATCTTTGAGCTTTATATCTACCCCAGGGAGTGGAGTCAATAAAGGCCTAGACAGGAGAAGAATAATTTACAACTCAAACTTGTTGTGTTCCCATGACTTGCTGTCAGCAAACTGGTTGTCTGAGCCCAACTTTATAAACCCTGAAAGGCTCTATAGATGTAGCCTTGTGATTACTGGGAGGTCCTCAAGGAGCTGACTTCATCACCCTTGCCAGCTTCATCTTTTTATGTACACTCCTCTTATCCTTCATCCCCAGAGTCTAGGCGTGTGCTGCTCATCAAGTCCTGAACGCACATTCACCTGCATGCTGCTCTCACTGTCTGGACGCTCTTCCTCCATTTCTATCAGATTTTTGCTTGCTTTTCGATACCTTGACCATTGCTTTATTTACTCTGAAACTTGCCATGGTTTCTTAAGGCAGAATTAACTGCTCTTCTTTTATTGTCTATATTGCTTTTAATCTTCCATAATCCTATTTGGTAGAAAGTCAGTTGCACTTGAATTTTAGTTGGTTATTTCTATGAGGCTTTTTTTTTTTATGTTTTCAAGTTTTTTGGGGAGAGGACTTGCTGAATCCCAGGGTTCTCTGGACTCTGTGGCCTCAACCATCTAAGGTCTGAGATTACAGCAGTGTTACTGTACTCAGTGACTCTTCCATATTTCCTTACCATGCTGTCTTTGAATTTTGTATTCCTAAATGGGTCTAGATGGAACTAAAATACTTAGCAAATATACTGTGAAGCAAGATGGATAATTAATTTTTAGTGTTTATGAAAGGCATAGAATGCACTTTGTGCATATTGACTGCCAAGCCCCAGCTTTGCAGGGGGGTCCTTGAAACACAGTCGGCACTTTCTGCTTGTGTGCAGAAGAGGTCTAGAGCTCACCCTCACCGAGGCCTGCATTTTGGATTTCTGAGTTATTCCTTTTCCACTGCCTACACTCAACATGGCAAATGTTTTCTCTTGTGACAGATATCTCCCCTGCATGCTCTGGTCTTGTGCTTTGTAACGTCTGCCTCACCTTCCCATCTATTGATGGCCAAACTCTGTCCTGGCTCTTACTTCTCTATACAGTCACCAACTTCTACTTGAGGCAAACATATTTTCTTGAGTAAGTCACTATATAGGGACAGGTAGCTCTTGTTGTCTTGATTAAAGTGCCCTTTTAGGAAGCCTCTGAGGCAGTGGTTGTCACTCTGTGGGTCATGATCCCTTTGTCAATTCTCTATCTCCAAAAATATTTACATTATCTCACGTCATATCAGAGAGTAGAAGAGAAAAGCCAAGTGTTCCTCTAACTGTCACATTGTCTGTTGTCTTTGGCATGGGCTGAGTTTCCTCCATGGCTCCAGCTCTTGTCAGACATGGTTCAGCCTTCTACCAAGTGAGCCTAGCTCCTGGGTTCCGGTACCACATGCTTTCTCACTAACCCTCCAGCCTGTGATGAGAGTCTTCCTACTGTCGCTGACCTCTGAATCTGTGCAAAGTTCCTGTTTGGCTTTTCAGTTGGCTTCAATTCCCTGCATCAAAACATCTGTTTAAAGAATCTGGAGTTTTTGCTTAGTTGTACACTGACTGGTACATCCATATTTAAATATTTAGATGAAACACAAAAATAACGAAACATGCATGATAATAATTCATAATGAATGAAAAGCATTGACTATGTAATAGTAATAGTTGCTCACAACAGGTTAGAGCTTTAAGTGTTTCTAGGCTGCCAGTTATGATCCACTCTCTCCAGCTCTGATTGTGATCCTCCTCCCTTCCTTCCCTCTCATTTGAGTGACAAGAAAATGGGAATGACAATGTCATTGCGGTGACCTTGAGTCTTCTCTAGCGCAATAAATGGGACTCAAATAGAATAAAGCCCTCGTGTTGCTGAGAGTGTCTCTGCCTGTGTGTGACATTTCACAGCATTGTTCTTTGTGGTGAAACAATTACAAAATTGAGAGAGCTGAGAGGAGGTTGCTGAGGGAAGGGTTTCTCAGCACTGGCGACTGCGAGTCTAGAAGCAGAGTTCACGGTGCAAGATGGGCTCAGTGAGAGTTTCTATGTGTCTTTTTGCTTGGTCCTGCTACTCATCCTCCTCATTGCCATTGTCATAGTGTCAGAAACAGTCCTGAGCACTTGCTATATACCAGGGACACATCAAGTCTCAGTGTCTACATATGAGGGAGGTGAGACATCGTAGCAACTACTGGAAAGGAAATTAAGTCACACATTGTAAAAATTCACCCACCATCAGATCACATAGATAGTAACTTAAGGGCAAGGCTTACCTAGAATTTGGGTCTATGCTGACAGGCTCCATGCTCTAATACTTTCTTTAATTTTTTTTTTTTTTTAACATTTAGTGTGTATGTGCACGTGAGCTTGCATGTGTGTGTGCTCATGGGAAGATGCATGCACACTGGCCATGGTGTCAGTGTTGAAGATCAGAGACACTGCAATGGTCAGGTTATCTCCCACCATCTTGGACTGAACTCATATCATCAGGTTTGGCAATAAGAGGCCATAGCTATCTCACTGACTGGCTTTCATGCTTTCTGTGGAACAGGCCTGTTTGTCTGGTGGCCAGGTCAGACCCTCAGCCAGTGTGCTACATCCTCTGTTTCTCCCTTTCAGACTTTTTTTCCTTCGAGCATCACAGGCTTTTCCATATTCTAGGGATCAGGATGTTCACATAAGTGCTGCTCCGGGGTAAGGAAGGGGATCAAAATGACTCTGTTCCATCTAATTTAGACACATCGTTGAATGTAACCAGTCAGAGAGAGGTTGGAACACCCCTCGGGGAGAAAGTCTGAGGAACAGAAAATAAGGTATTTGGAAGGACATGTCTTTACAGGAGTTAAATTACATTAGAATGGAAAGCAGAAGAAAAAAAATAAACACCCATAAAAATGATTTCTGCTTTTTTTAAACTTAAAATTATGGAAATTGTTTCTGACAGCAAATTGCTCCTAATTAATTTCTTGGCTCTGCTGGGAAAATGTACTGTTCCGTTGATTTCTAAATTCCACCAGCTTAATTATCAAAAGACGTTTTCTTCCCCCCTAAAACTATTAACATGTGGGTTTGCAGTTGGGAGGTTGTCAGCAAAGGAAAAAAGAGTCAGGGAAGACAGGATTTGATGGCACCAGGAGCATGGAGACCAACTCTAGCTTAGCATCCATATTCCAAAGTGAAGGATGAGGTAGCATCCGCAGAGTAAGAATTCAGTGATTGGACAAAATCACAATGAAGTGCTTAGGTGTGTGGTTGGGAGACTTTGCTTCAGATTTGATTGCTGCTAAGCATTTTCTGCGCTACAGTCATGTTTTCTAAACTGGAGCTTGTAATAGTGATAGCCAATATTTCTGTAACTCTTTCTACATGCCATGTAGTACCCTAAGTGCTTCTGTGTACATTAACATGCTCTTCTCAGTTAGTGCATGAATATTGTGGCTCCTTCATTCTATAGTTAAGGAAATGCAAGTTCTGGGGGCCCAGGCAAATTACTTGAAGTTATACTTGAGGGTAATAAATGACAAGGCCCAGGGAAGAACCAGGGAGCCAATCTAGGTTTCAGAGAAAGGGACTTTTTATCTCAGCTCCCAGCACTAGTGGTCCATCTGTTTCCTTCACTGGAGAAGGCAAGCTCTTTGATGTTAGGAGACTACTTCCTCTGATTTTGTAATTAATGTCTGATGAGTGAATGAAAGACCTAACAGATAGATTACTTGATCATTTAAATACAGGCAGAATGTAAATGTGAATTAGTTAGTTTGGTGAAATTCTAAGTAAAATACTTAATTTTAGAAGCTCAGCAGATGTCAATAAAACATCTACTGTGTGCCAGCTGCTGATATAACCTATGAATAATCTTGGGCACCTGGAAATTTTGTTTTGAAAATTTATCCTAAAAAAAAACCCAGACATCTATTCACTTATGTATGCATGTATGCATGTATGTATTCATTAATTCGCCCAACTTGCAAATAATTCTAAGAGCCTACTGTATACCAAATATTGTCTGAAGTGCTACCATTCAACAACATAGCAGGCAGGGGCCTCATGTAAGTAGCAATCTCATTAGGAAGACTTAAAACACCCAAGTAGGCATTTTAAGACAGCTAGCAAGACTTTTTGAATAAACTGAATCATCACCTGATGAGGGAAGGGTCAGTGAAAGTAGCCAATCCTTTGATTTGGGGCTCAGCACAAGCAACTCTTGAAAGAAGTAACTGGTTCTTTCTAATACGAGGACATAAACCTTGTAAGCATCCTGGAAGATCAGGTGGAGAACACATGCAGTTTATGGGATAGTTTTCTTTGTTATCTTAGGCTGGTCGAGTGACAAATCTTTCTACCCTGACCTTTCCAGTTCCAGGAGTTTTTCCCTCTTACTAGGACCCAGGAAGAGATTGAATTGTATCTGAGTGAGCTTTCTTATAACCAAAATACTATGCAAAAATTCCAAGTGCTGCACAGATGTAAGTTAATCCCGCTCATCTGCCAAATCCAAGTTCAACCATCACTTCCTCCCCAAAGACTTCCTTTACTTTATGTATGCTGGGTGGGGAGATGTGGTGTTTTAGCATTTCATTCTCTGCAGAACATGATTTTTAAACTTCTAGAATCAAGGACAATATAAATTCTTCATTTCTGAATCATAGCCCCTAACTCTTTGCCTCACAAATGACAGTGCTTGATAGAAGATAAATAAGTTTACTTCAAAAGGTGTTTGGGTATTGAGAAGGTTTTGATATGAGTTTGAGGAGGATTTTAGTTATTTTCGTACCCATCCTTACATCTTCTTATTCATAATAGGCACACAGCAAAGACTCATTGAATGACTAAACCCATGTTGTGAAAGGCAATTATTTTTGCTGATGGAGGAATACCCAGTCCCTGCAAGGAAATCCTTGTTTTGACAATAATCAGACCTGACAATTCAAGGATGCAGAATGAGGACAAGTGGAGGGATGTGAGAAAGATTCATCTTTGCTAAAGATCAACTTGAGCAGGCACTGTGTTAGGTGAATACCAAATCATTATCTCAACTGATCCCCAGAACAACCCTGAGGGCAGTTATTATCCACTTCTTAGAAATGAAGAAAATGTGTCAGAGAAATGAGAGCATTAACTTCATGTGCAAAATAGAGAGTTAGCAGGATTAGGAATTTTGGAGTGTCGGGTGCCTGTATCCTTGCTGTTCAAACTCATGGCATGACGGCTGATTAGGGAAAGGCTAGAAAAGACTTATATCTGTCTTCTGGAAAGACACCAATCCAGGGCACACATATATATGAAGGAATGATTCACAGACCCACTGGTACTCTAGCAATCTGAAAAATCTGTACTATGGATTCTACATGGTGTCTGTTTTGAAGGAAAGAACATAGCTTTTCTAGCTCACCATGCTTGCTCTTCTCCCACAGTACCACTCCCTTCTCCCTGATACTGCTGCTAGCTGGCTTCTTCCTTCCCCTACTTGTCCGTGAGATCCTGAATCTCAAGGCTTGAGCTTTCTGCCTCCCCTGTGTCTAGGCCAGAGCTTGGCTCTCAACAAACCACAAATTGTTCCAGCTATAAAGAAAGAGACCAAGAGAGCTAACCTTCTATATCAGCTTATGTAGGGGATGGGATGCCTTGATGTGTTCAACAGGAGGCAGAAAAAAGGACAGGACCATCACAATAGAAACACGACCTGTTAGGACCAAGACTGGAAGGAAAGGTAAGACACAATCCAGGAAAACTGTGAGACTTCTTTGATTCTACAAGACACAAACTGAACTATTCACTTATTAACATATTTTTCCTTAAGAAGAGAGAATGGTACTAAAGACATCACAGGAGATCATCAGAACTGCCACTGCTACCATACACCCAAAATAGAGCTGGTTCCTCCTCAGTTCAAGGGATGAGTTGAGTTCAGTTTTCTGATCTGAGGAGGTAAGAATTCACCTTTCTATTACCTGAGAGACACTGTTTAAGAAGGCTGTGGAGCCAAAGGATTGAATAATCTTACTGAGCTGTGATGGTGATGATGATACCCACCGGGTCTGGAGGACAGAACATGGACCAAAGAGAGTCATTCTTCAGCCTTAATGTTTACAGATGCTTGCCTGCCTGGGTTTTAATCTTGCTTTGGGACCTACCATCCTTTCATTCTTTGTGACTCCTCTATTTTGGAGCTGGGGTGCTTATCCCCTGTCTGCCTTAGCATTACATTTGGGAAACCAGACTTCCTTGCTTTTATAAAGTCATAGCAAGATAGGAATTTGCTTCAGGATAAGTTGTTATCTTGAGCCTCACTCATATCTTATGTAGATAAGTAGTTGAAACTGGATTTTAGACATTAGAGATGCTGGATTGAGTTAAGACATTTAGGGCTTTGTGCATTTTTACATGATAAAATCTGGGGGGCTGGGATGAAAAATTTCATACCCCTAAAACATTCCACATGTTGGAGCCCTACTCTTCAATATAACCATAGAGTAGAATGATGGAATTTATATCTTTATCAAAGAGGATGGGAGAACAGAAATCTTTTTTTTTTTTTCTGGGAGGATGCAGCAAGAAATTTGCCATGTGTAAACCAGAAAGACAGGAAGAGGACCTTTGCTAAGAAATAAATCTGGTGGCACTGTGACCTCGGATTGTCTGCTCTCTAGAATATGATAAACAGATATTTGGTTTTTAAGTCACGTAGTCTCGTTTTGTCACAGTATCCTGGGCTGATAAAGACATCATTAGGGACTTCTTGCTTCCAATACTGAGCTTGAATTATAAACAAAATTCTGCTAAGTGTTGTCATCCTTAAACAATACCTTTTCTAGAGTTGATACACGTTCAGGATTAGAACTGACCACTTGAAATGTTATTTGTGGCTTCATCGACCAACTTTATGATTTGTTTAAAGAAGGCTTTGCAGTTTTAGAACGAGGTAAAAAATAGTTGCTTATCATGGGCCCCAGGATTCCTGTGTGAATGGTGAATCATTACTGTGTTAAAATACTTAAATTTTATCAATTGAAAAGCAGTTTCTCAGAAATGTAGGCCTAGAAGCACTATTATAGGTCATTTAAGAGAATTAACAGGCTTGACCCTACTTTGTTTGGGACAAGAGTCAATTTGCTCTGCCCACAGACCTCTTAGAATCCCTGACAAAGGTGTAACACGTGGATTTATCTATTCAGCCAATAGGATTAGTGCCTTTTAAGTGCCCAAGATGACGCCAGATGTGGGGACTAGTGGTGAACAAAAACAGAAATGAGATTTGCCCTCCCAGAATGTACCAGCTGCGGGCAGAGACAGGTGCTCATCAAATAATCATACAAATACGAGCTTGCTTATACTCTGAGGTAAGGACCAGAAAGAAAGAAGAGTGTTCTGTTAGGACATTTAGCAAGGAAAATGGCTACCTTGGCATGCAGGTTAAAGGAACATGTCTTGAAGAATCAAGGCTGAGCAGAGGTATTAATGATGGGTAAGTGGCAGGAGGACAAGGCAGGAAAACTCTCACAGAAAGGGGAAACACAAAGTGGTAGCTGAGGGGTCCATAACTTTAACAAGCTTGCATAAATTTTAAACAAAGAAACCGAAATAAAATGCAGTTTTATTTCAGTGAAAGCAATTGAATTGCTATGGCATTAAGAATACAACTCTAGGATCCTAGAACTTTTCATCTGTGGTGGGACTTTTAAGTTATTTCAATAAAGAAACTTGAGAGCCAACATTAATCTAGACCATAGGAATAATAGGTGCCAATGTCTGTGATTAGATGAACTGTGTTCATTCCAGGAACTGGAAGAAGCTAGTAGGGAAGGAATAGTGAGTCAGAAGTGGGAAGGGACAAGCTGAGGCAATTACTCCAACATTTTGGAAAGCCACTAAATAAGGTTTTAAGGAGGTGATGATGAGGTACATGTAGCGCAGAAATAGTTTGTGCCATTTGACAAGTGGGTCCAGGGAAGCCAGGAGGGGATTATTCCAGCAGGTAAGAGGAAAGGTAATGGGCTCAGAGCAGGATGGTGGGGGCAGCGAGAGAAGAGTCTGCACTAAGAACTCTTTAAGGGAAGTACCAGAAGTAGCAAAGGTGGGTGAAAGATTTTCTACGCTTATACTATACTCGTATTATAAGATTCCTGGACCTCAGAATCCCCCTTATCCATCATGGATGCCCCCAGAGCATCTCATTAAAAAAAAAAAAAAAAAAAAAAAAAAAAGCAGGACTTTGTAAATATGGAGATTAGGTGGCTGTTCAACAATGTTCCAGCTCTGATATCTTATGGTTCAAAATTCTTGTCATCTTAACCTTTTTCTTTCGAATGCATACGATTTTCATTACTAAAAATATATGTGCTGGAAGGGCCCATGAATGGTACTCATGTCAGCAGCTCGATGACAAATAGTTGTGACATCTTGAATCAGAGGTATGAACCAGAACTGCCAGGTGTCTGTTGCACAAAAGGAAAGAAAAAAAATTTCTCACTGGAAGCTCCCCCTAGAGACTCAAAGACCAATAATGAAATCAGTGTCAGAAAGGAAAGTGCCTTGGATGATGGTAATGATGATGATACTCATAATAATTCCTTAAATTCATTTAGTGTCTTAACATGCCGTGTCTCATTTGACACAACCTTGTGAGGTATGCTAGTTCCCAGAAATGAGCAGAGTGAGCCCAGGAGAGAAGGAAAGACAAAGCAGAGCTTACACAGATGTATGTGTTCCTTTAATTGACAAATACTTTTAGAATTCCTATCATGTGCCATATTGTAGCATCAGTATAAGAAACAAAGTCTTTAGACACATTGGGGTAAACAAATAATAAAATACATAATAAGATAATATGCTAGTATATAGCATCAATTACATCATATTACATAATAATATAACCTGTGGTGGGATATAATCTAATAAATATTTGTAATAAATTCTACAGAGATAAATTAATAGGAGTCTGTTAAAAAGTAAACAGAGGAGGCAATTTTAAATGGAATAGTCAGAGAAATTTTCTTGATGAAATTATACCACAGATAAAGAAAAGACTGTGGCCCATTAACTGTAGATGCCAGTTCTGTGAAAGGGCTGGATTGTTTGATAAGAAAATAGAGAGCAGCATGTTTGGAGCTTAAGTGAGATGCAAAAGCGCTCTGAGAGAAGGTGAGAGAAACAAGAGCCAGGACCAGAAGAGCTCTGTGAGTCACAGCAGGAAATTAGCTAGGAAATGGGAAGCCATTATAAGGTTTTAATTAGGAAGGTGATACCATTTGACTTTAGTTAGGAAACAATACTATGCTGGTGGCTGCATTACATACCACAGGGTGGCAGACCAAGTAGCAGGCCACTACATGTCTGAGAGGTTTTAAGCTTACAGAGGAGCACAGCAGAGGAGATGTGAAGGAGGACAGCCACCCACCCTCACTCCAGGAGCTATGGGTAACTGATGGCTGCAGGGTGAGGGAGAGGGGGAGGGAGAAGGAGGGAGAGGGGGAGGGAGAGTCAGTTATCTTTAGGACTGGCCCTTGCTAAGCTGACCATGCTCCCTCAGGTGGAGACCTGAGTATCTGTAGACCTAAGAGTATCTGAGCTGTATACATTGGATCTGATGGGCTAAACAAAGAAAGGAAAAAGATAGTATAAAGTTGGGTGGGTAGGGAAGCAGGGGTGTATCTGGGGGGAGAAGAAATAAGGGAATATGCTGAAAGCACATTGTGTGAAATTTTTGAGAGAGAGAGAGAGAGAGAGAGAGAGAGAGAGAGAGAGAGAGAGAGAGCGAGCTAAAGAATAGGAATTAGTGATGGAGTTAGATATTGGCTGAAGGACCCTACCTCTTTAATTTTACATATGAACAGGCTGAAGCTTATAGGAAGAGACAGGAAATGACCTAAACAAACTTAACTCTAAAACTTCTGAGCCTGGTAAGGTTAATACAGAAGAAGTGTGTGTGTGTGTGTGTGTGTGTGTGTGTGTGTGTGTGTGTGTGTGTGTTTGGGGGGACGGGAATAGCAGGATACAGTTGGTTTGATAGTGGAGAAAGAAAAAGGGGGCTCCTAAGAGGAGGGTAAGGAAAGTAAATCCAAGAAAAGAAGGTAGGTCAGTGAAATAACAGTATGGAAGGCTGAACAATCCAAAAGGAAACTTATTATTAACTATTTACTAAAAAAAAAAAAATACCTGTAACACATGTACTTGGTATACAAATATACAACTGGAGTTTGAATGAAATTTTCTCATCTGGGTTGACAATGCTCCCTTCAAAAGACAAAGGTTTAAAATCAAAACGCAGCAAAACCCAATACCAGACGTGATCCCTCCTCTGAGTTGTTGGGTGGGGAGGGATAAGTAGCTACCAAACCTTATAGGCTGTTGGCGTTGTCTTCTGTTACCCCAGAGGTGGGGTGAGTCCCTACTGCTGAAGACACCACGCACCTCCGCACCTCCGACTCAGGGCCCAGAGGGATTCTGCTCCTTCTCGTCTCAGTGCAGCTGTGTGCCTCTCTCCTACGCCACCAACCCTCTTGTACGGGCCTCCTACACTCCACCTGACAGAGCTCACATAGGAATCTGCTTTATTTTGTTTTCCCAGACAGAATCTCTCTGTGTAGCCCTGGCTTCCCTAGAACATGCTCTATAGACCAGACTGGTCTTAAACTCACAGAGATCCACCTGCCTCTGCCTCCTCAGTGCTGGGACTAAAGGTGTGTGCCACCACCTCCTAGCAATAGCTAAAATCAAATGGTATCACCTTCCTGATACACACACACACATATGTGTATATACACATATGTATACATACATAGGCATATATATACAAACATATACATATATTATATATTATATACATTATATGGCCTCCACAGGTTATATTTGAGAACATATGTACATACAAATAGATATATGCACGCAATAGCAATTGCTGAAAAAAGAGGTCATGAATTTGAAGGAGAGTGGGAGGGGATTCATGGGAGGGTTTGGAGGGAGGAAAGGGAAAGGAGAAATGTAATTTAAATATAATCTTAAAAAATAAAAACCAAACAAACAAAAACGTCTGATTTCACACGCACTTTTTCCCAGGGCACTTGATGTCTCTGCTTAAAGTGGGTGCGCAGTGAGGGGCGGTAAACAGTGCTCAGCTGAGCTGCAAACATTACCACCGACTGGGGGATTCATTCATCTATGAAAGGGGCAACTCTGAACATTGTGTCAGGAGGCTGGAGAGATGGCTTTGTATCTGAGAGCACCACCTGTTCTTCTGGAAGACCTGTATTCTATTTCCAGCATCCAAGTGGCTGCGTAGAACTGTCTGTCACTCCAGTTCTAGGGGACCTGACATGCATTTTTTGGTATCTCCATGGGCACCATGTGTAGGCAAAACACTCAGGCACATCAAATAAATAAATAAATAAATAAATGAATGAATGAATGAATGAATGAATGAATGAATGAATGAATAAATAAATAAATAGATAGATAGATAAACAAACAAACAACTAAGTAAGTGTAACAGATTAAGGATCCTGGACCTGGCTTCACTTTGCACTGACTGTTGCTTCCCTCCCAGGTCTGGATGGCTCAAGAAGTGGGTTTTGTTTATGCTGAAGGCATATGATGGCTGTGGGGGTGGGGGGGGTGGGGAGGAGGCAGAGAGAGAGAGAGAGAGAGAGCACATTTTGTAGCTTCTCAGAGTCACAGAGGAAGAACTTAATCTGATGTCTAGTTTGGTCCAGACTCTTCTACAAATTAATGTTGGCTTATGATTTCTTCTTATATTTTCACTGGGATATTTAGGAGCTGTGTCTACTCCCTTGGCTTGCTTCTCACTTTACTCCTATGCCTGACTGAGAAGAAGTAATTCTTTGTTTATATATGAACATCTTTCTTTCTCAGCTACATGGCTGCCCAGAGCAGACAAGGTGCTCGGTCCTTAACAGAGAGCCAGCACAGCACACACTGTAATGAGAAAAATAAAGCTGCTGCCTGAATCCTCAACCTGATCCTCAGCTTCTCAAATGGTTAATCAATAGCCCCTTCACAGGATTATAAAGTTTAAATGAGTTAACACGCATCTAAGATACCCAACAAAGCATAGTAGCTCTTAAAAAAATACACAAATGAAAATCTATGTCGAAAAGTTTCCCTTGTTCAACATCATTAAATACAATGAGAGTATGAACTGAAATCACAGTAAGGTATCATCAGTATAGACACAATAGATTGGCTAAAATAACAAAAAATACAATATTTAGTGTTAGCAAGAGTTCAAGCAACCAGAATCTCTATTTCTTGCTGCGCGAGTGCAAATCGGTAAAATTTCTTAAAAGTGAAACTAAGCTATTATATGACCCAGAAATCCCATGTCTGACTACTTTCCCTAGGAAAATGAAACTGTGTTATCACAGAAATAAGGACAAGAGAGCTCACAATACCTTTCTTCCTAATTGCTTAACCTAGCTATAACTTAAAGACCTTCAGTGATGAATGTCTAAAACCCTGTACGACTGAACAGAGCTCAGCAATGAAAGAGAAGGAGCTGTTGATACATGCAAGTTAGATGGACCGTCAAAAGCATTAACTTAGTGCAAGAAGGCATTCGCATTAAGTTGTAAAGCATATGATCCTGGCTTTAATACATTCTTGAATAGATAAAATTATAGTAATAGGGACTGGATCCAAATTTGCTAGAATAAAGGAGAAAGGCATACTTGTAAGGGGGGCTGGAAGTGTTCTGGATCATGATTATGACTATGGTTACACAAATATACTTGTGTTAAAATCTAGAAAACTATATACTAATCTGAAAGACATAAAATAAAATGCTTTTCTACGCTGGCATTACCATGCCAACCATGTCCTAAGGTGTACTTTTAACTGCAAGGTAATATGTTGGTTACTCAAACTACCTTTCACCAAAAAGCACAAAAGTGAGAAAGAAGGAGCTGGATATACACAGTGGAGAATTGTATAGATGCCCAGCTTGTCTAGAAGTTTCTAAAGCTTGAGAAGTTATTTCATTTCAATTCAGTCCTGAACTTTCAGAGGCAATAGCTTTCCCCTCCCCCTATTTTTAAAGCTTTGCTAGTAAAACTGTCCCCACACTGAGCTAGCAATAAATCTACAGAATGCTATGGTAATGCCCATGGAGAAGGCGAAAGGGGCTCCATAAACCATGCAATTTGAACTACTACAGATGTTGCAGTGGGAATTTATGGTTTTCTGTGGATCCTTATCTCTTCTTGCCAGTTTCTGCACACTGAATCATATGCTAGCAAAGTCCATTTTAAGACTCATCATTTTTCTTTCAATATTAAAAAAAACTGTGGCAATTAATTTTTCCATACTGTTCTATTATGACATATAAATGTGAAATGCATGTTTACAGAGCACATGTAATTGCATTTGGGCACATGCAAATGACATGCAAATCTTACATTCTAAATGAGTTTGTTTATCATTCCTGAATTCTAATCCAAGGACCTCACTTTTTAAATTCAGTTTACATTCTGACATGTATACAAATGAGTTAGACTCTGGAAAATAACTTAATAAACTCAGGGTTAGCGATGCAATTAGAGGAGGCATCTGGGAGCTATAAAATCTAGGAAGCAGCATTTACATCTTTTTCTGCATTTGAGGTTTCGATTTCCTAGTTCCAGCCCTCTCACTACCAGGCTGTACTCTGCTCCCTATCATCCTGCTTTCCATCATGTTAGCTGTCCCATCATTTGAAATCACTTCAGTTTCTAAAGGCTTGTCCTGGGGGAAGGGAATAAATGCATCTCACTGAGGATGACTTCACTGGGTCATTGTCCCCAGTGTAGTATTTTCAAAGACTGACATCAGGTGATAAATGAAATGAAAACTAACAGAATTAACATTGATCAGGGTTTTCGATTTGAGTTTCTTATTAGTACAGCCTCCCCATTCTCCTCGGGGTGCTAAACTCTTCCAATGGATTTTGGCTTTCTAAGGAAAGCTATGAGCATCACAAATCTTATTTGTCAAAGGACATAGAGAGAGAAGAAGAGACAATGGGAACACATTCTTCCAGATGACATAAAATAGAACCACACACAAAAAAAAGTGGAATAGAAGTTTTCCATCAGACCAAAAAGAGCAATATAGTACCCAACAGTCCTATTTCAAGGTATTTAACCAAGAGAATCAAAAGCAAGGTCTCCAGAAGGTATCTCTACACCAATTTTCACAGCAGCATTGTTCTCAATAGTCAAGAGAGAAGCAGCTCAAATGTCTGCTGATTGAGGACTGTATGAGCAAAATGTGGAATGCTGAATAGTGGCCTTATAAAAGAAGGAAACTCTGTCACCTTGTGCTGCACAGATGAACTTCAAGGACGTCTACCGGGTGACATAAGATAGCCACACAAAGATTCAAGTTCAGAGAAACAAAGCCGAGAGGTAGCTACTGGGCAAAGGAGCTTTGTCTTTTAAAGGAGATGGTTTTTCAATTTTGTTAGGTAAGTTCCTGGAAATCTGTGCCCAACGGTCTGATTTAACACCACTACCTGGCTGGACCCTTGAAAATGGCTAAAATCATAGAAGTAACATCAGCAACAAACTGCCCAGGGCAGAAAGTCCTCTAAAAAGGTACCTGTATAATAAAATGGCCTTATGTTAGTACAACACTGGTTAATATTTAATTCATCAATAATTAATTAATGTATGTTTTTGGAGACAGGATCTTACTGTGTAACCCAGGCTGGCTTCGGCTCAGTACGTAACCTAAGCTACCATTGAACTCATGTCCTGCCATAGCCGCTCAAGTGCTGCGATTATAGGAGTGCACCACCATTGTTAGCTTGAGTTAGAGTTTTAATAAAACTAGCGATAAATCAATATTGTTATGATTTCAGGAACTGTCATAATTGATATTTTGCCTATAGGATACAGACATTTCTGTATAGGAACTACCTGAAGGTAGGAGTGTTAAAATGGAGCCTAAAGGACTTATTTTCTCTATTTTAATTGAAATTACCTTTAATGGTGGGCTAGCTAGACTTTTGGGGTTATATAATTAGGCAAATGCTGTAGCAAAATCTAGTCTACAACTCACATCTTTTGGTGTGGCCCATAAGCTAAAATGAGTTATCACACTATTAAATAGCTAGAAAAATAGTCCAATCAAAAGAAGGGTGTAATATTCAAATTTCAGTGTCCACAATGAGATTTCATTACAACATACATGTTTAAATAGACATAAAGACAAAACAGAGAACACAAATGTACACTTTTGTAATTTATTGTTCTAATTTATGTTTATGAGACAGGGTCTTTATGTAGCTCAGACTAACCTGGAACCTGCTGAATAATCCCAGCCTAGCTTTGAACTAAGAACTTCCTGCCTCAGTTTCCTGAGTCATAGAATTGAAGGTGTGCACCACCAAAAGGTCCTCTGAAGTAACTTACTAGTGAAGTGACTTCTCATTCTCTGCATGAGAAAAGAAATGTATAGAAAAAAATACTTGCGTTGAGTTCTAGCACTTTCTCTACCATAAGAACTGACAGACTCAGATAAGACATTGAGTCAAACTGTGACTTGGTTCTGTTTCTTTCTGACCCTCACTTTTAGTACCTTTTGAATATTAGATTTCTCACACACTGTGATGCTTTCCAATCTCTGTCTTTGTTATCCATACATCTGTGGATCTCTCTTTCTGTCTCTCTCATCAATTTGACACAACCTAGAGTGTCCTGAGTAGGAGGAACCACAATCGCATCCATAAATTTGGCCTCTAAGCAAGCCTGCAAAGATATTTTCTTAACTAGTGGTTGATGTGAGAGAGTCTAGACTATTGTGGGTGGGACCACCTCTGGGCAGATGCTTCTGGGGGTGCTGTGAGAAGGATAGTAAGCAGCACTCTTCCATGGATTCTGCTTCATTTCATGCTTCCAGGTTCCCGCTCGGCGTGGGTTCCTCCCAAACTTCCCTCACTAACGGACTGTTACCAGACATATAAGATGAAACAAACTCTTTCTTTCCCAAGTTGATTTTAGTCATGGTGTTTGAACACAGCAGTAGAAATCCTAACTTAGACAGGGTTCAGAGTCCTGTGCTCTGCATATGCCTATTGCAATATCCTTGGGCCTTAACATTGCTTATGATGGTTAGAATGTCAATTTTATTAGAGGAAGAAACATTTTAGATTAGGGAGAAACATGCCTGGATGTACTTTCAGTAACATTTTCCGAGGACTGGTAGAGATGGGGAGCCACCTTGGATGTGGGTGGTAGTGGCTCCCAATGGAATGCAAAGGGAAAGACAGGAAACCAACCGTATTCCTGTGTTACCTCATTCCTGGCTTGTCATGTTCTGAACATTGAGGTTCTATAATACTTTGTTTGCCATAATGGACTGAACCTTCTGGAATAGTAAAGGACTCAGATAAATCTTCCCTTAAGGTGTTCTTGTCAAGTATTTGGCCAAATACTCAAAAGAGAAAATAGTTACAAAGAGTGGGGTGGGTCACTATTGTGGTTAAAGCTGACTGTGTGCTTCCTTTGCTTTGAGACTGGTTTTCCAGAGGAATTTGGAAAGGTTTAGAGTTGGGGGACATACAAACACTAGATTGCTATAGGCAGAGTTTAAGAGAAACACTGGTGGGAGCTCAGAAGACTAGAATGTTGACAGAAATGTGGCTAGGGAAAGCCAGGCTGCTGAGAATTCTCCTGGGATTGGACTGGAGGCCCTCGTGTTACATTCTGGAAAGGAATTTGTCTATAAGCTGCCTGTGCCCTAAAGATTTGAATTAGGGTGACTTAAGAAATTAGGGACTAATTAACTTGGTGGTGGAAAATTTATGACATTTATTTTGTGGAATGGTTATTTGTAGAATGAGTTTCTAGCCCAGCCTGGTCCCAAGGTCTGGACTCACCTGCAGCTGATTTTCCCCCAAAATGACCTAGATGTTTATATTAATTCTATGTTGTTTGGCCTATGGCTTAGGCATACTGTTAGCTAGCTTTTGTATTTTAATTTATTTTTATTAATTTGTCTTATTATGTGGCTTGTAGCTTATTTGTGTTATTTTTATATGTTGATTTTTGGGTGGCTGAATGGCGTCTTTTTTGACTTATTTTTTTACTTTATTATATTTTTATATTTATTTTATATATTTGTTATATTTATATATTATATACATTTATATATAATATATTTATATTATATTTATTTATTTTTTTATGTTCGGATTTCCACGCCTATTTCTAAGATGCCTGCCATAGTCTCAAACAGTTTTTTATCTGAGAGCCTACAGAAAGACATCCCACTCAGTTGCTGATGGCTGTCTTTAGCAAGGCTTACATTGAGAAGTAGGAGCAAAGAGAAGAGCAGAATGGGAAGCCAAACACTGTGCAGCAGAACAAGATGAGGGTTTTGAGAGTGTTTCAGGGACCGATGAGACCCCATTTATCATAGTATAAAGTATAAAACTATAAGCATACTTCAAGTTATTTTCCTTGCTAAGACAAACATGTCTGTGGCACCTTGCTTATACAGGGCCACCTAGAGAAATGCTGTTTTAGGTCCAGCCACCCAGGCCTTCAGAGGCTATTGAAGCCATGGTCCACAGGGATCACATTTCTGCTTGAGCTGGGGGCAGAACTTGGCATTGTCTACATAGTGCTATTTTATAGGCATATACAACCCAAGAGTTACATAGCCTATGATTCCCACCAAGATTAAAAAAAAAAAAAAAAAAAAAAAAAGCCTGTGAGGTTGGGAAAAAAGTTTCCAGGTTTCACAGTAGGTGCCCTCCATCAGAATGAGCACAACCCACCCAATCTCAGCTTCTCTGTATGTGTGTCTGTCATTTCTTCATTTCTGTGTTGCCCTAGGCAGTTTTCCAAAACAAGGTTGTGCAGGATGTGGCACTTCATAGACAAAGTGATATGGACTAGTTCAGGTATAGGGACTTTCATTTTATATGGAGTTTCATTATTATAAGAAGCTTTTCTGCGAAGAGCTGTAATTGGGTGTGGTATGAAGCACTGGGGGTGAAGCTTGTTTCAGTGTGAGGTTCTGATGTTTGTGACACCAGAACATGGAAAGATTGTAAAAGAAAGCTCTAGGATGTGAGTGGAGCCATCTTAACAGACAGGACTAATGGGGCTGTAGACGGCAAAAGCATAGGGCTAGGGCCACTCAGGTGCTGGACATGAAGTTAGGGATTTTAAAGTTTTCCTTGCTGGCTTCTAGTTTTATTTCAATATTTCCTTATTATTCTTTCATTCTTCCCTTTTGAAATGGGAATGTGCTTGGTGCTATTCTATATTGGAAATATATAACTTCCTTATTGACTTTACTGGGGCTAGGAGATTACCTTGAGTTTCAGTAAAGACTTTGGGTACATATATATTGAGTTGATAGATAGGCAGATAAATTTGCGTTAATGTGTAGTGTACAAAATCAATGTCAGGTATCAGGACATGTATACCAAGCATAGACTGGAAGACAAAAGTACCACTCTCTCCACTTCCCTACTAATCTTGCCCCTTTGCTCAAAGCTTTATCCCTTGGTTTAACGTCTCTTCTTTTTCTAGGGTCAATAATTCATTCAATCACCACCCGTTCACTTAGTGGCTTTTGGCATGTCCTTTCTCTTTTCTTGGATGGATTACTTCATTGTGAGAAGTGGATGACACCCTGAGGGAATATGTATTATTGGCATGAGAACAGACACGTCAAAGACCCCAAAGCCTCAGACCCATGGGAATGGCAAAGCCTTCTCCAGTCAGCCTCAGGGAAGTGACAGATCTCTCTTTCATGGTCAGTATTCAGATATTAACAGTGTGTGCAAAAACTAGCCAACCACAGCCTCCTTCTCCCAGATAACAACAACCTGAGATCACTCCCCTACAGAGACCTTCTATCAAAATTATCTAATACCTCCCCATGCTGTACTATAAATAATAAACATACTTAGTTTCCAGGTTGCATAGTAGGTGCTCTCCATCAAAATAAACACAACCCACACAATTCGGTTTTTCTGTGTGTCTGTCATTTCTTCATTCCTGTGTTGCCTTAGACAGGTTTCTAGGACCAGGCCATGCAGTATGTGGCATTTCGTAGACAAAGCTAAATGGTCTAGCTCAGGTATAGGGAGTTTCATTTTATATGGAAATATATGTCCAAATGGTGTATATATGTTTTAGCCTTTTCTTTTCAAAATAGTGTAGTAATATTTTCAGTTATAGAATGACAACTAGGATTTAGCAGGGGTATATGCTCAGTTTACATATAGATGTGATGTTATGCTTGACAGATGTGTTGGGCTGCATTCTTAGCTATGCTGGGATGCATGTGGCCTGCGGGCTGCAGGTTGGACATGCCTGATTTAGCCAGTTTTGAGCATATGGAACCAATGAAAGAGCCCCTTAAAGTTCATTCCTTCTTTCAACTTTAAAGTTCTGGATACAAATGTTTAAATGTTTGAGAAACAAATGTTTAAGAAATATTTACTGGTTTCAATTGAATTGAATTCAATTGAAATAAAATTAAACGGCCCTTTTAAAAGAACCCTCTCAGTACCAACCATCGTTCCTGGCACACAGTCTTCTCATGGATGCTTATAGAGTAGAGTTCTATAGTGGCCTAGTTCCAGGACTGGAAAACTACTAGTGGAAAAGAATATGGTTCTCAGAGGAGCTTTAGAGAAGAGCCGAATGCTCACTCTGCCACCACTGTTTCATCAGAACAGCTGCTACTTACTGCTCCATCCTCATCTATGGCCTTGAGAAAGGCCTGATAAATCTGCTATGGCTCTACTACATGAAGCAAAGGACTTGAATTTGGGCAACGATACAAGGTACACTCAGAAATCACATCTGTTCCTGCCTGGGACTAGACAGAGTTATCCCTGCACAGGAGGGTGAACAACACTATTCCTCTCTCTCATCTTTCTCTTTGAAGTCTCTTTACTGTGACACTGAACGGGTCACAACAATTGCAAACATCTGAGCCATTATCTCATTGTTCTAAATGACCTATTTTTGCCACTGGCTCTATAACTGTTTCTCTTTAGGTTATTTCTGAAGAATTTCATGGCCTTAATGAGTACATCAATTATTGTTCATGGAAAAGCCTATGTTTCCTTAAAGGTTATTTGAAGGTTGATTGCTATCTTCGAGCTTATATCCAGAAAATCTATCTCAGCCTTATGAATGTATTTGACCTTTTTATAGGTACAAGGGAAAAAATAACAGAACAAAAGTTAATTTAGACTTATGTAATACAACTTTTTTTTTCTGAAAGAAGTGAAAGGGCATTGAAATCAATATCCTCACAATAACATGCTCATGAATGTTGGGACTCAGTTTTCTCATTTTGCTAACTTGAGATTGGGATTCTGTATAGTTTTCAATCCCGCATTCTTCTAATGCTGTGAAGTCTGCTGTATTGTATCCACACAATGCCACTGCACACTCATTATGGGAGTACCGGTGGTCCTGAAAAGGTCAGTTAGTTAGAAATGTCAGTATTCAATGGAGCTACACAGACCTATGTGTGCATGGATCCAATTAGAGCAGCCAGGCAACTCTGTTGAAACCCAGAATCCTAATGAGGAAGTAGAGGAAAAACTGGCAGTTCTAGCCCCCCTTCTCTGTATTAAAAAGGATGGAGATTGCTTTTTCGCCACCCTACATGTAGGTGGTTAAGGTTTACTAAATTCCACTTAGGCTCCAGGTGGGCTAGGAGGGGAACTCCTGCTTCTGCAAAGGCTATAACAGGCCCAGTAATGAAGAAGGTGGGAACCACAATTTAGATTTCAGATAGGTGAAATGCACCATGCTTCAAAACTTACCCAAAATGGATAAGAAGGAAATAGCAACCTTATTAACTTCATTTGCAAGCTTCTACTATATGCCAGTAAAAGCTTCCAGTAAAAGCTGTTAAAAACACACAAACTCAAGGTGTGGTACAAACAGGCATTTAAAATAAAGATGTATGTTTCCTGAAGTCATCTCTATGGGTATTGGTATAGTGTCTACTTATAATTTATTACAGTTATTTTGGGGAACTCCAGTGGTCGTGACCCTGCAAGTTGCAGTGATGTTGAATGTTATAAAGTTCCTGACTCTCTCACTGATACAGTGCACTGGTCCCCGTGGGCAGGGTTATGCGTGGGCCCTTCTAACTGCCTCTGCTTTGTTTATTCTGGCCTACTAATCCTTGTCCAGACCCTTACTTGTCCCCAGTTCATGCTAATCTGGTGTCTCTGGGCTCACAACCACATTGTACTCTCCCTTCTGGTTTTAGTATTACGAAATTCAGTCTTATTTAATATGTACCGTTTTGATACCACAATTTGAACATTCTCTGAGCAGGCTCACTCAGAGTTTCATTAGAAAAATTTGGTCAAACAGACAAACAAAACCCCAGGCTAATTTTATTATAAGTAATTAAGGGGACTATCCTTTAACAACTAAGGAAATGTTCTGCAACAAACATAACTAGATGTCAAAAGTAAGGAGGTAGTGATAGGCGATGAAATGGACATCCCATTTACCAAGCCCATCTTCTGTTGGTTTATTTGAAGGAAAAATTTCTGAAAGACATCATGCATCCTTGCAACTATGTATCTATCTATCCATCCATCTATCCATCTATCATCTATCCATCCATCCATCCATTCATCCATCCATTACAGAGGAGACCTCACCTACACTGGGCTGACTCCTGTGGTGGTTTTGGTTTCTAGCGAGAAATACACCAGATTTGTAAGAAACCACTTCAGGAGAATCTACCTGGACAAGAAGAAATTGGACTGAAATACCAAACACAGCCCCTCTTGGCATTTCAGATAACTGACTAATGGGCTGGCTCTTATTTAGTAGGAAAAAGTAGCAAGTACCCTCCCCCTCCCCATCCACAGAGTGACCATCCTCAAAGAAAGACAGCTTATAGCAACAGTAAATATTTCCCAGGTCCTCCTTCAGGCTGCACACACACATTATCTCATCTGATACTCATATTAGTCCCATGAGGTCTGAATAATTAGCTTCATTTTAGGGAGGAAACAACTGAAGCTCTGAGAAATTTCTTTTTCTAAAATCTTATCAAGAGAAAATGGTGATGATGTGAACAGAGATTTTGATTCAAAAATCTCCACTGAAATGTTTCTTCTTCACTTTTTCTTCCTTTTGGTTATAGACACTTCGTTTTTCGATCCCCAATGGTACCGAGTGAGCAACAGTGATGAAAGGTCAGTATGTTGTGTCAAGAGCGAACTCCCATACTGCTCTAGCCTACCCTTACCAATCTTTCAAGGACATTTTAGACTGTACAAGAAGATGTTCACTACTATCCATGACGTGCAGCTGGTTACTTGGCCTCTAGGAATTTCTTGTCTATGTACATGGATCACATCTCACTTCTACTCTGCATCAGCTCCACACTGATTTACCAAGCACATAAAGGGCATTGATATAAGCAGGAAATTAGACAGTGAACAATAAGATTCTTTTTTTTTTAATTTGAGACAATCTTATTTTTATTAGGTCATTAAACAAATATAATTCTTGTGTTTATGACCAATACAAAGGCCCTTATAGTTTTAGGTTTATTTTGAAATAGAAGGATGCATATACAAATAAGGCTCTTTTAAGATGATTTGCCTTCATATACGTCTATGCCCAATGTGTGTTCCTGGTGCCCACGGAGGTCAGATGAGGGAATCAGTTACCCTGGGATTAAAGTTCAGACAGAGTTTTCGGTCCTCTGGAAAAGCAGTTAGTGTTCTTTACTACTAAGACATTTCTCTGGCCTCAAATATAACTATTTTAAATGAAATAACTGAACTCCTTTTTATAAAACCTTTGCCAATATCAATAAACTGGACTATCTTGAGATTAGGGGAAACTTCCTTGGAGGTATGAGAAAAGATAAGTGGATCTGAAGTAACCAAAGAGAAAATATTCATCCTCATCATCCTCATCATCATCCTCATCATCCTCATCCTCCTCCTCCTCATCATCCTCCTCCTCATTATCCTCCTCATCATCATCCTCCTCCTCATCATCATCCTTATCATCATCATCATCATCATCATCATCATCATCATCATCATCATCATCCTGATAGCCATGGTATCTGTCTACAGAAAGATTTTCACTTTTTGGCTTCCACATCCTATACATTTGTCTCTTTCAGAGAATGGAGTTGGTTTATACAATTGATAGTATGTAGTAGGTGATACTTTAAGACTGCTTTTTCTTGGGTTAGTAATGCTGAATGAAGTCAGTTCTCATGCTGTAACACAAGAAGACTACTAGAGAACCGTATAAGGCAAAGACAGCAGGCATTCTGCCCAACCCCAGTACCAATTTGCCACACACCTGGACAAATCACTATGAGAGACAATTCTCTATTCAAACTTCCAAATAAACACAGCCTTGGCTGACATTGTCATTGTAATCTCATCATAGATCCTGAACTGAAGTCATGCAACTAAGCCTCTACTGCATTCCTGACCTACAAGAACTACGAGATGATTCTTTGAAAGGCCTGAGGTCTGGGGCAATTGGCGATGTAGCAAGGCAATCACAACTGACAACTATTGTTTCTAACTTATGTAGACTGTTCACATTTCTATGCTTAAAATTTTACATAGATCATATTTAGTTTTCATAATAGACTACCAAAGTATTGTGTCCATCTTGCTATTTTACTAGTGGTGAAATAGACGAAAGGCACAAATGCACTTTTCCCCAAATCAAAATAACGGAACAGATAGGTTCATATACACTGCTACCACCATCGCTACCGTCACCGCCGCCGCCACCACCACCACCACCTGCTACTACTAATACTACTACTACCCCACACAAATAAAATTATATAATTGAGGATTTTCCTCACACTTCAAATCATCATAAGTTAGTTTTAAGCCCATAGTTGGGCTGGAGTGACTGCTGTTGTACTGCTTCAAAACATGTAGCTTCACATGCCTACAAAAGACATATCCTGTTGTTCCATACATACAGAGAAAGACTTTCATTGCTGTATACTTTTAGACTGTTTGTTTTATCTCTAGCCCCTAAATCCATAAGAACCAATGTTCTAGTAAAGCCAGATAAACTCTTGTTTTCTTCAGAAAACCCATCATAAATATATGTTACCAATAGAACTTCTGTTATAGACTTTAGTGTTTATTATTCATTTGTTATACAATTTCTAACATGCTATGGTCTCTATTATCATAGCTATCTCATTTACTCTCCATTTCATTTTATCAAATAGCTATTACCATCTGTGGTAGTTTGAATGAGAAATGTCCTCTGTAGTGTCAGGAATTTGAACACTTGGTTCCCAGTAGGTGACACTGGTTTTTGGAGGTTTAGGGGGTATGGTCTTGCTTGAAGTATGTCATTGAAGTCAGGATTTGAGAGTTTAAAGATTCACACCAGTTTCTGGTTCTCTCTATTTCTATTTCTAGTTCTCTCCTCTCTCTGGATCAGGCTTATGGTTCAGTATGCGAGCTTGCAGCTTGCTGCTCTAGTTTGCATGCTTCCATGTTTACCCACTATGATGGTGATGGACTTGTATCAATCTGGAACCCAAAAGCCCAAATAAACATTTCCTTCTATAAGTTATCTTGGTCATGGTGTTATAACACAGCAATAGAAATGGAACCAACATGCCACCTGTATTTGATTAAGAAACTAAGCTCCAATGCAGTGAACCGATCTTCATAAAAACATGAATCCCAGAAGTAATAGAATTAAGACTAGATTCCACATATATCAGGTGCCCTGATCCCTTTTCTATACTTACAACAAAGTTGTGGAGCTGTGTTCTTATACACTGTAAATATTGGTTTAATAAAATGCTGATTTGCCAGAAGCTAGACAGGAAGTAGTGGTGGGCATCCAGACAAGGAGAGTTCTGGGAAGCAAAAGAGCAGAGTGGCAGATGGCAGCCTGACACAGAGGAAGCAAGACAAGAATGCTGCAGTGAGGAAAGGTATCGAGCCATATGGCTAAGCACAGATAGAGATGATGGGATAACTTAAAGTATATGAGTTAGCAAGTAATAAGCAACCAAACAGCTTGTCAGTAATACAAGTCTTTGTGTGATAATTTGGTACTAAAGGGCTGCAGGACCAGCAGGGTGAGACAGAGAAACTTTTGACTAAAATACTTTCTTGACTTGAAGCTGAAAATTCATCTGTATCTATATCTGCTAAGCACAGAACCTAAATCTTTATGGCTTGATAGTCCCAAGGCTTTGTACTGGCTCATAATATTGTTAGCCCTTGATATAGATCTAGCATTAACCAGAAAGGCTCTTCCTTGAGTTTAAGATTTATATTACCTAAACCAAATAATAAATTCTGACTATCGATGTCCTAGACCTTTTAGATAAAATGGGTGCAAAGGTTATCTTACTTAGCATTTACTGTCAGTTGGATACCATCAAAAATCATTTGAAAAATGTCATGAGCAACTGTTTCTACTAGATTGGCTTGTGGATATGCCAATGAGAAACTGTCTTGATGACTAACTGATGTAGGAGTAGCCAGTTCACTATAGAGTGACAGTAACCCTAGTCAAGTGTTCTTAGTTGTATGAGAAAGTGAGCTAAATATGAGTCTGAGAGTTAGAGAGGCAAAATCCCTAGTAAGCAATGTTCCTCCATAGTTTCTGCCTTGAGTTCCTATTCTGAGAGACTGTAATATGGAAGAGTTAACTCTTTTATTGCCGGGATGCTTTTTTTTTTTTTTTTTTTTTTTTGTCAGAGCGTTTTATTATATCGACAGACAGTAGACTAGAACAGAATTTGGTACCACAACAGGGGGATGTTGCTGTGCTGGATCTTACCATGCAAATTTTTAGGACTTTGGGCTATTTTTTTTAGAAGTCTGTGAAGGATTTTGGAGCTTTGTAGTAGAAAAGTGTTTAGAACTCAATAAACTGTTGTGGGAACATGGAAGATAAAGCAAACAAAAATGTGGACTATGGAGGTCTGGCTCATGAGTTTTCCAAAAAGAACAAGGACTTAAGAACAAAACTAGGTACAATTCATGCGATAGTTTGAGAATTTTTTATGTTCTGGTCATGTTGTGTCTAAAGAATCAACCATGATTAGCAACAACAACAACAGAAATCAATACCTGTGAGGTGAAACGTGTACTTCACTGGTATATGGGCTACTGGTGAGCTGGGGTTGGAAAATGGTTATGATTAATTAATAAGAGAGAAGTACCATAGAAGTGATATCTTCCAGAAAGTATTTCCTTAGGTTCAACACACAAAAGATGTAGTTCAGAGAGGTCAAGGATTCACCTTAAGCTGGAAGCTGGACTTGGCAATGTGTAAGAGTCACTTACACAGTACTGGTTTGGAAGGTATGAAAGCTGTGTGATTGAAGGGGTCATGGAGGGAAACGGAAGCTCACCATGTGGCAGGATTGGGGTCCCTACAGAATGGCTCTGAGAAAATACTGGTGAAGATGAATGAAGCCTCACTTACAGTGGAGACAGCAATATGTTAGAGACACTTGCACTGTAGAGCATCTATCAAGGCCAGTCACAGTATGGGTGAAGTCAGCCTTGGCCTAAAAGATAATCTATCAGGGCTGTGTGCGGCAGAACTGAAAAGGTAGGGCAGCTCAAGACTTTTGGAGCCCAGAAGATTATTAAAGAGTTTCAGGTGCTGGACACTGGGCTACAAGATCTCTCCTTTATACTGCTAAAGTTTGGTTTTGCTTAAGTGCAATTGTTTTATGCGCTAATTCTTCCCCTTTTGGAATAAGAAAGCATGTAATTTATTTTTGATTTTATAGGAGCTCACAGGTAAAAGACTTTGGATTTTTAAAAAGATACTTTGGGCTGTTAAAGTTCTGACTCTAAAGTTTTAAAAGTTCGACTGTATTTTATATTAAAATATAAACATGAGATCCTGGGGACAAAGAATGAAAGGGTATGACTTAAAGAAATGTACTGTGTTTGAGCTTTAAGCTGACAAGGGGTAGAGTGTCCTATTTAACATCAACTGTCAACTTACTGTAAGCAACCTAGAATCATCTACAAAATTCAGTGATTGTCTTTACTAGGCTGTTCAATTGAAATGTTTGCAAAAATACTGTCTTCATTATTGATTTACTTAGAAAGACCCTACCCACGATAAGCAACACTATCCATAAACAGGTGGTCCACTCAATATGGGAAACTGATGCCTAATAACTGTAAACTTAGCAAAGTACCCAGGGTTAGAGAAGGCATAGAACCAATAGGAAAGCCTATCACTGTCATTTTCTAAACCAATATAGTTTCTAACTGTATTCTAAATACGTATCCTTATTCTCATAGGTAAGTATAATTCTCATATGTCTCCTTTCTTCTTCCTTTCTCTCTCCCTCCCTCCCTCTCTTCCTTCCTTCCTCTCTCTCTCTTTCTTTCTTTCTTTCTTTCTTTCTTTCTTTCTTTCTTTCTTTCTTTCTTTCTTCCTTCCTTCCTTCCTTCCTTCCTTCCTTCCTTCCTTCCTTCCTTCCTTCCTTCCTTTCTTTCTTTCTTTCTTTCTTTCTTTCTTTCTTTCTTTCTTTCTTTCTTTCTTTCTTCCTTCCTTCCTTCCTTCCTTTCTTTCTCTCTCTCTCTCTCTCTCTCTTCCTTCCTTCCTTCCTTCCTTCCTTCCTTCCTTCCTTCCTTTCTTTCTTTCCATCTCTCTGTACCTCTGTCCTTCCCTCCCACTGACCATCTCTCCCTTCTTCCCTCTCTCGCTCCCTCCTTCCTTTCTTTCGTCAGCAGATAAAAACTATTACAGAGATCTTCAACTGGTCAAATACACAGAATATCAAGCAGTGGAATGCCACATCTATGTATTTACAATACAATCCCTACATCTAAGACTCAGGGAACATCGTAGACATGGAGAAAGACAGTTGTAAGAGCCACAGGACTAGGATGCTCCTTGTCAGTGTCTTTTGGACATGTCAGGGAAGCTAAAACCCATAAAATGTCAAGAATACGGTTGTCTAAACAAGACCTGCACAATTATAATGTCAGTATATGCCTTTATTGATATGGAATTTCTGCAAGGCTTACTAATAGATGAGGATCCATAGGCAATAGCCTATGAGAGAGGAAGAATCCATTTTCTAGGGACATGTACCCTAGATTATCCAATCTCAAGTGGTCAGGCCTAGACACATTATATACAAACACTAATGTATTGGATAGGTTGCATGTTTAAAATTTAAAAAGTCATAAATTTGAGAGGCAGGCACAGGGGAAGTTGGAAGGATGAAAGTGAGGGGTAGAAATGGTATAAATAAAATGCTCATGTTTGAAATTCTCAAAACACTTTTAAAACCACAAAAGTTTAGTGAAGCATGATCCTATTAATGGGTGAGCCAGACTGAGGAAGCAAGCAGCATTCCTCCAAGACTCCTGTTTTGAGTTCCTGTCCTGACTTCCTTCAATAATGGATGTAACCTACAAGTGTAAGCCAAATAAGCCCTTTCCTCCCCAGTCACTTTTGGTTAGGGTGTTTTTATCATAAAGCAAACCCCCCAAACAACAAAGCTAGAAGGCAAGTATAACATGCCATACATGCTCTGTTCTCAGACATTCTGGTCGATGTATTTATTGCCTTAGCTAGGCCACAGAGATAGTCCTTGTATGATGTCCTATAGCCATTGGCCATTTCTAACCAGTCAACTTAACCTTTAATTTCAGAAGTAGTGTTTATCATCCAACTCTCAGCCAGCTAGCAAGATAGATGTAGCAAATTTTAAATGAATTTATAGTGATCCAATTGCAAAATACGAAGCCATACACATTCTGTTGGGACTTCTGAGAACCATTTTCTTGCTTTTCCCTAGAATTTGGGATGATGCAGTTTGCAACTGCTACAGTTACTGTGGGACCACATGTGGCCTGGGAACGAATTCAACATGTTGAGTTAGGAGAAGAAAAACAGACCCTGTCCGTTAAGCCCTATATCAAGATGCATAAAATGTCAGCTTTATTTCTGGATTATTCATTTACATGAACCAATGAATTGTCTATTTTTACTAAGGCTAATTTAGATTGGAATTGAAGAATTCTACTTACATGCTTTCTGTGCTGTAGTTTTAGTTTTTGGGCCTTGAATTCTAGTTTCTTTAGGCTTAGGACCTGCATTTCAGTCTGATGGCCACAGTCTTCTCAGCTCTGTCCACCTCGCTTCCTCATTCTGATGGTGATTTTCATTTTACATCTTTCCTATAGCCCAGCCCATCAAATGTGTCCTCTGAACACTTATTTTCAACTCTCTCAGCTGAGTCCTGAGATCTGGCATCCCATATTGACTTTCTCAAATAAAAATCGACATGTGCACTATTCAGTTTATGCCTCAAGGATTAGAAGAACAGACATGCTTCTCCCAGCCTTTTTGTACTTCTCAGATTCTGAAGTTTGTTATTGCATTAATTTTTAAAGATAAGCAAGGTCTTGTGTAACTCAGAATGGCCTCAAACTTACTTATTTGGGTTTGTTTTTGTTGTTATAATAAACCATGACCAAAAGCAATGCAGGTAGCAGGGGGTTTATTTCTCTTACACTTCCTCCATCAAAGGAAGTCTGGGCAGGACCTCAAATCAGGGAAGGAGGTAGGAGCTTTTGCAGAGGCTATGGAGTGGTTCTGCTTACTGGCTTGATCCCCATGGCTTGCTCATCCTGCTTTCTTATAGCATGCAGGACACCAGCCCAGGGGTGGCAGAATCTACAGTGAGCTAGGGCATTCCACATTGTTTACCAATAAAGAAAATGACCTTCAGATTTCCTTGCAGGGCAGTTCTATGGAGGCATCTTCTTGGTTAATATTCCTTTTTCTCATATGACCCTGTGTAGTCAGAAGTTTCTCTTCACTAACAACTCCCAAATACCTTGCAGCCACTTCCCAGATAACTGACTTGGAGACTTAATATTATAGTAAATGCTGAGCCAGTAGCTCAAGCATATAACTAAGTAGCTCTTAGATTTAAATTAATGCATAATTCTTATCTTAGTTTAGCCACATGTGGAGTAGGAGGTTTCTGGCCCGGACTTTTGGGCCTAACCTCAAGGTTTTGACCTGCAGACCCACAGTCCCACAGTCCCGCAGTCCCGCAGAGACACACAGATGCTTACAATAGTTTTAGGCTGATCAGCCTAAGGCCCAGGCATATAACTTGCTAACTCTTTACCCTTGAATTAACCCATAACCCTTATCCTGTGCAGCCATTCTGCTGGTACCTTTCCTTAGAGCAGCATAGTTGTCCTCTGCTTCTTCTGGCTTCTCTCTGGCATTCTGCTCTATGCTTCCTGTTCTCAGAGTTTTCTTAGTCTGGTAGCTCTGCCCACACTTCCTGCCTGCCTTTGGCCAATCAGCACTTTTTATTAAACCAGTGTAGGACAAATATTTACAATGAAACAACACAATCTCCCACACACATGCCTTGGTTCCTTTTCTCATTTAGACATTCTCATTCTGCTTCTTCTGTGTCTGGCTAGAAACTTCATCACTGACTTTTCCCTTCCCAGAATTCTCCTATACTTCCTGCCTGGCTACTGGCTAATCAGCATTTTATTAAACCAATATGAGTGACAAATCTTTACAGTGTACAAAATTAATATCCCACAGCAGCCCTAACTTGTATCAAATTGTCAGAAAAACTAGCCAGAACTCTTCTTATGTAATCAAGGATGACTTTGAACTCCAGATTAAAAGTTATGAATTTGAGAGGCAGGCTTCTACCTCCCAAGTACTGGGATTGCAGGCATGCTCCACCACAACCAACTGTTACTGAAATTTAATAGTCTGATGTAAAAGCTGGTGTTTTCTCTTATTGATACAGAAGATAGAGGTTGACATAAGTAGATCATAGGTGGAGGTATAAATTATTACGGCATTTTTAAGAAAATGAGTTGGTAATAAACCTCAAGAATTTCTTAAGCATTGCACAAGAAATTTTACTTAACCTACTTTTATTATATTACACTAATTATACATAATAATTGGTTTCATTATGACATCTCCATGCATGTATATGAGGTGTTATCATATTTACCCCGTTCCTTCTCTTGTTCCCTTCCATCTTTATCTCCCTGATTCATTTTCTATAACCAGTCTGTCCCACTTCCACTTTCATGTCTTGTTTTTGTTTCTGTGACCCAATGAGTTTAGAGTTGTTTATGTGGGCATGGGTGAGGAAGAGTTATATACAGAGGCCTGGGCAATCTACTAGTGGTTGGTAATGCCATTGAAGAAAATATTTCCCCATCTCGTAGTGATCATTGACTACCTATCCATCCTCAGAGAGTGGGGCCTCATGAATAGCTACTATAGTAGCACTGTTTATAAGAATAAAATGTCAGCAAGTAACACAATCCTTGAAAATAGCCTGATTGGTAAATCAGGATATGTATAAAGATGAAAGTAGTAGATACTTAAAAATGTGCATTTCTTTGACATACTTATTTAATTCTCATAGATCTAGCAATTCTATCTCTAGTAATCTATGTTAGGACCATAGTCTAAAATATAGGCAGGTATATTCATGAGTTGAGATATTCATATTCATAAGTTTAAGGAACTAGAATGAAGTTAAATATCCAACATTACTGGCACAGGAAAGTATTTCTGTTGTTATACTAAGTAAAATGTTTAGTTAAAATTTTATTTTATATGATCTCATTTATATGAAATAAAATTATATATACATAGAAAAAGAAAATAAGTAAATAAATTAAAATATCTAATAGTTATTGCCCAAGAGAAATAGCTGATATTATCATCTTTGTAGCAGTTCTTTGTTTCTCAGATTTTGTACCATGAACATGGGCAAGTTTTTTAAACAGAGGAAGTGGTTATAAAAAGATGGTAAGTATGTAAAACACATAGCAACATGAAGATTGTTTATGAAAAATAATGCTAAGTGAAAAAGATGTATATGAAAACTTACTGTGATTGCAATTATGTAAATATGTTTCTGCACAGAGACAAGAACTGAAAAGGAAAATGTAGAAATAGAATTAGGTCTTGTATTGTGCTAGTGCTATGGATTAGGAGTAATTTATTTTTCTTCTCTAAGGATGTTCTTGAAGCCATTTTAATGATGTGAACGCATTTTAAAATCATCTCCTCTGTGTTCCACTATGCTGTCTGCTCAGCTTCATAGGTCCGTGACTCAGAAACTGGCTCCAGAGTGAGAGCAGCTAGAAATGTCACAGTTCTTTGCTCTTTAAAAGGGCTGAGTTTACATGTAAGGAACTTGAGTTGAAGACAAACCCCAAAGTTGTCATGTAATGGCCTTCAGGTTGGGCCCATCAATATTTCACATATTATTTTGAACAAAATAATGAAAAAAAAAAGAACTTTGTGGATATTTTTCTCCTGAATATTTCTATGATATGTAGGAAATCAAATGTCCTGGCTAGTGAGGAAGCCCCTATGACTATGTCCTTAGCAATATAGACATTCTTTGTCCCTATCAAATGGGTTGTTAGCCTTCTGCTTGAAAATAAGATTAAGGACTAATAACATCCTCAATTTACAAATGTATCTAAAGTGCGGAAGGATCTAGCAGAAGACAGTATGAGACTTAGTCCTGGCATAATCACATACTAAGGATATTTTATATATCTCATAGCAACTTGGTTTGTTTACCTGAAAAACAGGAAAGATACTACCTGCCTTCTGGGGTAGTGGGAGAATGGTGTACAAATATACACAAAGGGCTTAATATAAATTTGCCTCTGAGAGACAGTTCTTAAATGCCATTTTCTTAGTATATATCACTGAAAATTATGGCATATGACGAGAGTTAGAAGAAAATTCAACAGAGAAATTATAACCTCCAATAAGTGTTGCTGAGGAAAGCAGAAGCCTGCATTAAGAAGAGCAAATATTATGAATTTCTCCTTTGTATCTTATCAAAACATTAACTCAAAGTGGGTCAGATACCTCAAGTAACAGCTAAAGATATAAAAATTTCTAAGAAGAAAATGTCAGAGCATAACACTGGGATCTGGTGCTAGTCAGTGTTCTCTTATATATTATACAAAAAGTATAAGGTAAAAACAGGAAGACTAGAGTTGGGGCAGTAGCTCAGCTGGTTAGCACTTGCCATGCAAGCATGAGGACTTGAGTTTAGACCCCAGCGCCCAGTGAAAGCAAGTTGATAGCTTACATCTAAAATCCCAGTGCTGGGGAAATGGAAGATAGGAAGAGGACCTGGCAGATTTCTGGAGCTCACTGCCTCGCTAGCCAATCAATGGGCTACAAGCTGAGCAATAGACTATCTCAGGAACTAAGGTATAGTGGGACCGAGGAAGAATCCTGACTCCGACTTCTGGTCTTCATACATACACATATGTACAAACTCACAGAAATATATAAATATATACATATATGCTTACACATATATAGAGATAGATTTATATGCTACCACTCCCCCCCATACACACACTCATGAGAAGTGATAATTTGGACTTCATCAAAATAACAACACCAAAAATATTTCAAAGAATAATATTAAGAAAATTAAAAAACACAGAATGTTAAAAAATTATAGCTGAAATCCTGAATCTGTTAAATTTGAATCCATAGTTCACATACCTAGACACACCCCAAACCCCAACAATTCAGTGGGAAATGTAATACTGTTAGTGAGGGGAAGAGCAGATAGCATAGTGAATTCTCCAAGGAAACTGTATACATGGTTTATAAGCTCATGGAAATGTACTCAGCATTATTAGACCCTAATGAAAACATATGTTTAAATCACAGCAAGATATTTCATACTCACTAATATGACAATAATAAAAAAGGCACTAACAAGCATTGGAGACAATGTGGGGAAAACGGGATTGCCCTACGCTACCGCTGGGAAAGTAAAAGGGTGTAACCATTTTGTAAAACTGTTTTGTTAGTTTCTAAAAACCTTTACTCTCAAGTTTAATATATGAGCAGAGATTCTGCTCATAGGTTCATGCTCAAAGGAACTGAAAACCTAGGTCCAGATAAAACCTTGACACAAATGTGTATAGAAGACTATTTAAAACAGCCTCAGATGGAAAGCACTCAGCGTTCCCATCCACAGATGAAGAGCAAACTGTAGATAAACTTAAAATGAAACATATGCAGCAACAAACAACAATGGAGCTCGGATACACATTACAACATGGGTGAAACTCGGAGATATCCCACCAGGTAACAAAAAGAAAATGCCAAGCACAAAGACCATACATAGCATGATACCATTGATTTGAAGTATGCACAATGGGCAAGTCCTAGAGACAGGAAGTACATTACTGGTTGCTAAAGGATGGGGTCAAGGAGAAATAGGCAGTGACCCTGAGTTTGATATGTAGTTTTTTGATGATAACTTGGAAGGGGATGATGATGAGTACCTGACTATCAACATATATAATACCATGCAAAGGGATGAACTTCATGACATATGATTTATATCTCAATAAAGTTTTCCTTTAAAAATCCATGGCTCGCACTTTTAATGTGATTGTGAAAATATTAAAATCTTTGAAGAAGTGTGACAAAGCATACTTACTAGTCATGTCCAAATATTCTAGTTGTCCTCATGTGAATGCACTACTCAGTGGGAAGATTATATACCTGAACCCTGTTGAGTTTAGAAACAGCCAGGTGACTTGCATTTTTAACGACACTTGGGCAGAAGTGGCTATTTCTAATAGTTGATCAGGGTAGACTCATAGCTCAGTGTCATTCCCTTCTTCTTTCCCAACAAGGCAAGTGCCGGAAGCTTCATCTACCAACCCCACATATATCCCGGGCACTATTTCTGCTCACGGTGAATAGCTTCCAATTTCTAATACTGAAAACCTACCCTAAGGGCTTCCTCTGACCACTGAGAAACGTCATACCCATACATTGTAACTGGAGATGTCACATAAATAACAATAGTATCTACTCTTTGTCTTCCAAAAGAAGCTGCCTGAGGTTTGTTTTCCACACTAACTCCTAGTGTTCATCACTAGGCTGAGAACTAGTCCCTCTGTGACAACCTGCTCGATGCTGAACTTTTTCTCAATCATTCTAAAAATTTCTTAAAGAAATAATGAGGGAAGTGCACAATCTTTATATATGAATGTTCAGACAGGGTCTAATTGACTAGTTTCTCTGGAGGCTGAGGCAGGAGGATTGCAAATTCAAAGACTGCCTGAGTAGTAGAGTGAGTTTATGATAAGCTTTGAGTCACTTAGTAAGATTCTATTTCAAAATATAAAACAAAACATGAAAAAGAGCTTGGGCTACAGGTCAGTGATAGAGTGCATACCTAGCTTGCTTGGGGCTCCAGGCTCAAATCTTAGTCTTCTGTAAATAAATAAATGGATACACTCCATTGTGGTTTTATACACAATAAATGATTTACTAAGTAATAACCAATAGAAGATTAAGATATTACGGCGTGACTTTCAGCTTTGTGATGTTCTTAGAAAATATTTGATAACATTATAGGATGTTCATGTCACTCAAAGAGGTTTTCAAAGTATACTCTAATTTCATTTAAAAATCACCCTTGTATTTGTCTATTCACATAAAAAAATGTTTTTGAAGCCTGTTAAATGCTTTATTTAGCAAAACAATATTTCCTACTTTTTTGACAGAGGATGCTATAAAGAATGAACTTCCTAAGCAGTAAAAAAGAAATTACAGCTGGCCTCCTGAATCAAGCGACAAAATGAGTTCATACCTCAATAAACTCCTTTATTTTTATCATAGTGGATGCTGGATATATTTGATAACATGTGAAGGAGTAGTAAATGCACAGTTACACTCCGTTGTGAGAAACATATCCCACAATGCCGAGATAAGCAGAAATGTAGCAAGATGAAGGGTTCTGGGGTCCCTGGCTTGCTGAGATCTAGATGTAGAAGCAAGGGCAGCAGGTCAACTTTGCCTCCTCTGGGATGAAAAAGTCAAGACCTGTAGCAGCTGGACATCAGAGACAACCTTTTCCTTAGAGCAGGGATCTGGGTGGGGCTCTCCTGTGATGGAAAGAGCCAAGCAAAGAAGATTGCCGTGCACCTCTCCGGGGAGCATGTCTATGCATCTCAGGCCTAGAAAATGTGGGGATATTGATTCTGGAACTGGAAGCACC
The DNA here is from genome assembly GCA_033318265.1 of Phyllotis vaccarum. NCBI lineage: Eukaryota > Metazoa > Chordata > Mammalia > Rodentia > Cricetidae > Phyllotis > Phyllotis vaccarum. The sequence goes on from JARWLC010000002.1 coordinate 61,423,018, forward strand.
CCTACTTTTTGTTTTTGGATCTGCTATATCTCTCAGTCCTACTCTGAAGAAGTTGGGGAGAAAGCTGCAAGAAACATCACAGCGGAAGACAGGAACACAGGGAAAGTTTTGGGGGTGGAGAGAGAGAAAATTCGAAAACTCCCTTTTCCAAATGATCGTTCAAATTAAAATTTCAAAATAAATGAAAAAATCGAATGCTAAAGAAGATGCTAAGCAAGATCAACAATTGGAATTTGAATTTCCTCTCGATGCAACCGATCTTTTAAAACAAAGATGTTAAGATAAGCATGTTCTGAGAAATTAATGAAGACTGTAAAACAGCATAGAAGTCACGAAACAGAATAGGCAGAAATAAAACAGTAACAGGTAGGTATGAACACTGTTAGAATCACTGTGAATGAAAAATGCGTTATTAAAATATTTCAAAATAGGAAAAAAATCCAGCTAGACATGGTAAAAGTGAATTTATATGTAAAAGTTTTGTTGTTGTGGTAAAAACCTCACGACTAAAAGAAACTAATGGAAAAAGGAATTTATTTTGGTTCAAGGTTCCAGAGGGACAGATAGACTTCAAACTGGGGGCGGGGGAGAGGCAAAGCTGCAAGTGGCTTACATACGCAACCAACCATAGGCTTGAGGCAGAGAGAACAAACTTGAAATAAAAGGCGGGTCCCCCAAAGCCTCCGTCCAGCAAGGGTTTACTTCCCAAGCCTCCCCAAAGGGTGATACCAACCACGGACCAAGCATTCAAACATCAAACCCTTACAGGACATTTCACATTCTAAATAAACAGTTAAGAGCAATGAAAAGCTTTTGATAGGATCCAACATTTGTTTTATAGGAATTCTCAAAGCAGAGAATCAAAGTTATGGTGGAAGAGGGAAATATTAGAAGGTATGATTTGTTAAAAATTTTCCAAAGCTAAAGAAATACATAGTTTTGGTGGTAACCACAGGATAAATAATAATAAATTCAGTCCCAGACACATAAATAAAAACTCAGACCATTAAGATTAAAAATGAATCTTGAAACCTACCCAAGAAAAATAGATTCCTTAAATTATGTAACACCAGACTTCTCATCAGCAATTTTAACATGAAGAGACAGTGAATAAAATTGTCAAAGTGCCGGGGAAACTCCTCAAATTAGAACTCATATCTAAACAAATTATCACTCCAGGGGAAGCCAAAATAAGTATGGTGCTGATCAATAGGGTTACCCAGTGGCTCCCATTAGCACGGCAATTACAGCTGTGCTTTAGTGCAGCCACATAGGAAAGGCCTTCAGTACAGAACACAAGAGAACACAGACATAGAGAACCCTGTGTGAAAGCCACTGGCTAACACCAACAGCACATTTTTTTCTCTTTTTATAAAAGGTTAAAAGTTAAAAGCCTAAACAAAAATGATGAGGCGGCGATGGGGAGTGTTGAATAGATGGAGAGGACCTACTGAGGAACTTGTCTAGTGGAAGATAAAAGGAATCTGAAGGACTGGAGTTTGTAAGAAAGGGAACAGTATATAACCACAGGCTAATCAGCTAAAGCCAGAAAGAAAATCTATAGCAGTCAGATGTGCAGAAGAGATGAAAAGAACAGGTAACATCAAACTTAAAGACAAAATAAAAAGGAAAGCTTCTCAGGAGGTCAAAGCTTAAGGTTAAAGATTCAAGGTTTGCCTGGGCTACAGAATGAGTTCAAGGCCAGCCTGAACAACTTGGTGAGACCCTGCCTCAAAACAAAACGTTAAGAGAGAAAAAGAGGGCAGGCAGGGGCTGTAACTTCATGGCAGCTACTTGCTTAGAAATGTCGCAGCCTCTGGGTTCAGTTGCTAGTAAGGGTTCAAAACAAAAATTTAAAAGGGCATGTCAAAGGAATTACATGACAGAGGAAATAAAAGTCTGAGAGGGGAAAATATTCAAATGTATTATGTTTAAATTATTACACATACAAATGTATTACTTTCATTTATCAATGTGTATGTGAACATATATGTCACAGTGCCTTGGTTGGAGCTCAGAGGAGAACTTTGTGCAGTGGGTTCTGTTCCTCTTTCTGTCTTACATAGTGTATTAGTCAGGATTACCACTGCTGTGATGAAAATACCATGACCCAAAGCAACCTCAGGAGGAAAGAGTTCATTTGGCTCATACATCCTGAACCACACGTTCATGGAGGGAAGACAAAGCAGGAGCTCAAACCGGGTAGGAACTTGGCTGCAGGAAATGATGAGGGGCCCTGCCTATTGGCTTGCTTACACATGACTTGCTCAACCAGCTTTCTTTTAGCACCCAATGTACCCTCCTAAACTGGTCAATAATTGAGAAATGCCCTATAGGCTTGTCCACAGCGGTATTATGGAGGCATTTTCTCAAATGAGGTCCCCTCCTCTCAGGTGATTCTAATCTGAGTCAAGCTGACACAGAAACTAGCCAGGACACGTGGGTTTCAGGAATCAAACTCAGCTTGTGGCAGACGGATGTGTCAAGTGCCTTTACCAGATGAAATGTTTCATTGATACACCAATGGATTAGGTTCTGTTGTCACAATATGGATTATTAGATTTTGTTTAAGAAGTACAGTTAAAAATCAATAATTACAGTATTCCAAAGGTAAGAATAAATCGGAAAAGGAAAAATGTCTTTCAATTAATTATAAAAATAATATTAAAATTGAAATTTATTTAAGTAAAACATTGGAGAGTTGCTGAAGAGTAAGACAGATAGACCAAAGCTCCGAAACAGATTCTGCATGTAGGAACTAATGCAATGGAAGACCAATTGTCACAAGGTTGGGAAAGAATGGGCTAGCTGTCATATGACTCTGAGACAATGAATTATTCATATATAAATTAAAAATAACAAAATCTCTGGCTGATATTGTTTACTAAAATTAGTCATTGATAAGGCAAAGGCTTAGAACACAAGAAATTATCCAGCATTAAAGGTACACACACACACACACACACACACACACACACACACACACACACACACACACACACACACACACACACACTTTTTGTTTGTTTGTTTTTTTGTTTGTGACAGGATATTATTATGTAGCCCTGACTGGCCTGGAGCTGACATCAAATCCTCACTGATTTAACTGCGTCTGCCTTCTGAGTACTGAGATTAAAGGCTATGCACATGCACATGTTTTTGTTACAAGTTTGTTTTGAAGGTCTCATTATGTATCCCAGATGGGCTTTGAATCTGCTGCAATATTACTGTACCAGTCTCAAGAATGCTGGGGTTACAGGTATAAACCATTGCACCTGGCTTAAAAAAATGTTATAGCCAGTTGAAAAGAATTTAAATCATAAAGCATAGCTCTAAAAGCAAGAGATTGATAAAGTTAACACTAAACTTACAGAAACTTTCTACATATGAAAACATATCACAGACAACAGCAGCAAAAAAAGTAAAAGGCCCACTCTGGAATATTTGGAGTGAATATAAGGGATGCATTGAGAACAGTGAATTCTGAATCAGAAAGATAGAGATAACCCCATAGTCTGGACACAAAGGCTACAAAAAGTCAAGTCATAGAAGAAGTCAAAGCAGCAGTGAGCATACAAAAAAGATATCCTACCCTCACAACCCATCAGGGGCACACACAATATCAACGCTGGGGCACCGTTTTATGTTCATTATGCTGATTGGCAAAATTTGTGTCTGACACACCTGAGTATTGAGCAGCTGGAGGAAGGAACGCTCTTACACTCTGCTTTTGGAAGAATAGATTTCCGAAACTGGAGAACGACTGCTTGTTATGTGGAAAGTTTGATGTATATTATTAAGTCCTCTTAGGTTCTATGCCTTAGAAAAATTCTCATATTTATATACAAGGAGATATGCACAACTATCTTTAGTACCATTTTTTTGTGATTGGAAAAAGCTATAAATACTTTAACTTATGATCAATGAATGGAAAAGTTACAATCCCATGGTATGTGGACTACTATACAGCAACTAAAATGAGTGTACCAGAACCGTGTACAACTACATGAATGGATCTTCACACTATAATAATGACAATGGCAAAGGTAGCAGGATATGGTTTTTTTCCCCCAGTGTGAGATTTAGAGTCATATAACAGTGGGTACTTACAGGACAAGAGAGAAAGAATTTAAAAAAATACAAAAGAGTTTCAATAGGATTTCTTTTTAAAAATAGGAACTCCGGCACAAATGGCACCGTGCTGATATGATTATATCTCTGTTTCTTTATATTGGGAGTTATCTGCAACACAGAAATATAGTGTTGAAAACATACAGTACAGATTGTTAATGTTTCCAAATTCCAAATCTGTGTTTCATAAGGCCCCTGGTCTGCTTAGAAAGACAGCATTAGACTGCAGATCTGAACTCTGGGTGCTTTGATAAGAAGTGGGTGCCCACTGCCAGCCCCAGAGGAGTGGCAAGCTCAATGCTAGTGGCTGAAGTTTCTGGGAATACTGGGAATTGGACTGAATTTGATAGGCAGAGACAGATAACGTAAGTGTTTTTTGACATGGAATAGCATCCTCCTTATAAACTTTGATCGAATGGTGTTTGCCAAACTTTCCAAGACAAAGCACACATTGGTAATATCTGTCTGGTCCATTGGAATCCAGTCTGCACTCTGGGGAATCTATGGTTGCTGCTGTGTTCCCCATGCCACTGATATATTAGCAGATCAGTATCTTACAACATCATGGAAGCAGAACCCACTTCAGAACACTAGTGCTTCATAGATATCTTTTGGGAAGTGCTGACCTAGAAGATATTCTGTTTTCATCTAGGAGGAGGGATAATTATAAACCACTCAAACTCTGGGAGTGCGGAGATACTTGCAATCCTACAGCTGTTTAAAAGGAGCACACTGGGGGTGCACAAGGACTCTGTTTAAATCCTTGTAGTAGCAATAAGGACCAGTCAAAGCTAGCACAAAAGAAATGTGGTGTACTAGTCTAAAAATGTCATTCTAAAAGAACCAAAGACCGACATTGCAGCCTCTCCAATATATATGCAGGCATCACACCAGGATGTGACAAGATGTAATAGGATATGAAGACAGTCAGCCTGGGTAGTGCACACTCACTTGATAAGAACACTCTTACAAACAGAAGTGTCACTAAATAGGATGGGAAAAGGGCAATCCTTCAGCCCTTTCTTAGTGAGGAGGAAGTGGCAGGGAACGCAAGTAAGAAACTCCAGTTCTATCATCCAGCTACAAAATTTCTAAAAAATGGTAATCTTATAAGTCTAGAATGCAGCTTATTCTATAATTAGTTTTCAGTGATTTCCAGCCAGTCATGGTGGCCACACTTGTAATACCAGCATTAGGTAGGTAGAATCATGAGGATCAACCAGGAGTTCAAGGTCATCCTTAACAAAATAGAAAGTTCAAGCCTAGTAGACTATATGAGACACAGTCTCAACAAGAAAGAACAACAAAGTCTCTATATTCATTCTTCTGATGCCTTAAGTTCAAAGAGCTGTATCCCATGGACACATGTCACCTTCAATGGATAAGTGAATCTTACATCTGTACTCATTGTCCTTACGTATACCAGGTAAGTAGGTTTTGTGTTAGGATTCTGCTTGCAGAGAGCATTTTTTTTTTCAGGCATTTTGGTACTAGTTATACATATAGCAGACCTGATAGAAGGCAGGGCCAACATAGTTTGTCCGTATTGGCCATTAAAATATTGGATGTCTCCACATTTATTGAAAGTGATTCCCTGAGCTGCCCTCTTGCATATGACCACTCTGCCACACTAGCTCCTTCCCTAAGGGCTCATTCCTTCATACTCCAGTAAGCAAAGTGTTAATGTTTGACATAGGAGCTGGTCACTGGGGCTTGTAAGTATTTTCTTCACCACCCATGGGTGAAGATGAACCACCACACCACTCACAAACGCCCAAGAATTCTCTTAACACCAACAAAAAGAAAATTATTTCTCTAGCTCAGTTGAGCATTGATTTTCCAAACCAGAGCAAGATAGCTCCCTAGCATCACTAAACTGCTCAGCCTCTCACTGGGCGAGAGGTCACACCTCAGGGAAAGAAAAGATCTCTGCCACAGGTTTGTTTTGAGACTTGAGTCTCCCTTAATGGAGAGAACGCCACTTCGACCCTCAGACAAGCTAGTGACCAAACCCAATCACCTCACAGATTGACCCTTGCTCATGAACCATTCTCCATTCTATAGCACCTTGCAGTCAGCTTCTCCATTTCCCATTAGTTTGAAACATATTCTCAGGAGACCAGCACAATTTCTTGATATGTGAGTCCAGTGAGTGATGTGGGAAGGAACATCACTCCCAGAGAATTCAGTTGTTACCCAGAGTGGCTGCCCTGTCACCGTCAGTCAACAGGAGGCAGCACAGAGCTGGGAAGGAGAAAGGAAAGGGCCCCAGGTTGGGGGAAGGTCATTAACATGCAAGAATTACTTTTCCTTGAGGAAGTGAGAGGAGGGCAGGGCTTGCATTTGAAGAGGCTCTTAGGCATGATTCCGGATCAATTCCAAGCAGAGGGCACTCTGCACTTACTCACCAGGGTTGGTTATTGTCAGGAGGTCAAGCTGCCGCTGTTGCTGCAAAAGAAAACATAGAGTGAGGGCAGAGATTCGCATCACAGCCAAACCTGTGCCTAACAGGGAAGGGGAGAAATGCAAGATGAAATCTGAACACAGAGCAGTGGACATTTTATGGGACATGGTTGTGCTGAGGGTTTTCCACCCAGTAGACAAAGCAGAACAGATGGCCTTGTTGGAACATCTAGATAACCTTATACTGTAGTTATTCCCTTCCCCCACCTCCACCCCTGAAAGAAGGCCTGAGAAGAATGTGATTTACCCAAGGACACACACACAAAAAAGCCCATTCCAATCTCCCAGGAAGGCACATTCCTCCAGACCCTGCTCACCTAGGTTTCTCTTTTCCTGAAGTATTAGCATCAGTTGATTAACTCATACATTGGCACCTCGTTGCCTTGGGTAACTAGCCTCACAGGAACTTAATGCAGATTCAGTTCTTGATAACGCTTACAGCACCCTAACAGACTCAGATACCAATGATCTGAGCATTCCTTCTCCAGTGCACTCCTTACTCCTTTGCTCATATACAGCCAATCAGAAATCTGGTTGTCAAGTACACTACATTATATGAATAAGTGTCCTTGTGTTTGGAGGCAAGAGACTGTGCTTACACTGCCTGAAATGATCAACATCTCAGAAGGCCTGTGATTTGGTACAGCCCCCAGGAAGCTGTGTGTTGGACTTCATGTCAAGAGAACAGAGAAATGGATCTAGCAAGGTCACACTAGGACCAGAGTAAACAGCTTCCCTTGAAGACTGAAGTCAGGGTTCCCTAAGCCCCCGTCTTCCTGTTGAGCTCTCTTTTCTGAGAGAAATTCTGAAGACAGATTATTCCATCTTCTAAAAGGGATACACAAACTTTGTCTTTAGGCTTTGTGTTCTAGGAGCGTCTCATCCCTGGCATCATCTCTACTGGCCTCTTGTCTGATTTCACCCCACCCTCTTAATCTTTCCACTTTCCAAGAAGTTGATCTTAAGCAGAGGGAAGTTAGCAATGTTGTTGGACTAGTACAGAGTAAACACTAGGCACAGTATGAGCTATGAGCTTTGAGATATCATTTGAGACTTCAGCGTCCCTACCACATTAAGTACTGCTCAGAGGAAGGATGATCACATTAAGAGAGGAGAAACCACACCTTCACTAACCGGCAGCAGGAACATGCTGGTTCCAATCCTATCTCTAGAGTCTAAATTATGGCAATCATAACTCACAGTAAGTTATCAGTAAGAGGATCTATATTTAGTTCAGTGAGGGAATGATTATTACAGGCCATTCGACCCAACCCTTGGTCACATAGGCTGCCTCTTTCATTAGCACAGAGTCAACGATACTAGGAGTTTAGAAGTCATTGTGTCCGACATGTCACCTGCACAATCTCCTCTTGATGTCCCCTTCCCACACCCATCTGTCTGAACTGTCTCTGTTCTACCTCTTTCTTTGACAAGGAGCTTCCTACTTCTTGTTTACTAAGCTTTCTTCTTAACCGAGCGAAATGGCCTAACAGTAGCATCACTGATTCCTGACTCCTGTTCTTTCAGCCCATGAAAACAGCTGTGTCTATTCTCCAGGCTAAACGTTCTCAATTCCTCTGTCTCCCCCTTCCCCCCCATGGGGGACCTGTTCTCTGATTTCCCTGTCCTCAGGGTGATCTCCTCAACCATTCAACTTTGTTCTGCTACAACAAAAACTGCTTGAAGGTTCTCTACTGGTTGATTCTGACTTCTCATGGATCTGCAAGCAAGTCTGTATCCCTTTGAGGCCTTCTCAGTAACACATCTCCATTTTCCTGCCAGCTCATAACTCATTCCAGTTGACTTCAAGCAAATAATGCAACTCCAAGATGTCACTGATCTATGTAGTGAGCATGAGTTCTCACGCTGAAATGAAATACAGACTCACACATACCAGTGAGGGGGAATTCTGGAGCCAGATGGCCTCCTTCCCCTAATGTGGAACCTAGCAGAGAGAAGATTGGCTCAAACTGCCTTTGCCCAAGCCAACCTTCACAGCCTGGCACTCTGCTCATGCAGGAGAGAGGATCTGGTAGGCCCCTTTCTTCTGTTTATTTTCATGATGATCACAATTTGGGGGGAAAGGGACTATTTATCCAAAAAGTTTCTAATTTCTCTTTAAGAACTATTACTAAATGATGACTCTGTGCTTAAGATCCAGTACAGAAGACGGAGGAGAAAAAGTTGGCAGGAATCAAATACACCTGGGTGTGCGTCCTGGCTCCTTTGCGGTTTTCTATAACTGTTTCTGGCTACAAACTTCACAACTTTTAAAAGACCAAGAGAAACTTAAAGTCAAACACATCCAGGTGCTGTACTTGTGAGCTCCCCTTTTCTCATGGAGAATTCTCTCAGCATTCCTGGGATCCAGAATGCCCAGGCTCAAGGACAGAGTCAGAATGCAAAAGAACCACATTTTAATGACACACTGCCCCACTGCAACTTTTCCTGCCTGTGTGAATCTTCCTCAATAGACAAGAGACCTCTTCCAGGCTCAGAATGGTCCACCCTCATCCCTCACCTCAGAGGATCACCAAGGAAGCACTTCCTGAATCCCCAAATTCACAGCATCCTTTCAACCCCCCCCATGCCTGTGCTTTCTTCCAGTGCTGTTAGAACTTTCCAAGTCCTCCATGAAGTCTCTCTTTGTTCACCAACTCCCAAGCCCAGCCTACTTCTCTTTCTTCAGCAGAATAAAGTACTTTTTGCTCTGTTCCTCCAGTAAAACTGATCTCATGCTGGCTTAATTGTTTTTTCTGTGTCTATCAAGTTAGGTCCATACTTGGTGACAGGTCCATTTCATCTGTGTGCCTCCAGTGCCCAGAAGAAGAAACTGGATGGACTGTTTGATGTCATCTAGTTTAAATGACTTAACTATTCTGCCTCTCCCTCTGCAATGACCTGTTAAGTAGGAATCCATCATCACAGCGAGTAAGCCCCCCCCCCCCCACCCCACCACAGGTTTTTCCCTTCGACCACATCTTTGAGGTTTCTTACTTTTATGGTTTTGTTTCACCATTCTTCAGTTATCAACAAAGTCTATCTCTTCTGAGAGTGCTTCTCCTCTCTACCTCTTCCCAGTGCTGTAACGTCTACTGTCTATATCCCCTCTGTGGTGATGAATTAATTCTCATCCGCAGAGAAACCCAATTATTCTGCCATTGACTAATATATGTGTGCACCACCTAGTGGCACATGCAGGTAAGTGTAGCCTGTTTATGTTCTAACAAGTACTTCAGCTCAAATTGCAAAATCTGTGGTCTAAATGCAAATGAAAACAAAAGCATATGTTGGAGAATTGACTGCATAACAGCTTTTAGCAAAGAAACGGAATAGTCAAGTAATTACTTTAAAAAATTAGAAAAGTTAAAAATAATAAATGAAATTGAGAAATGTCATTACTAGAGTAACTAGAATAACAATCACTGGAGACTGAAGATGGAAAACATGGCATTTGTAAACACAGGCTCCTTGACTCCCTTGTACTTGCTATGAGGCTCTCATCTACAATGGCTCCTCTTCTGTCAGGTCTTTCTCAACCTGCTGAGGCTGGACTGGATCTTATCTGTGGCCCACAGGAGCACCATCACATAGTGTTCCCATAGCCTCTTTCTCAAGAGGCTCACAGAGTACCTGACTGATAGAGGACACCCAACAAAGATCTGTTGACAACTTGTTACCCTCTTAGACAGGATTCCACTGGTCACCAGATGAGATCTCAAGCTATGGACCCCTGTCTCTCCAAAGACATATAAGTACGAATAGGACTTATGGACTTCCTCCATATTCTACTTTAAAGCCTTTCCTTTTTGAGTTTTGGGGATCCAGGAATTGGGCCACAGTAGAATTTGGTGTTCTTCATCCACATGGGGTGATCATGAGGCTGTGTTTAAAAATGGACTTTTTGTTTTGGTCACGACTGCACTGCAATTATCTTTGAAATGAAAAGGGACATAGTGTTCTAGGAGCTCAGGGGATGGTTTTGTGGGGTTCTGCGTGGTGGAAGAGAATAGTCACTCATTATCTGTTCTGTTTTACTTTCTGTTTTCACGCAAGATAGCTATTTAGGGAACAGCCGGTCTGTCACTGCATAGACAGAGATGACTTCACCAAGAGCACCGGTAATCCCTGAGCACTCTCCTGTCACTCCAGAAGCCAGACATACTGCGGGGGACCTTGGGATTTACACCTCCAGAAGGAGCCCAGGGGCAGAGGCACACATTTAGCTTCAAGCCTTAGGTTCTTGTCTTTCCAGCAACCCAGCTTCCCCTTCAGCCCCTTTCTTCCCCAGTCACTGCTCTCCTTCTAGGTAACGGGATGGTGTTCGCTCTGGAGAACAGTTCACATAGCACTGACCTTTGAAACTCAGCTTCTAGTGTCTCTTACCCTAGTTTATCCTCCTCCCTGGACAAAACACGGATCGTTTTAAAATTAAATCTGCTCTACTCTTTGAATAATTTAATGATTCTAATTGCATTTTTCATAAAGACTAAAATTTTTAGCTTGGCTTTCAAGAAAGATTTTTTTTCTTTAAAAAAACAACTCAAATTAAGCCAATAGTAGAAAAACAAATATTGCATGCTTTCTCTCATTTGTGACGTGTAGATTTTATATAGATAAATAAAGTTACCTATGTGTTTATTCACTTATGTATCTGTCACCTTAAAGTAGAAGTAAATCTGTCTATGGAGACAAGACAAAGAAGACCAATGGGAGGGGTATGGAAGGGGGAGGATAGTATAGAATGTATTCAACCATATACAAGATCGAATGTTTTTTAAAAAAGAATCTGAACAGACGTAACTTGCATGAGCAGAAGCCCTAGGCTATTAAATGAGCTGCTTCCCCATGAGTTGTTGGCCAGAGAGGTCCCTGAGTCCTCTAACCAATACAAGGTATTTATTGCCACTGCTCTTGGCTGCCTACCAGAACCACATGGTAAGACCCTGTTGCTGAAGATACCCTGTGTTTTGGTTGGTTATGAACAAATCAAGTCATCATTTTGTTAGCCAGCTTTCAAAGTAGCAGAAGATGGTACGCATGGTGCTGGGGGTAGAACTGTTATCAACGGCCTTATTCAGCCATGGGCCCTTCATGTAATACTACTGACCTGCCAGGGGCTGGTGACCTGCCACTGCCAGGGGCTAGATGTGCCCATTGGCACATAGTGACATGACTGTTATGAGAGTAACCAGCATCTTTCTGATGGGACTTGAGGCCTGCTCCAAAGGAGGGAGTTTGCAGCTACACTGTAAACCTGGTCAAGAGCCTGTGACCGGAGAGACCGTAGGCCCTAGGGGGAGGCATCCATCACTGCTTCCTTTCTAAAGGCACAGGATGGCCTGTCAAACTACCTTCTAAAATCTTACCTGCCGTGCTCAGCGGAATTCCTTTACACAGAGAGTATAGTTAGTGCAGAGATGCATAACTCATCCAAGGGCTGAGAAGAACTGACTGCTGAGGGTTCAGCCCTAAGAGGAGCATTTCTATTGCCCTCTCCAGTCCTCGGGAGCACTATAGAGCAGGGGCTAGGAAGAAAGAGCAGGGAGTGTGGCCCCGCCTTTCTCTATAGGTAGGTAGTGGCAGCCCCCAGGAGCCCTCTCAAGGATCTTTAGATAGTTGGTCACTGGTAGTCATTGTACTCATTTAAATAACCCCTCACCCATATTCCTATAAGTAACCCTAATTAAACTAATTGGTTCACCATAAACAAACAAACAAACAAACAAACAAATAAATATATAGGTTAAAAAAAAGACAGGGAAGTAGATGGAGAGCCAGCTGCTTATGTTGACATTCAGTTCTTGAGACTACTAAGGCCTTTACCTTTTACCTTTCCCTGAACCTGTCTCTACAATACTGTTTTCTTATCTTTATATACTTGACTATTTCAAAATAATGTACTAAATCAAGATTATCTGAGGGAACTTATAACAAAAGAAAACCAACAAAGTAGAGACAGCCAAAGAAGTAGAGAAAACGATAAAAACAGAAGAGATGCATGTGAGCCTATAACTCAGTGCTTCCTTATGCCGCGGCGCCCAGAGTGAGGGGACTTGGCCCAGGCGCACTGATGCACCACAGGGCTGCTGCAGTGGAACCGGTACCGAGCCTCCCATGAAGGCTGGATGTGGAAGAGGAAGCAGAGAGATGGGGGGAGCAGGAGCAGCGCGAGGCCTGAAACCAGAGTAAGAAGCCACAGGTCTGACCACAGGTAGGTCCCGAGAACAACGTGAAGAAATCCTAGCTTTGGCACCGTACATGGTTTAGCCCTTGGATGAAGGTTTTCAGCGGTAATAGTGTAGAGTAGAACATTAAACATAGTAAAAATAAAAAAGTTTTTGATTGGCTTTTTTGCTTTACTTTTTAGTTTTACATATAATGTGCTAACTACCATGTGACATATTCTAACCAAGTGTCTTTTTTGTGGCTCCCTTTTCTCTGCACGCCAGCCCGACATCTGTTTCCCCTTGTACTCTTTCCTATGTTTCATGTATTTTTTACTGACTCCCATATTTCATCACCTCTTATCATTACCGTCTCTTGGGGTCCATTCTAGATTTTTAGATTTTGCCCACACACCTTTTTACACATGTAATGAAGAATACAGAAGTCCTAACATACTCAAGGATCCGGTAAAGTCTTCTTGTTTCTGTTTTTAGGATTCAGTAAGTGCAGAAATAGTTGCTGGCAACTATGAAAAGAACCGGGAAGGACAGAAATGAGGACTCATAACCACCCTGAGTGAGGCCACCCAGACCCATGAAGACAAAGGCCACATGTTCTCTTTCATATGTGAATAGCAGCTTTGATGTTTTAGATATGTGTGTTGAAACTGCAGCACCATTGAAAGCAGGAGACTAGAAAGCGGCCATGGATAGGATTTCAAGGAAGGGGGCATAAGTGGATTAAAGAGGGGAAGAGGAATAAATGGAAGGGAAGATTAAATGGGGCAAGGGTATAGGAGGGCAGAGGTGAGGACGGAGTATGGGGAGAGATAACTACCACTAAGTATCTTTGAAAATGCCACATGGAAACCTGAAACCTATAATAGAAACACACACACACACACACACACACACACACACACACACACACACACACAGTTTACTTTTGCAAGAAATGACAATTAATACAGAGACCCCACTCATCCAGTCACATGCATGCTCAGCTCTAAATGGAACATTTATTTCACACCCCTCCCCCAAGTGCTCAGAGATTGGATCAGGAGAGAGAAATGAGAGCATCTAAGAGGCAGAGATGTCTGTAGCAAAACAGTATTTTCCATGTATGACAGGTCTGTTGCCCACACTGAACTCATGCTGGGGACTGCATGCACATCACCTGCACAAGATCAAGCCAGCCAAAGTACAAGCATGGTTGGCGAAAGGGCTCATGAGCCCCACCCCCATCTGAGGAGCTATTGATAATTAATGGCTGCTGGAAGAGGGAGAGTCAGTTTCCTTCAGGGATGTGAGCCTGAAGAGGCTACCTATGATCCAGTAGATGTTCCCACACTCATGCAAATACAGGCAGCGCTAAATGTATTCATCAGTATGCATTGGGGAGGTTGGAGGGGAGGAAATGAGTGATAGGTTTGATCTAAACACATTATATGCATATATGAATATTAAATAAAATATTTTTAAAAAGAAATACCCGGAAGCCAGAACTTACTTTGTAATGTTCTTGCTGCATAGCACAACTTACCTTTTCCTGAACCTGTCTCTATCACATATTGGCAAAATGACCATGAACAAGTCTGGTAATTTAAAGTGGGTTTAATGGCCTACCAACTAGTAAAGTAGTTACCTTACCACATGACAAATGCCTCCAGGAATGTTATATTATCTAGTAGGGATTTCTAATGTCAAGATCTCTTGCCTGAAAACTGTTTCTCCCCACCTCCTTCACATGTGACTTGTCTTACACACAATGACCTCTGGGAGCTGCTGATGTTCTTTTAGACTGGGACCAGTGCCTTCTCATGGCTCCTCAGCAACTAGACTGCCCTTGGTCACAGATGCTATAACTGTGCTGCAGTTATCTCTGTGAGTTCTCTGACTGTGCACTCTTACAGGTGCAGCCACAGTAGGATCTCCTGGTGCTACGACTGTATTGGGCACAAACAGGCTCTCTGTCACTTTTGCTGACCTGAACAAAATGGTAGAGTTCCTGTGAAAACATCATGATGTTCAGAATCAAACTCTGATAGTGAAACCAAGGCAGCATCAATCTGTATTCCTGCCCAGACAGAGTAACACCTCTCATGATGTCAGTTTTATATACTGCTGGAAACCAAAGTGTCTGGCCACGAACGTGTTTTCTGCATTTGAATGGCCCTCATGGAAGCAGGGTTCCATACTGATCAACCATGACTTTCTTCCCATAAGAAACTGTCAGTTTGATTGGGAGGAAAGAATTCAGATCTAATTGGTTTTTGTAAGTCTGGGACAGAAGGTATTGTTGCTTGAAAAATGAAACCATCTAAATTAATTTTCCTGAAACAAACATCTTTGCCAAATAAAAGCAATGCATAATAGCAATCCACAATTAAAAGTAAAATGATACCTTTTGGTATGCTGCAAAAGTGTATGTGTTCACCACAATAAAGGTGCTATTTTTTGGAACTCTAAGAATGTATGCTCACACACATGTGTAGCTCTGTCTTTGTCTCTCTGTGCAGAGATGCCTTTATCTGTATTTTTCATATTTTGCTATTGAAAGAGAAGTTTTGCGAAACAAGTGTCATTCATCTTGATTTCTTAACAGTGCTGCCAGAATATTTTTAAATTATGTTGTACTTTTCATAGACAGAAACTGGGAAAATGGGAGAGAATTAACATTTATTGAATTATCCTTATTTTTCCCTGACTATGTTTCTTAAGCTGTCTTTAAACTCTGTCTCTGTCTCTCTCTGTCTCTCTCCCTCTCTCTCTCTGTATTATAAACTGGCAAAATCTCTTGCAGAAAGCAGTCAATTAAAAACATGTTATTAAACATTTTCTATGCAGCGGGTGCTTTATTTATGCTTATTCATTTTCTAGGAATTAATAGTCATTTATTTATGTATTTCCTTAATTAGGTTACAAATTAAGACTGCCTTATGACACTTCCACAAGGTTGTTTCAGATGCCTTGCTCCTCCACCCACTCTTCTCTTCCTCTCTCTCCTGACCTGCCCCTCCCGCTGTTCCTTTGTATCCTCAGCATTCCACTTCTGCTCTACGTTTTCTTTGGTTGGTTGGTTTCCCTCACCTCTTCTCTTAAGGCATCTTTTGTGTGTTTCATGGGTTCCTTTCTACTTTCCTGGCTTTCACATACATTTACTGCCACCCAGATAGACATATTTAGTATTTAGAAAATAGGATTTTCATTTGAAAGAGAAAATACTACATTTGTCTTTCTGAGCCTGAATTACCTTGGCTACTGCATCATCCTTATGAAGGTAATAACTCCCCTTTGGAGATGTGGAAACCCAAAGTTTAGAAACGTTCAAGTTTCCTGATTTAGGTAGCGAGCAATGGAGCAAAGCTTTAAGCAAACCTTCTGACTATGACCCCCATGTTCTTCAAAATGCAATCTAAAGGGCTGGAGAGATGGTGCAGAGGTTGAGAGAATTTGCTGCTATTGTAGAGAATGCAGATTCAGTTCTAGCACCAACGGGCAGCTCAAAACCATCTTTAACTCCAGTTCTAGGGGATTCTGTCACATCTTCTCACCTCCATAGGAACCAGGCACACAAATGGTGCTTATACATACATGCAGGCAAAACACTTATACAAAAAAAATACATGAAAAGAAAAAAGATACTATTGAAATTGTATATAGTATTATTAAATAATGGCAGTGATATAAAAAAGAAAGCAAAAATCTCGGTATTCAAGTAGCTATTCTTATTTTACACACTGTTTTCGATTTCATAAGAGTCCATGTTTGCATACATAGCCAATGATTATGTACTAAAAATAAAAATGTAATCATGGCACTAATATGATGTCATTACTTTCTGTATTCTGTTATTTTTAGGTCACAGTAGGTCATAAAAGGTTTTCCAAAACTATTATATAGTCTTTGTGAACGTGATTATAATGAGTTTACAATGTCCCATTTAGTGAAAATGCATACTTTACTTAAATATAGGACATTCGGGCTATTATTATTCTGTTATTATAAATAACATTACAATAAACATCTTCCTGGATGCAATTCCTTTCCTCATTTGGGTTAGATTATTTCTCTGAAATGAATACCCAGGAGTGGAATTATTGGGTGAGAACTTATGTAGTGTGTCAGTGGTAGACACACATTTCACATTACTTTCCAATAGGATCATTCTAATTTATAAGCTCACATATCTCAGTGTATGAGATAAAGACTTGACTATTAACTTGCCACTTTGAGGGATCACAACTTTGAAAATATTTTTTCTGTGATATAATGAGTACAATATAGCACACAAGTCTTGTTTGAGCTCCTTTCTATTTTTTTTTTAAAGCTACTTTAGTAGCTCTGAACCTTTTCATTATCTTACTCATCTGTTCTGTTTCCTGCTGGGAGAGCCTACTTTCACACTTATCTGTTGGGCATTAAGACTTCAGCTCTGCTTGGATTCTAAACTCTGAGGTTAACAATTGCTCCTGTTTTCAGCTCATCATCTTTGATGACAACGGAAATACCCACTTAGGCCTGATTTGTCACCAACAGAAATTCTCTCCTTAAACAATAAATCTCTCTCTTTTCTCAATGCTTCCAAAGATGGAGCTCAGTGAAACTTGAAGACACATTTAAACAGTGTTAAAATAGTTCACTGTGGATTAAATTTGCCCTGATAGTTCCTGTCCTTTAATTCCTCTATGGCAATTGATGTTTTCACATCTCGCAGTGCAAGTAGAGCTCTCCACCTGAAGGGTACTGATTTGTCATTGTGTAAGATACACATGGTACCTCCTATGGTTCCTCTAAATTCCCCATCTGCAAGATGTTGCAGAACAGACTGGTTTCCAGTCCTTATCAACTTGGTAAACTTACCAATAAATATACTTATACATATTTATAACGAACACAGTGATGCTTTGAAGCATGTATACATTGGGATATAATATTGTTCAGATTTTATTTTTGTTGCTGTGAAAAACACTATAACTGACAGTAACTTGGAGCATCTATTTGGCTTATCCCTGCATGCCACAATCTTTCACTAAGGGAGTTCAGAGCAGAAACTCAAGCAGGAACTGAGGCAGAAATCAGGCTGCTTACTGGCTTGCCCTCTGGTTCACGCTCATTCAGCTTTCTCATATAGATCAGACCACCTGCCCAGGGAGGCTGCAGCCCACAGCGGGCTGGGCTCTTCATCAACTATCAGTCCAGATTATTTATTTTAGGCATGGCAATAGGCCAAGGTGATCTGGGTAATTTTTCAACTGCTATTTCCTTTTTCTTTCCAGGTAACTTTAAGTTGTGTTGTGTATTAAGAGGTTTTTGTCCCGGACTTTCAGGCCTAGCCTCAAGGTTTAGGCCCGCAGACCCACAGACCCGCAGAGATGCTTACAATAGTTTTAAGCTGATTGGCCTAAGGCTCAGGCATATAACTTGCTAACTCTTTACTCTTAATCTAATCTATGACTTTTATCTTGTTTACTCATGTGGCTCAGTACCTTTTCTCAGAGCAGTATAGTTGTTTTTTTGTCTCTTTTCTCTGGCATTCTGCTCTGTTCCGCCTGTTTCTAGAGTCTCTTTAGTCTGGTAGCCCCGTCCACACTTCCTTTGGCCAATCAGCGCTTTTTATTAAACTCATAGGCGGGGACAATTATTTACAATGGCACAACCTAGTCCCCCTACAGTGTTGTACTGAGAGTAAGAACTAGCCAGGATGAATATCCATCACACAGTTTTGTTTTGGTGGTAAGACCACTGAAGATCTACTGTATTAGCAAATTTCAAGCACAAGAGTAACATCATGCTGTACATCAGGTCTTCAGAATGTTTTCCTCTTGTCTTAAAGAGACTACCTCATTGATCACCATGCCGCCACCTACCCTGCCTCTTCATTCCCAGGCCCTGGTAACTACCATCCCACCTTCCTTATATTGTGCATGTAAACAGTACACTTGTTTGTTGCTTATCTTAACTCAGTATCATGTCCTTCTGGTTGATCTGTTTTCACAAATGACAAAATCTTCATTTTAAAGGCTGAATAACATTGTATTATGTATATCTGATAATTTTCTTTATTCATTTATATGTTAATGAAAACATGTTGATTCCATATCCTCTTTAAAACATTCATATCTTGACTATGTTGTTAAATGCTGCACTTAACACAGAAGGGTAGACATCTTTTTGACATACTAACTTGACTTCTTTTGGACATAAACCTAGATAGAAGATTATGGATTTTAAGTGACCCAGAGTCTTCTGTTATTGTTTTAGTTAGTCTAGCCAGGAGTTTGTCTATTTTGTTTTTCTGAGAAACCAATTCTTTGTTTTTTGGTTCATCCTTTAGTGTTTTAACATCTATTTAATTTATTTCTGCTTTAATCTTCATTTTTTTATTTATCAATTTTGATTTTGGAGCAGGAGATGTAACTCAGGGAAAGGTCACTTACTTAGTATGTGCAAGGCTCTGGTTTGATCCCTACCATTGCCAAAAGGCCAGGGGAGTTAATTCCCTCCTATATTTTATAGTTCCTCAGGTTGCAATAACAGGTAGGGTGCAGTGATAAGCTCTTTATTTAGTTCTTCTTTCATCAAATGAAGTTTCTGAGTGTCTGAAACCCACTGACAGTAGTGCTTTGGTTTTATATACTGTGTTTCTATCTCCACTTATTTCAAGAAATATTCTATTTTCCTTCTAAATTTCTTCCTTGAACCAATGGCTGTGTAAGAGCATATTTTTTGATTTGCCTGCATTTGTATACATTTCAAGATTCTTAAACTTCTTTCTAGATTTACTGAATTGTGGTAATACAAGATATTCAATATGATGGCAACTTTTAAAAAATTGGCAAGATTTGATTTGTGGACTGACATTCTTCTATCCTGAAGACTATTCCGTGCCCTTTAGAGGCCTCTTACTGGTTCTGTTTTCACAGATGGGGCCAAGACAAAAAAGAAAGAGGGAGGAAATGAGCTGGTGCAGGGGAGTCACTCCCACAACATTCAGCTCACATGTATAACTAAAGAGAAAAGCACAGAATCAAGACTGCAGTTAGAAGTTGACATTACAGGACGAGGATGGGGCAGGTAGGGAGTAGTGTGTCACTGAAAACAATACCTTCCCACACTGGGCCTACATCAACCCAGAAGGTATCAGAATACCCAAAGTGATTTGGAAATGTGAGAACTGTCTGTTGGGGGCTGGGACAGGGACAGGAAAAATGGTGAGAAACTGCTTGGCAGCTGGATTGAATGGGTTGTCCTCCCATTCTGACGTCCTTCAGCCTCTGGTTGGGGGAACTCCTGGAGGCTCTCAGAGGCTTGTCTGCCAGGCTGCAGCAGCCCTTAACCTCCAGTAGCTTTGAGAACATCCCTCAAAGGATTACATTCAGGATACTTTGGGAGTATTCATGGCTGATTTGAAGCAGCTGCTGACCCTTGACTTTACAGCACCTAAATATTTATATCCTTCTCTGGATGTATGAGTTCTTTCTTTGTCTGTTTGCAGAAGCTTTCTACTTTTTTGACAGTCTCAAGCCTTTCTTTAATATCAACAACCTGTGTATTTTCTCTTGTAATACTCTCCAATGGGTTTGCTTTGTTCTTTGTTACTCTTTTCTTTCTTATTTCCTCTATGTGTATTTTCTTTCTTTTTGTTTTTTAAATACATATTTTATTAATTCACTGAGAATTTTATATATGTACACAATATATTTTGATCATATTTATTTCACACTCCTCAACCTAACTCCTCCAGATCCATCTACCACCTTCCTACCTGCTCTCCTTCAACTTCATGTCATCTCCCTGCCACTGAGTCCAATCAGCACTGCTCAGAACCTCATGGATGTGGAGCCATCCGGTGGAGAGTGGTCCAGCTACTAGGGGCCACACTCTCAAAGACAACTGACTCTCCATTTCCTAGAAGCCATCACCTAGAAGTGGGATCTCACTTTCCCTATGCAAAATATTTATTGGCTTGATTTTGTACAGCTGACTACAGCTGCTGTGAGCTCATGGGTGCAGCTGATCCGTGAAATCCTTCTGACCTTTGGCTTTCACAGTCCCCCACTCCTGTATCTACAATGAATCGTGAGCCTTGTGGAAAGGTGGTGTCATAGAGGTGTCCCGTTTGTTTCTTTGACCATAGTTTTTATCTTGCTCAGTGTGCTTTTCAGTGCAAAGATCCACTTGATCACAACATTACTTCACTTTCTCCGATAAGGTACTGAGACTTTTCCTCTGGGTCTTTAAGGTGTTCATCGAGTATCCTGAAAGCAGACATTTCTCATTCTTGGTCTGAGAGCTTCACATTTCAGTTACTTCATTGCATTTTCTGAGATTTTATTTTTTCATAGGTGTACTCATAACTTGCCCAAGACCTTTTAAGTTTCTAATTTTTAAATAAAAAATGCAATAAAAGCATTGTACACCCAAATTAACTAGATCCAAAGTCTGTACCACTCAGTGAACTTCTATTCAGTTAGAATAGACATTTAGAACAGAAGCTGTCCAATGTAACATTAAATTTTACACTTTCAGTACTGAATACATTTTATGCATTGATCCACCACCAAGAATAAAACCATTGATAACAGAAAAAGAATTATAAAACAATTAGCTTTATATCCCTGAAAAGTTGTTTGGGATTGTTGGCATATAACAATGAATATTCAGATTATTTTGAATCTGGCTTTGCATTTTTTCCTTCCAGTAATGATAAGCTAGGTTTCCGCCAGTATTTTAGCAGTAAGTGGCGGGCTAAGCCCAGGTTTACTGTGAGTTTTGTCTGATGCATTGTCACTGTTTTGGCACTAGAGGGCTACACAATCCCTAATTTGTGCCTTAGCCACAGCTGGTGTGTTATGGACTAGAGCTGCCTTAAAAGGCTATTCTGTCCCAACAGGTCTCCACCAGGGGCTCAGGTAGGCCCCTACACTTCATCCATAAATACTAGTCTACAGCCAGGCACTGTGAGGTTCTGGAAGTTATAGAGCTTCATAGGTGATGAAGTACCAGCTCTAGGTTCCTATGCACTGATATGACAGCCATACTCTCCAAGTTGCATTTCCTGTGGTCAAAGGAGAGATAAGTAGGCAGCCCCACGTGGCCACCAACATCACAATGCTGGGTTGCAACAGAGCTTAGAATCCACCCTGACTAGTACAGCATAGAGATGAGACCAAGAATCACACTCTGTGGTCTTAGACTGCTCTGGTGGATTTGTGGCCTGAGATCACTGCTGCTGTAGATGATATTGGGCAAAATAAAGATCTGGCTAGGTTGCCAGGTGCTACCTGGTAGTAAAGTCTGGCACAGATGTAAGTGTAACAGGCACTGGAAATTCCTCATCTTTGGATTTCTACCATCTATCACTGTACTCCAAGACACATCTTATGATTACATTTGCATCCTACTTCGTCAAGACTGTAGTATTTCTCCTGTCTGTGCTGCTCAAGGAGGGAGATTGATACTGGGAGCAGGCCTTGGGCTGGAGGCCCAAGTCTAGGGATGTGGTGGTGGGGATCTGCTGAGTCCTCACCACAGTACAGAGCTTAGATGCACTTGTCCCTCCCTTCCTCAAGTACAGGACATCCCTCTACATCTCCCCATTAGGGTTTGGAGAAGGATGATTCAGGTCGCCTTTTCCTTTCTTCATTGTGGTTTTTTTCTTATTATGCTAAAAGCAGGGACTAAGATCTCCTCTGGCTCCCTTGTCACTTGTGACAGTCATTCCTTACGTGATGTTTCTGTGGACAGATGATCAAAACGATGGTTTCATTCTGCTTCCCTCGTGAGGGAATTTTAATTTTTTTCAAGTAACATTCAGACTGTGCTCCACAATGGCTGTACTGACTTCCATTTCCACTAATAGTGTCCAAAGTTTGTTTTGTATGGTTTTTAATTTTTCCCCCTTACATTCTAACAGGTGTGAGATATGAGTGTATCCCTGGGATTTCCAGGTCTTCTTATGTGCTGGTCTCTTAGTGTGCATATCCAGCCATACTCTTTCTTTAGCTGGCCTCTTCCTACTCATTTTCCAAATCTTAGATGCTCATGGTTACTTCCATCTACAGACTGAAGTAATTATAAAGTGCCGATTATTATAGGGTAGTAGAGGGCTGTCTACATTTGTCAGCTTCTCCTGAGCCCAGGATGGCTTTCACTGCTAAGCCCTTTGATTATCATTCTGTGACTGCCTGTTGTTGATTTTCCTCAAGTTTACTGAACTCCTGGAAAGTGACAACTGTGTCATACTCACACTGTGGTCTCAGCATCTAATGATACTGCACAGCACCGAGTAAATGCCCAAGAAACATTCTTTAATGAATTATTAAGTGAACAGAATCTGAAGCTGCTGCAAATCGGTACACAGCTGGGGATCTGAGGCTAAGGGCTTTTGCTTCTTTTCTTTGCTCTAGACAGTCAGAATTGCAATGTCTTTCTCTTCAGCACTTGTTAGGTAACTAGTGGAATAAACAAGGGTCTAACTACCAGTGAGTGAAATAGACTACATTAATTGCAGTTGGTCAGGCCTTTGTTTTCTCAGTACAGTCCCCCAGGGGGCTCTCCTGTTCCAGGCTGCCCACTCTACTAGCACTCTGCAGAGGATGAAACATGGACTTAGCAATCAAGCTTTTATCTAGCAGCAGCTCTTTGGAAGCTGCTACTCGATGTATTGTCTGTCTTCAGCCAGGCACTGACCTTTGTGCTAGATATCTGTTTCTTGACTTAAATCTTGATTGTTGCCCTCCTAAAGGGCAGGATTTTATTCTTTGCTATGTATTCCTTTCCTTTCTATACTAGTGTATATTAATTGTGCAAAATAATGAGTTTTATTGGGATAGTACACATTGTGCAGATTATGTACCTTGATCATATTTGAATCTGTTCTTACTAACAAATTTGAATCATAGACACGATTCTTCCCATACAGATGAGTGTCAATTATTTTTTCCAAGAAACACAGGCTAAAATGTTTCATCCCAGGGTTCAAAGACCATTCTGAATGGCTCCAGAACTCATCCCTATATCGCATTTCTCTGATGTTTATAGCCTCCTTTGCTATGAACACACAGTAATGCTTAAGAAGAATCAATGAATTTGCATCTTCTTTCAAAACATTGCAATTTCTCTGAATCAAACCTTCTTCCCTTAGCCAGCTCCTGTGTGTGGGCAGATGGCAGATGGTGACAATTGTCCACTGATCTCTGAATATCACATTTGTATCCTATTCAAAACCACACTTGCAAAGCCATGTCTACAGATATAGATGGAGCAGAGAATAGAAGATGAATGAGCATTTCTTTATCTGGTTATTATGTCCATAAATGTGAAAATGTTATTTTCTCTGCAACTGGAGCATTGCACTGGAACCTCCTAGTCTTTGCTCTGTAGCCTCTGTCATAATTGCAATATTTTTGCAGCTGCCCCTAGGGAGAGAGCATTGAGGATCTAGTGCTCTAGTCACTAGAAGTCAGAAGAAGAAACCACCATGGGGAGGTGGATGTACCATACCTTTCCCTCCCTGCAAGATTTCAGGCTGGCCTCATATTCACAGGTATCTGCCTGCCTCTGGCTTCTGAGGTTAGGCTCAAAGGTGTGTGTCATCATACTAGTGTTGATGGCTTTTAAAACCAAATATGTGGGTTATGTATTTGGTACTTATGTGGGGAGAGAGAGAGAGAGAGAGAGAGAGAGAGAGAGAGAGAGAGAGAGGGAGGGAGGGAGGGAGGGAGGGAGGGAGGGAGGGAGGGAGGGAGGGAGAGGGAGAGGGAGAGGGAGAGGGAGAGGGAGAGGGAGAGGGAGAGGGAGAGGGAGAGGGAGAGGGAGAGGGAGAGGGAGAGGGAGAGGGAGAGGGAGAGGGAGAGGGAGAGGGAGAGGGAGAGTGAGAGTGGGAGAGGGGTTTGCTACCTGGCTATTTCTGTATAGTCCATCATTAGATATGGATTATATATTTAGGTGACTAGAAATGAAGAGAAGAGTAACGCTTTTGACATGGGAAAAATATATAAGATAGAAGCTTCTGATCCCATACATTTTTGTTGGAGCACAGACACATTCATTTGTTAATGTACTTTTGTCTTGAAAGCAAGAGCCAATTAGTCACGGCAGAGATTATTTCGGCTGCAAAGCTTGAAATATTCACTCCATTGTCATTTTTTGGTAAAGTGTTCTATCTCTTGACTTAGTTTAGACTGCAGACCCAAGAGCTACCTTGAAGGCAGAGATTCTACTTATGTTATTCAGTTAAGGCATCTAGCAGAGGACATAGGACTGTGTTTAGCTGTATAATTTGTGGGGTCTTGTGAAAAATAAAAATGCAGAGCCCTATGGGTAGAAATCAGAGACAACATATCATTAAAGGCACCAGAATATAAAGATCCCTCCTCCTTACATTTCTCTCTAACTATTATGATAGTTTTAATTTTGTATTTAATGTTCTCCCACACATGTGGGGATAGTTGTGAGGGAAGTACAGATCATTTTGGGTCCAGGGCTGCCACCTAGAAACTGTGAGTAAGTGTATGTGGCAAGGTAGCTGGGTATTTCCCCCAACCCTTCCTTGCCAGCTGCCAAATATGGAGCCAGAAAACCTGATTCAGACATTTCCAATTCCATGACTCACTTGCACACTTGCAGATGGAGACTTGCAAGTGTGTGAAAAACCTTACACATGGATGAACGTGGATGAGTTAGGCACCCGGAAGGGCTGGGAAGAGGCTTTCCCTTGGCAGGTTATTGGTTCAACACCGCAATCCTATGTGTGTGGAAAAGGGGATGGAGACGCTAGGAAGTGAAGGAGAAGGTGACCAACAACACTGTCTGAGGAGATCTGGAAGCACCTGGACTTGGACCTATACTTGAGCCGAGAGCCCAGGAGTTTTGTTTTATTGTTCCATCAGGCTTTTCTTTAAAAATGTAAATACAAAGATAAGTAACTGAGAGACAGACAACATAGTGTATGAACCCCAAGGGCATGTATTTTTCTGAGTGTGGGTTCTGTGTTCCTGCATTGTTATCTTTCTATTTGTTTATGGGTAACAGAAAAAGAAACAAACCATACTTAATCATGGGATACCCAGAAAAAGGCAACAGATTTGGCCAGCAGGTTGAGGTTTGCTGATCCTCCTCTACTTGGCCTTCAAAGTGTGCCCCCTCCCCAATAATGGTGTGTGGATATTCACAGTTGAGGATGGAAGAGGACCTGGATGCCCAGCCCTACTACTCAGGGACTCAGGGACACTGTTCATTCATTGTCAGTGTATAACTTCTTAAGGACACATCTGTACTAACAGAATGACAATTTCTAAAGCCTGTTCCCAGCCTCATACTTTTCTGTGAGTATCTTCAAGGAGATCAGTCAGCTAAAGATTCTTACAGGCATCAAAGTATCAACTTCCAGCTTTACTCCTTTGTTTCAGTGGGTGTAGACATATTTTAAGATGGTAAAGTGGACAAGTGTGACATACAAGAAGAGATGAAAGTAGTAAATTCAACTGTGGGCCTCATGGCAATTTCCTAGGAAGGATGCCTTAATACTATGTTTTACATGAAAAATAGGACTACTATCAATGGAAGAGAAGGAAGGAGACCTTAGTGGTCCTTATACAACCTTCTGCATGAGCAGTGCCTCAGAGGTAGGGAAGTGGATATACACCTGTGGAGAGATAATATTCTAGTCTGACTAGAGCATAGAAGTCAAGGTAGTGTGTAGGTAAGAGTTATGTATAATGCCATAAGGATCCTTTTTTCCATATTTAGGAGTCTTTCTTGTATCCTGAAGAAAACTCCAAGCCTCCGAGAGTTTAGAGAAAGGAAGATCTTGCTAACAGGTGTTCTAGTTCATGAAAAAATGCTTGTAGAGAGTGGAAATGACTCAGCACAGCATATCTCTGCTAAAGAGACAAGCACAGAAAAGAGGAGATGGAGTAGACATTTGTAGTCTGGTCTGTGAGGTGTTTCATATACCCATGGGTATCACTCCATAGGGACAATATTACAAGTCTCCTTTTGTAGATGGTTCAGAGGAGACAGTAATATTTCTGAAGAACACCCTACAGCCAGGAGGAAGAGGCAGCATCTTGCCCTATATCTAATGCTTTGGCTCAAAACTTTATTGGTGTGTGACACTGGCCTTCAAATTTTTCAAGCAAGGACATAGCAGCCACTCAGTCCACAGAGAGACTAGGATTTGTTAAATAACTTCTTCTGAACCTCCAGGTAGAAGTTACCACTACTTTCACTATGGCTCCAACTGGCACTGCCGATTTTTCTTGAGATTAATAGCACATGCAGCTGTGGGATCCTGGAAGGCATCTGTCCTTCCTGTGTTACAAGTGGCTGGCACAAGGTGTCAGTCTTCTGAAGAATGGCTGAGATCTTGCTAATGACTTCTAGAGTCCATGATCCTCTAAACTAGAAGCTAAAGCCCAAAGCAACATTTGCAGTTTTCAGAAGAAGGCACACCAAAGGATGAAGGATGCAAGGATGACATGCAGTTCCATCAGCAGAACCAAATTTACAGCAAATAGTTCCTATACACAGCACAAGCTACTTGGTTAGGCTAATTTATGTTCACACCAGGGCCGTTCTGGCCTCCAAAGCCCAGAGCTCTTTACAATTCCAAAATGATTAAAAGCATCACACAAACACATATTTTCCATTTTTATTAAAAGCACTAAAACGGCAGTGCTTTCTGCATGGGAATGGGGAGCTACTTCCCAACCCAGGGAGAAAAGTGTCCTCAGATGACCAAGGCAGACTGCAGAGCATCTTGCACTGTACCTCCTTCATCTATAAAACCCATTGTCGTCCCCACTACAGAAACTTTGCCCCTACAATCGTCTCTGTATGCTATTCCTGGCAAGGACTAACTCATCAGCTCAACTTTGTACAAACCTTTTTTTTTTTTTTTTTTTTTTCAGTTAGACATATGTCTCTATCTAAGAGCTTTAAAGACCCCACTGTCCAAATGCCTTAGCCTGGTATCCATATTTAAAATCTGTGTTGTCCAAGCACTTGGCTCAGTATCCACTGGCCATCCTTGAATGACACACTCTGTTTTTCAAACATGAGTACTGTTTGTCAGATAAGGTTGTCAAGTCCCCCAAAAACATCTGAGGAAATTTTTCATTCTTTGGAACCCTCCTTTTTAGTGGGTTTCCCGAGTTCTGTGTGTCTTTTCTTTTATCCATGGGTTAATTACTCATTTTTTGCTATTTAAGATCTAGCTCAATAGTTTCCTCTTCTCCAAAGTATCCTGGATATTCTCAGACTGAGATCTGATGTGGGAATGCCTTTCTGTATGCCGTGAATATCAATCTCTAAATAAAGGAGCTGTTTTGGGTCATGGCAGGCACCATAGAAGAAGTAGGAGGAGAAATCAGTTTAGGTAGGAGAAGCAGGGTGGAGTCAGGCAGATCAAGCTGAAGCCGCCCAAGGAGCAACATGTAGAGAAGCTCAGGTGAGCCACACGGGCCACGTGGCAGACAGATTAATAGAAATGGGTTGATTTAAGATGTAAGAGCTAGCTAGCAATGTGCCTGAGCCATAGGCCAAACAGCATGAAGTTAATGTAAGTGTCTGAGTCATTTTGGGGGGCCTGGGCGGCTGGGCAGCTAAGCGGTCTCGGGCGGCAGGTCTGTGGGTCTCCGGACCTCTGGTGCCCTGGACCCAGAGAAACCCACTACTACAGAGATCATTATTCTTATTTTCTGCTCGTAATCCTTAAGCACATGTCATGTTGGGTTATACAGTTATGCCCAGCATTTCCAGTGTCATTGCTAAGCATGGAGCCCGGTTGAGTAGGTGCTTAGTGAATATGTGACAAATAGATGTATCAGGGTCTTAACTTCCCCAAACTTGCTTGAATAGAGACCCCCCTGGAATATGGACAGGATCATATTCCAAACTGTTGTACTTGAAACTAGTCTAGAGAATGGCCACTCCAACTAATGTTTATTCATGTAATTGTACATGTATTCACTCAGTCTACTACTCTTCCAGGGTGTTGGTTAGATCTCTGCCTCACTCACCGGCTCAAAGATGTCACTCTATTAATACTGGTCTAGCTTGTGCATTATCTAATTTTCACTTTGATAAAACCATGCTTGCCAGCTTAAACATATGTTAATTCTTCCATCAAGGAAAAAAATGTATTTCCTTCCCTGTCATCTGGTCACACCATTGTTCTTCCTTTTTAAGAAGCTGTCTATATAGCTATTACTCACTCTTCCTCACTTCTTTCATCCTCTGCACGCTCCCCTGGCCTTTATCTTTGCCCTCTATGCTCTTCTCAAGATCTCCAGTGCCTGTGTTTAATGCAATGGTCATTTCTCAGTCACTGACACACCTGACACACAGTCAGCATGTGATCAGCTTTTATGAGAATGTTGCTCCAAGGATACCACTTTCTTATAGATTTTTTTCCTTTTGCTTCATGGCCTTTCCTTCTCTTCTGGTTCTTTCTCCAGACTTTTAAGGCTTGGATTGAGTCAGGCCACAGTCCTCAGAACTCTTTTCTTTACAATCTAAACTCACTCCTTAAATGACATCCTTTGACTTCATGCTTTCAGATATTGTCTAAATGGTAACAGACTTCAAAACTTCTGTCTCTAGCATTGGCTTTTTTTTTTGCTACAATTTAAGCCTATATTCATTGCATTTTCAAGAAAATTTTAGTAAGACACACACACATACTTTTTGAGAGAGGATATTGACATATATGACTGGCTTTGATCTTGTGATGCTCCTGCCTCAGCCTTCCAAGTTATATGATTATAGGCATCTCCTGTCAGGTCTAGCTTATAGCTGATGTCTAATATTCTAAAATCGAATTCTTAATTATCTCCAAATCAGGTTTTAATAAGTCTTTTTCTTGTCAGGTACATAAAATATACTTCCATCACAAACACAGCTCAGGCCCACAGGCTAAAGATTTTTTTAAAAATTTTTCTTCATGTGTTTGTGTGATACAATGCATGTGTAGTATTACATGTATATATGTGGGTATAAATATACAAGTGTGCATGTGTATGTGGAGGCCAGAAGCTGTTGTCCAGAATCTTCCCTACTCACCACCTTCTCTATTCTAGTCCTCACCTCCATAACTTCTCACCTGGTCCATCACAATTGCCTTTAAATAGCTCTGTATCAGTCCTTACCATGCATTGCCAACTTAGGATTATTTTCAACTACATAGTTATCTAAATGATAGGAAATGACCCCAGAGAACTGCATAGCCTCCAATCTCTCCTGCTGTGCTTTGAATGTTCGAGTTCTCCCAAAACACACACTGAAATTTTAAACTCAAACACGACAGCATTAGGACCTGGGGCCATTGGGAAGTGATTACTTCATTGGGGTAGAGCTGTTATATTTAGGAAAGTATCCTTATAAGAGGGACCAAAAGAGCGCTATAAAGTCTTCTCTGCCATGAGAGGACAGGAAGACAGGATGCTAATCTATGAAGAAATCAGGCCATCGTCACATACAAAATCTGTTGGCATCTTTGTCTTGGACTTCCTCAGCCTTCAGAACTATGAGAATTTTTAAAAATGTATTCTGTTAAACCCACCCAAATACACAAAGGAGGCTCTAATGTGACCACAGTGGGAGCCTAAGCCCATATAATGTTTGAGACCCTCATGATCTGAGGTACTCATATCCCACTGTCCTCATCTCCTACTGTTCATGTGTGGGACACCATGACCCGACAGCAGCCACCCACTCCTGTAAAGCATCAGCAAGATTTATTGTGATGTCCACTACATTTACGGTTCCCATTGCTTAAAATGTTCTTCCCTGATAGGCACACTCCCTTCCTCCCTCCGCAGTGATGCTTTCCTGATGATTCTATATAAAGTTTCAGTTCACTCCTCTCTTTGCAGGCCCTGCTTATTCCCTACCCCCTCTCCTTCCTCTTCTCCGTTGCCTCATTTCCCGCCAAGCACTTTAGTGTTACCATTGTTCTGGTGAATACTCTTTTTCCTCATGTTTTTATTACCAGGTTTTTCTTTCATCCTTGGATGTGTCCCTGCTTGGATGTTAAATATAACAATCATCAAATACCTTACCACATAGCACATACGTGCTTCATTTGTTTTTCTTCTGAATGCATCCCTCCTGTAGACTCTCAGCTCTTTGAGATAATGTGTTGTATGTTATCTTCTTTACCCATCAGCATAAGGAACAGTCCCCACCAGTGAGCACCCAGTAAGTCCTTGCAGAAGGAGTGAACTAAATGCTTCTCTAGGAACAGAAGCAGGACTGCTCTCCTTGGCTTTCTTCATAGAGGACTAGAATTTAGCCACCGACAATGGTTGAAACTCAAACTAGGAGCCTAGATCTTGTCAGTCCTTCACATTCCAACAAAGAAGACACAGGAAATCAAACCACCAAAGAGAAAAGTAATTTGTTAAGTTCATGCCATCAGGATCTCAGAAAAGCGATACACTCCTTGCTCATAGCAAGGAGGTTAAGGTGCTCAGGACACTGACACAGCACAACAGAAGACGCTTATAAAATGTAGATCTAGCCAACATCGTTTCTCAGCCCTGCCCCCTCCAAGACATAATGACTGTGTTCAGTGTCATGGAGAGGAAAACACACATTAGCCAGACGGCAGGCTTTGGATGCATGCCTGTGACATTATCTCTAATCATATACAGTCTTTTTAATATCCTCTCTTTTGTGGGTTTCACAACTTATAATTATTGCCAGCAGGAATAAAGAAAAAAGATGGAGAGGGAGGGTACACAGAGGAGGGGAAATGCTTTCTGATAGCAATAAACTGCATGAGAAAGATAGGCCAGAGCTTATTGGAAAATACTAGAAAACTATGTTTGGATTAAAGTTAAGAAAATAAATTGTCCCTAAACTGTGAGACTATATAAGCCCAGGAAGATTTTAGGAGGGTTTCAGCCTGTCTATCTCATTATAGTGTGTTGTTAAGACCAGAAGGGAGCTAATAGGAAATTATGAAGATGCCATATTTAGAGACCAGACCAGCTATTTGATAAATCCATATAGGACTTAGAAAGGTCTTGTGGGTTAATGACTTGAACTTCTTTACTTTATAAAAGAGGGGAAAAGCCAGGAGAGCAAGGTCTCAAATCCAGGCCTCCCAACCCACATACCAGATTAGCTAATCCTTAGTAAAAAGCCAATGTACCAGGGCCCTTTCTCATATCTTGGAGTAAGAGAAAATTCCTCTAACCTTGTAGTAGAACCAAGAGAAATTCTGAGACGATTATGAAAGAAAATCTTTTAGTGACCTTGACGTTGTGATCCTGCCTAAAGATCATGGTCTGTCTAGCATGAGTATCAGGGCTGCAGGTGTTGGTGCATACCTGCATGCATGCTAACAGTTGGAACACAAGACTACAGGTAGAATCAAGTTCATTCTTGCCTTCCCGCCAAGGGTGTGTCTCATTTCCACCCCATCATTCTTCAATGTGAGCAGGAAGCTCTGACTCCTCATACCCAGAACACAGGTAGAGATGTGGTTAAGCCTCCAGTTCCAGTTACACTAACTTTTCTCATCTTCCAGAACTGCTTTACCGATAAAAATTTTATCCAAGTCTCAGTTTTCACACATGTAAAATATTGATTAACTAATATAGTATTTTAAAGGTGACAAGTATAGGCAAACAATTTATTGAAGACATTATGCATAAAATCTTGCACTTTGCCCTTGTTTCCTGCTTCACATAGCTACACTAGTTGATATTTTTCTAAGGCTTATTGCAGGCAAGAAATCAGAAACTGTTGGAAAGCAATGGTTGTTTTGTGCTTTATAATGGTCAAGCTCAACAGGAGAGACTGTGAACACCTTTAAGGAGAAAAAGAGGAGAAAAGAAGATGGCTCTTAAGGCCAGATGTAGGGTGCTGGTCATTTAAGGAGAGAGTTGGTGAGGCCCTCACCTGTGGCCTTTTTCATAGCAGGCATTCTAGGTGACTGTAGTTGGTGGGACATAGGAATCTTGTCTGATGGATTTGTCAAAAAGTATATGACCTGTTCAGTGCATGGTCTAACCAATAATGGTTGTGTTACTACAATCAACTTACCTTGACCAATGTCCAGTTATTAGAGAGGGTAATCTAACTGTTGTTAATACCGTGATACTATGTGAAACACTGAGATCTTTGGAAAATAGAGGCTCAAGGGACACAATAATGGTGGAGATGCAGTTTACTGACATGTCCAGTAGAGAGGGAGTGACTTTCTATTGATGTAGGGAATTTGGTGGCTATAATAGAGAGTTTTATAGTACAGGCACCACAAATGCCACCCTGTGCCCAGCTGGGCTAGAAGTGTTCCCTATCTCTGATGCTCACATTGTGATTAAGTAGCAGAAGCAGATATTTAGCTAGTTCAGTCAGAATGACAGCCCTAAACTTGTCAAACCACACTGTCCCTAGAAACCACCTCAGATATGAACAGCTTGTGATCCAATGCAGGAAGAGCAGAAATGAAGATGATCGTAGTTCCCCAGGGCAGCCACAGTCAATTATTACTAAGTGGGTAACTAAAAACAACATAAAGGCACTTTTTCAGGGTTCTTAGAATTTAGACAGCTGAAATCAAGGTGTCAGCAAGGTCATGCTCCCTTTGAAGGTACTAAAAAATCAATCTGCCTGCCTATTTTAGCTTTTAGGTTTTACTGAAAACCTTGGAGTTTCCTAGTTTATGGAAGTATTACCCCATATCTTCCCATTTTTCTATATGAGAGTCTAACTAGGTGTCCTTTATATTTACATGGTCTTCTTATATAAGGGACACCAGTTGTTGAGTTTAGGCCTACCCTGACTTGGTGTGTTAAGGTAGCTTGATTTAGTTTATACTAATTTAGAAAACCTTAGCTTGATTTACTAACACCTTGTGATGTTTGTTAATAAGGCTCACTCACAGACCCCAGGGCTAGGACTTCGATATCTCACCTGGAAAAGGAGACTTTAACCTACAATATATACCTTCAAAACACCCCCCCACACACACACACATACACACCATCCACACAAACACAAAGAGGAAGATTTCTGGGTCTTACTTGTCATCTAGGATTGCTGCCAAACATTTATGAGACCACCATCAGGAAAAATGAAGCCTAAACTTTATGAGCACCTATTTCCTCCACAGTCAGAGCTGCCCAGATGGCTGTGGACACGCCTATTTCAAAAGGTAGTTTGGATCAGGAAAGAGTTACAGGGAATAAAGGGGAAGAATGTGCTAACCTAACATGTATATTGAAACACTATTACGGATAGAGTATTTGTGCCCTATCTCTCATTCAGATGCTGAATGTCTACTCAACAATGTGAAGAAGGCAGTAGCAACAGGAACCCTGGAGAAGCAATTGGGTAGGTCACAGTGGGACCTACACAGGTAGAACCAGTGTTCTTTAGAAAAGGGCCCATAGAGCCAATCACATAGAGCCATCTGGGACCCAGAGAAGGGTGACCAACAAAACTCTACTATGCTGCAACTGTGATATGACACGGTGACCCTGGAGCAGTAACAGGTAAATTTCTGTCAGTCATTAGCACCAAGTCTATGGTACTTTCTTATAGGTATCATTGTTAGTCTCTAAAACCATGCCCTCCTCAGAGTTCCTGGCTGTCCTGTTCCCTTTAAGAGGAGTTTCCACCTGTGAATCTCTCTCTTGCCTTTGTCGTCTCTCAGGAACAATCCCATCCCTTTTTTCTCTCTTCCTTTTTATCTCCCTCTCTCCCTCTCTCCTTCCTTTCTCTCTTTCCCCCTGATATCACAACACTCTCTGTTATTCATAACCATACCTCCCCAACAATAAAGCCCTTTCTACATAGAAACAGCTTCTAAGTGTCTCCTGCTATCTGCTGCTGCCTTCCCGCCTCATTCCCCATGAGGCCCCTTCACCCTTCATCCATAGAAACCCGTTGCCAACCCATTGCCAGATAACTGGATAATTAGCGCCATACGAAATCTGCACCAAATCCTAACAATAGTAACCCCAAATGCCTATATAGCCACCACAACTTATGGACATTTAGGATCTAGAGGGGGAAAAAACATAGCCACAGTTTCACAGTATGGCATCCAGGAGAGAGCCTTAAACACGAGCCGAGATTTAAAAGCTGTTCTGAAGAAAGATAACTGAGGAGCTTTAAAACAGTTTAGTTGACTTCAAAATGTGAAAATCCTCTGACCCAGTAATTCCATTGTTATGAAACTAACCTAATGAAGGGTTTAAGATTTAGCTACAGGAAAATTTATCAAAGCATTATTATCAATGGCAGATTAGTGGTTACCACAAACTGAACATTTTACCTTGGATCAGCTGCTATTCTAGGTGCTTTCACAGTTTCTCAATCAATCTTCAAAACAAGCTTTCTTTTAAGATAAAAACCTGGCTACTTGGAGGGACTAATTGATCTCACCGAGAACAGACACCTAAGGCTGAGGCACTTGAGTTAGAAACCACATCTATGGGATTCCAGAGCTAGCCCCTATGCTGTCCCCGTGTCACCATAAATGACTCTCTAGGAGCCTGCATCGAGACATAATGACAGATCATCTGAGTGTGTCAGGTATATTAATAGAACAAAATACCAAAAGCTATCACATTGTGTCATAGATGAACACTGAATGATAATAGTGTTAATTTAAAAAGATTGGCTACAGAGCACCACTTATTTTGTGATTATGAGGGTAAGTGGCTGCTTGGAGTGGACAGATAAAAATATTAGCATTCTTTATCTCTGGGAAGTAGGATTACAAGCAAGTTTTATTTTTGATTTTTTGTATTTATAAGTTTTCTGAAACAAATAATAAAAGGATTTGTTATAGTAACAAAGAGATTTCTAGTAGGAAAGAAAAAAAATTCTGAAAAGAGCATCTTTAACAGACTCCTGTGTTAGCACAGCAGTCTTTCCTCTCCAGACAAAGCATATCTACCTCACAGTACCTGCAAGTTGGCAGAATTCCATTGGCAAAAATGGTTCATTTCTTTCTGCTTAGCAAGATTACCTGGGCAGCTGAGGTAGCTGTGGCACCCAAGTAACTAAGTATTGAAGGATTTCAGGGCACTCTCTCTCTACCCTGTGGCTAGAGGAATCTAATGATATCCTACCATTTCTTTTCTTCTTCTTTCCTGAAGATGCAGAGGTAAAGCTTCTGATTGAATTCCGTCTTGATTTCATTAAATATTCATAAAGGCCAATTAGAGGAAGAGAGAAAGAGGCCATAAGGCAGCCCCTTCCATCATCCTGTCAGAGGCCCGCTAGCTGACCATCAGACATGGACTAGTCTGTGGTCAATATGGCCACGACCTTTTTGCATGCTTCTCAAGGGTCACTTCTCATCACCTCAGCAAGGGACATGAGCGGCGGGGGCAAGCGAAGAGAGGCAGCTCATAATTCTGACAGAAAGGTGCTTAGTGTGTAGAATGCAAAACGCAATTGCTGGGAAGCCAATCACTGCTGGAATGGAAATCTTTCCCTAATGAGTGATGACGATGGGAATGAGCTGATTGCGCTGAAGAAAAACTGCTTGAAATTCATAATCAATCAACCAAGTTGATTTTAACCTTTTGTAAGTAAGCCATCTGGTTCAGTTCACCAAGAGGAGCTCACGATTTCCTCCTTCACTTTACCCCCTGGCACTTGGACAGTTGGTGCCCACAGAGACTCCTTGCAACTTGGGTAAGTTAGGAAGGGAGGGCATAAAGACCTGAGAGATTTAAGATGGGTGAAAGCAGCCCACCCTTCTTAATCTGGTGGATGGACGAGGGTCAAGGGATGATAAGGGACCTGATAACATTACATGGTCAGCAGCAATGCACTCCTCCTGTCTGTCAGTACACCAATAAAGTATATTATGAAAGAGTGGACACTTGAAACCTGGAGCTCTAGGTCTGGGACCGTGGTTGCGGATCTCAAGCTGTGAGATAACGGCAAAACATTCATGCTACTTTGGATGGAGATCACATATGCAAACCTGGCATAATCATTCTGCTAAGAATGTCTTCTTCCTTACCTTAGGAGAGTCAAATAATAAAAGGGGGTTAAATGCTTCCAAACTGCTGAAGCACTCTTTTTAAACTATTCAGCTCTTCTCATTTTCTGGGCCCACAGGTTCTCCCCTCCAAAGCACATCACACAATGGCGCCCCAGCAAGATCTTTTCAAAACCTTGTGTGTCCCTGTTACTTCCTTGTTTAGTCTTTCACACATTATCCTTAGGATTGTGGCTAGTTCCAAGCCTGGTATTCTGAGATGTCACAATTCTGAGAAGCTTGAGAACTTTGCTTTTCTCAGCTTGTTTCCTAATTTATGAAATGAGAAAACAAATTCAAGAGAAGGCTGCTCTGATTCCCATGTAATAAGTACAGTTTCTTGCATATCACATTTACTCCATATAGCTTATATTATTGTGTTATTAAGTTTTACAGTACTCCTGGAAGATAGGTAGAAAATGAATGTGTGTGTGTGTGTGTGTGTGTGTGTGTGTGTGTGTGTGTGTGTGTGTGTGTGTGTGTGTTTAGGCCAGTGGTTAACTTGAGGTATCTTCTTTCTTAACCATTCTCCACCATTTTATATCTTGAGGCAGAATTGGTCACTGGACGAGAATCTCATTGATTGACTAGGCTGGCTAGCCAATAAAAATTTCAGGAATTTGCCTAGCTCTGCTGTACCACCCACCTTCTGCTCAATGTTGGATTACAGTCTGTAACCACTACTACTGTCTTTTGGGCAAGTGAATTCAGGTCTTCATGCTCACATAGCAAACAACTCATGAGACTGAATCACCATCCCTAGCCTCCAAAAGGGAATAAACAAGGCCCAAGGAGCCCAGAGAGGTGAAAACATTTGCTAATACAATGTTCCAGCTAGAATACAGAGCTGAGAATTGGGTTTTGGTTCCCAGAGGCAGTGGACAGGAAGAGGGGCAAGGAGAAGGGGAGGAGAGGCAGAGGGAGGAGGAACACATGGCTACCTCAGGCTGCTTACAGCAGTGGCTCTTTCTGCTTACTTCAGAACTTACAGCATTTAGTTTTATTTTCCAAAATGATTATAAGACTAACATGTTGCCATTGGCCCATCTAACGTCTCTTGTCTCATTTCCAGCTAGTGGGAAATGAAATGAAGCAAAAGGAGCTGAGTTATGCAGAGAGAACTGCTTGAATAAAAGTAGGAAGAGAAAATTTCCAAACAATAACTTAATGTTTTTTTTCCCGCCTTTCTGCTCAGCTTCTCCCCTGGGTCTATTTCAAGGCAATGAACAGAAACTGAATGGAAGTACATGAACTGTTCAAACAAATGTGTTATTTAAAGATGATTTTCTCAAGACAACACCCCACAGAGGTGACTGCCGAGACAAAGGCAGAGTCGGGAAACCTGCTAAGCTTTCCTTTGCCTTAACCATGTCTTTCCTAGTCTTCCTCGTCCTCCGACTAAGACCTGGTTGAAGCTGCTGACCCATCTTGTTATGAACTGAAAGCAAGAGCATTCAAAAAATTCCACTTTATTAATTTGATCATTTGACAATATTACCAAGCACCTATGTCACAGAGAAATTTTGCTAAAGTATAAAATTATCAAACATACTGTATCCTCACATGGCCTTTATAGTCCCCTTTGAGAAAATACACTTAAAATATCAAATATTCACACATATGATGCAGTACTGTAGTATCAAGAAGATAAACTCTGGAAGCTAGAACATATTCAACAGGAGGAACTGATGTGGTTGGAAGGCAGGTGTCTCTGGAAAGGCATCTACGGGAAGTCACTGGTGCAGGCAAGCATGTGGAGTTAAGAAGGCACAAGAGGAGTGGGCAGAGGGTGGGCTGGTGTACATGGACCAGCTCTAGGGTCAGAGGACTCATGGCAGCCAGTGACACCATAGGGTCCGAAGAACAGTGATGGGGTCAAAAAAGGAGATTCTGAGAAGGCAGAAGTGGGCAGAATGCCCCAGAACATCTAGACCAGGTAACACAATCTGGGAAGCAAGTTACGCTAGGATGAGCATGCTGAAATTGGTATTGCAAAAAAATTACTTAAAATTTAGCAGGTTTTGTTAAAAAGAGACATATTAATTTTGGAATTTATTTGAAAATGCAAAAAAATAGAATATCCAAAATAACTTTGAAGAACAAAGTGGAAGTACTAATATTTTGTGATTTCAAGACTTATTACTAACCCACAGTAATCAAAGCAGTGTGCTTGTGTCATAATGAGATCCAAGGGACAGAACAGAGTCTAAAAATAGACCAACACATGTATAGACAGGTAATTTTCAAGGAATATATGAAGCAGTTCATTGGCAAAACAAGCCTTTTAAACAAATGAATCTGGGACAGTGGTTATCTATATGAGAGAGAAAAGAGTTTTGAACCATATCTCACACCATATAATAAAATTAACTCAGAAGTCTTTAAAAACTTGTAAAAACAAGTTCTATAAATTCTTGTAGAAAACAAAGAATATCTTTTAACTCTGGATTAGGTGAAAAAATTTCTAGATAAAATAGCAAAATTATTCACAAAAGAGCAAACTAACAACTCGACTTGACTGATATGTGTGTGTTGGCATTTTTTCTGCAGCTATGCTCATGGGCTACATGCATGCCAGGTGCCAGAAGTGGTACAGAAGTTGCAAACCACTTCTGTGGGGGTTGGGAATTGAAATTGGAGGAACAGCAAAGTGCTCTTAATGCTGAGCCATCTCTTCAGCCTCTCAACTGACATTGAAAACAAACAAAGCTCTTAGTAAAGGATTCTTATAAAATTAAAATACCAACCAATAGACTGGGAAAGTATTTATAAATAATATATTTGATAAAGAGCTTGAATCTCAACTGTTAAAGAACATTGAAAACTTGCTGTTGGTTAAATACTTCTTACCCACAATGCTTGTGAGGAAATGTGTTAGGCGTTTTAAAGTTTGCTGATTTTGTGAGAGACTCTGGAGCACTCAGACTTAGTATCTTTATCAAACAACTGCCCTCAAGGCTCAGTGATATAAATGGAGAAAAAGGTGGAAGGATTGTAAGAGCCAAGCTGGTGGTGGATGACTCCAAGGAAATAGTGTCCTCCAGGCACAATAGATGCATATGCAAATTCACAGACCCTATGATAGCACATAAAACCTAAACAAGTTCAAACCAGGCAATATCCTAGCATGGATGAAGGAAAGGGGACACACGTCCCACCTCCTAACCAAGAAACTATTTGCAACTGGTACCTTCTGGGAAACAGAAATTAAGCCTTATACAGTGGAGTGACACTAAGTATATTAACCGTGTTCCAGTGCTTTTC
Organism: Phyllotis vaccarum; assembly: GCA_033318265.1. Classification (NCBI taxonomy): domain Eukaryota; kingdom Metazoa; phylum Chordata; class Mammalia; order Rodentia; family Cricetidae; genus Phyllotis; species Phyllotis vaccarum. The sequence continues at coordinate 61,463,068 of JARWLC010000002.1, forward strand.
ATTTACTTTTGGTAAATTTTTTTCTTATTGGTCTTGTGGGTTTTTTTTGATTTTTGTTTAAGAGACAGATAAAGAGTAAGAGAGAGAGAGGCAAGAGAGCAAGAGAACAGATATGAAATTGGGTAGATTGGCAGGTGAGGACTATGTGGGAGGAGTTTAGGGAGGACAGAAAATGATCAAAATATATTGTATAAAATATTTTATAAATGAAAAGTGTAAAATTGTTCAGATTTTAGAAAATTTTAGATTTTTGGATTTTCAGACTAGGGATGTTAAACCTATGAAGAAAACAGATAAATTGATTTTCATAAAGTAGGCAAAATATGTGTTCAGAGAGTCCAATAAGCAGATGTACAGATGGAAGATAAGCACAACAATGAAATGAAGGGAGTATTTAGCTTCATTAGTATGGTGGTTTGAAATGGAATGGTTCCCATAGGCTCATATATTGGATGTTTGTTCCCCAGCTGATGGACCTGTTTGGGAAGGATTAGGAGGTGTGGCCTTGTTAGAGGGAGTGTGTCATTAGAAGTTAGCTTTAAGGTTTCAAAAGTCCAAGCCATTCTTTATTAGTTCCCTTTACCTTGTAATTGTGGATCAGGATGTGAGTTGTGATAGAAAAACTTGCTGAAGTTTTTCAAAAAAAAAATTGAACATAAATTTACCATTTTACCCAACCAGTTAATTCTTAGGTATTTTCCCCAAGAGAAAAAAAGTCCATGCTCTTGAAAAAAAGTTGCACTTGTATGTTAAAAGTAGCCTCATTTGTAATGATGAAATACCTAAACACAATTCAAATGTTTACAAATAGGAGAACTTACATAGGATTATATGTATACAATAGAACATCAACAATATAAAGGAATAAAAATGGAAACAGAGCAATGTGGTTGAACCTCAATCATTCTGAATATAAGAAGGCTGACCATAAAGTACAAAAACTATGCAATTCTATCTTATAAATTTCTATAAAATACTGTGTGATTCTTTTATATAAATTCTAGAACATGCAAAGTTATCTACAGTGACAAAAGGTTATCTGGAATGACTGAGAAATGAGAAATGGCTATTAAAAGAACATGAACAAATACTTGCTATGACATGTTATTTGTTGTCTGATCGTGGCAATGGTTTCCAGGATACATGTGTAGAAGCAGAAATGGATAAAAAATTTACGCTTTAAATATATGCATTTTATTGTACTTAAATTATACCTCAGAATAAAGTTTAAATGTTAAAGGAAAGCTAGGTATAATAAAAAAAATATGGATAAGAGGCATATGGAAGTAGCTGAAGGGGTAACATGGTTAATTTTAGAGTAGTACACAGAAATCCATGGGACAAATGGGGATAGTTTAGAAAGACCAAAGTGGGGGTGTCCAGCGAGAAGCAAAAAGAACCATAGGATTCAGGAGTTGAGAAAGGACGGACTAGGGATGGGGTGATGGGAAAGAGAGGAATGGCGATGAATGAGGACCTAAGGATAAGATATAGAGCTTTGTACTTACTATTCTGAGTCAGTGATGTCAGAGGCAGTCCTCAAAGTCTTTAAGTTCAATTAACAGAATACTGAAAATATTTAAAAAGGAGTCTGGATTCAATGCAGAGACTCAGCCCTTGCGAACATCTCCCAAACAATACAGTACAACTGTATTGTACATAGTGCTTATACCATAGTCATTGGATGTACACATTACATACAGACAATCTATTTTATAAAAGAGACATGAGCACCCTAAGATTTTGGAATCTGGAATACAAGAGTTTTCTTCTGTGCTCGTGAAATGCTAGAACAAAACAAAAACCCCACCCTTCTGCTATCATTCTTCTCCATTTTCCACTCCCGTCTCCTTACTTCCTAGTTCAAACTTAATGCCTCTTGCTTGTGTCATATATTTCTCTATAATTATCTCAATCCAGATTTAGCTTCTGAATTTTATATTTTATTCTGGAGAACATGGTCATCTTCCTACAAGACATGTCTGACAGTTTAGTTTTGTTTTTCTGCAACATTCCTATTCCCCTTTGCTCTCAAGTTGAAGTCAGTTTTGTGAATCTACAACTCAACTAACTTGATGACCTTGTCTGACTCTCCAGGCCAGGGTTCTACTTGTCCATTATATCCTTCGGGCACTCATAGGCTTCAGACACCAGATGGCGGCTCTAGTGTGTGGTTCTTTGGTTCACTATCCCCCCCCCGCCCCTCACATTTTTGGACATCTGCTTTTCATGGATGTTCTACTGTGTGGATATTCCCCTCTTCACATGCTGTCTAAAGAATATAACTTGTGCTTTGCCATGGAGAGCTGAAGACAGATGAGACATAGTTGCTGATCTCAGGGGCTCCAGATACGACTCGATGAAAGTTGCTCCGATTTCCTGATTCTTAGTTTTCTCATCTGCAAAGTTAGTCTAAAGTGCCTTTCCTTTATGATTTCAAGCTTCCAAGATCAGTGCTAAGTGTGTGACAGGAAAGTCAAGGGGGTTATTATGGATAGTAAGTAGCTAAACACTTGAAAGAAACCACGCAACATTGATAAAAATTGTCTCTTATTTCTTGGCTGATTAACTCTCTCTTAAAAAAAGGAAGTGACTGTGGTGTGTGAAATGTGCATGGCCATGGTTTCCACCAATGCTGAAATCGGAGTTTGAACTTGAAACTCCCGCAAGTGGCATGGATCATGAATAGCATGACAAATGTTCTCTAGAAGTTTCTGAGACACACAGAGCCACCTCGGGGAAGCAGTATGATGAATGGAGTAAGGTGGGGCCTCTTCCGGTGCTCACGCAGTAAGTCAACGAGTTCTCTTTGTAAACAGAGAAAGAAATATGCCCGTTTGTTTGTTTCTGTTACCTTGTCCATAAAACAGGGATATAATTAAGCAAACCAAAGCAAACCTACCTACCTTATAGGACTGAGGATTGAGTGAGTCAACAAATGTCAGCATGAGGTAAGAACCAACAGTATCAACAGCAGTTATTATCCACCAAGACCCAAGACTGGGTCTAATTTACTAAAGAAGAAATGTGGAATTACAAAGTTAAAAAAGCTTTAGTACAGTGACTATTACCAACACAAGACCCAGATCCTGTTGCCTTCCTGGGCTCATGCTCCTCCCTGCTGTCATAGGGGAAGAACTGTATCCTGCCTACACTTGTCAGGCACATGACTCTTTCCGGTAATAAATGTGATCACATTCCCAAGAGCATTTTCGGTTTCAAAATTATAATTACAATCCAATGGTTTAATTTAATTAGACCCTTCAATCTACCCAGAGGGCTTGATGTGTAAGAGAATAGGCAATCATGGGTGTAGGTAACTAAAAAGGAATCTTTAGGACGGAAAATTATAAATTGTGGGTTACTTATCTACCGGAAAATTCTGTCTTTTTCAAGGGTCCTCAACCTTTAGAATCTTTCATCCCATCAGTTACAGCAAGAGAGGTGGTAAAGAAGAGTGTCTGTAAGAAGCTCATCTCATGCTCTCAAACCTGTTTCACGGTTACCACTTAATACACAATAGGGGGCCAGAAAAAATAGTTATAATATTTGATAATAAATTTATTATGCTGCAATGTCCTTAAAAATAGCCAACCAAAATAATATACAAATTATTGACAACAAATACTAATTCAGAGTTAAAACAGACCTACCTATGATAACTAGCAAAAACCCAAGATCAATATTTCATTCATGCATAGTTTCTAGATCCAAGAGATAAAAACTATCACTTATATGAAAACTTCATACAAGCTTTTTCATCTCAATAACTTTTAAAACTCATTCTTTAAGATGCATACAGTGCATTCAGATGTTATTTATTTCTCTCTTCAGCCTCTCCAAGACATACTTCTACCCCTTATCTCTCAATATTATATTTGTTTATTTTTTTCTTTAATAATCCATTGACTTCAATTTGTGTTGTTCATATACTTTTGAGTATATAGCCACCTGTGAGGAATGTGATCAACCTACCAGAAGTTACATTCTTAAAGAAAAACTGAGCCCCCTCTCATTTCCACAGAAGCTATCAATTGTCCATAGCTCCTCAGTTAGAGGTAGTGGCTCTTGAACCCTACCCACTCTATTCTATAATAATGACTGGACTGATCTAATGCAGGTCTTACATATAGAAAACCACAGTGGTGAGTTCATGAGTGTAACAATCTACCTGATGGGTAAACTAAGACACCAGAAGATAGTTTGTACAATTACTAACTCCAGTGCCATTAATAAGAAATGTATTCTTGGGTCAGTCCCAGTTCAGGGATGGCAATTTCACAACAACCCAGCGTAGTGATTTGAATGAGAATGGCCCCATAGGCTCATATGTTTGATTACTTGCTTCTCCAGTAAGAGGAACTGTTTTAGAATGATTAGAAGGTATGCCTTGGAGGAAGTGTCACTGGGATGGGCATTGAAGTTTCAAAAGTCTATACCATTACCAGTTAGTTCTCTTTGTCTCTCTGTCTCTGTCTTTCTCCTTGTGCCTCAAGCTGTGTGTTTTGGGATTGAGATATAAGTCCTTAGCTACTTCTCCAGTACTATGCCTGCCTGACTGCTCTCATGGTCCCTGCCACAGTGGTCAACAGATTCTATGCTTCAAAATTCAACTCTTGCTTTTATAAATTGTCTTGGTCCTGATGCTTTCTCACAGCAAATAAAAAGTACTAAGATATTTAGGCCCTTCAATTTTCACCACCTGACAACACCTAGTAGTATTGAGTCACTTAAACAATATTGATTGCCCAGTTACTTTGTGTCAGACATTCCTGCAGGTATCGGTGACAGAATGACGAACAGAAATTGCCAAATCCCTCTGTCCTCATAGAGTTCATTTTTAATGGAATCTCTATATAATACATAAAATGTAAGATAGATAGTACTTTAAAGCAGTGACAAGAGCCATAGGTAGGCAATGGTTATTTTGAGTTGATAACAGTTTATCTCAGGAACCCAGGGAGACCTTACTGGGGATGCAGTTTAATGTTAAAAACTTAAATAAAAGAAGCAATCATGGAGATGTTAGATATGTTAATACTAAGGAAGAACTGTAATCATGTTTCACCATAAAATAATAAAATAAAACGTTACCTAGAGAATTAAAGCCTTTGGGCTTGAAGAGAGGTAAGCTGGACACTGATCTCGAGTCTGTATCTCCTATCATGCCAAGAATGAAAAACATAGAGGTAAAGTTCCTACCTTCAGTAAACGTGGGTAACTGAGCAGAATAATTTGAGCGATAGCTGAATGGTAAGAACAGGAGCAGTAAGATTTAAACTAGGAACAAACAGTTCTAAGGAAGAAATGATTATGTAACAGTGGGTAAGCGTTGGGAATGGAGAAGGCAGACCTTGGTGCCAAGATGGGCCCACAGGTTGGAAAAACAAATGGAACAGCATATTCAGAAGCACAGATGTGAGAAACAGAGGGAGGTGATGACATTATGAGCAGATGGGGTGTGAGGAGCTAGAGCAGACTGGTGAGGAAGGTAAGAGGAGGTAAAAATACATCCAGTTTGCTTATTTCTTGTCGTAAAACAGGAAACCAAATGACTTGGGTTAATTCACTTGCATTATTAGGCAGCTTACTACAATATGAAATCTTTTTAAATTCATAAAGGAATCATGTACGCTATAAATAAATAAGTAGACTCGGCACCAGACAATGGAAGAAGACAAGTCTCTGTGGTCACAGAAAAAGACTCTTCTGTGCTGAGCTGAGACTAAGGAACTCTAAGAGCTGTTCTGCTTTAGAGTTGTGGGATATAAACATGAGCTAAGTTCAGAGCTGGGGGAAGTCAACTTTTAAACAGTTTTATGACACCCCCAAGCTCTTCCTTTCCTACCTCCAAGGTTAATATACCCCTCTCTTCTACAACCACTCTTCTTATGAAACCTTTGCTCCATCCTGAGAAGGCAGCAACTCATTCCTGACCTTGTAAGAGAACAGCAGTCAGCCAGTTTGTGATTACCTCTACCAGGCTTCGGATGACCAATTCCAGTCACTTAATACAACTCAGTTCTCACGGGGTCACCACAATTGATGGTCTATCAAACCCCTTCAAGATCAAGTTTCCAAGGTAGTTAGTAAAGTTGCGTTTTACAGAGGTCTGGAAAAAGCATCATATTCAACCAATACAGTTGAATTTTCTTCTCCTCTTCTTCATGAAGTCTAATGCCAAGTTTCTAATTTTACAGGCAAGTTGTGATCTCTCTGAAAATAAAATAAATTCCCTATAAGGGAGCTTATGGCTTTCTTGCAATGGCATTTTTAGGTACATGAATGTCTTTATTCCAAAGTGTCTAGGGGTTTATGGGAGTGAGAATATTTTGGTACACTAAGCAGCAGCCACGTGCCAAGCACTGAGCTAGAGCCTCTGTGTTTCCTCATTTAATTCACACATTGCCCTATGAATATGAAGTGTTTTTTCCCCCATTTGTATAGTGCACAGAGAAAATCCAAACTCAAAAAAGTAAAGTAAAATTTCCAGTCTACAATCAGAAAAGCAAAGCCTGCGAATTAAACCCAGGTCCGATATTTCAAGATAGTAGCCAGAGCCTCAGTTTTTGCAGGTTTGTCCATGCTCCAGACAATTTAGTTGATTCCATTTTTTTTTGTATTAGCTTGACATAATTTGAACATGGTTCTCATAAACTGTATTTTATCTTCCCTTCTGTGATATGTAGTCGATGCTGATGATATGCTAACCTCTCTCTAATGTTTTATCAGGACTCTGCAAGTCTAGAAACAATCCTACCATTCTATTTTTTCTTTGATTACCTTTTAAATGGTGGCGGTCTTTTCCACAGTTACTGTGCCAATAGTGCTTGACTACAAACAGCCTTCCTGACTTCCTTATCTTTATTTCTTTATACTTGTTTTAGACAGATAAATATAAGTGCACTGCTTATTTAAGTATGCACAAAACAAGTTGAATTATATTGGATGACAGCTGGGATGTCTGGACTATGTTGAAATTGTGAGTTTAGTATGTATGCCATAATGGTCTTTCCAGAATAGTTAGTTATGATGGTCATAGTTCTGTCACTTTTCATTTTGGGATCTAATGAACAATTTGGTATCCACACTGAAAGGATCAAAAGCAAACATTTTCTGCTTCTATCCACATGGCTGTGGTAGGATCTTGAATCCATATATTGCATGCTCAGAGATGGAGAAACACGGCCCTCAGGAGGGAGCATCCAGAGGAAAACCATTTCTACTGAAGTGATTCTCAGGTAGGAGGCATCTGGAAGAGCAGACTAGAGGAAGGCAAAGCTTCCCCAGAGCACAACTGCTAGCAGAGATGTACCGGATCCAAGAAGCAAAGACTAAACGTTGCTTTTCTTTTTCTCAAATAATAAGAACCCCATTACTAGTGCATGCTGACTCCGTAATCACCTTGCCTGAGACAGGCAGTCAGAACATGGCAGAGAGGGAGATGGCAAGGTACATAGAGAGCAGAAAAATGAGAAATCTAGACTGAAGACTACTGACCATTCAGCTACACACAACCACTGATTTCCATCCAGTTGTGACTAAGAGAAATCTGAGAACAAGTACTAAAGTTCTCCTGAATGCCTCACATGCAGAGCCTCCTGAATACAGCTGTCATTCCACGTGGCACATGCATCCTTAGTTAGACCTCTTTTCTTCCAATCCTGACTTTGAGGCTCCAATATTCTGATAGAGATTTAGGCTTTATGGAACGTGTCTAGTTATTGCTGTAAGAGTTTAGTTCCCAGGATGGGAAAAGGAAATGAGCCCAACTAAAAGGAATTTCCATAATGGCATTCTTAATTTGATCTTAATATGTGACATGATAAATAAAAACAATGTGACATCTTCTAATGACATCTTCCAAGAGGTCTTCAAGTTTCTAGATTTCATATAGGTAAAGTTGATTGAAGGGCAAAACTGACTATATAAAGCAGACTATGAGGGCTCAATAAATACCACTATTTTTATTTGAACTGAATATAACTGAATCATAATGTATAAGAAAAATGAACTTGACTGGGCTTCATTATGGATCAGGATTATCGCTTTGGGTGAGGCTCACAGGAAAGGAAGTTATTTTCATCTATGGGAGCCCAGTGTTTTCACTGAAAATTTTTAGAGTGAGGGATACTTTAAAAGACATTTGTGGGTTACTCCCTAAGCCTTTAAAAGAAGAAAGTGTCTACATAACCCAGATGCAGAAAAATATGCAGACCTCCCAGAGTTTAAGAAGGCATTCATTAAGACAGACTATCAAAACAGTCAGATCACAACCACATCTAGGAATTTCCCAAACAAGTCATGGGAGAGCAGGTGAGAGAAAAGGAGAGTTTCCACAGGTCCCTTTTCTGTCAGCCCGCAGCCAATGAGCACCTGGGCCACTTAGATTCAATATAAGTCATCCCTGAGGTGAAGACACTCGGTAGAGAAACAGTGGCAGTCATATTTGGTGCTCTTTGTGGAAGCAGTTTTACAAAGTGGACATGGATATGTGGCAGTTCTCTTCTGCTAAGGGTTTGGGTGTCTTCCTGCCTTCACCACTTTGCAAAGCTAGTCTGAACCACACCAGTGAAGACATTCCCAGCCCTACAATTCCTCTCGTTCATTTTTAGCAGATAGAGTTGCTGCACAGAACAGAAGCCAAGTCAGCACAGCTAGTTTGTGGATAATATCAAATAGAATCCTCAGAAGGCTTCTGGACAGAGCTTTTTAAAAATTACATTTATGAGACCCATTAGACAAGAAGAGAGCCTGGCGCTGATCTCATCATCCTCACTCATTTTGGTTTTAATCGTTTTAAAACTTCTGCCCTTGTATTTTTTGTTTTATTTGTTAACTGTTGACGATTTTCTAATCAGTGATAAGCACTGTGCTGTGGGTAGGATTAAAATGCCAGTGCGATGGGTTGGTAGTTAAGGTGCCTATAGACATGATGACCAGTTTGATGCCCAGGATTTACGAGGTGGCAGGAAAGAATTGATTGCAATACATTGTTTTCTGGCTGCCAACCACATGTCATGGCATACACCCCAACCTCTGCCCAGAATAAATAAGTGCAAAATTGTTTTTAAAAAAGGAAAGAATAGCAAAGCTCCTATCTATGAGGCGTTCCAGTTCATTCAACAGCTAGGTAGGCAGAGATCTTAGCCTAAGATCGTTACCGTTTTGTTTCCTTGCCTATAAATTAGAGATGATAAAAACATCTCTAAGGCTATGTGCATTTACTTATATTTGATGTGTGTATATGTTCATTTGTGTGTCTGTGTGAGTGCATGTGCACACGTGTGGCTATGTTGTGGGCAGAGGTCAAGTCAGAGGTTTCAATTATTTTCCACTTTACTTATTTGTTTTTTAAGAAAAAGTTTCCCACTTAACCTGGAACTTACTGCAAGCTCTGTGGACCCTTTGTCTCATCACTGCCCAGAATTACAGGTACATAAATCCATCTCTTTTTTTTGTAGGTACTTAGGACTAAAAGGCAGGTAAAGCACTTTCCCAGCAAGTACCTTGCCAACTGAACCATCTCACTAGCTTTAGCTTTCAGGTTATTGAAAGGAAAAGCAGGGTATGATAGATAGGGCACTTAGCACATTTTAAGCATATGAATTAGTTGCTATCACAATATTGTTATTAGGGCTGGGTTGAATGATGTTTTATTTGAAACAACTTGGCTAATTTTGTTACATGAAAGCAATTTTCCTCTTCTTTTCATTCAATGAACAGTTATGAATACCTGCACTATTTCAGCTCGTAGGTTTGAAACCATGTAAGCTACTTGGTGGGTATATGATCTTCTCCAAAGTTTTTAAGGCATTGCTTGAGATTTTTGTGCACATGTATGGATGTGTCTTGATCAAACCTATCCCTCATTTTCTCCTCTACAATCCCTTCACTAGCCCACAAATACTTTTGCTTCCCCACCTCATCTATTCCTTTTAAAAGTCCCATTGAGGCTATTTAGTACAACCCACATGTGCATGGGCATGGTATTATCTATTGAAGCACATGAATAACTCCTTAAAGGCAACATCTCAGAAGAAAATTGAACCTCCTTTGCCCAGAATCCATCAGTTGTCAATAGCTCTTCAGTTCAGTGGGACTTTAGGAACTCCTCCCTCATCCATGCTGGGACTTTGGGTGGCTTGATATCATGTATACATCCCTAGATATAAGTTTATAAGTACAATGGTCCTATAATGCATGGCAGAGACTGTTTCACTACATAAGTTCTCAAACTCTAGGTATTACTGTTCCTTGCCCTCTCTACCAATAAGATCCCTGGTGGGAAGCTAGGCCTGTTTTTAAAGCGTATTTTAGGCAACTATGGGATGTCGCACTGGAAAGTGTACAGACACACTAGGGCTTCAGAGAAGCAATGGAAGAAGCACAGATTTGGTTACCTGCTACAAAGTGATAATAAGTTGAAACAGTGAGAGATAATAACACAGGGATGCTAGAGAATAAGAAGAAGCCTGAATTAGATCCCTAACTTCAAGTTCTGAAGAAAAGGTGAGAGTTGCTAGCAAAGCAGCTGAAAAGGTGTGAGGAGGCGGTATGGTGTACATCCTGTAGACTGCTACGTCATGGGAGTCTATGGGAAATACTGTTCCTAGAAAAATTAATGGCCAACAGTGTCATAACCAAAACAGAACACTTATACTGTTGGCTATTACAGAAAGCTTCATCTGACTGAGTGGGAGTGAAATGTTAACTGGTGGGCAGAAGCAAGAATGGAAGTAGAAAGCATAGGATACACTACAAAATGTCAGCTCTGTAGGACCGAGAGACGCTAGAAGGAACATCAAATTAAGAAATCTAATTTTTTATTTATTTAAAATGGAAGGGATTTTTTATATGTTTAAATGATGTTGTGAAGGCAGTGGAATATCTCTCATCACACATGACTGTTAATAATATGTGGGGATATGTTTCATATTTAATAAAACCCACTCTGAGATACCAGATAGATCTACCCACAGTCAATCCAGGAGGATCAGACAGTGGTAACTCACACCTTTAATCCCAGCACAGGAAATATCAGGGAGTGGTGACCTAGGCCCTTAATCCCAGCAAATCTGAGTTTGAGGCCATCTTAGTTTACAGGTGGAGATCCAGGTTCCCAGGCAGGCAGTGATGGTGCCAGGCCTTTCATCTTAACCTGGATGTGAAACAACTGGGTGAAGAGGGTATTTAAGGCAGACACAGGAAGACAGGACAGTCAGTAGAAGCCAGGAGGAGTGAGGCTGAGGAAGCTGGAAGACAGTTGTGTGAGATTTGACTGTGGTGTTTCCTCTCTTTGATATTTCAGCCTTTCCCTGAGATCTGGCTCTGATGTGCAACACTAATATATTTATAAAATATTCTTTTGTTCACTTTGTGGTGTACTAAGAGACTTATAGATTGGATAGAGCATAGCCTGTGAACCACTATATTTTTGTTAGTGAGGCTGTTTAATAGATAAAGAAAATCAAGCCCTAAATATAGAATGAATCTTTGTCCACAACCAAGGGCTAAGTTTGTACAAAGTCAAGACTGGAACCGAGGTTACATAATTTGGCAGGTGTGTCCATCATGACCTCTGGCACAACACAGCCTAGAGTCTCTGAGAGAACCAGCATGGTTTGTCTACTTTACCAAATCAATTTTATTGCACCTTCATACTGTAATAATTTCCTTCCTTGTCTGTATCTCCGCGTGGGTCTGAGAGCATCTATTCCCCAGACCCTGTCATACAAAAAGCAAGGAGAGCACAGGTATTCCCAAAAACACGTGAAGCTCTGAGCCAGGAACTTACACACACACACACACACACACACACACACACACACACACACACACACACACACACCTACCTCAGTGTGTCTGAAGCCAGGCTGCACATTACAACAACCTAAGAAACTTTTAAAAATACTTACATTCTAACCCCATGCCAGAATCAACTAAAGGAGACCGAAGATAGGGTGTTCATGCTTTTCCTGATAACTGAAACATAGCTTGAAGACTACTGCTTCGCATTGCTTGTGTTTCTGCATGTTTATCACTGTCTATGTGTGCCCCAGTTCATGGATTAGAAAAAAAGGTCTTCATGCTACAGATATTATACCATAAATATACATCCAGGAATTCTGTGGATTAACCAAGTAAAATTTAGCATCTTATACTCCCACCTAATATGAATTTGGTATCCAAAAGATACCAGCTGGCCTGATAACTAAAGCAATAATTTATTCTGAGCTTCTAAGTTAACACATTCTGACCTGTTATTTATGATAGCCAAGTCCTAGAAATTTCAATGTTTTACAAGTAGTAAGTGAATGCATTAAGCCAGTGAGTGCTACCATAAAACACATGAAGTCAGGAAAGATGAATGCAAGTTGGAGTTACTTGCCCAAATGTGGGCATATTATGCACTAGTTTATGACCATGAACATTAAAGAAAATATAAGCATTACACTAGGTTTTCCAAATATTATTTCATCCCAAACAGTCTTCTGAGTACAATTTATATTATACACATATTTGTTTTGCATATTAAGGATCCAAGTTTTCAATAGGTGAAGCAATTTCTCAAGAGCACAAGAACCTCAAAATGCCTGACCTTACATATCATTCACTGTATATTGCTGTTGCATATTCCCTATGAAGAAAAACATACAGTGCCTTTGTATTCCTGAAGCCCATACATTATGCAGACACAGAAGTAGTGACAACAATGATGTCATTATATACTATTTTACTGATTTTTTCATATAGAAAAATAACATTTCATGCATCAAGAAAATGATTTTCTCCCTCTTACTCCCTTATACCCATTGTGTCAGTTCTAAGAACAAGTGGCATCCTGGGCTCTGATGACCTGCCCTGGGATATGGAGAGCACTGTTGATGGCCACCAAAGCGCTCAGATTTCCCTTAATGATCAAAATGCAACACTAAAAGGTTTTTCCTCTAATTTTATGATACAGGAGAGAGAAACTTTATTAAATTTTAATAATTGGATTTTCTCAAAGCCAAGTGAATCCCTGTGGTGGAGTGAGCATCATGAGCCTGTTGCATAGGTGCCCTCTCCTTGGAGTGAGCATCATGAGCCTGTTGCATAGGTGCCCCTCTCCTCGGAGTGAGCATCATGAGCCTGTTGCATAGGTGCCCTCTCCTTGGAGTGAGCATCATGAGCCTGTTGCATAGGTGCCCTCTCCTTGGAGTGAGCATCATGAGCCTGTTGCATAGGTGCCCTCTCCTCGGAGTGAGCATCATGAGCCCGTTGCACAGGTGCCCTCTCCTCGGAGTGAGCATCATGAGCCCGTTGCATAGGTGCCCTTCTCCTTGGTCCCCTTGTACCCTGTCTTTGGCAGCTCTCCTCTTTTCTGACTGTCTTGTCACAACACTTTAACATATCTGTCTTCTCCACTATGCTTCGGGATTCCCTTTACAGAAACCCATCTATTCTATCCTCGGGTTTCTATAATTGCCATAGGGTCAAGATACAATTCTTTGCTCAGTAAATATGTATAGAATGAATAGATGGAGCAATCTTATGCTTCTTCATTAAGGGTCATTTGTTAAATGTATAAGTAGTGTTGATACATTTTTAAAATTTCTACAGTGCTTTTCATGTAAATTGACAGATGAACCAAAACTTCTCATGGTACCACATTCTTGTTGGTTGTTGGTTCATGAAATATGATACTCAAACCTGCCCTGTTCTGACCATTGGAGGAGGCACTTTCATAAATCCTCAATTGGTACTAACTGCCTTCTTTCCTCAGGGCATACCCTGGTCACATTTAACTCAGTGTCTGATTCTAGTGCATGGAGGGCTATCTAGCAGATACCACCCCCCATATAACCCTCCCCCAAATTTTAGAACTCATGACTAAGTTGGGTTAAATTGGACTGAGAGTAAGTGGAAAACGTTTATTCCTTGACTGTGCATAGACTAGACTGAGGTCACAACTCACAAGCACCTCGGCGTCCACATGTCTTAAGCTGGGCTTATGACATTTTTACCATAACCTGCTTGCCATAGACTGCAGCTCAGAGTACAGCCTCACTATCTCTGCAGGTATTCAGTTCAGAATGCTGGGTGTTGCTGGTTCCTCCTGCTAGCCAACCCTTACATAGATACCCGAGTAATTTTAGGACATTAAAGTGCCTACTTTATAAAGTAAGGGAGATGGCTTGGTTGTTGAAGTGTCACACAGCACGAGGATCTGGATTTGAATTCTGTGAACCAAGTAAAACTGAGGTTGCTAGTACATGTCTCTATTCTATTTTCTCTTATGATATGATGAGGGGTGGAGACAGGAAAATCCCTAGAAGTTTTTGAGTCAGCCAGCCTGGCATACATATTTATGAACAACAGGAACCCTGTCTCATGAAAGGTGGAAACTGAGGGCCAACACCCAAGGCTCTCTCTGAATTCTACAAGCACTCTGTGATATGTGCCCTCAATAATCATACACATGAAAATGTGAGCACACACAGACGCATACATAATTCTCTCTCTCTCTCTCTCTCTCTCTCTCTCTCTCTCTCTCTCTCTCTCACACACACACACACACACACACACACACACACACACACACACACACACACACACAAGGGGTCCACCTGTACAACTTCCTTTGTGGCTACTTAACTCCAGAAATCTCCACATTGATGTTAGTAGTGTCTTGTAGGGATGTGAAACTCACAGTGTATCTTCCCTGCCCAAACGCCTTTAGTGACTCTTCATTCCCAGATGCCCACTTTTGGGTGCAGGTCTAACAGCTTCTTCTTTACTGTCCAGTCCCCCTGAACAGCTGCCTTCTCCATCGTACCTCCTGCTTTCTTGCTTCTTAAGCTTGCCTGTAGCATTCATCCTCAGATCTTTGTCTATTGAACTCCCATTTACCTTGAAGTTCTGCCCTGTCATTTTCTGGTCTTCTCCGGATCCTTCTCAATAAAGACAATTGATCCAGATGAGTGTTAAGTTCCAAGAGTGTATGGCAATACCATTCTTGACACTTACTACGTGTCATTTGCACAACATTTGTTTAATGAATAAAAAAAGGAGGAAAAAATAATATTTGTAGGAGTTTAGGTACCAAGAGCTATGTAGGTGCTATCCCAATAAATAAGTCATTTACCCCTTATGATATAACAGCCTCAATTTAATAGATAGCTAAATAAAAACTGTGAGGTATCATATCACTTATTTAAGATCAGATGGATAGTAACAACAGAATTGTCATCTTTGTATTGTCTTACATGTGTCATATATAAGCAACATATAGTATATAAGATAATACAAATAAACTTTGTTAAATGAATGAAGACATAAAATAAGAGGCTCACAGCCATAAGCAATATAATCCGTCACCCAACAAACTATGTATACCATGAGAGAGTTGTAGAAACACCCTTAGTTATTGTTTTTAAATAGTAAGTACTACATTCACATATCATACTTAATATAGTCATATATTTTTACTCTATGCCCTATAGTAAAATACAGTCTTCATTAGAATATGTACATCGATCGCTGACATAGCACTTAGTTAATAGTAATGCTTTGCAAAGACTGAGTCTTTATAACATTCAATGATCAAACAGCAACAGGGTTTCCAAACTCTTTAAATAATTCCTCCATTGCTAATGATTTGAACACATCCTGCTGTTCACCTTGAACTTTCTTATGTTAGGTCGAAGAACAGTGCTGAGAGTGAAGAACATCCATCAGTGGAAATGGCTCTCAGGGGAACTTCAGCAAGCTCCTTGGCAATAGTAACACACTCAGGTTCTTGGGCTGCACTCCTGTTGAGTGAACGCCATCAAAGCCTTTCCAGTTACGGAAGTTGATCCACAGAACAGCAATGGTAAAACTGCTCTGGAATCATTATTTATTTCCACTTACTAGCTGTGAAGAGGAGGTAGCAAGAAGTTAGTTTAGTCTGTCGGACACAGTAGAAACCTGAACATGACCAAGGAACCCCCCCCCCCCCAAGTATAGGTGAGACTATAATCACTGGGAGGCTATCAGGCACAAGGTAAAGAAGTCTGGGAAATTTGCAGGACCCATGTACAGAAAATGGGAAGAAAATAAAGATGGGGACTCAAAAAGAGCAGGAGGCATGGCAAAGCTGAGCTTGGTTTTAAAGATCTCTGCAGTTTTCTGCAGCGAGACAGAACTGAGAACAAGCCATCAGCCCCCAGACCTGTGCCTTCTCTCCTCATTTCTGGCCTAGACAGTTGTTGCCTCCATGCTAGCCTTTTCCTTCCAGTCTTTGCAGCTCAAACTCCACAGTGTCCTTAGACTAACTGTTCTCTACAGAGCTGTCTAACTTGCCAAGTCTCTGCTTTACCTCTGTACTATTCCAGTCTTTATTCACTGCATATCATGACATCAAGACTGTTGTAGTGACCTCTCCAATTTCATCTCCCATCATCTTCATATTTCCTGGATTATATCTCTTGCTTCCTTGGCTCATTCCTTACAAATATGTTTTCACAATATACAGATGCTACTGCATTTCATGATACTCTGTTATGACATGTGTTGTTAAGCCTTTTTAGTCCAGGTGGCAACCTAGTCATCTTTGAGCGTCAGGTAGAATGTCTTTGCTTTGGTAAGTTTTTGGTCTTCCTGACTTTAGTAGGAATGACAAATATCTACCATAAGCTCATGTATTTGAAGACCTGGCCCCCCAGGTTATGGTGCTGTTTGGAAAGGTTATGGAACCTTTAGGAGGTAGAACATTGCTGGGAAAATATATCACTGCAGGGGGGCTCTGAAGGTTTATAACCTTACCCTCCTTCCTGTTACCTTTACCTCCTATTAAAATGTGATCAGTCAGCTTCCTGCCCCTGCGGCTCTACACTGCCTTTACTATCAAGATGGATTCTATCTATCTGGGACCACAAGCTAATATATAAGCTGTTTCTGTAAGTTTGCTTCTGTCAAGGTATTTTATACTAGTCACAGAAAATGAATGAATAGAATACACTGATTCATTAGAAATCGTAGTTACACATTTATTTCTTCTTTAGGAACTCTTACAGTAGTCTGGAATAGCGAAGTTTTGTGCTGTTTATCTCTCCTATCTCTAGCATGTGGGAGTAATGAATGCAGAGAATGTACTGGTAATGGTAATATTATAAAGCATGATGCTTGGATCAATCACCATTAAAATAATTTTACATAGTGTGTTCCTTAAACCAACTGAGCCAGCATCACCCAGGAATTTCTTAAAAATGGTAATAATTAGGTTGCATCTTGGATCTATGAGGGTTGAAATACCAAGAGAGGCACCCCACCTTCCAAGCAGTTCCAGGTGCCTGCCACGGTATGAGAGCTCCTGCACAAAGGGTTAAAAAAAAAAGAGGACTTCAAACTGTGAAAGCCCCCTCCCCATCCTGCAGAGGATGAAGTGGCTGGGTTGGGCTTGACAGACGTTAGAAGACCTCCATGCTAAGAATAAAAGGAAATGGTTTTCTGGAGAGAGGAAGATGCAAGAACAAAGGCAGGCAGATAGCAAACTCTTGTGGGGTTGCAGACAGTCGGCTGGGCCCTGTTGCCTGGAGTCTAGGAAGCAAAGCAAAGGGAAATGAATTCATCTCTCTCCAGCCCCAAAGCTCCTTCATAGTAGAGACTGTGTTTGATTCAGCTAAGTGTCTGGCCCAGGGCAATAGCTCTGTGAATGTTTGATGAATGATTGATTGAAGGCAGCTCAATTGAAGAATGTCAGAGAAATAGATTTTCTGCAAGATCAGCTATATCATGCAATTGTTCCTGTAAAAGTGCAGAAAATGGTTCCACTGCAGTTAAAGCATAAACTTTCCCATCTGGCTCCATCTAGTGTCCTGCTGGGCGGGTTTCTGATCTAGGCCATATCTGGCCACAGAAGAAACATTCTCAACCTCTGACTGTTTTGCCGCAGGATAGGGATGTATGGGAGAGGTGGCAGCTGGGAGACCCTGGCCCCAGCTTACTTCTGACTATGCTTTGAAACTCATTAGGTATGAATTTTCTCAGTGAATTTTCATTTGGTTCTTCCATTTGAATCCCCCCCCCCATTCTGTGTGTACACACACACATCCACAGAGGCACATTTCATGTCTTTGATGCTTTCCTGTCCAAAGGAAACCTGAAGTGATGACAGACAAGCCTTGCAAAAGCCACTTTCAGAAGGTTGTATGCACAGACTCTGAGTTCCCATGTCAGAAGTTTTGCAACAGTTTGGGGTCATGTTCTGTTACCTCCACCAGGGGGTATCCCAGCCTCTAAAACAGCATGAAACCAGGACTTGGGGGTGGGGTGGGCTCTTTAAAGATAAATAATAAATTGCTAGTGCTTTAGAAAGAGATTGAATGAGTGTTAGCATAAGGGAGTAATCAGAGACTCAAATACGTGTAAGTTTATGCTTTAAACCATAATAATAAAAAAATAGAAAATTATGTAACTGTTGAATAACATAGAATGATGTCATAAATATTCGCATTCAGATTATGGAATATTGTGAAACTCTTAAATACATTCTTTTGGAGATTATCTAGTAACACAGGGAAACAACCAATCTAAAATTTTATAGTATAATACCCATTTTATTAAAAATGTATAGTGATACAGGGAAGTTGAATGAAACCAGAGAGTAATGTTCTTTTGTGAAATTATAAGCAATGAAGATTTAAATTATTATACATTTATAGAATTTTTATAATGCCTACATAAAATATAATATTGAAGTAAAATTTCAGCAATAGTAAAGAAGAAAGTGTCAGAATACAGAAACACCCAATTCTGGGGCACATAGTTGAACAGGGAGGTTGTAATTCTATTAGTTCTGAAAGATGAATTTTGTTAAAATTACTTGGTGGAACCCAGGCCAAGTAGGCACTGATGACCAAGAGGATACATATTTGGTATTTTAATAATATTTATTATTTTTAAATAACTAGTTCAAAATTAATTTTGCTTTGTTAGGTAATCTGGTTCCCAATAATAAGAGGCACCTATGGGATGACAGATAGGCTGCTTACAGAGTTAACTGTTAAATTCAGAAACACATTATTTCCACAATGCCTACGTTATCTAGAGTGCTTGCATACAAATCTTACAAAAATCCCATTCCCAGTTTCAATGGATATTTGTATTCTTCAGCTTAAAAGAACACTTTTATTAGTGATGGC
This sequence comes from Phyllotis vaccarum, assembly GCA_033318265.1. NCBI lineage: Eukaryota > Metazoa > Chordata > Mammalia > Rodentia > Cricetidae > Phyllotis > Phyllotis vaccarum. Next base: position 61,482,237 of record JARWLC010000002.1, read on the forward strand.
AAAGAGAGAAAGGCCGAGCTGGAAGATGCACCTGCCCTTTCTCAGACACATTTCACTGAACCCTCACAATGACTTTATGACACAGGCATTCTTAGTGGATTTGCAAAGGAGAAGCATCGGAGCTCAGAGAGGGGAAGTGACTTCCCCGAGGTCATACACCTAGCAGGCAAAAAGGAACACCTGCTTCAAATGGGTGCTTGTGTACTTGTAAATTCTGGCATTTCCAAGGACAGTCTTTTTCATTTCCATGGGGCTCATTTGCAGAGGGCAGTTAAAAGGGGAAAGGAAGGGGTGTAGAGAGAAAAGCCCCCAGATAGCACCTTGGTCCATCTCCTGCTTTGCACTAAAGTGACCTTGAAGTTGAAAGGGACAAAGGAGCCGACTCCCCTGATGTTTTCTGATGAGTCAAGGGGAGAGGCAGCTCTCAGGAACAGCTGGCCTTTCTCCAGCAGCAGGGCCTGGGAGATAAACAGATCAATGTGGACACTCGCCTCTACCTAATGAGCTAATGGCGCAGCCGGAACACTGCCTTATTGGATTGCTCGTCATGCTGACAGCGCCTGGAGTTAAGCAGGCCTACCGCAAGGGTAGAAAACTCATTTCCTCCTCTGTGGACATCCAGCTACTTGGAATAAAATCTACAACTAGCTTGTCCCCTTGTTTGCTATTCATTTGTTCAAGTGTATTTTTCTTCATTCTCCCAATGACAATGTTGAAATTTGATGAAAAGATGCCAATAACGTTGTTCCACTGAGGACAGATTGCCACAGATAAAGGATACACTGCAAGAAGCCATCTGGTGTGTTTGCTGTAATGGAATGAATACCTGCCTGAATCCCTCAAAATTCATATATTAAAATTCTCATCTCCAATGGGATGAAATTAGGAAGTGAAGCTTTTGAGAGGTAATTGGTTTACAAAAGTAAAGTCCTCCCGAAAGAGAGAGCTAGCTTTAGTAAAAAGGCTCCAAGGAGCTAGTTAGGAGAACAAGGAAATAAGGTGATGGACCAACCATATTCTGTGGTCTGGACCAGGGTCTGACCATGCTGGCACCTGAACTTAAAATAAAAGCCCAGCACCTATGTTTGTGATAAATACATTTCTGTTATTCATTTGTCAATCAGTCTGTAGTATTTTTTCAATAGATCAAATTAAGACAGCAACTCAGATTCTTTACCTGGGCATCAGCACTAGTGCCTTTGGACTTCATAGTCACTGGCTATAAGCATTGCTTTGTTCCCCTTTGAATCTGTTTTAATGTAAGCAAACACAAATAGGTGAGGCTGGGGCAAAGGGAATTTCTTAATGACATATAGCCTACCAATCAAGTAGTCAAAATGACATCAAAAGTTCTAGTTAGCTACTGATTCCTTGGCCCTACTTCTAGAAGTTTGCTAATGATAGTCATGACAATTTTAATGAAAGCTATGTATTGAGAAGCTAGTTGCCAACAGGACAAACACAGGTCAAGCAGTCTTTCTGTAACCAAGCAGAGAAATTATTATCAACCTCATTTCACACAAGTGTAAATTAAGACTTTGTCTAAGTGTTGTCTAAAGTCACTAGCAAGATATGAGCAAATGAAGAACCTAGGCTCTTCCTTCTCATTCTCCTAAAAGATGTAAGTCATTTCTGTTGGCAAGGGTTACTTAGTGTTTCTGTTTTCTTCAGCAACTTTCCTTCCTACTCTCTCAGAACCAGATACCTAGTGTTCCTCATCAGTAACATTTAACCCCTCCTCTCCCCATGGTCTTCCTTTTCCCCATTTCCATTGGCATGTAGCTCACAACCCTCTCAAAGGCTGTCAGATGCCTCATTGAGTCAGGCCATAGCTACTTACGGCTCTTGCACTGTGTTATTCAGAGAGTGTGCAAGCTGCTGCTAGGCTTAGAAGTGACAAAACCCCAAAGTTTCTTCCTCCTGGCACTTTACTTGGACTCTTCTGAGTGACCTGAGAAGGCTATCTGGGGTTGGAGGGGCAAGGACCTCTCCTAGCCTCTTTGAATATTCAGATCTATTGTTTTCTGCATCAATACAATAAGGCCAAAAGAGCTGAACAATTTCCATATTAGAAGGAAGCCCTACAGAGCAGGCTCTTCACCTGAAGGCTATGGAAAACATCTCTCTCTCTCTCTTTCTCTCTTTTTCTCTCTCTCTCCCTCCCCCCTCTCTTCTTTGCCCTCCCCTCTCCTCTGATAGATCTTTGATGTGTAAGTCAAAGAAAGAAAATCAGACCTCTACAAATGAATTCAGTTAGTGTTTCCCAGCAATGGCAATACTGACATTTGGGACTAGATAATTACTCATTGTAGGCAGCTGTCTTGTGTTTAATAGTGTCTATGGTATCTACCCACTAGATGCCAAGTAATATCCTCTCTTTAATCTTAACAATCAAAGACATCATCAGACATTGCCAAATGTTCCCTGAGGGTGTGAGAAAAAGCACAAAATTTATCTTCAGTTGAGAGCTACCAGGCTAGTTAGCACAAGGGAACAATGGAAGTGACACTACCAGGTTGTGCAAAGTTAAAATCCAGTAAGTGATGAAGAGGAGTGTTATGAGAACACCCAGAAGAGCCCCTTTGCACCTGAAGTAGCCTCTGCAGTTGAGAAACCTTCACTTCCCCCAAAGAATGAAAGGATGGGAAGGGAAGAAAGTTCAATATGATGAGGAGAACCAAGCACAGTGGGGGTGCAGTGGGCCGGACTCCTGACTGAGGACTTTCTTCCAGACAGGCACATCCATTCCTTTCCATGCTGTGCTGTCCCAAAGAGTTGCTGGCCAGAAGCTACAGGAAGAATCTCCTACACCAAACTGGAACCACAAACACCAGTCTCACGGGTGCTAATCTAGAATGATGGTAATATCCTTTTCTCTACTAGTTTTTGGCTTTTAAATTTGCAACAAGAATAGAAAGTGGCAATTGTGGGTTTTAGCAGTGATACTTAAATTCATTTTAGTCCTCAGGATTATGCTTAATTTTTTAAAATGACAATTCTATAAAAAGTAAAGCCAAGCCAGGCTAATAATCTTTGGTCTTCTTTTTTATGTCTGAACTCCTACATTTGCAGGTATATTTATTCCAAGGGGAAACATGAAGGGGATCTTCACACCTGTCCTTATAGAAATGATGATGATGGAAACTGGCATTCATGGGAAGCTTTTTCATTTGTAAAACACCTTCATGTATTCACATACACATGATCACTTCAGACCTGCCTGATCTCAGAATGTTTGTAGTTTGAGGCATATCCAGATGCCTGGGCTTTACTAAACATGCTGCCAACTGTCTGTAAGATTCCTAGATAGGATGTAAAGGCCAAGTGGATGATATATCTGAGTTAGGAGAGAGAGAGAGAGAGAGGGAGAGAGAGAGAGAGAGAGAGAGAGAGAGAGAGAGAGAGAGAGAGAGAGAGAGAGAGAGAGAGAGAGAGAGAGAGAGAGAGAGAGAGAAGAGTCAGCTCTTTGAGGATGTTGACTGTGGTGGTGGCAACTGAAGAGGCTGAATGAATTCTAAGTTGCATGTGCTTCGAAAGGATTGGAAAAAAAGAAAAGGAAAAAAAAAATCTTCCCAGTGTTTGCCTGCCAAGGCTCTGTGCTGGGACATGGGTATGGGACACTGCTTAAGGCTTAATTCTATTGATTACACATTCCATTTTCCAAAGTGCCATTTGCCTGAAGGAGCAGGTGGTGTTTTCGGCATCCATTTAGCTGATGTATTAGCCATGTGGCTCAGTGCATCCGCAGGCTCGAGTCATCAATTTAGGGTGAGATGACAGAGGGAATCACTCACTGCAGAATTGTAATGGAGAGGGGGAGGGGATGGAACACAGAGGGAAGGAAGAACAAATTGAGACAGTAGCCTGACTGGGTGTGCAGAGGCAGGAGACACATGGGACAATATCTGGATTTTGTTAAAAATAGCAAACACACCCAGGTAACTGAATTAGGGGCTGTCAGGCGAACTGAAGACATAAAAGGGAGTTTTAAGAACACTAATCTTGAGGAATTCAGTTTAGTGGTGAAGACAGACAGAAGCAATCTATGACAGAGACATCATACCTGGACTATAAAACACAGTAAAATAACAGAAAGGTGTCTTAAAATTCTCTGATTATAGTTCAAAGCTCAGTTTCATTATTTACTAGATATAGGGTTGTAGACAAAAATCATCCTGGAAACTCCTAAAAGAATAGTCCCTTTGTCTTACATACTTTTGAACGCTCACTGTTCTACTTTAGAGAATGGCATCACCATCATAGTCATCAAGACTATTAATGGTACAATCATAACAATAACAAAAAGTCAGTAACAACACAGTAACATCACTACAGTTCCTTATTGGTGGTAGGTAGCTCTTTCAGTTATTTATTATTGGTTATAATCTGAAAACATTAAAAGGAAAATACCAGAAATAAATATTTGAATAGTATACTGTTTGGGGGCATTGCGATTAGGTCTGTCATTTCTTTGTCCATCTAACTTGAAGTGTGAATCATCTCCTTGTAAAGTGTATATACTTATGTATGTTACTTAAAAGTGGTACTTGTTAATTGTGGGTGTGTTTGTGAGTATCCTAATTATTTAATTCAGGAGGGAAAACCTGCCCACTGTGGGTGATATTTAATTCAGGCGGAAGACCTGCCCACTGTGAGTGATACCATTCCCTAGATAGAGGGTCTTGAATCATGTAAAGTGAGGAGAGTGATTTGAGTGCAAGAACACACATTAATTCATCCCTTTCTGATATGGTGTAAGTAACAGCTTCAAGCTTCTGTGGCACTGTCTTCCTTGTACTGATGAATTATAATTTGGAACTGTTAGTCACATAAACCCTTTCTCCCTTGAGGTGCTTTTGTTGGTTATTTTGTTATAGTAGCATAAATCAAAGATACCACCTGTTTGTCATTTTGTCACCTAATTCCCATCTCAGTTATTAGATCAACTGTTTGATAACACATTACTGGCATTCAATTTAGCTTATGTTACTTATCAATGGTCCTAAAGCACAAGCCTGGTGAATTTGTACAATTATTATTATAGCCAATCTCTTACTGTGACTAATTTACACATTAAATATTAAATTTTACCTTAAACTATACACATTCACAAAAAATGTTTTATACACACAATCTCATACTAGTGAAGGTTCCAAAGGTCCAATAGAACCTTGTAAGTTATTCTTCAGGACTAGTATAGGATTATAGTATATACAGAGCATAGTATAGTACAGTACAATACGGTACAGTATAGTATAGTGTAATACATACTTGCCATGTACCAGATGCTATCTAACAGATATGTGTCTTTAATCTTTAGCACAGGCCTAGTACTTAGGTATGAATTACTCTCTACTTTTAGATAAGTAAATGGATTTTTTGGAAAGTAAAGTTTTATCATCTTGTTATAGTTTGAATATGAAATGTACTCCCTAGGCTTATGTGATACTGGTCATGTGATGCTATTTTGGGAGATTCTAAAAATTTCTGGAGGTAGGTCTTAATTGGAGGTAGTTCATTACTGGGGCTACAACTTTGAAGGTTATACCTGATCAATAATTCCTTCGTCATTCTTTAGATTTTATATGAGGCAAAGAACTCTCTTTGACTCATGCTATGACCAGCATGATGTCATTCCCAAGTGAATGAGGCCAAGCAAATATAGGCTGTGAAACAAAATTAACTGTCTCTGTTTTAAGCTGTCTATGTTTGTACTTTGTTATATTAATGAGAAAAGTAGCTAATACACATAGCCAGACAACTTGTACCTAGAGGTAGAACTAAGAGACATGCACATATCAGCTTGGCTCTATAACATATTTTTTTCCTATTTATAAAATTTTATACAACACAGCTTAAAGAGAAAAATATTCAAAAGCATAAAATGATAATTACTGTACTAGACATATACACATTTTGAATGTTATATATAGGTAAATCTATAAAATTGAGGCACTGAGAAATAATAAACTTTTCTGTGACATCTCAGCCCTCAGATAGATAAAGTACTGAAACCCATGCCATTTGACACTCTAAATGTGGGCCTTCTGAGCCACCCAGACTTTCAAAGAGCTAGCAGAATGCCTACGTATAGGGCTAGTCTGCCTAGAAGGTCTCAGAGGGTCTGGTATAACTGCTGTTTCTAAACCTTCTGGAAAAATCCAGAGGTCAAAAGTGTGCCCAAGAATGATATGGAGATGGGTCTTTGGAATTCAGGTTAGTACTGTAAGAATAACCTGGACTGATGCATTTCCATACTCCAGACTTACAGGATTTGAATTACAGGAGTGTAAATGTTCTCATCTAGAGTTAGAGCAAATGAACACCACATTGAGCTGATTTTAGTATTTGTATTTTAAAAATTTTGACTATTTTTAATATCACTATATTATATTCTCACCATCTATAATTCAGTACATATTTTTGAGTATAATTTACTTTGAAAGCTTCAATACTATCCATTTAGTGTTTTATTTTGTTTTCAATTTGGCCACAGAGCCCAACACCAATGATTTTGCAGTTGTCCATGTATGCATACACCTGTACAAGTATAAGACTCTCCCAAGAACAGACCTCTTGTTAGGAATTGAAATAAAATTCTACTTACAGGCTTGTGTGTTGAATGCCTGGTCTCCAGGTGGTAGAACTATTTTTGGAAGTTCTGGAAACTGTACAAGGTGAAGCCTAGCTGAATTAACCGAGAGTGTCTCTTGTCCTGCCCAGCCCCACCTCACTTCCTGTTCTCCATGAAGTAAACAGTCTCTGTCACCGTACCACATATCATGAGATCCTGCCTCTTCATGCACAAAGAATCAAGGGACCCAAGTACATGTACTTAAACTTCTGACCTAATGAGCTCAAACGAACGATTGCTCTCTTAATATGCTCTGCCGGATATTGCGTCACCGTGATGAAAAGCACAAATACTTCTTGTCTTCTATGGAACCTGTCTTCGTTTTAACCTAACACTAGAGTAGGGAGGAAACTAATCAGTTCCTGTACTCCTGCTCTCAGACCTGACCCGGGAGGAACAGCCTGAGCCCCAAGCTTCCTGACATGAACCTCATTCAGACATCTTCTTTCTAATAAATTGTGTGTGTGCATGTGTAATTATATATAAATACAAAATTTAATTAGAACTTTGGTAACATTTTGCTAATTTCAAGTTAGATAAACTATAACTTTAGGAGGATTTTTCTATTTAATCACTATGAGTGGAGCATTTAAAACCACACTGATGTGGGAATGCTTTTTTTGTATACTGTGAATAGCAATCTTTAAATAAAGGATCTGTTTTGGCCCATGACAGGCACCATAGAAAATGTAGGAGGAGAAATCAGAATAGGTAGGAGGAGCAGGGCGGAGTCAGAGACAGAAGAAGCCTGAAGCCCAAAGGATCAACATGTAAGGAACACAGGTGAGACAGGGGCCACGTGGCCGACAGATTAATAAGAATGGATTGAGTTAAGGTGTAAGAGCTAGCTAGAAATGTGCCTGAGCCATAGGCCAAACAGCATGCAGTTAATATAAGCGTCTGAGTCATTTCAGGAGACTAAGAGGTCTAGGACCTCTGTGGGTCTGTGGGTCTGGGCCACCCAGGACCAAAAAAACACAACACCACACAATAGTGTAGTTACACATATAACACCTTGCTAGCCATATTTATATTGTCTGAATATTTAACCTTGACTTTCCTTATAGACCTAAATTTGTCTTATCATCTGAGACTGGCAAAGTTTCAAGATGGCTTTGGAACTTCTTTAGGCTCCCAATGTATCATGAAGGTCTTGTGAGGAAAAACTTTCCTGGAGAACCATGTCTTGTTCATTCCTGTATTTCTAGTGTGCATTAAGAATAGTTGACACTTAGAACATTTGGAGAATTATGAATTCAAATAAAATAACTTGGAGAGCTTTATCTTTTTCATTTTAAACTAGAGATTTCATAAAATCAATACAAAGGATAAAGTCAAAAGACATAAGGTCAATAAAGTTAACTAAAATTACAGTGGACAGAGGTAGCTACCAAACAAATTATAGCTAATATAAATATGAAGTTACAGTATGTGGGAATAAATATGTGATGAAGAAATGTGAGGAAGTCATATGTCCCATCCCTGCCTCTGAGGATGATGGCCCTCTAAACTACATGTTTAGAAGTGGTCTGACAAATAAGATTTGGGTGTTATTATCGTAAGATGAATGTTATAGAAAAAAAAATACAAAATAATATATTTTGAAATTTTCATATATATATATATATGCTATATAACAGAATTTCCATACAATAGATTGAAGAGATAAAAAGTATAATCTACTGGGAACTAGGAACTGCAGAATGGTTTTGTAAGTTCTATAGGAGCTGTGGCCTCTACCCACCCCTTCTAACTCCTATCTCTGCCCCTCTCCACCCAAGGAGGCATTCTCATTATGAGATAATGATTACGGAATAGAACCCTGTCACTGGTAATGATCTCCTGCAGTTAGATGAACAAGGACAGAAGACTTGAACGCCTTCAAAAATGGAACAGCAAGGGGCTGCCAAAATGTTGATTCTCAAAGAAGGAAGCTGGAACTGTCACAGGATTTCATCAACCTTGAAACAGTACATGCAGAAGGCGGCAGCTGCAGCAAGTATAAAGCCCCCGGTAATGAAAGGATTGAGAAGTTCTGGGAACACTTTGTATGAGAAGGATGTTAGAATTTGTTTGCTTATTTTGTTTTGTCTTTAAAATTGGATCAATCTATGCTTTGGGTAGATGAGTTGTTTTGTTATACAGAGAGAAGAAACTGGTGGTATAAATTTAAGTCATCAGTTTGAGTTCTGGTAGAAAATTATTGCTGATAGATGATTTGAATGGAGTCCTCAGTGGCATTCAGCATAGACATCCTTTGGTTCCTGTTCTTCCTATAGCTGGCAAGCTTCCATCCTTCTTTCTATTAAACAGTACATATGATTTAAAGGCTCTTAAGGCCCAAATACTGCTGACTTGACACAGTGTACTAACTCCCTTTTATTTCATAAGTATTCAAAGGTAAGACATTTAGTATGTAGAGGGATAGGGTATTAAGCTCCCACCTGTACCTCTCAAAGAATTAGTCTTTTTAAATGTGGAGGAACCTTTAGAAGTCCTTGGAGACTCTGAAGAATGGAAAACCTGTGGCAGTAGGATGCTCACTATCTTTTTAGGCATCCTTGTCAATTATAGGCAAAGTTTTGATTGCCTAAAAGTTGATAGTTTATTCTTTCAAAAGTTATTCACACAGCACCTAGCAATCCAAGGGCTGCATAAGGAAGTGAAGCCCTAGATATGAACCAGGTAGCATGCACAGTGACATTAGCATACAGTGTCACCCGACTGAGGTACATCTATGCCAGTGTACAGTGTCACCCAACTGAGGAACATACATATCAGTGTACAGTGTCACCCAACTGAGGAACATGCTAGTAGCATAAGAAGGAGCAGGAGGGGAACCAACTGAAGACCATAATGACATTAAGTGTGTTAGCGAAAGCAGTCAGTGAAGTTGTGTTCCCTGACAGAGTCAGATGGCAGCTTGTGGAAGTCAGAACAAGGTGGAAAGGGTCTCAAACTGAAGGAGGTGACTTGTGAGTGGCTTGTCAGAGGCTGCACATAACACAGTGGTCACAGAATATGGGGTCAAACTGTCTAAGCTTACATTCTGATTCTGAAACTCTTCCTTTTGTGATCTTCAGCAAGTTTCTTTTTCTATTTGAGAATTTCATAAATATATACAATTTTTTAAAATTAAATCTACTCCCTCTTCTCTAACTCCTTCCAGGTTCCCCTCACTAGACCTCTCCCATATCCTCACTCTAAATCCAATTGGTGCTGCTGTTGTGTGCTAGATGTAGGGTCTCCCCCTAAAGCATGGGTTGCCTACTTAGTCTCTGAAGAAAACTGTAGTTCTTCTTGTATGAAGTGAGAAGAGGGCTGGTGAGATGCTTCAGTGGGTAAAGGTGACTGATGTGAAGCCTGACAGCTTGAGTTCCACCTTAGGACCCACATGATGGAAGGAAAGACGTTCCTATGGCAACTCCTCCTCTGATCGCTCCATGCATGCTATGGTGCATAGTTAAATAAACAAAATAAAAAGAGAAGGCAAGAGTCCTTAATCATAGGATTAATATGAGAGTTATTAAGCATTTACATGAAGTGCACTTATGGAACTGTGCCTGTACACAGAGATTGTAGCCAGCTACCTTATTACTGATTAAGACACACAGCTAATGTTGGCAAGTAGTACTATTAGTAGAGTAGTAATCAGAGCAGTAGAAGAGCAGATTGGAGTATTGTTCAGTAGAATTGAAGGGACAGTGACAGCTGCAGTAGTATTTGTGAGGGTAACACAAACACGCATAGCATTGGCCATGGCAGTTATCACAGCAATAAAGTAGAGATGGAGACATGGGTCCCAGAGAAGCCCAGAGAAGGAGTCATGGCTTAGAGATTTCTAGGGAGTTCTGGATTCTTTGTTCTAGCTTTTGTCTTCTGGCCCATTGACAGACACCCTTACATAGAGACAGGCTAATGGTTTACATGAAGAGGCCACAAGTAGCAGAGAACACTGAAGACAAGCATCCCCTCCTTTGCTCGCCAGATCTTACAATATAGAACAGGGATGAAGTACCAAGAAAAACAGATGACACAATTAATGAAGAGATTAAAGGTCAAAGAAGAAGGACATTCTCACTGAGCATGTTGAAAGAAGAAGCTAATGTGCTCTTGGCAAATTTGTCCAGAATTCTATTGGGGCATTCTCCTTGAAACTGACATAGGAAGAGGAGATGGAACATGGCTAAGTAGCTTTACTGCCTCAGAGCTACAGGCTTCAACGTTAAGAATGAAGTCCAAATCTCCCTGTCTGTTTTGGTTGACACTATCAAGTAAACATACCCTAGAATCACCTGAAAGGAGTCTGGAGTAACTGCCTTCATTAGTTTTATCCATGAGCCTGTATACAGCTGATTGTCTTACTTATTAATTGATGTCTGAGAATCCAGTCCACTGTGGCTGACCTCATCCCTATGCAGATGGTCCTGGGATACATATGAGAGTCAGCTGAGTATAAGCCTGTGTGCAAGCCAGAGAGTAAACCAGCAAATAGCATCCCCCGTCAGTTGGGTTTCAAGTGCTTTCTTATGTTCTTGCCCTGACTTCTCTCAATGATAAATTTTTGACCTAGAAATATAATCCAAATAAAACCTTTCCTCGTTTTATCACAGCAACAGAGCAGTAGCTAATATACAGCCCCAAGTCCGTGGTCTCTCCACGAAGCCCGTGTTCTCTTCTGAGTCTATTGCTTAACCCGTGCACTGCCTACTGTGGGTTTCTTATGTGGCTTTACAGTTCAGAGTCAGAATGCTGCCCTAGATGGCTAGTCATCATGCTAATATCTAGATGTATTCATTCTATTTATTTAAAAGTCTTAAAAGTGCACACTAGGTCTACAATGCTTTGAAAATCAATAATTAATCTCACCTAATAGCTTTAGGAATCCCATCAAGAATGCTATTTCTTCTATTTACCCCTCTTCTCACCTGCTACAGGGAGCACTCCCTGGCTGAAGGAGGAAGCTAGCCCAATGCCAGAAGGGAGCAGCACTCTCTGACTGGAGCTCAAGATTTGCAGCTAGAATGAAAACCTAATAAACATTCAGATTGTTGTATCCCTGTTTAGAGGAGTTTGAACTCAATTAAAAATGTCAACTAGAATTTTAGCACAGGTGTCTTGAGACAGGATCTGATGGTTCTGGGCTCTCACCCCAATTTTAATATGCATTCCTGGAAGGAGATAGCTGGGTCAGATGGAGCTAGAGATCAATTTGGACCCTTGGCATAGAAATGTAATAAAGTTCTGCTTAGAATAGGATAGCAATTCAGTTAAATTTCATAATCAGCTGTCACTGAAGGTCTCTCTTCTCCCCTTGATCTACTGTTCTCCTCAGATTTGATACTATTTTATAAAGGGAATAATAAAGTGTGGAAGCACTGGACATGGAGTCCAATTCACATTACACAAATCTTGGCGTCATCTACTAGCTCTGAGCCTATGGAGATGAACATATATGTGTGTGTCTGTGTGTGTGCTTCAAATGATGGTTGTGAAAATATAGATGTCGTACCTGGCATTTTTTTCTGTTTTATGAGACTGGTAGAGTCAAACATCTCCTTTGTTGTGAGATTCTTTATTACAAGTTCTAACAGGTTGTCCTATGTAACATGTTATTTCAAAACTTCAGACTGGGCTTTAGCCTTCAACAGTAACTTTTAATGAGAAAAGCCAGTTCTGAATCCTGGGGTTTCAGATTGATTTTGCTGCCTGTCTCACTCTCTTCAGCAACCTTCCTCATGCCTGGATCCTTCCCTTGCTATCTTGTTTGGTGCATCCTTAAGATTGCGTAGCTTAGCACACTTTCCAGTTCATTATAGATACAACAGACATATCTTTTGACAATACAAATCTGATCCCCACTTCTCACACAAAGGCTTCGAAAGGCTATGAGGTAGAAGACTCAAATATGTCCCATGGCCTAGAAGACCCAGCATCATTTGGGTCCACCTACCTTTCAAGTCTCATCTTCTTATGCTGACTTTTGTCACACTCCTGTCTTTTTAGTTTAAAAACATGACATAGAATGTTCTTTGCTCCCATTGTCCTCTACTTCTACAACATTTTTTTTCTCACTTGTTCACTGCTCACTCTTTTTCTTTTCAGAGCAGGTAACACTACATAGCCCCGGCTGGCCTGGAGCTCACTATGTGGATCAATCTGGCTTACTCACAGAGATCTGCTTGTATCTGCTTCCAGAGTATACTACATCTGTTTTCCATTACAGCCTTTACGTCAACTTGTCCTTCATAACTCAGTTCAAAAGTCACATCCTAATAGGTGTCACACTTGAATTTGAAAGCCACGTCAACTTTTCTAATATGTTACATGTAATAAATTCTCCTTAAGACTATATTTGTTTAATGCCTATCTTAGCTGTAAACTTCAGGAAGGCAGATATGTGTTTCTTCATCACTGTTGCCTCACTATCTGGTAAACTGCAGAGTTGTCAGTACTGAGAAGTGGCATTATGGCACTGCTACTTCTCTGTAGGTTGTCCTGAAGCCACTTGCCTTGACTTACTTCTCAATCCTAACTTCTACAGGCCCTCCAAGCTTCTTACCAGTCTTATGGTTCATTTTCCTCTTTACATTAGTTAGACTCCATAACCCACATCACTTCCCAATCTGCCATCTAAAGCTTCTCTCTGACCTTGTTAGCAGCTCAAGGAAAGGAGGTTGGCAAATATGTTCTTGGTCCTCCTGGTACAGGCACAGGCCTCATGGGAAGTATTGTCAGATATGTGCATAACTCAGCGGCCAGGGCTTTTGTCAGTTCAACTTAAATATATTGCACTGCCACTGGAGATTTGGAAATTCAAAGCCCTTACAACACTAGACCTGGAAGCCTGGCTGGTCTCTCCTGAGTCCCCTTTCAGCCAGATCAACTTTATTAGACCCCTTTTATCTTGCCTGATGCACTGGGGCCCCAATATGATCACACACAGGAAGGAGCTTTGTAAACTTCAAAAGACCAGACACATGTAAGGGATTAAGGGCTTAGTTCAGACTCTCTTTAATTCACAAGCCTGGCTTTTGCTTGGCATACTCTGCCATCTGGAGAAAGTTCCTATTTCTTTCTTTTCTAGTGACATTCCAATCAATGTCTCCCTTCTCCCTTCCTCACACAAGCACAGACAGATTGCGTGTTTTATTCTTATTGTGCATGCCTGATCTCTTGCCATTAAGCCACAATGACCCCTAAGCTTTTGGCTTGTGTTAACATACAATAGGATGTACTACTCAGAACTTCCCAACAGCCACCCAGCGAGCCACCACCATGTGTACATTAAATCTGGACACAGCACAAGTCTTCCTGCTGACAGTCACTGAAGGGTGAAGCATGACAGACAGTACTAGGACTTTGCACCCACGCTCCCCTTCTCCGTCTGTAGGGTTAGGAGGAGATAGATGTACAGTTGACACCCTGTTCTTACACTGACTAAAATGTTTCTTCCATGTGAAAAGACCCACACGGTGGCACACAGTAGGTATTTGGTCATTACCATTTTGAACCAATTGCCCCCCACTTTACTAAATGGAAACTCAAGTTAAGGCCATGAGATTTCTAACAATTGTTATTAATTCAACTGTTTATTCTGTAATCACTTCCTAATTGTCTAATATAAGCCAGACGCTGAACTAGAGTTAAACAATTTGTCCAGGGGCACATGGAGACTTTAGAGCCAACTTTGGATACCAATAATAATGACAGCTATTATTTGCTGAGAACCCATGTTAAGCTGGAACTTATCAATTACTTTGTTCACACAGGGTAATACTTACTATGACCCTACAAGGCTTTTCTAAAGGGCTTTGTGGGGAGCTAAGATTCTCTTGGGATACATAGGCCAATAAATGATGAGATAAAAATAATCTTGAACATGAATTTTCTAAAGAAAGCTAAGCAAAACCTCTAACACAGAGGTAGTTAAATGCCATGGTTAACTATTTCTAAAATCACCAGGCAATAGCAAGGTAGGTTTGGGAACCAAATTCCTCATTCATAAAATTAAAAATAATCATCCTTCCTTTGCAAGGTAAGTAAGATTACCAGGAATATAGACACACTATTTCTCTATGTATTTTCTCACTAGCTGACATCACTCAGATCTCAGTCCAAAAGTCACCTTCTTAGAGAACTCACCCTAGTACAGACAGGGTTTCTCGGTGTAGTCCTGGCTGTCCTGGAACTTGCTATGTAGACCAGGTTGGCCTTGAACTGACAGAGATCCATCTGCCTCTGGCTTCTGAGTGCTGAGATTAAAGGCATGCATCAGTAATATCTGGCTGCCTGTAATCTTAATATACTTCGTTTATTTTCTGGCTATCTGACTGAGTGAAGTTTGGTGACTTTTATTCTACTGATTCCCATTCTCATGTTCATTTCCCTGCATATAAAGTCAGCCATGTTGCCTAGGAAAGAGCATTAAATCCAAAGAAAATCAAAGCTTCCTACCTGGCTTCACAAAGGAACTTCGCGTTGGGAATTCTTCCTGTATCCAGCTGGACATCATGCTCAGAAAGCCTACTCATACTCAAGCAGGCTTCCCACCTCTCTGCTGCCTGACTGCTTCTTGGTTGCCCTGACACCAAGAAGTCCACAGATGCTATAGGGTCTGCCATCCTGGGAAGTTCAGTTATACTGTGGGAATTTCACAGACCACGGATGCAGAAGTGGAGAGGGAACCTGCATTCCTGGTGCTTTTTCTATTGCTTAAAAAGTGTGTTATTTCAGCTTAATTTTCATTTTCCGTGGAAATAGACCATAAAATTATTAAAAGGGGAACAACCAGAAGAGGGAAGGTCCTACTTCTTAGTAAACTAGGAAAATGAGGATGTAATTTCTGAATACATTTGTAAAGGTCCAGAGAACACTGATGTTCATTTAACGTTTTGAGGACAAAAGTTTTTCCTGTTGTGTACTTGCAGCGGATGAGACCCAGGAGAAAGATGTTTCCTGTAATTACATGGTTGCCAGGGAAACTGTTTACAGAAGGTACCTTAAGCACTGGTTTAAAAAAAAATAAAGCATCTTATAAATGTGTGCAAGGTTATTTTAAAGAGTCTAGACCAATCATGATGCTTAGTGATCCTTGTAGCATTATAAGGACATATTAACTGTGAGGGAATGACACCCAAGATCACCTTTCAGACACTTTTTGCTGAGGACTGTTTTGAGTGTTTCCTCGAAATGGAAGCCTTTAGGTAGGTGTTTTCTTAATGCCCCCATGACTCCCTTGTCAAAATAGAAAATAAAAGAAAATGAAGAAAAAATATCACAAAGGCAACAGACAAATATGTTTGACTGTAGTATAGAGAAACATGAGTGCGCGTACGCACACACATCAGAAAAGAGTAATTTTACAGTTCAGAAAAAAGGAAATTTTCTCCCCTCAATATTTCATACAAAGATTAAAGGTTTGCTTTAAAGAACTGAACTATTTTCAAATTTAGGTATATTACTGTCACTTAAAATTGCTTTTCTCTTCTACAGAATTATCATAGTTTGTTTTTATATAATCATTTTATAGATATTAATATATCTATACCATATTGATTATATTATTAATTAATGACAATAATATTAATATGGTATACAAGGTATGCCATATATGTGTATGTGTGAATATATATGTGCATGTGGGTTTCAGATATATATATATATATGATAAGCAGCATTTGACAGATAATCAGTAATAACTAGAAAAACAGAGACTTTTAGAGATTACTGAGTTCAATCTCCTATTTTATGCAGGATTATTTCTAAAGTATAATCGCTATCTAACTTTTCCTTAAACCATACCAAAGACAGAGCTCTGACTATTCCCATGGTAGTCTGGACCATTAACAGATAACTGACTTCTTTTTACTACATTCCATCTGCTCGGTGTGGTGCTGTCTCTCAGACCTTGTGGGGACATGGGACAGACCTGCTTCTTTTTCAAGGGAGCAGCACTCTCTATTAATGAGGTGGCCCCATGTAACGACAGACAAGCAACTTTACACCTATGGTTTTCAGTTTGCAGCACATTTAACGGGGATAGAAAATCTTCCCATTTCCTTGTCAAGGCTTCTGCTAAAGCTCCAAATAAAATGTCAGACAGGAAATGAATTCGGAAGTACTAATGCATCTCAAGTATGATAATGTTGCCTCTATCTTGGCTCAGCTTGTGGCAAAAGGGAGGAAAAGAACCTTTTCCTGGCTTAACTCTGCACTCTAGGTCCCAAGACCAGAAAACTGGTCTGGATTTCTTGGTTTTTCGGAATGTTTTCTCAGTCTGAGGCTGTGCCTCTCTCTCCCCAGGCTCCCTCCTCAATGTTACTCACCCATTTACTTAAATGCTGTTTTGAGGAGGTAGCCTATTTTGGTAAGTGCCCCGGGGGAGCTGCAGAAAGGCTTAATTCCCTCTTATTTTCCATAATGTTTATCTAATGGTAAAGGATTGAGAATAGGTTTGATATCCCTAGAGACCTTTGGCTCAATGATTCTGTAATGTATGTGTCTGGGGCCTGGCTGTAAGACAAAGCTTTCCAAAGGGCATATGTGAAGACACACAGCCATCATGCCATGTGGGGTGTTATTCATCAGGAGGCATCCTAGGAGCTTAGTGTAGAACAACATTCTAAACCAGAATATTCAGAGATCAGCACAAAGAGGTGAGGTTGGTGCTCCAGAGTGGACATCTGTTGTCTCAGTATAATTACTGAGCCTTCATGCTCCAAAGAGAAGATTGAAAGAGGAACACTTCGTAGGAATCTTTTGAGCTTCAAACAAATACATAATAAATTATGTTCTGGACACGACTACCCAGTTACGTCACAGGTACCCTTCTCCATCCTGCTCTTCCTGCAACAGTCTCCATCCCAGGGATGGTGTCACTTTCTACCTGGTTCCTTAATACACACATCCAGAAGTCCTCTGAGATCCTTTTGTGACCCTCATCCCCATAACTACTCTCAAAAGAAGGCTTTATCCCCTAAAATTTCAATTTCATTTTACTCTATTCAGTGCCTGGTCCTAAGTTTTATGATTTGAACTCTGCCCTTGGTTATGTTATTCATCTCTCCAAGCTCCCGTTTCATGATTATGCATTTGGTGTGTAGATCTGAACTGAGTCCTGGAGCTAACCTTAGATTTAATGTTTTTAATCATTCATTAATTCATTTGACAAACATGGTCAATAGATATACTTCTTAGAGTTCAAATGGGTCAATGTTATGGAGTTAATTTTGATTACAGCCTCCTTAGCAGTTAGCTACAAAGCCAAGCCACACATTTGAAAATAGTATCCACTGTACTTTTGATTCAAATCAGTTTTCTACTGATACTCTGGGATGTTGTTTCTAAAAGAAAAATTATGCTATTGCCCTGTCCAAAATGTACCAGTATCTCTCCACTGGTTGCTTGAGTGTGAATAAAGCTGTACTGAGTAATTGTACATTCCTCCCAACCTTCCACTGCTGGGTCTCCTTTGGGAGCAGTAGGCGCCATAGACAGGAGGAAGCAGTCTCCTGTTCTCCATCTTTCTGGGGTGAGCTTACCTGTGGAAAGCACAACCTTAGCTTTGTTCTGAATCGTCTCTCTACTGCATATGACTAGGATGGGGGAATGGTTATCTAGAGTTTGGTATATGCTGCCACCCACTTCAGTCATGTTTTCTAATCTACCTTTCCTGAGCAGTGATGTACTTGACTCCATTCATCAGTCAGATCTGATCTTGCACAAGGAGCCAAGGTTGGTGTTACTGTGTTCCTTGAACTAACTCCATTACCCAGGACTTCATTAAACTTCTCCAGTTTCCTGCAAAGTAGAAAAATGTCTAACTCCTATCTTTTCAGGGTGAGAGCATTTTGCTTTCTAGGGTTGGGTAAGCCCTCTCCTTAGTGCTCTCTTTTGGGATGTCACCATCTATGAAAACAGGCTCGGCTCCTCCATGGAGTCCTTATCTAGGCAAAGTAGGTTTGCTTTAGTTTGCTCTCTGAGAGGCAGGCTCAGCAGAACTCACAGTCCCCTCAGCCACACAGGGCTGAGAGAGCTATAGACAAACGTTTGATTCTGATATGGAAGTAGCTTTGAGTCTCCAGCAGGCAGAACTTGAGCATTTTCTGGTATTAAGGAGGCCATCCCCAATCTGGCTGTGACACTTGCTTGGCTACATTAGAGGGAAAGTGAATCACCCTGTCACATTTATAAATAATAGTAAAAAGGTATTTCATAAATGATTTGCAAAGCACTTCTTCCTTTCTTCATCTTAAATTCTCAGAAAATCATGGTGAGCACACAAAATGACCTGACTTTACAGATGACCTTGGCCTTTGGCTAGTGACTGCTGAGATTTGAAACAATGCTGGGAGAGTCCTTAGAATTAGGCAGGACTGTAAGGACATTGGGAACCTCCCTTAGCAGAACCATCCGGACAGAGGCTTGTACTTTTGAAAACATGATATATCATGACTGGAAGGGAATCCAACATACATACATACATGCATACATACTGTCCACACCCCCTTGGTAGATGGATAAAGATGTGTTTTTTTTTTCCTTTGGTTTTTAAATTAGTCTTTTAGAGAACATACTGAACTAGATTTTAACTAAGTCTCCAATTCCCAATCTAGTATTTTTCTTTTAGAGCTACTTTCAGAAGACACAGCCCACTGTATAGATGAGAATATTAACCTCAGAAAAGTCGAGTATATTATTTGAGGTGTCACAGTTGAACAATGGAAAAATTGAAATTATCTTTGGAGTATATGATGAGTGAAAGTTATCTTTTTAACTATCAAAAACGTAGACCTTTGATATTTAGGTATTATTAGTAGTATTTGGTATAATATGTGCCCGCCAGCCCCGTGCATTATCACTACTGTTTTCAT
Organism: Phyllotis vaccarum; assembly: GCA_033318265.1. Classification (NCBI taxonomy): domain Eukaryota; kingdom Metazoa; phylum Chordata; class Mammalia; order Rodentia; family Cricetidae; genus Phyllotis; species Phyllotis vaccarum. Next base: position 61,501,746 of record JARWLC010000002.1, read on the forward strand.
ATTATGTGGAATGCTTTTAAGAATAAAGTACTTAGAGACCCCTGGCTCTGATTTTGGGATAGTATATGATGTCTTTACTAACTGCTAACCCAGAGCCCAGCTTCTGTTAAATTATCTGCAAACATCTGATTTTGAAATGATTATTCATTTGCAATCAATAAATAACTTTTGATGAATTAAATAAAATTAAATAAGTGAATAATGTCATGCTCTACCTTAGGTAATTATGAAGTTGGCATATTGAACTCTAAAGTGAGGCCTTTCAGATTCACAAAACACAGCTATAGTGTTGAAAAGGTGAAGCATGTGACTTGGGGTGAGAACCCTGATCATCAGCCAGCCACTGCTACGGTCCCCCATAACCTCTACTACTTCTGAGCAGTAGACTCTTTGGATCATGGCTTCTCAAAATACTGGTATGAGAAACAGACAGACCTGAGTTTTCCTTATCATTTTCCCATCATTAGTACAATTTTCTTTTGGCCAAAACCACCTACTTTCCTTAAATCACAGTTTCCTTATCCTTAAAACTTGGGAATATATGGTCTATCTTCTAAGATTCTGGAAAGGATTAAAAATAAAGCACTTGAAGGCCAAGCGTGCAAGCAGGATTAGTTTATTTTTCCTATTTCTAAATTATGATCAGTGCACATATGTTGTTAAGCAGAGCAATGGGCTCTATACAAACCTAGCCACTTATGCTTTGAGCACCCATTGTCCTATGTTATGCTGTTTACTGATTATGCAATATGAAAAAAAAATTAGTGTTGTGAGTTACCGTATCTTGAGAGTCAATGAATAAGCAAACTGATAAAATTTATAAAAGCTATGAGTGGGAGAAGCCAAGACTCTATTAGAGAACAGGGTGACCTACTTTGGAATAGGTGCTTAGAGATGGCTTCTCTGAGGAGGTGAAATTTCAGCTAAAACTGAGAAGTCAGTGATTAAGAAGGGGTAAAATATTTTTCCAAGCAGGGGACTCAACAGCTACAAAGAAATAAGATTAGGGTGTCTTTCAAACCCAGTCCCCCGCCTACGCTCACACAGACTCTACCATTCCCCAAATAACATTCCTTTATGTTCCTTTATGACTCAAGAGCCTTTCTCCCGTTTCTCCATCAGAATAGCATCCTCTGAATGTTACATCTCAAACACTCCTTAATTTGTGTTCCCAAAGCAGCTCTAGTCTCTCTTCCAGGATCTCCCCAAATGTTTGTGTTTAACTTTGGAACAACGTGTGACAATGAGTGCATAGTAGTTGCTCTTTAGCCGTATGCTATGTTATGGGCTGTGCCAAATATTTGATCAGAATCACTGTATTCAATTTTCTTTATTTTTTGGAACCCTCATGAGATGGGGACTGTTTTGATCATTCTTATTTTACAAAAATTAAAGCTGAAAGTTCAGTCACAGGACCTGACTCCCAGGCACAGAGCATGGATTGGAATTCCACCCAAATATTAAGTCTTTCTACTATGACAAAACACTATTACTATATAAGTACATAAAATATTATCTGTACATACACAGTTTTTTTTTTCCCTCTTAGACCCAGAAATGCTTGCGGGTGAGGTGTGGGGCAATTAATCAGTGTTTTCTTAGAACACAGAAAAAATCCTTGGCACAGAGAGTTAACTGTTGGAAAAGAATGTCCAGGACATTATACATCCTGACTGATGAAGACAAAAATCACAAAACATGTAAACAGGTCTGTCCCTTCAGCTTTCAGGCACCTATATCACAGCCTGTACTGTGGCCTCTGCTGATCTGATTTGTGCTAAGATTGACAACCTAGGTCCCTTGCCTTCAGTCCTGTTAATGACATTAGCATCTAGTCAATAATGCTCAGCATTTCATTTTACCACCTTAATTAACAAATTCAATTTATTCAAACCACTGTGAAAACAAATTAAAAGCTCAAGAATGGGGCCTCTGGAAGGGAGGGAACACAGGGACTCTGCACAGATTAGGCTGGGTGTTGATCTACTCTATGAAGCTTTCAGAGATGGACACGTGTTCTTCAACAATCTTCCTATAGAAAAAAAACAAACCAAAACCAAACCAAACAAAACCTTCAGTGGTACATCAAGTCCAGACAAACTGGTTTCTTCATCTTTTAGGTCTGTCTTGTCCCTTTCTATATTGGCAAGTGACTGTCCCACCTGCTCTTCACATTGGTTCTCATTTGTCAAAGGGCTGTTTTGGTTGAATGTAAATTTAACAATAACATGACCTCCTAGCCCAGTGCTTCTCCACTAGGGGATATTTTAGTTCAAAGGAGACACAACAGTACCTGAGGATATTTTTAGTTGTCACCGCTAAAGGAAGGATGCTACTTGTGTCTAGTGAGAGACCCTGGTCCTGCAAAACATCTTGCACTGTGCAGAGCAATACTGTTCACCAAGAAATTATCTGGCCCCAAATGGCAGTGGTGTTAGGTCTTCAAAACTGCTTCTCATTTTCTAAAATTTCCGAGCACCCTGTTTGATAACTGGGATGCCCTACAAGGTAAACAGTATGGAGACTAATAAGAATTGAGGAAATTGCTCAAAGTACACCTTTGGTAAGCAGTGGTGAAGTCATCATAATAAGATGTTTTTACCACGTCTGGCCGAAGTGTGACTTTCTTCATCATGCCACAAGAAGCCAGATGCTGATCAGAGTATTCACTCTACTTACTCGTACAATAGGCAATCTCTGACCTGGTAAAAATCGTCTGTGATGAGTGAACCTGAAAAACTTCTCCTCCTCAACTCTTAGTTCTTACTTCCAATGACTGCCAATAGCCTTCTTGGAAGAAAGCATTAGACACTGAAAATATCACTTGGCTCATACTCATTGGTTATTCAATTCTCAAATTAAATTATCCTTTCTATCTTAGAATCTAAGATAAGTGACCAAAATCAAAGTGACACAGAAGTCTGTGGTGTGCAAAAATCAAACCCAATGTTTAAGGCAGAAATACTTTGGCTAAATACATAAACATTTTATGAATTGAGGCAGGATCAGTAGGGGAAGGAAGAAGGAAGGGAGGGAGGAGGTAGAGGAGCAGATGGAAGTTACTACAGAAGATTCATAGAAGTTTCAGGAAGAACAGTCCAAAATGAAAGAAATTCCATGCAGCAAGATGAAGCTTCCCTAGATGCTGAACATCAGCAAGTGGGGCTTTCTCCCAAAATAGCCAATGTTAGATGCTCTGGAAGCTTGGGTGTATGACCCAGATTAAGGGCTCTGTGTATGAATCAAAAGAGATGGGTCACTACTTTGGAGTTCAAGGTGTTCACTGTGGGATGCTCTTGAAGCAAGATAATAAAGATGACACTTCATGGGGTATCCTGTTCTGAGTACATTTCCTCTGATAGGATGGAGACTTGGTGTTTCATTTTCATTTGAGTAGGTCAAAAATTTCCAGCTCTGATGATAATGGGCCATGATGCACAGAAGTAAAGCCTCCCCCAACACCCGCCCTGCCCGTCGTTTCCCAGGCAGACAGCTATTTTGTATGACAGGATGTAAAAACCTGGGATACTGTACAAACACTTGGGATACTTGAGATCACTGGAACTATGGAAGGGAGAGAAGCATTGTAATAAATAAGACAGATAAGAGCACTGATATTCAGAAATACAGAAATAGCCTTCTTCCATTAACCGTGTAAAGACTTATGCGTTCCTATTGTCTATCTCATCTTTGAAACAATAGATGTTTTATTCTGCCACTTTTCCAAATGGAACTCAAGGAAGGTAAGTCACTTCCTCAAAGCTGTATACCTAGTTGGCAGCAGAGCTGAATTAAAAGCCGGTTCTGTCTGAGTCTGAATAACAAGTATTACCAATCTACAATGGAAAAGCCCCACGAGGAAAATAAGAGGAATGAGAAGGGCCCGGATTCCTTGTCCCTGAAAGTGTCAGTGGAGACTGACACTAACAAAAGTCTATTTCAAAATAAAGGAATTATAGATATGCTCACACGGGGAGGCATCACAGTTGTCTTGAGGAGCCCAAGGCCCTTATTCTTTGACCATAGAAAACAAATCTATCAGGGAAAGAATATCTACATTTTCTTTCTTTTTTTTTTTCTTTTAAATTATGTCTTGTTTCATGGTTTCGCTTCAGAGATTTAAAGATGTTTTTGCTTATTTGAAGACCTTCATTTTCTTAGAGAAGATAATAAATGGGCTGTGATGGAGCCACAGTGAAAAAAAACATGGCTTTAGAGCTCGATTGGCCTAGATTTGAGATCTGAATCCAAGTCTTCCTAATTTAGTAACTGGAGGCACATGACTTAATTTCCCAAATTATTAGGTTCCTCCCCTGGTTAAAGGAGTAACAAGAAAAACAATGAAAATGTGCCTGTGATGATTTGAGGAGATACAATTTGGGCATGTGATTGAGAGTACTATCCACATAGAAGGAGATGCATAAATATGCCATCCTGATGCTCACATTCGTAAGCCCTTATCTTCTGTTCCAGTTCAATACTGTATTGATAGATCTTAGAACAAGCTGAAGGGGCTCAGCACTTAAGTGGCTCACCAGCACTCACACTGGTGGAGCAAAATCATTGGAAGCCCCAGTTCCAGGGCATTCAATTCCCTCTTCTCTGGTCTCTTTGGGCACCTGTATGAATGTGGTACCATAAACACACATAGGCATGCACACATATACAGTACGTGAATCAATCCTTAAAAGCCTACCACACAGTGAGTACCCAACAAAGAGACTTTGATAAGGAGGTAGACGAGTGTCAGGGAGGAAAATATTTTATAGTCAACTCAAAGCTAAATCTCATGGCTATCACATCTTCACTACTGTGGGATTCTAGTAAATTCCTTTCCTTCTTTCAGCATTCATTTCCATGTGGATGAAATGGAGCAAATACTAATTTACATGGCTTTTGTAAGAATGGAAAGCCACATGCATAAAGTACCCACTCACTCTAAACCTAGTATTAGACTGTGTTAGCTATGAATGCTTCAACTGGAGATTTCACCTATGCTTACTCACTTTAAATGAATGATACCAGTATCATCTTTGCCCTTTCTCGATTATTTTCTTTGCTTATGGAGAAAAAAAAATGCAAAAATGTGGCAGTATTCTTACCTTTGCAACTCTGGGGTCTTCAGGCAACTCTGAGTCTCAGGTTTACCTTTGTATCATTGACACAGCCACATGCTACATGCAACACTGTGTCAGAGCTAAGTCCATGGCAAACACTCTTCTTGTGGAACTTACATTTTAATGGCATAGAGGCAGCTATCAGAAGCTTCAAGTGTTTCAATCATATATGCTTTCGTCCCTGAGAATGAAGTTTATAAGCTCATGCCAAAGGGATATTTTGAGCAACACAGATAAAATTTTTGTTGATGTAACAATGTTTGAGACCTCAAGACCCAGGTGACTACTGAAAGATATTTTCAGTTTCATCAAAAGCATTTGACTCTCTTGGGCCCTTATACACCCACAAACACTACCACTGAGGCATGTGCCAAATCACACTTAGTAACATTTTCTTAGCAATGTTCCAGGCATTTTGCCATATGACAGAGCCATGGAGATGACTAAGGCATGGTCTCCACTCTTCTGCGACTGCTTCTGCAGCTCATAGTCTAGCCAAAGTGACAGAGCTGGAGACAAACAGGCAGCAACACATGGTTATAGATACAGGGAAGGCAGGGGCGCTCAGGCACCTGAGGTGGCAGTCATATGTACCCCTCCTAGGCCTGACTGTTTCTGCAGCTCTCTCATTTCTTGTCTCCAAGGGATTTTAAAATCTCCAGCCTTCACCTTTCTGTTTGGCCAAACATGTTCTTGCAGAAGTTAAGAAATTCATTTAAAGTGAGGTAAGCAGCTGTCATTGTTACCACCGGAGAAGCAGAACAAGGAACAGGTAGCTGACACACAATTCTTTGATTTCTCTTTCTTTCCTTTCTTTATATAGGAGAGGGTGTTTTATTTGTTGTTGTTCCATATTTTTTTTCTTTTTTATCTTTTTATTTAAAAAGATTTTTTCCCCCATACTCGCCATTGCTGCCCCTCCCTCCGCTCCTTCTAGTCCTCCCTCAGCCTCCTCCATACCCCATCCTCCAATCCATTTCCCAGGGAGGGCGAGGAATCCCAAGTGAGTCAGTTTGGCATATCCAGCTGAGGTAGGTGCGAGTCGATTTCTTTATACCACATGGTCTAACTCTACCAAATAGGTCTAGGGAAGAGGGAGCCCTCTGACTTTAGGCTAGTTCTAGCTCTAATCCAAGCCATGTAACCTAAAAAACCCACCTTTCTCATAAGGTTGGAGAGCAATGTCCAGGGTAGTGCCCTACTAAGGTTTGTAAGAGGTGATGTCATCACTCCTTCCCTGTTGTGGGATATCTTTATTTTAGTCTGACACTCCCAAGATTGACAATAAAGTTTACTTTGAATCGGAGGGCAGAGATAGCTACTTAGCTGACCAAAATTAGTCATATAGGTTTAGGAGTATGAATGACATAGAGACACATAGGAAGTAACTGAGTAGAGCTTAGAAAGATTCTCTAGGCCCCTTTGGACTGAGAAGAGAGAGGAAGTCGTGCTTGGTTCTCTGATCATTCAGGTTCCTGAGTTTTTATTAATAAAAAATAATTAGATAATGTGACACTCACTGTGCCCCTCTCCCCACGCTCTCTCCTTCCCCTAGATCACAAAGCAGCTGCTAGTCCCTAGTTGGTGGAGCAGCAGCCAGAGTCAGCACTGCAGCTGGATTTCCCTCCCATCCCCCAGATTCTCCACATGAACCTGGGGCTTTCCTTTACAGTCTCTCCACAGAAGCCTACACTGCCACCTCTCCCTGGCCCCAAATACCACAGTCAGTTGGGCCTCAAAGGCTGCCAGAGTCAGCCAACCACTGTCACTGGGCTCCATTATTTAGGAGTCCCCAGGCCCTTGCTTCCAGCTGCATGGGCTTCTTCCCCATGTCCCACTGTATCTAACCTTTAGTTGGCTCACTCCTTCTCCCTGTGACTTGCGGATTTCCCCTGGGTGCCTTACTCAGGCCACTGCCACACTAGGCTGGCTGCCTCGACACCTACTGGGCTTTTACTGCTGCAGCCACAGTATACACTCTGAGCCTCAGCGACATCTCTGAAGCTGCAGCTGTCCTCAGCCAAGCCATGCACTGCCTATGTTATCTGCCATGTGACGCGGTGACAGTTAGCCATACACTCTGCTGTCACTGTCAGCAGATCTGGTGAGACACCTGGGAATTCTTAAAAAGAGAATTTTTTTTTTTTTTAAATATTTTGCCCACATTAAGAATGGGAACACTATTACAATGCAGGGAGTTAGGTCTCTGTATGGTTCCATAATAGATTGTTTGAAAATGAAAAAAAAATGTAAGGATAATTAACTTAGTTGGAATTGACATAATGTCAATTTTTATCATTATCAGTTTGGTAATTTATATTTTATTTTTTTAAAAGTTGTTTGATATTGGTGCCAAGTACAAAAACAGACTGATAAGAGAGAAAAAAACCTACTAATGAAACTAAGAAAGCTGTTCAAATACAGACAATGGGGTTTAAAGCAGAACCTACAGTACCACTGCATTATGAAATTGAAGAGAGATGTCCCAAGGTTATTAGAAAACCAACCTTAACTTATAAATTTACCATTCAAGAATGATGCTATACATCTAGATGCTATGCACCACTAGATGCTATGCAACTGCAAGGCTATTCAGAAGTTAACTGGAATCCCACAGAAATGTGAGATTTGAAGAGATTTAAGGAAGCATTAATTTCATATGGTATGTATCAACCTTTTGTGAAGCAAATATTAAATCCATGAGCAACTTGGAGAACTATATATTTCACAAGTTTAAAATTATTTAGCTACAGCAATATTGAAAGATGGTTCTCTGTTACAATGGAAAACATGGTGAAAAGGAGAAGTTGTGATCATAGAATACTAAAGTATGGCTATTGGTATTGAAATTTTCCAAGAAGAGCTCCTCAGTGAAGACCAATATGCTGATTTGCAAAGACAGGTTACATTTGATAATCATATCTTAACTCTATGCTATATAGCAGTTTTGAATGCTTGTGACAGGGTTGAAGAATCAGAAGAAGAGTAAGAAAAGAGAACTGAGTCATTTACTAAAATTATACAATGCCCAAAAGAAGCCTTCACTGTTTATTTATTTATTTATTTTACAAAGATTGACTCCAGCTATAAATAGGATGATATTAATAGTTAGAAAAATATTAATTGAATCTTTGGCTTTAGAATGCTAATTCAGAATGGAAAAGGGTGATTATGACTTTGAAGGCAAGATTAATACCAATAGAGAATGAGTTGGAAATACAGCTGATATTGGATCTCACATGTATGATAATAGTTGGATAGGAGATATGATTTCTCAAAATATCAAACTAAACAATAGGTCATATTATGTTTCAATTATGGCAAACAAGGTCATCTGAAAAGGGACTGTAGGCAAAGCATTCCTAGAAACATTGTTTTCTGTTTTTGTTTGTTTTCTATAGATAATCCAAACTGGAATATGCAGAAGGTGTGGTAAAGGCCAACATTGGATTAACGAATGCAGATCAACATGGGATATGCAACGTAACACTTTGCCACTGTGAAATGCTTAGGAGGCCTAAGATGTTTCTAAACAAACCATGTCAAATTTAGTTCAATCATTTTCCGTCATCATTGGGGAAACTGCTCCGCAGAGCAATGAAAAGACTTAATGCCTGTTTTTTAAAAACCATATGATGTGGATGTGTTCAGTAGATAAAACAAAATATTCAGGAAAGACCATAAAACAAGTATTTCAGCAAACTTCTATAAACAATCAACAACCAAAGCTAAAAATACTAATAGATGGCATTTTGATTGAAGGTTTACAATTATAGACACAGGTACAGATATAATGATAATGTCACCAAAATCTTGGCATCAGATTGGCCTCTTCAGGAGGTAAATGTTCAGCTTCTTGGGATTGGAACTCTATCTCAGGTAAAACAAAGTGAAAGATGGCTTGTGTATAGGGCCTGAAGGAAATATAGGAAAATTAATGCCATATGTAGCTAACATAGCAATAAATTTGGGGGGGGGACATAATTTGTTATACAGAAACAAACCATAAACTAAGCTTATGGGAAAAATATTAAATGGCATTATCAAGAACAGTCAGTCACCAACTGTTCAGGTTGTACATATGTAGGGTACAAAACTGATGATCTTTCAAAGGTACCAACAACCCTACCTTTAAAATGTTTAACTGACAAACCTGTTTGGATTGAACAATGACCTTTGACATCAGAAAAATTATAGGCATTAGAACAACTAAAACAGGAGCAGCTCAACATACTGAAGAATTTCCTAGTCCTTGAAATTATCCTATATTTGTCCTTAAAAAGAAATCTGGAAAATAAAAAGTGCTAACAGATATAAGAGTTATTCATAAGGTGATCTAGACAATAGGCTCTTTACAGCCTGGAATTCTCTTGTCTTCTTTATTACCTAAAGGATGGTCTATCATAGTGATTGATTAAAAGACTGATTTTTTAAAAACTATATCTTTACAAGAACAGGATAGGGAAGAAAATGCCTTCATAGTACCTACTTATAATAATAATTACCAGATTATTAAAATGTACCAGTGGAAAGTTATTCCACAGGGATGCTAAAAAGCCCTACCTAATGAAAATATTTTGTTCAATAGCCTTTGGAAATAATTTGTAAACAGTTTTCTCAATCCATAATTTATCAATTTATGGATATCTTACAATCTGATTCAGACTCAGATACTTTAGAAAAAAATATCTGAAGAAGCAAAGAAAATTTTGCCTTGTTGGCAATTACAAATTGCTCCTGAAAAAATGCAGAGAGGAAATCATATTAATTACCTAGGATATAAAATAAGTTTACAAAAAATTCAACCACAGAAAGTACAATGCAGGAGAGATCAATTATGAACTCTTAATGATTTTTAAAAATTTCTTGGAGATATTAGCTGGTCATAACTTATAATTGGATTGACAAATCAAGAACTAAGCAATTTATTTTAATCCTTACAAGGCTATGAAGAATAATATAGGTCAAGAAAATTATCAGTTGATGTTGAAAGACAATTGGCTTTGGTAGAGAGATTTACAGAATGTACATGTCAATCACTTAAATCCAGAGCTTTATTGTATTGTGGTTCTTTTACTACCTTCTACTCATTCTTTTCTTGGAATTCTAATGAAGAAAGAAGATATTATTTTAGAATATATATTTACCACACAAACAGAGTAAATTTTAAAGACCTATGTGAAAAGTTTTCTGAATTCATTCTGAAAGGAAAATTGAGAAAGGAACAAACCCAGTAGATATTGTGGTACCTCTTACTAATGCTGGAATTTTCTCATAATGGTCAGAAAATAAACATTGACAAAGAACCTATAGTAATTTTTTGGTAGAGATTAGCAACAAATATCTGTAAAACAAGAGACTTCAGTTTATAAAAAGAACTAATTGAGGTTCTTCCTCACATTGTATGAGAAACCCTAACTTCTGGAGCTCCTACATTCTATACTGATGCAAAAAAATCAGGAAAAGCAGGTTATAAGGTAGGAAATTTAATCAAAGTAACGCAAAGCCCCTATGATTCTGTTTAACCATCAGAATTATATGTGATGCTCATCATAATAGATTTTCCCAAACATCTTATTATAGTTACTGACTCTCAATAAGCAGAAAGAGTTGTTTTACATATTGAAATACTGAACTTATTCCAGATGATTTCAAATTAACTTTGCTATTTATTTAATTATAAGAAATAATCAAAACAAATTATCCCTTGTATATAAGTTCCCTACTAGGCCCTCTATCACAAGGCAATGATGAAATTGGTCATTTATTGCTAGGAAATGTACTAGAAGCCCCAAATTTGCATACGAAACACCATCTTAAGAGTAAGGATTTGAAGAAATATTTTTTATATCACTTGGCAACAAGCCAAAGAATTTATTACAAAATATCCTACTTGCTCTTTGTATAACCAAACTCTGTTACTGTAGGAAGTAACCCAGAGGGAACATAACAAATAAAATTTGATAAATGTATATGTCTCATTTTTTCAGAGTTTGGAAAATGAAAGTATTTATATTATACCACAGATACATATTCAGGATTTTAATGGGTAACTGCTTTAAGTTCTGAAAAGATTGATTAAAATACTGTTTGGGCCATGGCAGGCACCATAGAAAGTGTAGGCAGGGAAATCAGAGCATAGGTAGGAGAAGGGCAGAGTCACACACAGATCAAGCCAGAAGCTCAAAGAAGAAACATGCAAGGAACACAGTTGAGCCATGGGCCACATGGCAGACAGATTAATGAAAATGGGCTGAGTTAAGATGAAGGAGCTAGCTAGCAATGTGCCTGAGCCATAGGCCAAACAGCACGAAGCTAATATAAATTTCTGAGTCGCTTTGGGGAGCCAGTGGCTAAGAGGTCTGGGATGGCAGGTCTGTGGGTCTTGACCTCTGGCAGGATAGAGGAAGAAACCCATTGTAACATGCATCTAAGATGACAAACACCACCCAAAGATGAGCTTTGGACTACAAAGTCATGACAACTTTAGGGTGGCCAGCTGAGATGGTGCAGCTGCATGAACTGCTACAGGTAAGACTTTGGATAAGCCCGACACTTTTTCAACACATCAAGACTGCACAACAACTACCTCTCCCAGGATGTGACCATTATCTCAATTTCCTCAGTTGCCATCACCCCAAGATAGCAAGAAGTAATTTTAAGATCATGACACCCACATTCCCAAAATTTGTGGTGAATGGTTTTTGGTAGATCCATAGATTATGTATGTTTATCATAGTTTAGAGAGGTTGGTTGCAAGTTATTATTGGTCATAGTCAGGGAAGAAACTATGCAAAATGATTATATTCAGGGGTCTCATTCTGAAAAAGCAGGATATAAGAATAATAGGATAAAAGAGTAGATTATTGAATCTAATTTTAAACTAAAAAAGCAACTACTAGCTGTGGAAGATTGTATTGTTTCATTGTAAATAATCGTCCCACCCACTGGTTTAATAAAAAGCGCTGATTGGCCAAAGGCAGGCAGGAAGTGTGGGTGGGGCTACCAGACTAAGAAAACTCTGAGAAGAGGAAACACAGAGCAGAATGCCAGAGAGAAGCCAGAAGAAGCAGAGGATGACCATGCTGCTGTGAGAAAAGGTACAGAGCCCCATGGCTGAACAGGATGAATCATGGGTTAGATGAAGGGTAGAGAGCTAGCAAGTTATAAGCCTGGGCCTTAGACCGATCAGCCTAAAACTATTGAAAGCATCTGTGTGTCTCTGTGAGACTGTGGGACTGCCGGACTGCGGGTCTTCGGGTCTAAACCTTGAGGTTAGGCCCGAAAGTCCGGGCCAGAAACCTCCTACTACAACTAGCCTTAAATGTTTTACACTGTTATGAATTTTTGTATATTAATTCAAATTTAAGGTAATATTTATTAGTCTGTAAATATATTTCTACTTTAAGGTATTGTGTCTATGCAGCTCATTTTTAAATGTAATATAAAGTTCTAGCACTTTAAAGACTATATGGCAAACTGTTTAAGATAAATAAAATTATAAGTTTGTAGTTATTCATCTATATCAATCATATTTGTGGTTATGTTGGATATATTTTCAAGGTCAAAGACATATATTTTAGAAAGACAGATGGTCTTCAAACATTTCAGAGACCTATAGAATATGGTATTTAAGTAGTTTTGGGTGACAATACACATTAGAATAGAAAGTAAGTTAGGTAAAAAACCTTGGACTCACCAAGATAGGGTAGATAATGGAGTATTTTCTCTGAATTTATCAAATGAAAATGGGCTGGTCATTGTGAATATAATTCTCACGTGATAATTGTTCCTATTGTATGTAGTTTTACTGTATTAGAGTTAAAGCCTTCTCTTTTTATTAAAAGAAAAGGGGTGAATTGTGAGATATTTTGGTTGCACTCTGACAGTCCCAAGACTGGCAATAAAATTTTTCTTTGAATCAGAGGGTAGAGCTAGCTACTAGCTAACCAAAATTAGCTATAGGGGTTTTGGAGGACCAAAGGTATATGTGGAGACACTGGAAGTAGTAGGGTGGGGATTAGAAAGATACTCAGCCCCTTTGAGTCAAGGAAAGAGAGGGAGAGAGAGGAGGCCACTAGTCACTTTTCTGCCACTTTTCTGATCATTCGGGATCTTACCCTGATATCCAACTCTCGAGTTTTTTTTTTTATTGAGAAACAATAATTAGATAAATGCTTCATTTCCCCTGCATCATAAATATCACTAGATGTGTAGGGGTACAGAAAGCAAATAAAATGACCCCAGGTTCAGATTGTCATACTATTAATGGTGACATTGGTGACATTTACAAATAGTATGAAAAAGTTTTATGTTACTACAACAAAATATCTGAGTCTAGGTCAATTATGAAGGCTATTTATGTAGGTTATAGTACTGAAGGCTGGGAGTACTTAGTCAGGGACTTGTGCTGTGTCACAGTGGTTAAAAAGTAGAAGGCCAGCTATGTGCATGTAGAAGAGGCAAAGCATGAAGAGCAGCCTTGCTCTATCGCATTCTATGCTCATGATAACTAGTCTATTCCTTGTGGAAGTCATTAATTGATTAATTACTCTTAGGGACAAAATCACCACTTAAAGGTCCCATCTCTTGTAATAAAGGAATTAAAGTTTCATATGACTCCAGTTTAATAACAGCATCCCCAAAGTGAGATGTTCAGCATCTCAGGATAATGCACCAGCTCAAGGGTTTTTGTACAGCATGTTTTGTAAACAGACAGGTATGCAAGCTTTGTTAGACCTTCAGAATTCTACAGAAGTAGTTTGGGCCTTAAGATCACATCACAAAATTGAAAACATTACTTCTTTCATAAGTTTGGAAATGTTAAATATGAACAGGTAAGATATTTTATGAAAGTGTTTTGCTCTGTCCTGGTAAATACACAGTCAATATGGAAAAACAAAATCTCCTCACTTTTTAGTAAAACCTGATCCTCAACTCTGTATTGCTATGAGTTTCCCACATGAACCACTTTTATTTGCTATGCACAGGCAACAAGAAGAGTCAACACTTTAGTATGGTTAATCGAGGCATCTGGAACTGGTCATCCCCATTCAGCTCTCCTTAATACTAGCTCTGTTATCTTATAAAGGTACATTACTTTCAGGCTTTCAGTTCCTCATCTGCCCAAATGCAATGCTTAGTATGTATAAAATAATTAGGGCCGTACTTGGCACACAATGTGTATTGAATAAATAAGTATGTGAACAAATATTCCTGTGATATTCCTTCCATGCTGCTCTGCCCACAAGGAAGATTCCTTTTCCCTACTGAAATGGAGTCCTCCACAGGCAACCTAAGACTTACCTTTGTCATATCCTTTGCCATTCTGCAATGTTTCAGAAGTTATTTCTTTCAGCTAGTAAAGTTGTCTGACTTAGGCACTGTGCTCTATTATTTATTCTGCAGTCCTTATCACACTGTGAAGTGCATGTTAAATGCTCCTGAGCATCCAAACATGTCCTAGAATAGGGCATGGAGCTGGGTCAATATACTGTGATCCATGAGCTATTTAGTAAATATTTGCTCAATGGATATATGAATTAACAGATATACTTCTAAAATAAATTGTGCATGGAAGTTATAGATGTTCACATTACTCAGTTTGACCAAGAAATCGGATACAGGAGAGCAACATTCCATCCTATCTTAGATTTGCCTCCTCAGGAACAGGCCCTTGAGCAGTTTGTCTGCTCCTCCTACCTTGGTTTTCCCATTGGCAAGATAAGGTAAGCTGAACGAGATAAAAGCAGGGATCCCTCTCTAAGTCTGGGTTTCCTGTCAGAATGCAAAATATAACAGTATATTCTGTTATATCTACCAGCACTAGCTGTCAGACTATGCCAGTGTTTAGAGGCTCCAAAAAATGCCATCTATTCTCTCTTGGAAACACTCACAGAGGAGCAGAGAACACAGACTCATAATAACCTGATGGTTATTGGGAAAGAGGAGAGGAAGGACCTGATAGCTTCAGGGCTGAGAAACTCTGTGAGGGTAACCTGTAGGGCACAGGGAGCTTGGTCTACAGAGAACTGGGGAGGAGGGACAGGCCTGCACTAGAGTCCCAGGGCACAGGGGCAGCACTTGAACAGAGAGGCTCCCTCGCTTAGAACATCTTTGCCTTTTTCTGCTTCTTTTCTTTCTCACTGATCCCTCCTCTTCCTCATCCTAGGATGAACTTATCTCCCATCAGCACCTTCCACATCCACTCCTCTCTTCTTCCCTCCACCCAGTTAACACATTCATTATTTGGGCTCTCACTGACAAGTTAGTTTCCCAGGAAAGCATTCCTTGATGCCTCATGTTAGGGTGGGTCTCTTGACAGCCATTCTTCTGTTCCATCACATCTAAAAATATTTTTGGTGTGTTCTAAGGCTCTATGATTTTGCACTTAATGAGTAAAGGTCTCACAAGGGACAAAGACTCTTACACATTGTTTTATCTCCAGTAGAATTGAATTTCAGTAGATACTGGCTGCACAAACAGAATCCTAATAAATGCTGGCAGAATGAACAATTATAGGAACAAGATAAGGTACTTCCACCTTTTCCTTTATCCATTCCATTAATGAGGTTTGTTTACACCTTCTATTGACTCTTAGGTTGCCTATCTCCCTCCCTCCCTCCCTCCCTCCCTCCCTCCCTCCCTCCCTCCCTCCCTCCCTCCCTCCCTTCCTTTCCATTTTTTTTTTGACAAGAACCTCAACGGAACCCTTAAATCATCAAGTGCTCAAAACAAGTTAATAAAAGACTAAAGAAATATTCTCCTATATGTCTCACTGCATTTATGCATAAAATTCTTTCCTAGCCCTCAAAGCATTCCAGCTTCCCATGGACACTCACTAGGTAGGCCAGACCCCACCCACTCTTTCCAGAGGAGTCCCATGGGGGGTGGGGGGAGGAACATGTCTGAATAATCATCTCACATTAAAGTATATATGAAACAATGAACTTTAAACTCTCCTCTCTCTTCCTTTCCCCGTCTCTTTGACTTTCCTTCCCTCCTTCTTTCTCTTCTTTTTGCTCCCACTTTTTGCTATTAAATCCAGGTCAAGTGGATACAACAAACATTGAGATAAAGATGAAGTCTCTTTGTGAACACCATTCCACAAACCACAGCTGTCCTTATCTTTTCACACAGGCTGCAAACCAGGTCCTTAGAGACTGGACCATCTCTTTTTACTTACAGACGCACAAAGAATTTGGACAGGGCAAAAAGCTTGTTTAAGGCCCACAATTAAGCATGTTAGTAATGTAAATGGGACTACATATGATCCCTCTTGTCTCCACATTGGCCAATTTTTTAGCTCCTTGGCCGTCAGCATTTCAGGTTCAGGATGGCTGCCCTCTATTTGCTCTTGGTGAGCCTGGAGTCCCATGACAGCCTGCTTGCCCCAGCTGCCCTCTCTGAGTACAGTCACTCTGTAGGTAGTTCTGCTTCCTTTCACTGATTCATGCTTGCACCATCTGCTTTTAGACTTCTTTAGAAAATATCAGCATTTCTGCTGTTCCCTGAGCTCTGCCATGTCCCCCTCCCCTGTTAACAGGGCCCATAAACATCTGCTTTAACTAACTTAACCTTCATCTCCAGTCATGATTTTCTGAAATCTGAACACTGTATTTTTCACATTAAAAAACTACCTTAGAGATTGTATTTATTTTTATTTTATGTGTATAGGTGTTTTACCTGAATGTCTGTGCATCGCATATTATGTGGTGCCCACAGAGGATACAAGAGGCCAGAAAAGGGATTGAGATCGCCCGGGATTGGAGTTGTATATAGATGGTGGTAGGTTGTCATGTGGATTCTTGGGCTTGAGTCTGGATGCTCTAGAACACTCATTCCTCTTAACTGCTAGTCCATCATTCCTGCCCCTGACCTACTAGTTTCAGAGAGTCGCATGTCTCCAAGAGAAATGGTGAGGGAACAGCCCTTTCTAAGGAATCTCTGTGAAATCATCCACACCTTTATATAAGTGGAGTTTGGTTTACTAATAGCTCTGTGACAATGGGTATGTTTAAAGAAAACCTGTATAGGCAAGGAAGAACAGTTAAGGAAGTGGAAGGCACTGTTTGAGTCCTTGTAACTGATAAAAAGAGATATAGACATGAAGGACAGAGAAAGAAAGGGGCCTGCGTGGATGAGAGTGGGAGTCTGGGAACAAGGGCAGTGATATGAACTGAGAAATATACATGTATGTACACACACATGTACGTATATGGCCTCTTCATATATTATATGAAATTTCTGTCTGGACTCCCATATGCTATGTTTTACAAAAGAAGTTTGTTTGTTTGTTTGTTTGTTTATTTGTGTGTGTGCGCGAGCCGTGTGCATGGGTGTGTGTATGTGTGTTGGGACAAGGTCTCTTGCTTCCAGCGGGAAGAGGGAGGAACACCATGGGCTGAAATTTTACTCCTTAGGAAATCTAGTAAGACTGTGGGTGCTGTGCAGTAGTTAAGACTGGTTTGTGTCCCTGGTACTTGTCAAGATAATAGATGCTGAGCAGGTATGGTAAACACAGTAGGTGGGTTATATGATTTCAACTCCCAGGCAGGGCCTATAGAGGGTGGATCGCCAGAAAAGAGGAAACAGGAGCAGTGGCAGCAAGGGAAATGGGACATATTGCAAAGAAGGACCAGTGCTCCATCTACATCCTTGTAAGGTCCCAGCTGGGATCGGCCTGGCTTAAATGATGGGAATAAGGAAAAAGGAAAACAAAATCTGAGTTTTGATAGCAGTCTGGGGTTAGATAATTTTAATTAATAAATTGAGTTTGTTTTTGCTAATTAAGGTGATTTAAAGGCTTCCTATTACTTGAAAAATTTCCTCCAGGGAAAGTTTCTGACCCTAAATAGAACGGAAACACTGGTGGGAGACAAAAATAAAGCTGGTTTTATGAACATCCGGACTCTGAGTCTGAATGTTATACTGATGAGTTATTGGCTACACACAAAGCAACACATTTAACCCTCAAGAAAAGCAATGTTATTGTTCCTATTTTAATAAATGTGGAACCTAAGACAAGAAGATTAAGTAACTTGCCCAGGGTCACCAAGTAGACAAACATAAGTACTGTTTAAACAGTATGTCTGTGAGTGGGAATATTTGATCCTTAGCTCTGTCTTCAGAGTTCTTCAGGAACAACAGAAACATTACCCAAGTTATGCTTTCAGAGCACTCTTGTAAATGAGTGTTTGGGAAAGGTTCTCTCTCTCTTTCTCTCCCTCTCCTGCTCTCTCTGTCTGTCTGTCTCTGTCTGTCTGTCTCTCTCCCTTTCTCCTGCTTTCAAACAAGCCAGCCTGGACCCAATGACATAATCAAGGATTCATTAGTATCCATCTCAGAAATATCAGCTCATTCCTCTGCTCTCCTGATATTACCTACCTTGTCTACATTTTAGTTATTGGATTAAGGTTATGTTTGCTAATTACTGTGATCAGAGGACTTTTTCCTCCCTAAAAGACCATGCTCTTTAGCCACACCTTACAATCTTCCCTATCTTGCTGCTTTTGTAGTGTCTTGGGGAGAGTACACCTCTCTCACTGTCTCCTATTTTACTTCAGTCTATCTTGTTACCATATCTAGTCTCAATATTTACAATCCCTCAAATTAAAACTTTGTTCTTATAGTTACTATACAACATTGTCTAATGCCAATTTCTTAAGGATCTGAAAAATCCAGATAGAATATCCAGGCAATGGCATATTTAAATAAGGAGTGTGTAAGTGTGACTGTGCATTGGTGTGCCTGTTTCTCAATGAGTACGTGTTTATGTGTATGTGTGTGTCTCTGCTATGTATCATGACATGCCTGTATATCTGGGAAGAATAGCTTCTGTAGTGAGATTTTTGGAGGGTTCCAAAAAGATGACCACACCAATCACCAATAACATGTAATGAAAGTTTGAGAAAATGCTACTGTGTTTTGCCAAATCCATTCATGAAAAAATACACTGTAGGACAACATACTAGATGCTTGAATTACACAAAATGTATGTGTTGAAATCCTAATCTTGGTGTAATGGTATTAGAAAGTGAGGCTTTGGGGAGCAATTAATTACCTTGTGATTGTAAAATACTCATGGATGGATTATTTCCTTGTAGAAGAGACCTTAGAGAGCTTTCTCACTCTCTTTTGGCCATATGAATATTAGATGGCAATCCATAACCCAGAAGCATTGCCCATCTACACTGACACCTGGTGTCAGATTTACAGACTCTATAGCTGTGTCCCCACATTTATGTTATATATAAAATATCCATCCAGTGGTTCTTTGCCATAGTAGACTTAGTCATTAATATACTAAAATAGTATCTCAATTGTGTTTCATCTTTTACCAGATTTATTGAAGAAGTAGGATAGCCCTGAGAAGGACGGAGAAGGTACATTTTATAGTGTCCACCATGCTAATGGCCTTCTGAGGAAACAATTATTATCTCTAATATTAAGGATCAGAAAAAAAACTTAGATAATTTGCTAGGGTCATGTAAGAGTAAATGGAAAAAGTCTAGAATGAAGCTAAGGTTTATCTAATTTCAGAGTCTGTATCTTGAATATTGATTCTAAAGGCCATTACTAAGATAATTTTGTCGAGTGAAAATTAAGAAATCAATAATACTATTACCGAGACAAGGGCACACTAAATGTAGAGAATGACTTTGAGTAGACACCAATTACATTCATCCATTCTTTCCATTTGTTTATTCACTCACTCAGTAAACGTAATTTGGGGATCTTTCTAATGCCAGGAACTAAGCTAGACACCAAGATACAAGTTTGGGGAAAATAAGGCATGCCATATGAAACTTACATTCTAATAGAAGTAGAGCATAAACTTACCACAATAGAGAAAGTTCAAGATAGTATGGGATAATAATTTAAATTTAAAGGAAATAAAGTAGACTGATGTGATAGCGAGTGAGTAAAGCCAGGTACATGGGGTGATTACTGAAATCCCCTTAGAGGCTATAACCAAGGTTCAAGAGTAGGGATGAACGGAGGAAACACATAGGAAAATGAAGCAGGGATGAGATCACTATCCTGTCATTCCTATGAGCTTCTAGAGAGCTCCAAGGCAGTGGAAGATGATACAGATGGAGAATGAGGGTCTATGGAGTTGAATGCATAAACTTGGCGGAGTTCTTTAGGTTCTGAGACAGTTTAACGTATGTAAATATATAGGCACATTCTTCCTGACTAGGATGTGTGAGGGCTGCCTGAGAAATAAACGTAACATCATTTCTAACCACCAGCAATAGAAACACACTAACTGAGGAAGCCTGGGGAGGCTTTATGAGTATAATCTTGGTAGTTCCCTCATTGAGTTGAAGGTCTGATAATTAGATCTGGAGCTATGCTTTGTACCTGCAATCATGCTGCAGAGCTTCTGATAAGAAAGGTATAGCTGCCTTACCACTGAGTATTCCATATAAAAGTTCACACTGGTGTCACCTTTATGCCACCAGATCAACTTTATAGTAACTACTGTCCTGTCTGCACTAGTGGAATTTCTAGGCAGGGACTCAAGCTGCTTACACTGCCTAGGCCTCACATTTGTCTGAGTCGGAATAAACTTCCTGTATGGATGTGTCTGACTGGGGAGAGCTTAGGGAACATGCCTGTGCACTGGGAGGCTGGGTAAGTGAGTTTTCTAACTTCTACCTTAAGGTAGAAGGAATCAAGAATAAAAGTGTTCAAAGGAGCCTGGGCAGCCAGTCCTGGTAAACATGCAGTAGGATGGAAGACACACTGTACCGCCTTGAGTGCTGCAGCCTAACAGATGCTCTGTGAAGGTGAGTTTCTTTTCTTCTTTCAGCTGCACAGACTTCCACCCATCTGATTCTAAGCTCTGAGGAGGTATTAATAATGCTGTATGGGTAGACAAAAAGGCCACCATGTACTATTTAAGACTCCCAGAGAGAAATCATAAATTTAGCCTGCACTGTAGATACCTTCTAGAGAAACAGGCTGCTGCCTGGGAGTTGGCTCAGAGTAGGAACAACGTGCTTGGCATTTTCCTAAATCCAGCCTTGCTCCAAGGTGGATAGCCTGATTAAATGGGGTAAGATGAGAGCTGGGTTTCAATTTAATTTCTGGCTTTTGAAACATAGAAATACAGAAAGCTAGTTGGAGGCTCTTCAGTGGATCAGCCATAGGTACAGCACTTGGGTCCACTGTCCTAAGCAGCATCCTTAAGTGGCTCTAGAAATTTGTATTCATTGGGCCACATTCTTCTTTCTCTGTCTATACTCAGATCCAGAACTGGGCTTATGCCTCAGTTTCTTGATTTGAACTTCTATTTCCTCTTCCTAATATTTCTCCTCTTGTCTTTAAGGACAAGAGTATAATCTCATAGTCTTCAACCCTTGGAAACCTGTCAAGATAGTAGCAAAACTACTCTGGTAGGCTAAGTACCCCTGAAAGTACCACAACTTCCATTCAAGTTTATTCAATACTATAATTTACCAGTGAATTATGAGTTCAGTTCTCTATTCATGATCAAGTTTAACTCCCACAGCATCTCTATGTGCTTATATTCTATTAAACAAGCTTTTAAAATTGTTACTACTCTTTTACAGTGTCAGATAGTATTCAGAGACTCAGTGAGGCAATGACCTGCCCAAGACACTCAGGCACATCCTGTGATTCATTGAGAACTAAAGACTGTGAGAACCTCATGAAATATCATGTTACTGCATTCATTTCTGAAGTCATTATCAATATGGCTGTCAGTGATGGTTCTTCTAAGCTTTTGCCTGAATTTGGAGGGATATCCAAGACAAAAACTGTATTAAACAGTTTTTGCTGAGTGGTTACCCTATATGAAAAGAGTTAAAGTTGAGCTTTGGATCTGCAGCTCTAAAAAATGTAGGTACGACAATGGCATCATAAGTTTCTGCAGCTATGATGTGAAATGTATTGTACTGTAGCACTGTCCATCTGGCCATCCACTACTGCCTTGCTTCCTTCTTCTCCCTTCTCAAATACATTACTCCCAGATAGGCTGAACCATGTGGTCCTAAAGATCAGATCATTACAGATCATATCTGGAAGGCAAACAAAATTTTAGAGGGTCAAAAATAGCTCCAGCTTTAAGGAATCAGCCAGAAAGGCATACTATAAACACAAATAATATATGTATGTGTGTTATATGTTATTATTACCTTCATTTTAAAGGCAATGAAAGCAATATTATGTGATGGCAAGTGGGGTGGCCAGAAGCACAGAATTATTAATAAGGGAGGTGAGGATCCAGAGTTGACCCATGTTTCTCCCACAGCTCCATACACTCTCCAATGTTGCTGCACACCCCTCTCTTCTAAGCTTTCCAGAGCTCCCTTGCCTGGTATTTTTTCTGGCCTTGAGCTAGAAGGGATGGCAAGGACACTTAGATATTTTTATCACAGTAGTAGTTTTGTGAGGTGGATACCCTGCATGAATGGTAGTGCCATTGGGCTTTGGACCCAGATCTTTACTTTATGCACGTTTGCCCTTATTCCCAGAGTAAAGGTGAGGCAGATGGCCTAATAAATGAAGGCTGGGGCCTAGGATCCAGGGAGAAAATTTCTCCTCTTTGTTCCTTCTATTGTATTAGCTCTTCCTCAGAGGCTCTTTCTTATTCAACAGCTCTATGTGTTTTTTTGTTTAGCTGCAATTTAAGCAAGCTAGGCTGGACCAGGTTTAAAATTCAACTATGCCTCTGTCTACGTGACCCTTGGAAGACATTTTAACCTCCTTGAGTGTGATTCTTCATCAGTGAAATGGAGCAAATGCTTCGAGGAATATAACAGGTGCAAAGACCCAGCCAACAGCACGGCACAGCCAGACGGTTTGTCCTCAATAAACAGTAGCTGGGAGTCATTAATCATTAACTATTATTACTACTTTGCCAGATTGTGCCCTCACTGGTGGATGTCTGACCTGACCCTGGCTCTTTAATTGGAGCTGACCTTCCCTTGTTTCCTGCAAATGGAGGGAAAAAAGACCAGCCCTCAGACTTTATTCCTATCATATTGCTTATCTCACCCTTCTTTTCAAAGGGGATTCTCTGTCTTTTTCTTTCTAAAAGCAAGCTTCCCACAATTTCTTAAAGAGTACACAGCTCAGCCAATGGAGATCACTCCTTGGATTTAGGGGTAGGTGCACCCCCATACGGAGTATGCATTCCAATAGCACCTTTTTCCTTACCCAACCACATCAGCTTTTTATTCCAATCTCAAGATGATCCTACTCCCTTTCTGTAGTGGGATTGTGTTCTGTTCAATTGCAAATAACTGTCCCACCTACTGTTTTAATAAAAATGCTAATTTGGCTGAAGGCAGACAGGAAGTGTGGGCAGGGCTACCAGACTAAGCAAACTCTGAGAACAGGAAGAACAGAACAGGGATGCCACAGAGATGCCAGAGAAGCCAGCAGCTGCAGAGGACAGCTATGCTGGTCTGAGGAAAGGTACCAAGCTGCATGGCTGAACAGGATAAGAATCATGGGTTAGTTTAAGAGTAAAGAGTTAACTAGCAATATGTCAGAGCCATAAGCTGATCAGCATAAAATTAATACAAGACTTTGTGTGATTATTTAGAACTGCTGGTCCAGGATCTTGGGGCAAGTCCAGGCCAGAAACTTCATACTACACCTTTCTTTGAAAGCTACAAACATCAGTGTGTTCAATAGCAACTAAAAAATTGCTTTGCTTCAGGTAACCACTACATTTTAAGTTACATTACTACTAGTTAATGGAAAGCTTTCCATCACCCAAGTAATGTTCCTATATAAATATCTAAAGGCAACTCTTATCTGTAACAAATTATCCCAATTAAAAAATAATTTCAATTGGGCATGTTTGCTCACACTTGTAATCTGAGCACTTAGGAGGCTGAAGCAGGATGACTGCTATTTAAGACCAGCCTCAACCACAGAGTTAGACCTTATCAAACTGCAATAAGAAATCCCCACTGAACAACCACAGAAACATCAACAAAAACCTCTCCAGCTTTCAGCTGCTTCCGGAGTAGACAGCCTGGGAAAGACCAGAAAATAATCAGGAGAAGCCAAGGAAAGAAAGAAAAGACTTCATAATTTCTACAAAACTTCGACTTAGTTACTTGCTCAATCATTCGTAAACGTCAACACACAACTTCCTCTGCTGTAGGAACTGATTTGAGACTACAAATGTAGGAATGAAGAACCTATAGTCCTAGCTCAATGATACGTGTAGCAGATAGGGAGAAACACATCCAACAGTGTGGTACCATAATTATTCACAAGTGGCTAATAAGGTACACAATGCTTTGTATGCTAGGATTAAGCTTCACAGGTCATGAATTTAGTTATTTATATTTTTAATGTTTTTGAAGAATTTCATACAACGTATTTTGATTATATCCTCTCCTTCCCAACTCCTCCCAAATTCTTCCCCCATCTCTACTCACCCAACTTCATATTCTTTCTCTCTCTTAATGAAAAACCTAAAGTTGTATTGGAGATAGAACTCAGAGGTTAAGAGGACTGGCTGATCTTCCAGAGAACTCAGTCTTGATTTTTAGTATCCACTTGGAGGCTCACAATTTCCTGTAACTTCAGTCCCATGGGATATAATGCCTGATTCCAGCTTTTATGGACATCAGAAATGCACGTGGTGCAAAGACAAATATGTACACACACATACACACACACACATGCAATATCCTTATACATAAAGAAATATATTTTTAAAAACCCACCAAAACTACACAAAAAAACTGTACATACAAACACTGCACACACAAAACAAAACCAAACCGTCTAATTTGTCTTAGCTAACTACTGAACAAGAGTCGTGCCCTGAAGTGTAGGTGATGTGCTCAGTGTCACTACACTGAAGAAAATTGACTTCCCCTCTTCTAACAGCTTTCATTGCAAATAGCTTGTTGGCTAGGGCTAAGCCATTGTGTCCACTTTCGCCTTTCCATGCTGGGATTTTGTCTTGTTTGAACTTGCAGAGGTGTTGTGCATGCTTTTTGATCTCTGTGAGTTCATCAATCATGTTGTGTCTGGAAGATGCTGTTTCTGTGGAGTTACCTACCACTATGGTTTGTAAAATCCTTCCTATTTCTCTTCAAAGAACTCTGAGCCTTGAGAAGAGGGGTGTGATAAGGACATCCCATTTAGGACTGACTGCTCCAAAGTTTTCCACTCTCTATACATTGTCCAGTTGTGGGTCTCTGCGTTAATTACCATCTACTGCAGGAAGAAGCTTCGCTGATGGGGGTAAGCTATGCACTCATCTATGGGTATAGAAATATGTCACTAAGAGTCATTTTATTGCTATCTTCACTTAGCAGAATAATAGTAGTAGGTTTTTCCCATAGGGCTTGTGATCTATGTCATTTCTAGTTCTGGCCTCATAAACTGTCAGGCTTTAAATCTGATCAAAAAGTGGTTGGTTACTCCTAGAACATTTGTTTTAGTATTGCGTTAGGGACACATCTTTCAGGCATGTCACTATTGTATAGTTTGTAAGCTGGGTGAGATTATTACTTTTCTCCTCTAGCAGGATGTATAATACCTTTCAAAATTATCAGCACTAGTCAGTAAGGTAGGTAATATATTTCTATAAAGGGATAACATAGAAATTATAACAGGAGGTTTAAATGGGGATGGGAAAAAAAGTGTAGAAGAGGGAATAGGAGGAGGGATAATTATTTAAAAATATTCTTTGAAAAAAACATGTGGAAACAGTACTGTAAGAGCCTTTAAAATTATTTATATATTTAAGAGTTTAAATGAAGTTACTATTTAATGGGGAAAATAGCACCTGAACTAGACATCATATGCTACCAATTAAAAGTCCCAGTACCAGGAATGGGTTACATTTTTTTGTGTCACCAAACTTATAATTTTAAATACTTTTGGGGGGGGGGCGATTCAAGATAGGGTTTCTCTGTGTAATAGTCCTGGCTATCATGGAACCCGCTTTGTAGACCAGACTGGCCTTAATCTCAGACAGATGCCTACTCCACCTCTCAAGTGCTGGAATTTCACCTGTCAAAAACAAGAACGCCAAGAAACTTGAAGGCAAATGAACAGAACTAGAAAAAAACTTCCTGAGTGAGGTAACATAGACTGATAAAGACAAACAGAGCATATACTCACTCATAGTGGACATTATCTATAAAGTAAAGGGTAATACAACCCACAGGCCCAGAGAGGCTAGGCAACAAGACTTCATGGGGGACTCCCAGGTCTCCCTGCAAAGGGGAAATAGAAGAGTTTTCATGAATAGACTGAGAGCAAGTGAGATGGGAATATGAGGGGTCAGGTAGGGGGCAGAGTACTGAAAGAGATTACTGGAAAGGGGGTGTATTTGGGGGCCAGGTCAAAACCTGGCACAAGAGAATCTCCCAGGAGTCTACAAGGATGAGCCCAGCTAAAACTCCTATAAATAGTGGATTTGTAGCCTGAACTGGTCTTGTCCTGTGACCAGCTTGGTGCCTAGCCTAATTGTCAGCAGAGAGGTTTCATCTAGTAACTGATGAAAACAGCAGCAGACTCACAGGCAAACATTATGCAGAGCTCGGGGAATCCTGCAAAAGCTGGAGAGAAATGATTGTAGGACCCTGAGGAGTCAAGGACACAAGAAAACCCATAGAATAAACTAACCTGGGGTTACTGGGACTCACAGAGACTAACAACCAGTGAGCCTGGACAGGACTGACCTAGGCACTCTGCATATGTTACAGTTGTGTAGCTTGATCCTCTTATGGGACTCCTAACAGTGGAAACAGGGGCTGTCTCTGACTCTTTTATTGGCTTCCAGGACCCTACTATTCATACTGGGGCACCTGGCCCAGCCTTTATACATGTGGAGGTGCTTAATTTTACTAAAACGGAATATGCCATGTTCTGTTGAACTAGGAGGAGAGGAGAAAGGAGAAAATGTGGCTAGGACTTAAAATTCATAAATAAATAAGAAAAATTATATTTTAAGATACCACACCTAACTTAAAATATTTAATTTACAAAATTCAAATATAAAAAAACCACAGAGACCTAACATAATGAATAGTACATTACTCTAACAACTTAAAAGATTTTACTATATGTTCCATTTAAAATAACTATTATTATTGTGTGTGAGTCTCCCTCCACTGGATTCTAGGGATTAAACTTCCAGATTATCAGCCTTGGTGCAGTTTGTACCCACTGTGCCATCTTGCTAGATATGTTTCATGTGTTTTAAAGAAATAAAATACCACAGATAAGAGTTAAACCTTCATGTTTCAAATTCAAACTTCCATCCATAACTGCCCTGAAAACCATCATTCCTGTAGTTTTTTGTTGTTGTTAATAATGCACTTGTGGAACTATAAGTAATATAGAAGACTTATGCCTTCAAAGTGTATATAAATGACATCATTTTGTATTCCTCACCCTACAGTATGCTTTCTCACTCTATTGCTCACTTTTGGAATGTTTCCATCTTGATAAGCTGCATCTCTAATCATGCTTCAATTTTTACAAAAGTGCCATGTGTATGAGATGGCCAACTGCATCTACGCTTACATTCTGAAAATGTGCCAAGAAAATTCTTGCTATTGCCCATATGTATTCTCTTGAAATGGAATGGATCACTGCTATGGGATTATGCTCTTGTACTTTGTAAACATTTGTCACACCTATTGGTTTAATAAAATGCTGATTGGCCAGAAGGCAGACAGGAAATAAGTGCAGGGCTACCAGCCTAAGAACACTCTGGGAAGAAGAACAGAGACGACAGTGAAATGCAGAGGAAGCAGGGTGGGATTGCTGCTTTTGGAAAAGGTACTAAGCCCCATGGCTAAAGAAGATAAGAATCATGAATTAGTTTAAGAGTAAGAGTTAGCAATTTATATGCCAGAGCCATAGGCCAAACAGCTTGTGCTTAATATAGGCCTCTGTGTGTTTTCTAGGGACTAAATGGCTGAAACTTCTTACTACAAATGATAACAGAGGATGGTCTCTTTGTAGTCACCACTCCATGGCCTGGGTTGGCTCTGTGGTTAACTCTGATATTCCATATTAATTTTATTAAATATATATCACCACGGGTCACTAGTAGGATTGAAGCATATTTTGCTTTACATAGGAATTATAGTGATGCATGCCTCTCATTGCTTCTTGTTTTCATTAACTCATTTCTTTTCATGCCCAATGAGACTAAGCCATAGCTATTTACTTATCCTATGCCCCTCATCCTCTCCATATGTTGTATTTACAATATGAATAATATGCTCTGTATTGCATAATATATGTTTAACAGTCCTGGCTGACAAGGCATCTCACACCAGGGTCACTTTGGTTGCTTTCCAATTCACAAACTCACTGATTCTAACTATTGCCCTCAATTCATTACAGCTTGAGACCCGAGATCTTTCTAAAGTGACCATGACCACATACTCTCTCTTTCTCAAAATCCTTCAGTTATTCTACATTTTGCTGCAGGATAGAACTTAGGCTCCTTGACTTGATGGCCAGTTTCTACACCTGTTGCCTAATGACTTCTATACTCTTGCTTTCCTCACTGTCTTCATGATCTGTGTCCTAATGGCACTTGCTTACAGCCGAAGGGCATTTGTTTATATTGCCTATTTACTTGCAAATG
Source organism: Phyllotis vaccarum (assembly GCA_033318265.1). NCBI lineage: Eukaryota > Metazoa > Chordata > Mammalia > Rodentia > Cricetidae > Phyllotis > Phyllotis vaccarum. Next base: position 61,530,483 of record JARWLC010000002.1, read on the forward strand.
CATTTATGCTCTGTGATTTTACTTGAGAAAGGCAAAATTTCTAACAAATGTTTTCTGCTACCTCAGCACAGAGCTGTCATTGAGAAGTATCTTTTTAAGCACAGACCAAATTCCCCCAGCCCCATAACAATTATATGTAATCATTTCAATAGGCTTACAGTCAATGAAATATGTTCAGTAGTGATGTATACGATTTACAAAGGTGCCCTACAATGAATTCTCACATATTGGAGCCTCTACATTTTACCCTACTGTGCTGCACAGTTTTATATCAACATGACCTAAGCTAAAGTCATCTGAAAGGAGGGAACCCCAATTAAGAAAATGCTTCCTACGATCAGCTGTGAGCAGGCTTGTAAGGCATTTTCTTAATTAGTGATTGTTGGGGGAGGGCCCAACACATTGTGGTTTCTGTCATCCCTGAACTGCTGGTCTTGTATGCTATAAGAAAGGAAGATGTGCAAGCCATAAAAATCAAACCAGTAGGCAGTACCATGGCAGGCCTCTGTATCAGCTCCTGCCTCCAGATTCTTGTCCTTTTGGAGTTCCTGTCCTGACTGCTTTTGATGATGAACTGTGATGAGGAAGTGGAACCAAATTAACCCTTTCCTCCTCAAGTTGCTTTGGTCATGGATTCATGGCCATGATAGAAATCCTAGCTGTGATACCTACTTTTGAGCTGCATGCACATCATACTGTGTAAATTAACAAGTTTCTGGCCTTCCTAGCTCTGAGATCCAGACCAGCAATCCCCAATAATCACATGAAGTTTTACATTAATTACAAGCTTTTTGGCCTAAGGCTCAAGCATATACTAGTTAACTCTTTCTCTTAAACTGACTCGTGAGTAGCCATGTGGCTAATCTTTTCTCAGAGCAGCATTTTCACCCCACTTCCTCTGTGTCTCCTTGGCATTTCTGCTCTGCTCTTCTTCCCAGAGTTTTCTTAGTCTGGTAGACCCTCCCATACTTCCTGTCTGCCTTCTGGCCAATCAACATTTTATTAAACCAATATTTACAATGACAAATATTTACAGTGTACAAAAGAATAACCAACAGCAACTAAGGCCCTAGGAAACAGAAGAAACTCAATATTAAAGAACCTGGCTTCTGGATCATTACTAGCATAGTCATTAGAACAGCAGAAAGGAGTCCTAGTCTGACTCATCCTCATATCCAGGACCCTGTAATTCTCCTTGAAAACTTCTGGAATCTGTCAGTGTCTGTGAATGGTCAGTGCTAGCAGTGTTATTTATCCTAATTCCTCTATGCTCCTCCAAGAGTGTTCTCTAACCCCCTATGCTCTATTCTGCCCCCTACCTCTCTCCCTCCCTCCCTCCTTCCATCCCTTCCCCTCTGCCCCTTACCTATACCCCTTTCCTCCTTCCCCTCAAAGGTTGTCCCTGTGTATTAAAGTTCAGAACCTCATACCTCAGTTTAGGAAGTGCTAGGATTATAGTAATTTGTTACCACACCTCACTTCCAGGCATGGTTCAATCCTCTGTTGTCACTATCTTGAAGTTCTTAGTAATCATTTTTAGCAAAGGAAACCATGTATTAATTTCTATTTTGTCTCAGTTCTCATAAATTGTAAGGGCTGCACCTATCTCACGTGTATGATATACTACTGTAGTAGTAGGGTTTCTCTGGGTCCCGGGCGGCCAGAGATCCGAGACCCACAGACCTGCCGTGCCAGACCCCTCAGCTGCCCAGCCGCCCAGGTCCCCAAAAATAACTCAGAGGCTTATATTAAGTCCATGCTGTTTGGCCTATGACTCAGGCACATTGCTAGCTAGCTCTTATATCTTAAATCAACCCATTTCTATTAATCTGTCGGCCACGTGGTCCGTGGCTCACCCGTGCCTCCTTACATGTTGCTCCTTGGGCAGCTTCAGATCGGTCTGCCTGACTCCACCCTGCTTCTCCTACCTAAGCTCTGATTTCTCCTCCTACTTCTTCTATGGTGCCTGCCATGGCCCAAAACAGCTCCTTTATTTAAAGATTGAGATTCACAGCATACATAAACGCATTTCCACATCATACTACTATATGCCTAAAGGAGGAGATTTATGTTTAGAGTCTTCCAGAACAGTCTAGTGAGACTGTTTCCACTGGCTGGGCATGCTTCATAATTGCAAGATGGGACTTAATGACATAGAATAAGTTCGGAGATGTGGGCTGTACAGTCTATTGCTAGGCCTATCTTTATGGTATGCTGTTACAAGTATGAGTTCCTTTTCAACTTCTACAAGGGTCCTGTGCCACTATCCATCTAGCATTTCTCTGTGAGTGCTTGGGGCCTTTATAATGCCAATGGAACTCTCTGTGTGGCTGTCCTAGGTTACTTTCAAATTGTTGTGATAAAGGAATGGGCTCTCCTGATGAAATTACCTCTTTCACTCTACGCACACTTCTGCTTTGTGTTGTATCTTACAGACAGGGATGTCATCAGCAATGAATGAATTCACATTCTATTTGTGTAGTGAGTGGGGTCTAAAGAGCTCAGAAAGTTTGAAAAAAACGTGTTGCTTTCTATGTATACTACAAAATTTATAAGAGTAAACTACCTGTATTTGAAATAATCTGATGACTTTTCCTGAATATCTGAGGAAGACTTGAATTTCTAGTCAGCATTAGCAACACACAGTATCAACATCTGAGGCATCCTGTAAGATCCTATTCTTGATAGACAAGGCAGAAGCACTGACTCTGACCTAAAGAGCACTGAATAGATGGAATTATGGAACTTCAGATGTAGAAACATAGACATTGGTTTAGTTTTTAATTGATCTTGAAGAATCATGACATTATAATTTATAATGTTGCTACTTTCTTCTTGTAGTAGGAAATATAGAATTAGGCAAGAGCCACATTTTAAAATGACACAGAAAGATGGTTCCTGGAGAGTCACAGGAAGATATAGTATCTAGATATTATGAAGAATCTCTACATGCATGATTAGAAAATAGAGAATACACCATCACTTCATATCTCAATAGCATTATAAATTTTATTGGTTAAACTACTATAACTAGTCTATGAGTTTTGTAATTTTAAAAAACCAACTTGTTTATATGGAGAGAAGCCCTATAATAAAATTTCCCTAGGGTTATCAGGTACTACCGAAGTCATTAAATACAGGGAAACTTTCCTTTGAATGAGCATAGCCCTGCCAAGGGGCTGTGTAATTGAGAAACAAACTTTTCTTGAATTAAGATACTGATGTTTTACAGTTTATTAGGCAGCAGGCATTTTCTCATAGCCATTTAGACACCACTTTTATTTAGTTTTAAATACTCAACCATCTGTGCCAGAAGACACCTTTTATTGTCTTTGCTGTTTCTCCATTACACCTGCTTCATGTTCTCCCAGGGCTGAGTTGGGTCCCTATGATATCTCGTGCCATTCTATAACTCTGTCCAACCACACATATCATACTCATCGGTTTATGTTTGTTTCTTTTGTCAGATTGTAACTTTTTGAGGGGAAGGATTTCTTCCAGTGAATTATAGCTTTTAATAGCATGCTAAGGGCCTGGGATACTGAAGTGCTTATAAGTCATTTTAAAATCAGAATTATTCTGTGTGTTTAGTCACTATGGGTCATACAAGAACAACTGTTGAAATCTTTGGTAAATACCTTAGTGTCTAATCATATACAGGACCTCATCTGGGAAATGGGGACTGAGACAGTGTATGGTGGTTCTTTGCCCCTGGGCAAATCTGCCTGGGCATGGTGGGGAAGGATGTTAGTGGAACCTGTAGGAGGTGTAACTTAGCTAGAAAAATGGTCATTGTGTGGCGGGACCTTTGATTTATAGCCCAATTCCCATGTGATCTCTCTGTTTCTCAGCCCCTACAGATAAATGAGACAGCTTCATGCTTTTACTCCTAGAGATGCAACGCCATGTGCTTCTCTCACCATGATAGATTCTCTCAAGCATGGGGCAAAATAAACCATCCCTCACTTAGGTTGCTCATTTTAGGCATTGTAGGACAATAAGGAGAAATGTCATTAATGAATAGTGCATAATCCCTCCAGCATCTCCTGGAGAAATTCTCAGAGCATTGCAGTGAGAGAAAAGAACTGAAGGCAAAATGGCTGCCCTACAGGGTCACACATTCAACAGGAGAGAAGAAGCAGGGGCTTGTTTCTCGAGCATAAATCATTGAAGCCTCAGAGCCAACCTCTGAAAGGTCTGTCGTTTTTATCACTCTCACCTTCCGATTCACTTGGAGCATCAGCTCTGTTATCTGAATCAATACTTTCTCCTTGACCCAGGCAATTGATTTTTCACAACATCCTTCTTTGTCACAGACAGGAGACCAAGAAGTCAAAACACAGACTGTTACACTCTCCGAGAGGGAGCAAGGGAGACCAAGGGCGAGTTGTTTATTGGCAGAAGTTAAACTATATGGTGACAGCGAGCTCAGACATTAAGGGAGCAGAGAACTAGGGAACAGGGAACTATAGTACCCATCCCAGCAATCTCTGGGCATCAGTGGGTACAGCTGTCATTCGGCTAGAAGAATTTGCACTAAAAGGTTCTGGACTGGGTCTAGCAGGAGTCAAAGGCAAGCAAAACACTATAGTTCCAATAGGTTCACAGAAAGTCTGGGAGTAACATTTAAGCAAAACAAATTTTCCAGAGGCTAAGGGTGCCTGGGTTCCTGTTTCACAGCCCACTTAGCCTAGAAAGAGGCATCACTAGCACTTATAAACTCTGCACATCTTCTTCCGTCAGGGCAGAGAGACTATTATCCTTTGAAGATCACTGATCCTCAACACCAGCTACAGCAGAGAATAATCTGATACACTGTTAAAAATACCTAAGTCTGGGCATAGATACTGATTCAGTGGAGGAGGGAGATGGCAACTGAAGTTTTGAGCAGCCTTGTAAATATCCCAGTGTACCTCCAGTGTCAAGAAACACCATCATTAAACAGCTAACAGAATGTGATATGTTTGAAAGATTGACACTGTTATCTCATTCATTCAACAAGTATTTATTAGTGTTACTAAGTACTATAGATCTGGGCTTAAAATCATAACCTATGTACTTAAAATATTTGTCATGTGGGGATAAATTATTTCTTTTACTTTTATTTCAAATGTAAGTAACAATCCTACCAATTTTATATCTGTTTAGGAGATCACCAAAAATTACATGCTAGAAGTGCTTTAAAATAATATGCACCCAGATAATCATATATTTCTCTGTTCTCTTTCTTAAGGAATTGGAAAGGGGGAAGGGCTGGTGTAAGGCAGACAGTGAGCTAAGTGGAGGATAAGCATCTATAGTGAGTGACCATGGTGGTTCCTCAGGGGAAGCAGTAATTACTCATCCTACAGCTAACCATTGTGCTTCTCTTCAGATAGCCAGAGCAATTAAAAATGTGTTTTGTTTTTCAACTGAGACCTCAGCAGTACCAATTCAGTTTATACCTAAGGTTTTGCCTTGCTCCAAAAGGTCATGGAACCTTGATTTCTCGAGCCTTGCTTGTTTCTTGTGCATGGTCCTGCTTTGACTTTATAGGAAGGCCTGACTGTGCACAGGATAGAGTGAGATAGACTTATGTTCAAGTTAATTCAATTAATTGTGCCCAAACCATTTAATACCTGGACCTGTATTTACACTTGTATGGTGGAGATATGGCTAATGATTCAGACTCTAGAGTTAAATATTCTGTTTGATTGCTTTCAAAAATAGAAATAAAACACACCTTTATAGACTGCTTTGATGATAAAACAATTCTTTTAAGGACGTGTTATCTGACATGATATAGACTATTGATTACTATTACCCATTATTATTTCTTATTATTTTTCCCTCCTTGAATGCTTTTGGAAGCCTATGATTAGCCAGCCAGCTCAGCCAACAATTCAAACACCAAAACACAGAGAACTAATTAATCCTTTAAGGCTGCAGTTTTGATGACAGCTGGGGAGGTATGGTAATCGTGTATTTTTTTTTCTGACTGTCATCTCTCACAGGATAATGGCTCCCAGGTGGCCAGTATGCTGTATTATATTCTTGGGATTCTCACGGGGCTTCAGGTAGTATGAGAGATGGGATTTTTATGAGAGTTTTCCAGAGAAGGAGAAATAACTGACCTCATACTGTCCTTCCTTTCCAAGAACCTCGTTGCTGTGGCTCAGCACATGGCCAGTATTTAACCTGAATGCTTATCTACTGAGGCTTGCACAGCAGAGGTCCAGGGGAGCCCACTGGCAGCCTTAGTGCTGATCTTTGTTGATAACTACATTCTTAAAAATAACACTTCACAGTTTATAAAGTGTGTATTATATTCATCCATGCATTTATTTACTGAGTGCCAGTAAAGGTCAACTAAACAGTTTGTTCCAAAAGGCCTCGGTAGTTCCTAATACCCTGGAGCTGAGGGTTCAAGAAAAAGTAACCAAGGCACAGATTGTGTAATGAAGCAGAGTCTGTGAAGGAAAGAACACTAACAAGAGACTGACAGCTTCAACTAGGAGGAGGCAGGTAGGAGAGTCCATACCGGGAACCTGTATCTTAGGCCTGGTAGCCTGTAACTGATCCTGCACTCGACCTGAGTCAGACTTGGCACTCTCTGACACAGGCAGTCCACACATGCCTGATCTAGAAACAATAGCTACTTCCATTCTGTCTAAGCCTGTGTGCCACATTCTGACTGACCCCGAGAGATTAAAATTTTTCACATGGTGACAGGAAGCTCATAAGTTTACATATATATACACACATATATGTATATATATTTTCTAAATAGACAGTAATTTCTAGTGACTGAGTCCCACAGAATTATCACAAGTAGGAAATGAGATTCATGGGCACATAAATAATGCCAGTGATATAAAGAACACCTATTATGTAGTAGGCATCAGCTACTTCCTGCAAATATTCAACTTCACTATGTTTTTTTTTTCTGAAAAAGAAAGATACATAAGCCTCTATTTTGCAAAATTTCAGTGACTTTTCCAAATTCAGATCAGTAGAACTTAGTAGCTTATCTGTTGCGAAGGCCCTATTATTTTTATTAATTACTTTTTCTTATGCATCAATTGCTTTTCCAAAGCAAAACCCCATAGACATTTACATACATATATACATACATATATACAATTACAAAGGTAGCAAGGCATGTTTTCCTGGTATTGAAGCAAACATTTAATATGAAACCCACAGGGGAGAAGATTTGAGGGCAGAGCTCAGCACAGAAGAGGCTCCAGTTTCAGCCAGATGTCTTGGACCATCTTTTATGTGCTTCAGTTTCTGCTTTTCATCTTTGCTAAAAACTCTTCCTCTATCCTGGAGACGCAGGCAGGGTTATATAAATGAGCTTTGGTAGAGCTTCCAGAATGGTGAATAAGTGACTACTGAAATAATTAAATTCCACCCCCACCTCACACACTTGTTTACCTGCCTTTTGTTTCATTATTGACAGCTCAGAAGAAAGGCATTTGGTTGTACATCTGAAGAACCTTTTGCTAGTTCTTCTCTTGACTATAGAGAGACCAAGGAGAGCAGTGTTACAGCAAACAATGGGCTTTTTCATTTAAAATTTGATTTGTATTTTTTTTGAGAACTTCGCACATGTGTACTGTATTTATGATATTTCCATCCTCTTCCCTCTCTCCAACTCTTCTCTATGCCTCCTCACTTCCTTTAAAATTTAAAACTTCTTCTTTAATTATCATTGTTATATATCATATACATATGCATGTGCATGCACGCATGTGTGTATGCAATTAGAGTTGATAGTATGTATATACAAATACTGACTTTTGCTTTTTGTGTTGTTAGGATTCCTTTGCTTGATGGAGTTCAGGGACAGAAGTCATAATTATACTCTCTTAGAAGGTGTTGAGAAACCTTATCTCCTACAGGATGTATGGATCACGAGCCTTTGCCTAACTGCTTATACTACAGCTCAGATGATCAAATTGGTAGAATTTTCATCACACGGTAACATAGAGACTAGCAAAGACCATTGAGGCTGAGTAGCTGGCTGGGTCATATTCCTGTTTTCCATCTTTCATCTTAACATTTGTCTTTCCTGTAAAGTTCACAGATATGCTTAAGTCTAACACCTGTTCATAATTTCTTTTTTATACTTTTCCCAAGTGATGAGAACATCTTGTCCTTTCATTTCACATATTAATCTACAGAAGTACCTATGACTGTTATTTCTCCAGCCTTAATTCCCATTTTCTTTATTTGAGAGTATGAAACCTTTAAATAGTCTCTTCTTAAAATTCCCCTCGCTGTTGGCTTCAAGACCTTCTTTTCTTCTTCTAAATGCTGCTTCTAAATTTCCTTGGCCCCTTCTTCTCAATCTGTGTTTCTTGTAAATTCTGATGGTCTTAAAATCCTACTCTCAACTTGAAAGCATCCATCCAACTGCCCATCCATCCATCCATCCATCCATCCATCCATTCATCCATCCATCCATCCATCCGTCTATCCATCCAACCAACCAACCATCCATCCAGACAAGCAGAATAAGCCCAAATAAAGATTGGTAAAAATAAAGAGCTGGATGTGGTAGCACACAGTAATCTTATCGCCTAGGAGACAGAGGCAGGAGGATCTCTATGAATTAATGGCCAGCATAGCCTATATAGTAAGTTCCAGGCCTATCACAGCTATGCAGAGAAACCCTGTTTTAAAATATATAAGAACCTCAGACATCAACCAGAGCAGATCTCCGCATTCAGCAAGCTTACTGTCTAATGGGAGACGTATGAAGAGATAATCCCCTGATGCTTTAGACATTGTCTCATCTTTACTACAATGAATTAAATAGAGTTTGAAGACAAAGGCAGAATTAGTGGGGTCATGTCAGGGGGATCTTCTGAGTCTTTCACTGTGGGCTTTAGAGTATAGACAACTTAAATCTAACTACTCATATTCATTTTTGGGATCCTACAAATGACTAGCCCACCTTGCACATCAGAGTTAAAATAAATGTGAAAAAGAATAATCACATAACAACCCCAAAGTGATCCTATTAGCTGGAACCTTTTTGGCCTTTGGCATTGTGTGGCACACTGGAGACAGCACACTTAGAGAAAAATACTGCCTTTAGAAGAAAACAAATTACAAACAAGTTTGGAGTTTTATCTTCATTTCAACACTGCCTCAGACAAGTTATTCAAATACTTTAACTCCCATTTACTTCATCCACAAAATAAGCATCTTTCCTACAAAATTCTTATCAGAGTTTAGATATGAGAAACACATCTTGCACAGTGCCTATTATTTAGTATTTAGGATGGACAGGCTTCCAAGCATTTTTGCATTTCAAATGTGGGACTTACTAAAAAAGAAGACAGAGTGTTAGCAATAAATTGTATAACACTATTCAGGTAAGGAGGCGTGATGCACTGAAAAAGGTACCCAGGAAAGCATTGTTTTAGTAAACGTCCTAAATTCTCTTTCAATTTCATGTTCAAATCATTTAAGGGCTGCTTTCTATAGTTCAGCTAATGAAGTCATCCTCAAAATCACTTTCAGATAGACTATTGTGCAATAATAAAGTAACCACATGATAATACATACACACAAGCCCCCAAGTCGGGTGATTTTTTTAAGATCAGAATCCATACAAACAGTCATTGAGAGTCTTAAGGGGGTCATTTGCGAAGATTGGATTTCTTCAAAAGAAAAGAATATACCATTTTATTCTCTTTATTTTGCTAGCTCATCAAGAAGAAAACGATGAAAAAACTCTAATGTCTATGGTACAATTCATCACAGGGAATTTTATGGCAGAAAATGTTTCCAATTTATAATGGCAGTAATAAGTGACATTGGGCAAAGGCTACAAAGGACTTTATTCCCTCTACAAGGAGTCAGCTAGGAATAGAAGAAGGATGTAATCATTACTCATCTCTGGATGCTGAATGTTTAAAGGCATCTTACACAACAGCATGCATTTTTATTACCCTGCTTTATAACAGTCAGAAAAATTTTACAAACTATACTTTGCATGCTCTGTTTATTATTACTGAGTACAATTAAGGCCACATGGTAAGTATAGGGCTGGGTCTTCTTGTCAGAACTCTATCTAAATTGTACTCTGAAAAGTCCATCAAAAATCCAACCTTAATAGAGTCAAGTTATAGCATTTGGGCGTGGTCACACACACACACACACACACACACACACACACACACACACACACACTCGTAAGTGGAGTTTTCTAGAAGTACAGTATATTAAGAAGTAGTAAGCTCACTGAGAAGTGGTTTTAAAGTTCACCCCATTTCTTTGCTTTGCATAGTCTTTAATTCTATGGATTCTGCTTGACTGAAACATTTTTCCCTGCTCTATTTCCTTCTCCTAGCCATAGGTGGGGAGGCACTAACAATTCAGTATGTATTAGTGTTAACTCATTAGCCTCCCACCATTCACTAATGCACATATTTAATTATTCTATACTTAACTTAATAGTTCAAACCAACAGATATTTATTATTGCATCAAGTATTAGAACTACAGTTGTCTTTATTACTTCATGACCCCTATTTTCAAAGCAAGAAACTTGAGAGATGTGTAAGTACTTTGTTTCACACTAGATACAGAGATTCAGAACACACAGAGGTGTTGAGAATGCTTCCTGGGTAAGATGTTCTTTTTGAGTTGTGATGAGTAAATGACATTTTCAGTAGTAAATAAGTAGAAAGACATGAAAGGCAGAAGAAATAGGATACACAGTGATAAAATTGAGTGTTGTAGTCCCATAATAGGACACAGTGGAATCTAAGTGAAAGGACAAAGCCTAAGGAAACTGATAATTTGCTGGATATAATGTTTTGCTTTTTGTGTGTTGAACAACAGATACTAGGCAAACAAAATAAAATAACAATGTAGACACTGATCTCATTGAGCTACTACTTCAGAATTTGAGAGCTCTTCATGGCTTGCCATGTTTTTCTTGACAGGGCAGTAAATTGTACACGAATCAACAGAAGGACCAAGGATCCAGGTATGCTGTCTTTTTCTTGGCCACTCAAGATTTCTGGCACTTCTTTCCAGCCCAAATCAATTTTGTTGTTTTGCCTAAGCCATACTCACAGTGGCATTTTAAGAAAACCAGACGGCATTTACAGAAAGCCTGCCCAGCATCATAGAAACCAGGATTCTGGTGTGCTCCAATTGGAGTGAAGATGTGTGGAAAATACCAAGCAAATGTTTGGACTCAGAATTCAAAATAACATGTACTTAACTTTGCAATTTAAAAAGCTAAATTCAAACATGTGTCTTGTTGGGTTTCCAGAAAATATAGAATCTTGTTGCATAAAATTAAATAAGCACCAGCTCAACTTGCCCCTTTTCCCTCTTTATTCTTTTCTCAAACTTTTCCTTTTGCCAAACTAAAAAATATCCACATGTGTATAGGGAGACTGGTATACACTGGCTAATGCCAAAGGACACAGTGGGCACTCCTTGGTTCCTAATTACGTGATACACATTTAGCTCTTTAAGCCCCTATTCAGGGGCTCACTATGCATGACTAAGGCCCTCTGTTCATCAGAAGCAATTTTTAGTCTCCTTCATCAACTGCTATTCCATTTCTTTTCTGTCATTTAACTGGCTCAATTTTAATGAAAAAAAAAAAGAAAACCAACTATGACATCTTCAGTTACTTTTTAAAAATAATATATACTATTTGTAAAATGTAAAGAGTTTCCATAGATGTATATGACTTTCTATGATTACATATATTCCTCCACCAGCTTTCCTTGCCCTCATCTTCACCTCTTTTTTTGTTATTTCATATCTATAATAGTCTCCCTTTTATCTTCCTTTCTCATCCAGATTTTGTATATTAGGGAAAACATTCTTTACATATTTCTGTGAGACTGGCTTATTTCACTTAACATGATGACCTCTAGTTCCACCTGTTATGGCTGAATAAAACCCCATTGTGTAAATTTAACACATTTTCTTTAACCATTACTACTTAATTTCTCCATCCTTATAACTTCTTTTTTCCTTCACAGAAATTAAAGTTTAAGTAGTTAGAGAGAGAGTGTTTAAATTTCATTATAACTTTTCTTTGCCTCCTTTAGCTCTTATGGGTAAAATTCCCCTTCCTTTGTTGAGTAGGCAAGATCCTTCAAGCACATAAACACAGAAGCTGAAGAAATGATAACTACAAAAGATCCTCCTCAACATCTAGGTTAACCCTAGTTGTTTCCAGGTCTATGGATGGATGGCCCTAACATGTTGAAGTCTTAGTCGGCACACATAGATACCCAACTCTACTTAATAACAACAAAAATATTCAAATGCAAAAAGAAATTCTAGCAGCCCTTCACAAATAAGTCTGCTATCCTCCACTTCCACCAAGAGATAGTTGGCCTAATCATTTTCATGTTTACATGCATTTTTATTTGACAAAGGGTTTCTTTGATTAGAAAAACCCATACAGTTCCAAGGTCCTATTTTAGAGCTGTAGAAGCTTATGAGCAGAGAAGAAAAGGAACTGGCACAAACTGTTTGTACATCACACTCCATGAACCAGCTGAAGGTAATTCTAGGCTTAGGCATTTCTTGGGTATTGCCCCTGCCCTGTCTACTTCCCAGGAAGCTTTTTTTTTTTTTTTTTTTAAACCAAATGAGCTAATAAATTAACACTTCACTTTGAGAACAAATGACTACAATCTTGCTCATTGTGGTCTATTCTTTTTTTTTAATCTCATATCCTGGGAGCCCTGACAACATCCAAATATAGGCTCACGAGCAAGATCCAAATCATGCCTCTGATGCAATGGGGTTTCTTGGTCTCGGGTGGCCAGAGGCCCAGACCCACAGACCTGCGTGCTAGGCCCATTAGCTGCCTGCTGCTGCTGCTCAGGCTCCCAGAAATGACTCAGACACTTATATTAACTTTATGCTGTTTGGCCTATGGCTCAGGAACATTGTTAGCTAGTTCTTACATCTTAAATCAACCCATTTCTATTAATCTGTCTGCCATGTGGTCCGTGGCTCACCTGTCTTCCTTACATGTTGCTCCTTGGGCGGCTTCAGCTTGATCTGCCCCTGACTCCGCCCTTCCTTTCCTACCTATTCTGATTCCTTTGCCTGCTTTTTCTATGGTTCCTGTCAAGGGCCAAAACAGCTCCTTTATTTAAAGATTGATATTCACAGCATACAGAAAGGCATTCCCACATCATGCCTCACAAAAAAGAACCCTTGGGTTTGGGGCTCAACCAATTTATTCAATGCATTTTGAGTTAGTACACCAGTGACTGCTGATTGAAATTATTTTCTCTGATTTCAAAAGAAAAAATGACCTCAATATTTGAAAAACAGACTCTGGATGTGAAGAATAGAAAATAGTCTTCTTTCTTCTCCCAAACCTGCCAGTTCAGACAAAATGAGACTGGAAGTTTCAGGTTTGGTGAGACCCTGTCTAAAAAGTAAGGTGGAAAGGTGATCAAGAAAAGACACTCCAACAGTCTACCTCTTGTCTCTCTACACACACACACCCAACATCCCCTCCCCCCCCACCCCCACACAGATTCCAAGAATGTATAGACCTTCCTCAGAGTGGATTATATAGACATGCATTTACTAGTCTCTAGATAGCTCTAAAATAAAGCCAAGGTCACAGGGCACTTTTCTTCTTTTCTCTTAAATCAACTGATGTCTATTTTTTTTCATACTCATATCTTTAAAGTGGGGGAAATGGTGATTCAGGAAAAAACATAAAACTTAGGTTCTTTGACCCATTTCTGACACAGGTAAGATAGTAGTGTATCCATAGAGAACTCATCACATGCTGGGCAGAATCTAAATGTACCGCTTCCACGAATTCATTGGTTCTTCAAGGCATGTCTTTGAGATGGTAACTGACCCCATTTTATAGATAGGAGCACACCAAGGTTAAATCATTGCCTGAGATAATCCAGCCTGAAAATGATGCAGTGAGGATTTGAGCCAGGCTCTATGTAAACAGAATACAAGTAGATCTAATTGTTGATGATTCCAATACCAGAAAGGAGAGAACCAAAGCTGTGATTTGGAAGGTCTTCCAGAACCCTCCAAAGCATGGTCCTGCTGAGTTTATCTAGAGAGCTGGAAGGCCTGAGTCCCTTTGAAATAGTTCCTGCTGACAAAATGCTAGATCCCCACACTGTGCTCTTTGACATTAATTAAAACAAAGGAGTTAATCAAGATAAACTTCCACACCTGCCTGGCACCAGCCTGGAAGTTTATCATGTCTAAATATGTTTCTCATGCATTTACTGCAAATTAGTTTCTGAAAGTGAATTTCAAGGTCTAGTGACTCTGAGTTTCCCTAACTCCGTTTTCATTAAGTTTTCACAAATGATCTACTGTTGCATTATTCTTTTATAGTGCAGATTTAAGGCCCCACTATGAAAAGCAATTATGCTGTCAGAAAAGTGTATTTTGACTTATTAAAAAATCTGAAAGGTTTCAGAAAACTATTTATTTAGTTTTTCATCGGGAGGGTATTTTGACAGTCTTCAGAAGGAAAGTGCTTTGCAGGCACACTGTCTGAAAGGCCGAGAGGCCTTTGTGCAGCGCATATCTGGAGCGCTGGAACAAGCATAGCACAGGGCATCGAGAGGTTGTAAGTGCTACCTCCAGCAGAATGGCCTGCAGCCTTTCTGTCCTCCTCTGAACAAATGCACAGGGTGAACAAGCTGATCCCTAGAGCAATTGGTGTACAGACACTGTATGGTTTTTGCTGCCTGACTGAGCACTTATTAGGTCTTAGCACAATTCTCTTCGGTACATATCTAACCCAAGGGGCAGAGTATACTATTCATATATTGTAGCTAAGGAAAATGAAGCTTAAAATGGCAAAATAATTTATCCAAAGTCACTCACGGCTGCTAGATTAGGGCTAGAACCCTACTGTGAATTCCATTGCACACAAATCACATTGCATCTAGAAACAAACCAAATCCAGGATGAATTATTAACACACATGACACTAGGGAGAGTTGACTGAAAAGGGTCGGCTATGAAAGATGTTAATAGATCAGGAATGGCTGCTAGGCAGTGAGAGGCAGTAGCAAAAACGGAAGGGCAGAGGGAACAGTGGATGGAAAGAAGTAGGAAACTTTCTAAAGCCATGAAAAAGTGTTCAGATGATGTCTAGGGTTGTCACACAGGAGTGAGCAGTGACAAAATTGAGGGACTCAAATGCCGAAGTTCAGTGTATTTCACTCATAAACCTTGCCTCACAAAATAAAGTGTATGTACCAATGGACAGTTAGCTTATAAACCCACACAGAGATGCTGAAATGAAAAATGCACACTTTAAGTAGGATACAGGTAAGGCTAGGGTAATGTGTCCCTGCCATGGAGACCTATGGGTCAGTGGCAGCACCCTTCTCTGCCTGGGGTTTCTGCACTAGAAAGGCCACCTACATATATTTTTTTAGTATTCTGCTTTTTCATATTCTGGTCCTTCTTTTTTTCTTTGTTTTTTCTGGCTAGACTGGGGATTGAACGTAGGGTCTCATGCATCCTAGGCAAATATTCTCTACCACTGAATACAAGCTCAGATCTCTGGTAGACTTCAGATGTTGAGGAAGATCATTGTACTGATCAAGCCTTCTGAATCAATGCTCCTGAATCAATTACTCCCTTTATAAAACAATAATTAATTTTCAAATAATGAGTTTGACTATGGTAATATCTAAGCTCCTTTCTAGCTCTAATTTTCCATTTTGGACTAAGGTGATTATTTTTGTGACAAGTCCCTATTATTAGTTGGGTTAATTACAGTAAGCTGAGCTTGGTAAGACAGAAAATTTGAAAAGAATAGTCCAGACAAGAGGTACAAATACAGCCCATCTATAAAATATCATATGGTTCTTTAAAAAAACAGCAAAATACTGAACTAGTGTGAAATAATAGCAGGCCTTGGATAATCTCAGTTTTGTCTTAGCTCCTGACTAAGATCAGGGCTGAATCATGTCTGCTTATCATGTTATTTTCATATGCCCATGCTTCTAAATGTCACTGAGTACCTTTTATAACTCTTTCTTTATCTCATTCCTGCCACAGTCCTGTGAGATAAGCATCATATTCAATTTTATAAGTAAAGTTAAACGATTTGCCCAAAGTTATATGACTTTCCCATAGCATATATAGAATTTTATTCATAAATTAGAGTTTCATATATTATTGATTTGAAATTAAGCCAGGAATCAAGGCTTAGCCTGAAATCACATTTATGGGATAGTTAAAATTAGTGATAATTATAAGACAGGGTAAAACTAATTGCTTATTTCCAGAAAGATATTACTTTTGAAACAAAAGTATTGTGAGTTAAAAAAAATCCTTTAGCTTGGAAAGAAATAGTTTCTGGCTGAGAACATTTACTATCTGTTCTGCAGTAAGAGACAAACACCAGAGCTTGATGATAATAAGAGCCTATTGCTGAAGACAACAGACTTTGGTCACAGGGCATGGAGAAGTCTAGTTGGCTAGCTTACACAGACCTGGAAGATATTGTGCGGATATGTTTCAAATTTAATAAAAACAGTTTGAGATATCAGAGGGATCTACCTACAGTCAGTCTAGGAGAATCAGACAGTGGTAACTCACACCTTTAATCCCAGCACAGGGAATATCTAGGAGTGGTGACCTACGCCCTTAATCCCATCAAATCTGAGTTTGAGATCATTTTAGTTTACAGAAGGAGTTCGGGCTCCCACCAGGCAGTGGTAGTGCCACACCTTAAGTTAGAGAAGAAGGTATTTAAGGGAGGTATAGAAAGACGGAGCAGGCAGTAAAAGCTGTGGCATACACTGTTAGTCCAAGCACTTGGGAAGCAGAGGTAAGAGCATCTCTCTGAGTTCAAAGCCTTCATAGCAAGTTCCAGGACAACTAGGACTGTTACACAGAAAACTCTGTCTCAAAAAACAAAACAAAACAAAACAAAACAAAACAAAACAAAACAAAGACTGGAAGAGGTGTCCTCTGATATCGCAGACTGTTTTATTAAATTTGAAACATATCTCCACAAGATATACAGGCCCGTAGTGGGTTGAAGGGAGTCATCAATGGTCTTGTCTAGCCATGAATCTTGTCAACTGCAATGATGTTCAATGTGGTACAATGCTCATTGGGGTAACCAACTACTTTCTGGTTAATTTTAAGGCCTACTTCATGGAAGGAAACATGTGGTTGGTACCATAGCTCTGGCTAAGACCCAATGGTTAGAGAACTCACAGGTCCCAGGGGTTAACCTACTATTCTTACTCTGTTAAATAGACACACCATTAAACTTCCCTCTAAATGTGTATCTCTATATCCAAAGATAAGTGCGTCTCTCAGCCCTCAGCAGAAAAGTCTCTGTGCAATGGATGGGGGTAAATGAAGAAACTTACAGCTGGTCAAAGTTCAGACAATAAATGTGGAGTGTTCAGCCACAAATGGAATGTCTATTTAAACAAGATTCTCCCCACTTGCCCCACAAATCTCAGGGGAGATAATGGGAGGGGAGGCAAAGAGATTTTAAGGATAAGAGACTGAAGAGGGCTAGTTTCTTCTGGACATGACAAGACCACTGCACTTGTGAATTCACAACAGACATAGTTACGTAAACAAGACCTATACAAGATCAGGACAGTCTACATTCTAGCATCACTAGGAGGAGGGGTTTACAAGCCCCACCTCTAAGGAGTTATTGACACTTAGTAACTTCTGGGGAAGGAAGAGTTAGTTTTTTAGAATTTGGGGTCTGGTAGTTCATCTCACTCAAGTGGATGGCCCCATACTCATAAATACAGGGGTAGCATAGATGGAACATGGTAGGTTATTTTTATTTAGAGAGGTCACAAACTTGAAGTTGTGAGAAGGTGAAGAAGTAAGGTTGGATCTAGAAGAAGTTAGAGGGAGGAGAGGGGAGTAAATATGATCAAAATGTATAGTACAACATTTTCAAAAATTAATAAAATCTTTAAGTGTTTATAAAACAGGCTATTGCAAAAATACCTGGAAGGCTCATTACATTTAGCATTAGAACATTTGCTATAGGTATTATCAAGCTCATGTTGACCAATTAAATGACTCAATCTGTGAAAGTTAAAACATTCTCTTGAGCACATAATTATGTGTGTGTGTGTGTACACATTATTGGGTTATGTACAACAGAATAAAAGTTACGATATAGTTCTTGAGAACACTTGAAGAAATCATTTTCTTTTAAAATTGAT
This sequence comes from Phyllotis vaccarum, assembly GCA_033318265.1. Lineage (NCBI taxonomy): Eukaryota > Metazoa > Chordata > Mammalia > Rodentia > Cricetidae > Phyllotis > Phyllotis vaccarum. The sequence goes on from JARWLC010000002.1 coordinate 61,548,694, forward strand.
ATAGATGGGAATAAAAAATTTACTGTTATGATATATTATTGAAATATTTACAGCTTTAATATTAAAAACCAAGTTTTCTATTTGAAATATTGCATAGAAAATAAAATAGAGCTGAATTACTATTTAGTTTTCTTTCATTTTGTTTCAATATAAGGCACAGGCTGGCCTCAAACTTGCAATCCTCCTGCCTCAGCCTTCCAAGTGATTAATCACTCTTTATATTCTGATTTATTTTTGAGCCAAATAATTGAATAAATATTAGTCTTATACTATATTATTTTATGTAAGCCTCTTTTAATTTTTTCACACAATATAAGATGCAGAAATATATTGCTATCTTTCTATATTCATAGTTAAAATGGCAATATATAATTTTTATAAGTGCTATTACACTGCCAAGGCTGGGTTAAAGGAAGAAGTGGTGGTGGTACACTCCTTTAATTTCAGCACTTGGAGGCAGAAGTACATGGATCAGTTACTCTGAGGCCAGCCTGGTCTACAAAGTGAGTTCCAGGACAGCCAGGGCTTACTACTCAGAGAAGCCTTGTCTTGAAAAAAGAAAAAAAAAAAAAGCAGATGCTGGGTCCAAGAGTGTATCTCAATGGTAGTGTATTTGTCAAGCATGTATGAGTTTGATCCACAGTACTTCCAACTGACAGCAAAAAGAGAGAAACAGAGGTTAAAAAGACAGCAGTGAACAGCCTACTGATGTTTTGCTTCCATGAATAGAACAGGCCGGACAAAAAGATGTCACCCCAAGGCTGTTGTCTCTGGAACTCATGGGCTACAACAGCAGCAGACTGGCAGTCCTTCCTCTGCTTTATGAGCACTGCTTGGCTATTTTCAGTAGGCAGCCAGAATACTTCTTTCCTTGACCCTGCATGACAGCTTTGTCCTCAAACACATCTTAAAATATCTACTCATGGACTCCACTTCCCAGAAAACATCAAACCAATAAATCAACAGTAACATTATATTGTGTCTCAGGAACTGCCATTTCACATATAAAAAATAATGTACTCAGACATACACACAATAATAAGAAATCTGGTAACAGTGTCTATTACAGATAACTATGGATTCCTGTGTGCTTGTCTGATGTGCTTTAGAGAATATACTTTGAATTTACTTAGGTTAGAGAGAAATATATCTTAGCATATACAGCCTGGGTGTATTAATCTATGTGTTAAATTTCTGACATCAAAAAGTATGTTCCTACCATAAATCTACTAGGGGAAACACATGTGAAAGAAAGGGGTGGGGGACCTGTGATAAGATAAGATTACTGTGAGACATGAGTGAAGGATGGGGGGGGGGGGGGGTATGAATGCCGCCATCTTAGGTGGAAATAGCTGTGCCTACAGTGCAGTTCTAAAGATACTGTCATCAGAGGATTTTTGAGCTAATTTTGTCTGCCTAAAAAGATTTCTGATAACTATTGACTAGAGAGCCTCAGTAGCAAAGCTGAACTCATTCTGTTCCGGAAGAAGCCCATGGTAAGTGAGGTCTCGGTGCAAACAACAGATTTCAGAACATGGTGAAAACCCTCACTCAGTCTTAATTCTTGCATAAGGAGCACTCTGGTGGCTGTTGAACTAGGAATGTAGCTGATAGAACTGTCCAGTTCAGCCTCCAGTTATAGACCTGAGGAAGAGATAGTAACACAGTGATAGAAAACACCCCAAACTTACATCAGTCAGTCACCAAGTCTGGTGAGATCCTCATAAATTCTATCTTTATATAGTTTTAATAAAAGAGAGATTTGTGAACTAAAGCCAGGTTGAGTCACTTCCACATTTAGCTCACATATTTGGCCAGTGAAATAAGTGGATGAATCCTGGAAGATGACTATAAAACTATAAATTTAAATGAGCAGAGACAATTGCAGTCACCATCCCAGATGTGACATATTTATTGGCCAGTGTCAACACAGTTCATGGCACTTTGTATAAGCTATTCATCTGGCAAATGTCAGTTTTCAAGAACCACAAGAATCAGTCACCTTTATCTGACAGGGGCAATGGCATACCATCCTGTATTGTTGTAGGGCTATTTAACCCTCCTGCTTTTCACCACAATTTAGTCTGCAGAGATGTTAGTAATTTTGACATGATTTTTATAGATCATTTTAATAATATAGTATATTAGTGAGCAGAGTTCCTTGTCATGAGAAAGAAGTTACAAGTGTCATGGCTGCCTTATAATGAAGAAGGTGACAGAATGGGAGAGGCGAACAGAATCAAAACTCAAGAACCTAGTATTTCAGATGTCTCAAGCCCTGGAGTGCATAAGAATATCCCCTTAATAAAAAAAAATAAATTGCTATATTTTATTCTAAGTAAAAATAAGTAATATAATCAATTTTGGAGATAATATATATTTAATTTTATTGCTTTGGTCCACTATAGAGAAATATGTAGTGTTGCCAGTTTTAGGTGGAACCCATAGAAGGAGAGGCCCAAACCACAGTGGAGGTTCTTCTGGCACTTGTGCTCCATAATTCAACACATATAAAATAAATAAGTATGCCATATGAAGTCTAAGGAAAGCTCTAAGAGAAGTAGCAGAACCACAGAGAACATGCTTGTAGTAAAGAAAAATGCCTTTGAAAAACAGTTCCAGTGGTCATTGTGTTAGATGAAACTAAGTTCCCTAGTTCTATATAATCAATGTTCACTCCTAACCTACTGCATGAATTCTATTTGGCATCATAATAAAAATCAGGAGTCAAATATTGGAAAAAGTTGAAATGTCAGAGAGACAAGAAACAAAACACAACGTATTCTCACCCAGCCAACTCCTCAGGCTTGCGTTACTGAATCCGCTGGCTGTAAGCTCTCTATCCTCTACTGAAAACGGAAGAGGCGGGGAAGCTGAACTCCTTCCTTTTCTCCCTCTGACCAGCTTACTTACTGGTTCAACTTTCCTAGAGCTAGAATTAAAGGTGTGTGCCACCACTGCCTGGCTGCTAGGCCTTGAACTCACAGAGATCCATATGGATCTCTGCTTAACAAGTGATGCGATTAAAGGCATGGGTCGCCACTCCCTGACCTTCGTGACCTGGCTCTGTCCTCTGATATTCCAGAATATTTTTTACTAAGTATACAATATATCACCACACTATTCCACTCAAATGTTTAAGCAAGGGCTTGTTATCAAGGCTACTTGTAAAGGTACCCCCCCCCAAATTAACTTTACATAAAGTATTAATGTAAAAGAGAGAAGCAATAAATATATGCATGCATATTTCTTGAAGTCAAGACATAAGAGAAGTATATTAGCTATCGTATATTATTTCCGAACTGCTCACAGAGTTATAATGATAACTTCTATTTTTCTCTCATGTATTTTCTTTCTGCTTTGGCCTGAGTGAATATACCTCAGTTTTTTAAATGGTTTTTACCCACTGATATGACTCAAACATGCATGCATGTATGTATGTATGTATGTACATATTTATTTATGGACTATATGTTTTATCGCCCCACATCAGGTTGCTTTACTTTCTTATAACTTGTATTATCAGAAATAGAAGCACCAAAATGTACTCAGTGAATCCTGTCTCATTCCAATGGTACTTCCTGTGGTACCACTGATACCAATGTTGTCATAACAACCCACATTTCACTTGGTAAAGGAATAATTCATCACAACCAATACAGTAGCATGATTTGTTATTTATTTTATTTGTAGCATGAGGAGCTTTTAGAATTGTGTTTTAATGCCTTATAGTAATTAAGACTATCTAAGCCCATGAAGGCCAAAGGTGTAAAGCTGAGAAACAAGACTTCTCTGTCTATTCAACTTGATAAGAAGGAATCTATGTCTTTTCCATTCTGGATTTCTTGGATGCCTCTATGATGGTCACATGGAAAACAGCCCCTTATACTTATCACTATATCAAAGCACAATGACATCTTCTAAAATAATCCCAAATATCTGATTTCTCAACTAGCAGCAGAACTAAACCTTAGGTCCCTGATTCTACAAATGTACCACACCAGGTCTTTTTGCAAAAAGAGCTGTGCTTTAAGACCAGCACATACTACATATGTGATCCCACTATTGTCATATCTTAAAAAGGGTTTCTTTTATAAACCTGGATTAATGCCATAAGAGATACCAAAGGGAATAAGTTGTTTTATAATATAAACCTATGAGCAATAGTTCTGCCAGAACATTATTATATAGAAAAGCAAATTCAAATCCACAATAAATGTACCTTCTAGTAAATATAAATTATTCCCCTTTCATTATAGAAGGGGTCTATTATAATAAAATGGCTGCCAAGTGACTGAATGGAAACGATACTATATTAGAGAATCATTGCTGGCTTCTACGTCTGGAAGATTAGGAAAGATCATGGAAAGCCTGTATAGAGATCTTGAATAGTCTCCATCTCTGATAGCATGGCCTTTTTGCATAATAAATAATCAAGGAAATACTTAGGTATCCAGATAAGAGATGAACTGGTACCTAAATGTGGTTATTGGAAGTATACTCCACAAAAGGTTATTTTGGGTTAGTATTTATATAGAATAAAATATATTCATACTTTGATAATTACAATAAAATTCTATCTTCATACCTCATGATTAGTTTTCCTTAAAATGTCCAATCTTTCCCATTCAAAGTCCTGACTAATAGGCTATACATCAGAGAAGATGTATTCTTGTGCCTGTTCCTCTCCTTTAACAAAGTGGGCAACTCCATTTGTTGCTAACATTCCGATGACTAGACTGATTTTCCTTTACTTTTCATCATGCCTGATATAGGTAATGCAAAACCTCAGCATCTGATTGATACCATGATGTCATAAAGAATCATTTATAAACTAGACCCAAGCTTCTCCTGATTGGAGAGAAAGTCTCCCACATTGTTTTGTAAGAGGATAGGGTGAACTAAAGGAGAGGTAACAATGCTTATAGAAAAGATGCTGCAGGATTCCAGGCTGCTTATTCCTCGGAAGTATTCCTGCCTTCAAGATCTGCTACGGCATTAGACATAATATTTATATTTAATATGTATCTTAGCTAGAATTATTATTACTGTGATAAAACACATCACCAAAGCAACTTGTGGAGGAAAGGGTTTATTTGGTTTATACTTAAATAAATCATTGTTCATCATGGAAAGAAGTCAGGACAGAACTCAAGCAGGGGAATTACCTGGAGGCAGGAACAGATGCAGAGGCCATGGGGGAGGGTTGCTCCTCATGGCTTGCTTAATCCACTTACTTCTAAAACCCTGGACCGCAGCACAGGGACTGCACCATCCACAATAGTCTGTACCCTCCCCCGTGAATCTCTAAGAAAATACAAACAGGCTTCCCATAGCCCAATCTTATAAAGGCTTTCTATTGATGTACCCGTCTCTCAGACGACATTAGCTTGTGTCGAGTTGACATAAAACTCTCCAGAACAATGTGTATGAGCATTTGCTTGTATATATGCTTGCTCACCGTGCTCATTTACAGTGCCTATAGAGACCAGAAGTAGAATTCAGACGTTCTGGAACAACTGGAGTTACAAATGGTTGTGGGTCATCATACCAGCATTGTTACTAAGTCCAATCCATATCTTCTGCTAGAGTAGCAACTACTATTAGCCACTGAATCATCTTTCCATCTCCTCATTATATTTCTTAAATTATTTTTTACTTGTCAATGACTGATGATTTTCTTGTATGGCTTGATGTGTTAGATAATATTGGATAGCTCAGGTCACAAGATCACTTGACATCTCAGTCATGGGTCCAATTTTTTTTTCATTTAAGTTTGAGTATTTATCAAGAGAAACTGTTTTCTTTTCTTGAGGAGATAATCTCTATATATGTAAAAACAGATTGCATCTTATAAGATGAATGAAATTGATGTATGTTTTATATAGATTATAATAGTAAGAATATATTAAGAGTAAGTAAATAGAGGGATAGATTTTGTCAGTAATTCACCAATTATCTTTCTTAATTCCACACACTGATAATTCCATTCCTAGATGCTTTTGGCATCTGGCTTTGTGCTGGGTCCTGTCAACAATAATATAAACTAGAAGTCAGGGGAAGGAAGGGTTTGCATTTGAAATTTTTGTATTTTTATCAGTGTATCCTCAAAACAGTTTGTTGCATTTCTAGAACATGACTCTTCATGGTCTCTCAGTGATACTAGCTATCGATACTTAATGGGCATCCTTGATGCAATGTTCAAGTCCCTTAGGCTGCACACCTGCAACTGCTCCATTGCTTCTTAATCCTACCTGTGAGGGCAGCTTCATGTGATTATTATTTATGGTCTAACTCAGAGATCACCTTTTTCTCTTTCAGACTTACAACCTCATAACAATTTTTATATCTATTCTTCTCCATTGAAATACTTAGTATAATTTAGTTTTCCTAAATGATTCTCACTGATGTAGGAGCATGTCCTTGTAAACAAGACCTCAAACATCAGTGTGTAAAGTGGTGGCTTAGCTTCATTAGTAAATAGCTTCAATATTTTTCTATTTTTAAAATATTTGTTACTGCTTTTAGGACAAGGGGTTAAATAACAATGATTTGCTATTCTCTAGGCAAAGATAAATAATTGATTTGACAATAAAAGGATAGTTGATGAAAATCTGTGACTTATACAAATGAAGATTATTGTTGTAAGATTATTTAGTGCTGTATATATAATCTACCTTGGAAAATATGGAAGAATCTGGATAACAATAATTATGCCCCATGCCATATCCTGACTCCAAACTCAAATGTCACATTATAGTTGGACATGTAGAGTATCCTCTATGTGTGTGTATAAATCTTATCTCTGCTTTCTTAAATCACCTGTTGGTATCCTAGAAAAAATCTGTGATTTGTACAGTTAATGCCACAGACTACTTGAAATCCTAAGCTATTAATTTGTTATACTCACTATTTGTACAAACACATGTTGTTTGGCTACTATGTGTAGGAAGCTGCACTAAGGAATAGTGAGGTAGAAGGAGAAAAATAGGAATGTAGAAGTTCTATGCCCTCGGTTTATGATACATTGGGAAAAATGGACAGTAATGAAAACATGTAATTTAAAAATTCAACAGTGACGGGATGTCAATACAAGGTGTAAAGTAAATGAGAATCTAGCCTAAAATCTGATTAAGACGGAGGAATAGAAAACAATAAAAACACTCAAAAGTTCTAAGGCAAGAAGAATGTAAAGCCATTCACATGGGCATTGTCTGTCTGGTGGAATGTCAATGGCCAAATGTGCATTTGATTTACTAAGAAGTTTAAATTCTGTCAAAATTTGTTCAGACACAGATGCATAATCTAAGGCGAGGCAATGGATTAAAAGATGGCATGGATTCAAAGAGTAAAATAATTAATTTGATCACAAAAATACACAGTTTTTAATGGTAGCTGTAAGTTTTGTATGTAAGAAAGTTCTTATCAGAGTTTTCCATAAGGTGGAGTTATTCTCGAAATATCTGTATAATAGAGATTGTTACTTATGAAGCTAAAAAACTATTTTTTTCCTCCATCTCTTCAGTTGGGCTGAACTTGCTCCGTCCCTCAGACCGTCCCCAGGTAGATTCTAAATATAAATGCAGCAGTGGGCAGCTGCTCCTCTCTGACCCATCCACTGCTGGAGAAATGCTGAGATGGTGGTTTTTCCTTTAGCTTTTGTTTTTCTTTAATTATGTTCAACTTAAATGGCTATATGAGCTAAAAATATAGCCACAGACAGGAGCTGTGAGAGTGTTTAGCAAAGGTTCTAAATGGATGCCTTCCTCAGAAATCTCTTTTTAAATTGCCTGTCTCAATATGGAAAATTTCCCAGTAGGTCCCCAAGTCATCGTCATTCAATGGCTATCCAGACAGATGTCAGACACAGTCCCTACTAGTCACAAAGTCACAGCTTCACACAGACATGGAAACTTTGAACTGTAAAATAAAGTGCACTTAAAAATATAGATGTAAGAGGATTGTGAGCATTAGTGCTCCACAAATAAGACATTGTCTTAAGAAAAAGTAAGTGCATATAATAATGGCTTGGATGGTCAATATTTAATCCTATATATGAAAATCTAAACTCACAAGTAGATGTGGGTGATAGACTAAGGAGAATGGGCAGTGCTAAAACTGATGGTTATCTCCTCCATGCTGAGATTAAAGGCACGCAGGCCACACCCAGTTCTGATATAATCCTTCACTTTCATCTTCATTTCCAGTTTTTCTCAATAGTTTAGCACATTAAGATTATGGTGTGGAACCAAGGGAAGAAAGTCAAATAAAAGTGGACTAAACATTCACGTACACACTAGAATTCCAAACTTCTAAAAGTTCTTGTTGTGCCCCTTTTTGGAAACAGAATTCCTGCAGATGTAAGGAGTCAAAATCATGTCATACTGGACTATGGCATCCCCAAACCAACATGATTCTAAGATGGAGAGAAACGAGGCCCAGAGACCAAGACACCAGATGAAGCCTGTAAAGCAGAGACAGAGACCAGGGCAATTCAACAAAACCATCCCTGAAGCTAGAAGAGGTAGGAAAAGGGGGAACATATACATGTAATATATATGTATATATATTAATATGTTATAAGACCCAAGTCCTAGTACATTTTCCTAATCAGCCTTTTGCATCATATACATAGATACATACATATTCATATATTTATGTGTATATATAAATTGTGCAAAGCCTATCTGTTTCAACCAGCTTCTCTGTGCTTCAGCTTGCTATAGGCATCTGAGATCCCAAGTGGCTTTTAATATTTTCTTTGAATGTATGGAGTTATGGGAGCTCATTATCTCCCTGGAGAGACTGTTTAATATCATCCAACTACAGATGTTAGAAAGATCATCTCACTGGAGAGAAAATAGGACATCTAGTCATGTCTACACTGTGGTCCTGCTTTGTTGTCATTACGGGGAGATTCATGGAAGAATATGACCAGGGAAGGGTTCTCTACATCCTCCCAGTGTTGCCTGATTTCTTTTATCTATTTGTCCAGCGACACTAGAATCCAGTCAAGAGCACAACTGCAGGGCTGTCAAGATGGTTCAGCAGATATAAGGCTTCCTGTCACATTGCTCTATCCCTGGGACTCACACAGTGGAATGAGAATACCAAGACCAGCAAGTGGGCCTCAGACCTCCACACACATGCCATGGTATGTGTGTACACACACACACACACACACACACACACACACACACACACACACACACACTCACAAGATCATGAAATACATTAGGAGATTTCATTCCTGAGTTCTTTTTGTTGCTTTCCAGAAGTCTTTGTCGTTAGAAATCAGAATTAAGCCTGATTCCTTTTTTCTCAATTATGAGGCATATTATAAGACATTTTCCAAATGTCTTTTCATTTATGTATATTAGAGGGTCTATACAGATATAACTTATTAATTTCTTATAATAATCTGATAGGTTCTGTCATTATCTTCATTACCTAGAAGAGAAAATGGAGAAATATTAAATGTGTCATGTGAACAGTGAGGTTGTTGAGTGGAATTCATATTCAAAAGATCTGGCTCAAGAGTTCATGTTTGTATCCTGTACATTAGAAGATGGATGTACATAAAAGCATCAAAAATCCTGCAAAAGTAAATAATGAATTTCTCACTTGACAAAGATGGAGTACTATCACCAAATGTACAATGAAATTTTGAGGAGTTGTTTGTTCTGCTTCTTAGACTCCTCAGCCACACCTCAGAGTTCAGCAACAAGTATCTATTGAATTACAACATATACCCAGAAGTAAGCCTAGTTCAACAATGAAAGTGATACAAAAAAGTCCCATAAGTACAACAGCATCACAGATATGATAATAAAGTGTGTGCAGAATGACCAATTTTATTTTGGAGTGAAGGTGGAAACCAAAGAAGACTGGAGAAGAGTTGGCATCTGATCCAGGTTTTGAATAATGACTAAGAGTTCACAAATGTATACATGGTGAAGAATAATCCACATAGAGGAGCTGGCACACAGAGAACACAGAAGGGGATATTTGAGACCTGATGAGCAGTTCCCTAGGACTGGAAGGCAAGTGACCGATGACAACAGTCTAAAACTGGAGAGTCGAATAGGAGCCAGACAACCATGGCACAGAGTAAGGAATTGGTAAAGAGCTTTATAGGAAAGCGACAAAGGAAAAAGCAAGCAACTTCTGTTGTCACTGCTGTTGTTGTGAATGTGTGTTTATTTTAAATAAATACGATTGGTTATATAAACATTATTTGAGAATAAGTGGTACAGTCAATGGGATATTCCTGAGACTGAAATAATTTTTAGTGTAATAACAAATTTTCACTCTTTTCCTTCATATCCCTACAAAGGCTGAATAATTCTGAAACTTGAAATGTCCACACTGCCACTTTGCTGTCATCTAGATAAATTGTCCCAATTATGCATAAAAGATGATGTAAATAGCAGCCTCCTAGAGGGTTTAGGAGAGGAGGCTGAAAACAGTCTGTTCCCTCAGACTTTGGCTTGGCAGGGGCTTCCAGGTTTACAGCTGCTCGTAGGGAAAGAAGAACAAGCAGGATCTAGGAGACTACTCAGCATGTGCAAAGACACTGGGATGCTTTACTGACAGGCATCCTGCAGGGGACATCTGGACTTTGCTTATTTCATAGTTAAATAAAATTATTGTGCATGAAACAAAGCAAAAATTGTGTTTGGGGCATGCTGCATTCCTGTCAAGTAAAAATTAGTGCAAGTGTGAGAAGGGCATAGTAATTTCACAAGTGCATTCATTCATTTATCCATTCAATTAAAAACCGGGAAACAAGCATGTTAGAATGTAGGTATTGGTCATGGTTCGGTCGTTTATTAGCTGTCAGTCTCTGGGCAAATAAATTAGTTTCTTTGCCTCAGTTTTTGAATTATTATAAGTAAAGGAATAATAATAACATCTATATTTTTGGGGCAAAGAAAAAAGTCCAGTTGAAAAAATGTTAAGTGGATAGAAGCCAGTAGAAATAACCACTGCTAAACACATAAGGAGGAATGAGGAAGTGGGAAGGCATAGAAAGGCCTAAGGTTCTGATCTAAAGGCAGTTATAAAAACAGGAACCACAGAGAGGAAGTACTAAACACTTTATATGGGTCAGAGAAACCAGAAGAAATGAGCCCAAATTGATAGGGGACTCTCACATCTGGGTCATTAAAGAAACGAGTATACAATAGTGGCCAAATGTGTTCCAGGAGGCTGCAGGAATTCTCAAAGAAAGATCTAAGGAAGAGTGATGTAGTCATGATCAACAGTAGAAATGAGGAGGCAGATAATCAAACTGAGCTTCATGAGATTAACCTCTACACTGTTAGGATGTGTAAAGGTCCAGACTTGGAAGATCACTTAAACAAGGGCACACACTAAAGGAGGGAAAAGCCTGGGACCATAAATAAAACTCTCTTTCTGACACAGTGATTTCTATATCTCATGGAGGTTTGGATAAGGAAGGTCTCTGGCAAAGTCTAGTATACCCACTGAGCAGGACGCTATAGTTAGTATGTTATTATCTTGGAGAACAAAGCCTGGGACACTGGAGGAGAAAATAAGCTCAATGAAAGGCTAGGCTACATAAAGAATCCTTGTTTCAAAAGCAGTCTACTTTGAGCTTTACTTTGCCCACTCCTTAGAGACTCACAATGAACCTGGGTCCTAAGAAGTATAAAGTGGTTAATAAATTCTTTTAATATTAATTAGGCTAATATTTCCCCAAACTCCTATAATATATTAGAATGCATATCCATGGCTCCTTTAAATACAGCTTAGAGAATGAAGAAATAATCTTGGTATTGAGATATAAAACCCTTGACCCGGTTTAGAGTGGAGTAGAAAATAAAGAAGAAACGGCACCTGATGTTGAACAATGAGTAAGAGCCGGTGAAAGGCAATAGGGAGTGGCCATGAGCTCTATGGAAGAAGGGCATAGAGATGTGCTACACAATGGTGCATGCAGTGCTCCAGAACAGAAGGTGTGAGGGAGCAAGCCGGAGGTGGAGAGAAGATGGAATTTCCATCAGGATGGGCTGGTAATGCCATGATAAAGAATTTTGGAGGATTTCTACTTTGGGTTGAGTCAGAATAAGAGAGTTCATACCTGCCCTTCCTTTTATTTGAAACAATAACAATGCTTCCCACCCCATACCATCACCAGAAAACAAAGAAACATGAACACACACACACACACACACACACACACACACACACACACACACACACACACACACACAAATACAGAAGAAATGAATGAAAACTTCTTTTGCAAAACATTATAAAATATAAAACAATGGGGACCAATGATTAGTATAAGACATAGATTATAGGTTGAGCCCTAAGAGTTCCCTAGCTGATGTCAGGGTAGTTTTAAGGCTGATATATGAATAGAGAAACCCAAGCAGGAGCTAGTACATTTTCTAAAGTGAAGAAATAAACTGAGTGTAAATAGACACTCAGTTGGAGTGTCTATCAGCTAGAATTCAGAAAACTGGAGGACAGAACAACTGAGAAAAAATTAATCATTTACAACAGTCAACTTTTAAATGCCTCAGGGTCAAGGATGCCTGGATGAGTTACTGAGGCGAGAGTTTGGTAAGCAATCCCTATTCCTATAGTTAAACTAGAAACCTCTCAATCCACTGTGTTTGGGACAGAAACACTCAAAAAGGACTTCTTGCCTCAGAAGGGGTAAAAATTCAGTCTACTAGAAAATGCTGTTGTTGTCTCACACAATAAATTTAAATGCAGAATTTGAAAGACAAGAACTGTTTTTAGGTAACATAACTGTATCTCAGAGCAAAGTTTAAGAATGAAGTGAGTAAGGAATTGCCCATTACCTAATAGTGTGAAGTTCAAACACTCAATATATGATCATGTGTGCACATATGCTCTCTCTCTATCTCTCTCTGTCTCTCTGTCTCTGTCTCTCTGTCTCTCTGTCTCTGTCTCTGTCTCTGTCTCTCTCTCTCTCTCTCTCTCTCTCTCTCTCACACACACACACACACACACACACACACACAAACAAAGCCAAATCACATGTAATGCAAAAAAGCAAGAAAACATTTCTAAAGAAAAACGTCATTAAAAATAAAAGTCATAAATTATCAGGAACTGACATTACAACAGTTATAACTGGATTTCCTGTATCCTAAATGTTAAAGAGACATAATATCACAGCACACACAAAATAAAACACAGTCAAGCTTTAAGGGAACACTAGAATATATGAGATTAACACAAAGATCAGATGGAAACAGCTTTACAGATGAAAAGCCAAGTACCTTGTGCATGAACTGGCTTTTTGTACATGGGGGAGGGCCTTAGTCCTGCCTCAACTTGATATGCCAGACTTTGTTGATTCCCCAGGGAAGACCTTACCCTAGCTGAGGAATGGGGTGAGTAGGAGAAGGGGAGGGAGGGGGACTGTGGTTGCTATGAAAAAATGAAAAAAAAAAACTTTTAAATAAAAAAAAATTTAAAAACTCAGATTATAGTAAATTTGAAATACAAAAGAAAGAAAGACATATGAAGTGATTTGATCATGAATATTGTCTTAAAAAATACAGATCAGAAAATATCCTGCCCTCCCATCCTGCAAAGCATTAGTAGGCCATGAGACAACTATAATGAGCATGATGTACATTGGAATCTCTGAAAGGAATGTGGGTTGGCAAGAAAAGGATATCCACAGAAAAACTAGTTATAATTTTTTTCATTTGGGGGGAAAACCACAAAGTTGCTTAAGCAAGATTTTCAATAGATCCTAACAAAAGGAAGCACAAAGAAAACTATATTAATGCCCATCATAATCAAAATTTTACATTCTAAATGTTTTAACAATGTATTACTCATAGAGTTAGTAAAGGAAGCCCGTCAGGTGAAGAAAAGCACACCAGATGGGAGGGTTGAGATACTCATCCACCACATCAAAATGAAGAGCATTATAAAAACTTAAGATTCTTGTTATTTAACTACATAGAGAAAAATGAACATGTTTTACTGTTTAAATAACTTCAAAGACATTAAACTGTTGAAACAAGATAATAAAAATGCAGTATAGGATTTATAAAACATGTGAAAGGTCAATATATAGCAATAATAGTATAAAGGCTAATAGGGAAGGAAGGGAAGTGTATTACTAAGGTCCTAATACTGTAATGTACTACTATTACATCATTTGAAATTATATTGAGATACAGAAATATAATTTCCACCATAAATATGCTCCAAAACAATACTACAGTGAGCTGTAGCTAATCCACTAATAAAAGAAACAAAATGAAAACATCAAATTAACTGAAAAAAAAATTCAGGCTTCATGCCTTCTGGGGATATGTTTCAAATTTAATAAAAACAGCCTGAGATATCAGTGGGATCTACTCACAGTTAGTCTAGGAGGATCAGACAGTGGTAACTCACACCTTTAATCCCAGCACAGGGAATATCCGGGAGTGGTGACCTACGCCCTTAATTCAATCAATTCTTAGTTTACAGAAGAAGTTCCAGGCTCCCAGGCAGGCAGTGGTGGCACACACTGTTACTCCCAGCATTTGGGAGACAGAGGCGAGAGAATCTCTGTTTAGTTTAAAACCAGCCTGGTCTTTAAAGCAAGTTCCAGGAAAGCCAGGGCTGTTTACACAGAAAACTCTGTCTGGAAAAAACAAACAACAAACAAAAAAAACCCCAAACAAACAAAGATTGGAAGAGATAGATCTGTCTTCTGATATCTCTGGCTGTTTTTTTATTAAATTTGAAACATATCCCCACAATGCCTGAGATCACAAGATTCAGGAAGCTGAGGTGTGAAGATTGCCAGTGAGGTCAGTCTCTTTTACTTAGTGAGATCCCATCTCAAAGCAAACATACAAGAAAAAAAGACACCAAGAATAGCAAATAGAAAACAACAAAGTGGTAGGTTTAAATGTGACCAGATCAATAATCACATTAAATGTTACCAGTGTAAACACTGTAATGAAAAAATAGAGACATTTAGGTGAGTTCAAAAAGCAAGGTTAAAACATATGCTAGCAATAACAAATGCCCTTAACATTTGATGCATTGAAAGGGAAAGGAGAAACCTGATGCTAGGGAAGGCCCAGGATCCTTAGGATGACCCCAGCTAAGACTCCAAGCAGTAGTAAAGAGGGTGTCTGAACTGGCCGCCCCATGCAATCGAATCCATGACCACCCGAATTGACATCATAGAACCTTCGTCCAGCACCTGAGGGAAGTAGATGCAGAGATCCACAGCTAAGCACTGGCCTGAACTCCCAGTCCAATGGACGAGAGGGAGGAGGGATTATATGAGGAAAGGGGTCAAGATCACGATGGGGAAACCCACAGAGACATCTGATCAGAGCTCCTGGGAGCTCAGTGACTTTGGACTGAGAGCTGGGGAACCTGCATGGGACTAAACTAGGCCTTCTGAATGTGGATGACAGTTGTGTGGCTTGTGCAGTTTTTTGGGACCTCTTGCAGTGGGACCAAGATTTATACCTAGTGCCAAAAAGTGGCTTTTTGAAGCCCATTCCCCATAGAGGGACAACTTGTTCACCTGATGGGGGGTGCCTCAACTTGACTGCCAGACTTTGCTGACTCTCTATGGGAGTCTTTACTCTCTCTGAGGAGTGGATGGGGGGAGGAGGAGGGGTGAGTGTGAGCAGGGGAGGAAAGAGGAACTGTAGTTGGTATATAAAATGAAAAAAAAATTAAAAATGCAAAAGGGGGAGGTCTGGGAAAGACATGCCATTTTAAAATGATAAGCACATAACTTGGAGTATTTAACATAAGATGTCATAGACTAAAGAACGACGATAACTGTGACTTCAAAGAACTAGTTCCCTGAGAAACCATGATGCCTCTAACCTATCACCTTTTCTACAAAGCCTTCTCTGACCCAGAAAATAAAACTCCTACAAATGAAAGCTATAGGCATATAGCTAAAATTGAGCATCTTTCTACTGTTAAAAAATGAAACAAAACTGGTTTCTGAGATACCTGAGGTTAGGAACTTCTTATTCGTGAAGTTTATTGGATAAAGGAATGAATGCCATTTCCACTCTGGTAACTAAAAGCTCTTATCTATAACTCTAATATCCTCACGAAATTGGGGATTCTTTCAGATGGAGACTGTGTAACTTCTGTCTTAGATTCACTGTCCAATACCATGTCTGACACACAGAAAGTGTTTAAGCTGTAGGCTTCAAGCCTGTATAAACAGACCAGAGAGGATTGGATCACTTCTTTGACAAGTGAATATTTTGAAGACCACGGGATAAAGAGGGTGGCAGGAGTCATCCATCTTTGGAGGCAATAGTCCACTTTTGCTACCAGCTGTTGGGCAGTACTGCCTGAGGCAATCGATGGGGCACTTGCTTTCTCCTGCAAGCTCAAAGACCTCCAGCATCTCAGGGAAGTGTGAGATAAGAGAGAAAGGAATTCAACTGAGAAGCCTACATTACTTTTCACAGACAGACTTCCAGGCATAGGACTGGCCAAGGGGAAGGTAGGAGACATCCATATCTCATTACTGCTGACTTGGCTGACCTGAGAGACCAGCACAGAAATGAGCAGAATCCCATAGGAAACTTAGCTTGAGAGCAGTGATTCAGCCCTTAGGCTTGCTAAGGGACTAACTCCACTCATTCCCAGCCAAAATAATTGACTTTATTATTATTATTATTTTTAAATTGAAAAGTTGTTATTTATTGTTTTGAACACACCGACCACAATTCTCCCTTCCACTCTTCAAAGAGGATAAGGCCTCATGTGGGAAGTCAACATAGTCTGGCATATCAAAGTTGGGATAGGACCAAGTCCTCCCCGGCTGTATCAAGGCTGATTTGATTCTTCTATAGGAAATGAGCTTCAAAAAGGCAGTTCATGCATGAGGGATAAAGCCTGACCTCACTGCTAGAGGTCCCACAAACTGCCCAAGACACACAGCTGTCATCCACATTCAGAGGGCCTAGTTCAGTCCCAAGCAAGTGACCTTTTAGAGATCACCTTACTCAACTCTTTGACATAGAAACCCAGAGAGTTTCAGAGGCAGAGGCTCATCCAAGGCCTGCGAAGCACTCATTTGTCATGAGAAATTCTGTAAAATTCAGGAATTTCATTGATGACTACGTGGAAAATGTATGGCTACTGAAAGATCAGTCTTGGTCCTAATTCTTGTCTCCCCTCTCACTTTCTGCCCCCTTCAGGACTCTGTTTCAGGTACAATCTGCATCAGCACACAGTTCCTAGAATAGCACATGCACTTTTGCATCTCTTTGGCCTTGTGCTATTTGTACTTCCTAAATGGTATTTCCTTTTGTTAATTTTCTGGAAATTCCTATGCATCCTTCAAGGTTAAGTTCAGATATTGTTGCTTCTTTGAAAGATTTCTGGATATTTTGATACGCAATTACCTCTTCTCAGTACCATTTTAAAAGCACTTCTCACATGTGTCTGTCTAGCACTACCCTATTTTATCAACAATTTCTAAGCTCATACATGTACATATACATCCAGGAGCCGACCATACCGCTTCCAGGTATTATCTATAATTTTAACTTAGCAGGATCTATGAAAGGAAAATGTCTTATTCCTGAAGCTATTTGTGTTGTTATGTAGTAAGTACCCACAATTCCACTACATCAAGAACCTGTAAGTTTTTTTCATGTTAAATACTAGAGTAATAAACATCAAGATATATAGGAATATGTGAGTTGTTTACCTAAAACACATTTTATGACTCAAATTTTAATGTATAATTTATATACCGATTCATCCAAATACTAGTAGATATATACAAAATTAGTTCAGGTACAAATATATATAATCTATGCTCTGTACCATCTTGAGGGAAACTCCTAATGCAAATAAGGAGATTATCTTGTTACACAAAGTTAAAAGAAAATGCCAAATTTAAACAGCAATAATGAGACTTGTTTGCCTGTCTTGGATCTCTATGTAAAGCTACATTTCTGAGCACTTTTCTAATCTGCCAGCTGTGTGCTCTCTGTACTCTTAAGTCCTGTTTGCCACACAGTCCTGCTGGATCTTCTTGCATTTTCTTTCTCTATGTGTTACTGGTTAAAACCAGCTCAAACTTTAAAATCTAGACTTTACTCCTTTGGCTAGGTATATGCTTGTAATTTTACCACTGG
Source organism: Phyllotis vaccarum (assembly GCA_033318265.1). Classification (NCBI taxonomy): domain Eukaryota; kingdom Metazoa; phylum Chordata; class Mammalia; order Rodentia; family Cricetidae; genus Phyllotis; species Phyllotis vaccarum. The sequence continues at coordinate 61,566,852 of JARWLC010000002.1, forward strand.
GAGGCCCAGGTAGGAAAATCAAGAGTTCAAGTTTAGCATGAGCTATGTGAAATCCTATCTAAACAATAAAATATAACAAGAAAATGGAAAAAGAAAATGAAAAAATTAATCTTTCTTCAAACATTAGCTCTAGTTTCCCCTATCCTGATATCTACAGATTAGTCAGGTGTCACTTTTGACTTTTCACGAGCCCCGAGCTTCCCACTGCCACAGCATAAATCATGTGTGATCATTGCTCATATTTTACTTTCATTATACTAAGGACTTCAGGCAGGGATTCAATCAGTCAGTCTAGATACACTTACTGAGTGTTTTACTAACAGATTGACATTATTCTCAGTACTGGGGATATAAAAATGAACAAACCAAATGCCTTTCTATTAAGGAAGCTACATCATTGCATGAAAAGATGGTCTTAAATCAGTTAATAACATAAATTGAATAACTTCCAGTTAATAACATAAATTGAATAACTTCAGTTTTGGTAGGTGGCATGAATAAAATTAAATGGCACAATAGATATGAAAATGACTGGGGAGATGTAATGTACTTTAAGTGGAATATCCTGAAGGTGTCATTGAGGAAAGTTGTCTAGCTTTATTGAGCTCCGAGTTGAGAAGAGCATGAGGAAGCACGGAGCCTGTGATGTTTGGATGGCATAAGTAATGCAGTGTTGACTAGATAATGACAACCAAGTAGATCTTGGAAGTGGTCCAAAAATAGGGCAAAGGCCAAGTCCTTAGGCTTCACTGAACATACCAATGATTTTTTTACTGAGGTTATTTTTAAATAATGTTTTAGTTAGCATACAAAATAATGGATTTTATTTTAACATTTTCATAATATATATCATAATTGTTTGCTTTTATTTGCATTCTACCAATACTAAGCTCCACCATATCCCCTCTTTCTGGACCCATTACTTCTCCTAAACACTCATTTGGTTCTTTAAGTTGGAATAATGGTCAGTAAAACTTTCTCAGCAAAGATTGATACTAGAAGACTTTTTTGTTTCTTGCCAACACAGAGTGTATTCTGTGGTACAAGAATTGATGAGAAAGTTAAGGGCTAGTTGAATAGCCCAAAAAATAATATACTGACTTGGACTTGAATTATGGATATAGGAGGCAGTAATCTGACTGGAGATATGTATTAGAAACACACATATTTAGGTTCATTAATAGACCAGATATGAAATGTGTGAGAAAGAGGAATTAATGATTGCCTCCAGGTTTTTACTTGAGGCTATTTACTGTAATGGAGACTACTTGAATTTCTGTTTCGAATGTACTCATTTTGACATGCCCATTAGATATTTGGATAAAGATGCCGTGTTGGCAATTTGATTGTACTAGTCTAGAGTTGAGAAGTTAAGGTTGAAAATGTAGATATGGAACTCATTAGCATATAGCTGACATTTAAAGCTATGGAACAGATTAGATTTCCCAGATTAGTATGTAGCTGGAGAAAAGAGAAGAGAGAAGAAGAAGAAAAGTTCCTAGAGTTATCTACAATTTAAAATACTGTATAAGAACTGGAGAGATGCTGAGCTGTTAAGGACACTAGCTTCTATTTCAGAGGAACTAGGTCAATGCCCAGGGCCCACATAGACACTCACAACTGTTTATAATTCAGATGCCCTCTTCTGGCCTCCGCAGGCACACAGGCATACATGTAGGTAAAAGACCCATAAACAGATAATTATCTATTAAAAATATGATAAAATGTTATACCATGTAGAAGTTCTTCTACATCAAAGGATCTTAAGAAAGGGGCCACAGTGGAGAAAGGTCAAGGGAATGAGGTAGCCTGAAATCAGAAAGGGCTTAAGAAGCATCTTTTAATCAGTGAAAGTCTGCTAGAGGAACTAGTAACACAGAAACTGAGAAATGTTCATTATTTAGAATTTGCAACTGGCTTCATGTCTAAAATGACCTTAGGAAAGGTGGGTTTAGAGGAATGTTGGCAGACACAGGACAGTGAAAGCAGATCGAGAAGAGTGAATCAAATAACCAAGTGGGAAGAAGAGGTGTGAACCCACTGGAGAAGTTATGCTATGAGGTGAAACACAGGGGAGCTACAGCCAGTGAGGAGTATGGCGCCAGGGAGCTACAGCCAGTGAGGAGTATGGCGCCAGGATCTTTCTCCATCTTCCTCTTTGTCTCTACATTAGAAGGAGTAATAGGAAAAGCTGGTTCTCCTTTACAGGGAGTTCCTGATAATGATACATTTACTATGTAGGGCATATATGTACAGTTTCACCAAGATCAAATGGGGTCTAAAGTACAAGCAGCTGCCCAGGGGAGAGCTAGGAATACATCTATAATCAAACAAAAAGAAAAAAAATCTTGTGAGGACATGTTCAAAGAGGCTGGTGAAGTTGTTATTATATAGGTCACTAGCTAATACAATTGGTCTTCCAGTTTCCAAAATAGTTCTTAGCATATAATAAGCAGTCTGTATGTGTTTGCTGAGTAAGCTGTCAACACAGAATTGCATAAGATCTTCTCAATTCAGGAGAGAGCTGTGGAGGTACACAGTTTCAGACTGAAATCCTATCTCTGCCAATTTCTGGTCATACTCATGATCAAATGACTTAAATCCTCCGATGCCCAAAAGTCTCATCTATAAAACAGGGTAAAGTGCTCACCCCAAAGAAATACTATAAAAATCAATCCTATACTTTATATGAGGCACTTGGCCCAGAGCCTGGCACATAAGTGCTTGGTAAATGGATGCAGCCACCAGCAATGCATGTTGGTATAATTGCTGTTACTTCTGCTAACACTGGATCCCATCACACTTTCTGGATTGTTTCCTCATATAGATTGCAAATTCCTATAAAGTAGAAGATTCTATTTTATGAGATTTTTTTTTTTTTTTTTTTTTTTTTTTAAAAAGTAGGTTTCACTCTGGAGTGACAGAGTTATAGTTGCTTTTGGTATTTTAAATGAGCAATAAAGGTTTTGGCTAGGTAGTTAGATAAGTTATAAAGCCAATAGCTTGAAGCCTGAAACCGAACTATTTCATGTTTACTGACATTGGATACATCTGAAATTGCATTAACTGACACAATTATCCCTTTTGACTTTCACCAGAATTGAATGATAGAATTTTCTCCTAATTGTATAAATGACTTACAAAACTGAAATTACTTGCTCAGGAGCATGACTTCTATATGTGGGCTGAGATTTATATGAAATACTCGATGTCTTTCACTATATCCAGACTGTGCAATGTGTCATAAGAAGAGCCAAAGGAAAACAAGATTGGTAATAAAATAACCTTCCAGGGCCTAGTAGTGAAGGCTAGTAGGGTACCCAAAATCTCTTCACCCACTCTTTCAAGGCGTGTGGCTAGATCACTTTTCTCTGAGTACTCTCATCCCGGTGAAGTCTAGTCAAGTCACTATATCCAGGCTAGGAGACTGCAACTGAATTTGACAGGTTCATGTTTTAAAACAAGAGGTTGACGTTCTCTCTATCTTCCTTTTCTTCTTCCTACCAGTTAGACCTGACAGGATCTCAGTTTGACTCTGCTGCAACACAAGGCGAAAGTGATTCAAGGCATTGGAAAGAACATGAGTTGCTAACAATCGTGGAAAGCATTGCTGGCGGCAGGGTACAGAGAGATTCCTCAATCGGAACCATTTTATGAGAAAGAAATGAACTTTATCATTCCTTAAGCCATTGCATGTTCACTCTTCTTGGCAACTACATGAGGATAGCATTGTAAAAGAGGAGGCACAGAACTCCGTGATGCCAAAAGTTTCTAAATATCAACAGGGGCAGCAGGTAAGTCCCACAGGCAGTGCAGCAGAATCAGAAAAGATACATGATGTGGGCTGAGAGAGCTTACTTCCCTATAAGAGGAAAATTCCATTCAGAGTCCTTTACTTCAGCAAGGGATGTCTTTAAGGGCAATGAATTCCTTGTCAGAACAGGAATGTTAGCCAGTACTGGATGACATACTGAAAAGAATTCCATAGACAGGGACCAAAGAAGATTTGATAAGGCATTGACCCTTATGACCTTTAAGGTCCCTTCTATCTCAGAGTCTAGACTGCAGAGGAAAACAAATCTCATCCAATTAAGAACCTCAGAAAAGCAAGGGATGACTCACTGTTGAAGAAGCTGGATGTGCCTGGGGTTCAATTGCCGTAATAATCATCATTGTCACAGAAGTTCTATTACACCCCCACCCCCCTAATTAAAGTCCCCAGAAATACCTTCAGGCTGCTTTCCAAACAAATGGCCCATTACAGAAACTCAATTTTAATCTGATCTTTCCTTCAGTAATTACATTCTTGGTCAAGGGAACAGGTCATTCACTTAATGAAGGCGATACCAAAGGGTAAGCATTACAAACATCCAGAAGGAAAGAGAAAGCAGTTACCATGGCATGCCTCCATCAAAGCACTGAAAAATGCTTTGATGAGAATGCCGCATGAGAAAAGCCCTGGCCTGGAAGACTATGTCCTATTTGGCTCTTTACTCTGACTCACTTTTTCTTCCTGGGTCAATGCAAGCAATTCAAATCTCACTATCCAAAAGCCTTCCAAAGTTCCAAATATGATTGGGAGTATCTGTGCTTTAAGTTTTTCTGTGAGAGCTCATAATTTTGGATAAAATGTAATATGATTTTCAAACGCCCTGACTCGATTATCAAGACTCTGCATGCTTCTTTCCAGAACAAATGGGGGAACTTTCTATATAAATGATCCTTGGCTACTTTTGGTAGCCTAGAGCAGACTGTCTTTCCGAGCCTTTGTAATGATGCAGTTTTCCAGGAACATACTTCTCCCTTGTTACTTACCTAGTGATCATCTCTTCATCATTTGGACCTCAGCATCTTTATGACTTTATTTAAAAATCCCTTACATAGTATGTGCTTTCTAAATATTAATGAGTTTTATCTTCCTTAAGGTCTAGTTATATCAACTATTTTTATTCTTATTAAACAGATGGGACACTAAGACCAGAAGAGCTCCAGTATTTTTCCAAAGGACACAGCTTGTAAGTGTTACAGGATGGAATAGGACAGCAAAGTTTCTGCATTTAAATCATGCTAATCTGAAGTATTAATTTCTCAAAAAGACTTTTGTGGCCATCTTATTTTCCTCCTGCATATATTTTACTGAAGCACAGGTCACTCTGTTGTTACTAAATATATAATATCATTTTATCTGCTATCCTGAAGTACCTGGGGAAATGCTCATTGTTATACCTGTAACCTCAAATGTGCTGTGGAAACTCAGTAAATAGGTTTTTTTGTATTAAATCAATAAATGTGACTCATTTCTCACCTGTATGAATTTTCTATGTAAGTTTTATCTTATGTGGTTTGTCTTGGCTTTATTATTTTCCTGTTTCCTCTTTTCCTCTCAGTCTCTCCACCCATTCTTTTTTTCTATCTCTTCCTAATCCCTCCTTTTTTTCTGTTCTCCTCTCTCTCCCTCCCTCTCCCTCCCTCTCTCTCTCCCTCTCACCCTCTCCTCTCTTCATGCCAATATCAAATTCAGAGCCTCATGCTTGCTAAGCACATGGTCTACCACTGAGTGACACCTTTGGTCCTAGGAAGTTGATCTTAGTCTCTAGTTTTTGGATTGCTTTATAGATTAGAAAGAGTCCTGAGTTTAGATGCCGGGGCATAAAACAGAAAGATTTCACAGCGTTAGTCATTTAAATTAACTGACTCTTAGTTGATCACTTGGTAATAGATGATTTGGATAGATAGCCTTGAAAATCAGTTCAAAAGCATTTCAGGTATCTATAGCCAATGCATAATGGGGGGTTTATCAAAGTTTTGGGCTGTGTTTTCCTAATTAATGTTGCCTATTTCAGTGTCTGGCCTGATGCTAAGCACTATATGAAGTCCATTAAGAACAGACAATGAACTCCAGACTCTCAGGTATGATTAGTATTTTAGGAGAAACTGAAGGAGATTAGAAGTAATACAAGGGAATTACAGTGAGATAAAACCCCAAAACACAAAGACGAGAGCTCCATGCTGGGACCTTTCAGTTTCCCAGATGTATCAATTGGAGTATGTTAGCGGATTGGTGAATTCAGATTCTAAACTGGATTAAATTGGAAGCATCATGCATAAATACTCCTTTTTCTTTCAAGCATTATACTTAATTCCCTTAATTTGAAGATCTGTTTTCTTTAAAGAAGCTTCAGTGGTCAAAAGCTTCCAGTCTTATGTATATTGTTCTACCCCATTCCATAGGTCAGAAGGAATATTCGAGAAGTCATGCATGATCCATAAGATGATGGCATCTCAAAGCATGTAATACAATTTGAAGACTTCCATCAAAAAATTTCAGCCTTTATCACATGTCACATTCTATAAAAGAATTGTGGGCTACACAATGCTTGCTATTATACAGATTTTGCACCTACAGAAGGAGCACAGTGAAACACAAGTGCAGGAAGTTCTGAATATTCAGGGGCTGCAGAGGAAGATGCTACCCTTCTGTTGGCCTGGGTAATGGACAGGAAAGCCCCCCCCCTCCACCCCACTCCGAAACCATCTTTCCAAGGAACTGCATGCTTCCTCTTACAGTACACAGCAACACAATCTACCCACACCCCTAAGCCACAGAGCAGCCCTTTATGATAACTCCAGGTTTAGTTACCTTCATAATCTGCAAGCCCTGAAGCCTGGCCAACATTAAATCTTTAAAGTCTCTGGAGTATCTCCCTTCCGGGTGTTTTGTGCCTTTTATTTGTCTAGGTGGGTAAGCAGCATTCTCTTCACATGTTTTCCTACATCAGGCTCTCTTGTCACAAGTAAGCTTTTAAAATTTAAGTTTGCATGTGCCTCTGCTTTACTTTAAAATATCATTAATGATGTCCATTAATTCAAGTCTCTGGTATGTGATGTAATCCTTATAATATGCTGCCATGAACCTGAGTTTGAAATTCAGCTTTGCCACTGTCTTGTCACTAGGATCTGAGATAGTTTATCTGGCTCCTTAATTCTTCTCCTCCTCCTCCTTCTTCTTCAACTTCTCCTTCTTCCTTTTCTTCTATTTTATTTTTTTGTCAGCCATTTATTTATTCACTTTATTATTTTTTTATTACAAAGTCTTTTTTATCCAAGTATCCCCCTGCTCCTCCTCCTGTCCCTCCTCCCAAACCCTCCCAGCCAGCCGTCAGCATCCCTCTCCCCATATTCTCATTCCCTTCTCCCAAAGGGCAAGAAGTCCCAAGGTGGGTGAGCTCAGCATGGCACATTCCACTCTAGGCAAGTCCAATTTCCTAATCCCAGCATCAAGACTGGGCTAGGTGTTCCTCTGCATGGAATGGGCTCTAAGGTGCCAGGCCACGCACAGGAACACAATCTGATCCCACCCCTCAAGGCTCCAATCCACAGTTGCCTACCCTTGGAGGGCCTAGCTCCTTTTCCCGATGAATCTCTAGTGGCTGTTCTTGATTCAGCAAGCTCCCCCAGAGCTCCAGCTAGCCATCACTGTGGAAATTTTCCTCATAACCCCTATCCCCTTGCTCATACATACTATCCTCCCCTGCTTTCAGCCGGACCAGGAGCTCAGCCCAGTCCTCTGTCATGGATCTCTGCCTCCACCTCTACTCATTGTTGGATGTAGGTTCTGTGAAGACACTTAGGGTGGTTATTCATTTGATGATAGGGGAAGTCCTATTTAAATACCCCCTCCACTATTGGTTGGAGACCTAGCCAGGCACATCCTGTGAGTTCTTGGAGGTTTCCCTAGCACCCTGTCTCTTTCCAATCCCACATGGGCTTCCTCTATCGAGATATCCATCTCTTTTTTTTCTTCCCTCTTTGTTGCTCTTCTCACTCAACCATCTTCTCCTCTCATGAGTTGTTCCCAACTCTTCTTGTTTGCAACCCATTATGACACAAATTTGCTAAGGTGGTCTTCTGTATTTCCTCTTTTTAGGAGAAATCTCTGGATGTCTCTCTTAAGTTCTTCTGATCTCGAGATGTTCAAGGGTTGTGGTTGCAGCTTGAGTATTCTTTGCTTTTTTCCTAAAATCCAATTTTGAGTAAGTACATCCCATGCTTCTCTTTCTAGGCTTGCGATATCTCACTCAGGAGGATATTCTCCAAGTCCATCCATTTGTCTGCAAATTTTAGGATGTCATTATTTTTTACTGCTGAGTAGTACACATCATTGTATAGATGTACCACAGTTTGTTAATCCATTCTTTAGTTGAGGGGCACCTAGGCTGTTTCCAGGTTCTTGTTATTACGAATAATGCTGCTATGAACATGGTTGAGCTAATGCCTTTGGGGTACAAATGTGCTTCCTTTGGGTATATGCCCAATAGTGGTATTGCTAGATCCTTGGGGAGATACACAGTTTTCTGAGGAATCACCATACTGCAATCTCGAGTGGCTGTACAAGTTTACACTCCCACCAACAATGGAGAAGTGTTTCCCTTGCTCAGCGTTCTCTCCAGCGTGTCATCTGAGTTTTTGATCTTAGCCATTCTGACATGTGTAAGGTGGTATCTCAAAGTTTTGCATTTCTCTGATGGCTAAAGATGTTGAACAATTTTTAAAGTTCCTTTCAGCTACTTGTAATTCTTCTGTTGAGAATTCCCTTTTCAGCTCTGAATCCCATTTTTAATTGGGGTATTTAGGTTTTGGGGCTCTAGTTTCTTGAGTTTTCTATACATTTTAGTCCTCTGTCAGATGTAGGGTTGGTGAACATCTTTTCCCATTCTGCAGGTTGTCATTTTGTCATATTGACTGTGTCCTTTGCCTTACAGAGCTTCTCAGTTTCAGGAGGTCCCACTTATTTATTGTTGTTCTTAGTGTCTGTGCTACTGGTGTTATATTTAGGAAGTGGTCACCTGTGCCAATGCATTGGAGGGTATTTCCCACTTTCTTTTCTATCATGTTCAGTGTAGCTGGGTTTATGTTGAGGTCTTTGATCCACTTGGATTTGAGTTTTTTGCAGGGTGATAGGTTTGGACCTATTTGCATTTTTTCTACATATTACCATCCAGTTATGCCAACACCATTTGTTGAAGAAACTATCTTTTCTTCCCCCCATTGATTATTTTTGGCCTCTTTGTCAAAAATCAGGTGTTCATAAGTGTGTGAGTTGAGGTCTTCGATTTGATTCTGTTGATCCACAAGTCTGTTTTTATGTCAGGACCAGGCTGTTTTTATTACTGTGGTTTTATAGTATAGGTTTAAGTCAGGGATGGTGATTCCTCCTGAAGTTCTTTTATTGATCAGGATTGTTTCAGAAATCCTGGGTTTCCTGTTATTCCGTATGAAGTTGAGCATTGTTCTTTCAAGGTTTGTAAAAAATTGTGTTGTGATTTTAATGGGAATTGCATTGAATCTGTATATGGTTTTTGGCACATTTGTTATTTTTGCTATGTTGATTCTACCTATCCAGGAGCATGGGATATCTTTCCATTTTCTGATATCCTCTTTAATTTCTTTCTTCAGTGACTTAAAGTTTTTTTTATCAAACAGGTCTGCTACTTCTTTGGTTAGAGTTACATCAAGATATTTAATGCTATTTGCAGCTATTATAAAGGGTGATGTTTCCCTTATTTATTCTTTAGCCTCTTTATCCTTAGTGTATATAGGAGGGCTACTGATTTTTTTGAATTAATCTTGTACCCTGCTACCTTGCTGAAGATGTTTATCAGCTGTAGAAGTTCCCTTGCATAATTTTTGTGGTCACTTACGTATATGATTACATCATCTGCAAATAGAGATAGTTTGACTTTTCCTTTCCAATTTGTATGCCCTTAATCTCCTTTTGTTCTCTTATTGTTTTAGCTAAAAACTCGAGAACTATATTGAAAAGAACTGGAGAAAGAGGACAGCCTTGTCTTGTTCCCAATTTTAGTGGGATTGCTTGGAATGTTTCTTCATTTACTTTGACATTGGCTATTGGATGGCTGTATGTCACCATTATTATATTTAGGTATTTTCCCTGTATTTCTGATCTCTCCAGGACTTTTTATCAGGAAGGAGTGTTGGATTTTGTCAAAGGCTTTTTTAGCATCTAAGGAAATGGTCATGTGATTTTTTCTTTCAGATTGTTTACATGATGGATGACATTCACAGTTTTTCATATGTTGAACCATCCCTGCATCTCTGGGATGAAGCCTACTTGATTGTGGTAGATGATTTTTTTGATATGTTCTTGGATTCAGTTTGCCAGAATTTTATTGAGTTTTTTTTTGCATCAAATGTTCATGAGGGAGATTGGTCTGTAATTCTCTTTCTTTGTTGCATCTTTGAGTGGTTTGGCAATCAGGGTGATTGTGGCCTCATAAAAAGAGTTTGGCAATCTTCCTTCGGATGATCATCTCTGATGAGTTATGGTGGAGGTTATAGTGACTACTGTATTTAAGATGCCGAGTATAATTTCTGGAACAAAGAATGCAATAAACAATATTTATTTTATATCAACAAGTCCTTTTTAAAACTGTGCAAACAGAAGACAAATCTGGTAACCAGCATGGGATCAACTTCGAGAAATAGGATTGTAAGTAGCTTTTTATATTACTCCAGAGGTAGAGGTATCATAGGCACTAACTGAGAAGTCCCAGGAGCCTGCTCAGAGAAGGTACCATTTGGTTTGGATGTAGAGAGTCACTTGGGGTGACTGCCTTTTGGAGTTTGGTGGTTCACTTCGATGGATGTATTTTCTTAAACTTTGTGGGATTTACTACCTGAAAGGAGAATGGTTAGCACAGGGCTTCTATGCTTTGTGCTGTGATGATGCACTTCCTCCACCTATAAATGAAGGGCTTATTTTCTAATGCAATTTATCCCTTAACCTTCAAGGACTTAAACACTCTCTCTACCCACAAAACAAAGGACAATTAAAGAACAATTTCCCTTTACCTTCTAAATCTTGGCAACCTAAAATAGGAGAGCAAGGGAGAGAACACCAAGGTCTCCTTGGTTTCAACTCTCAACAATGTAATGTATAATTTTTTCTTGTTGGAATTTCAAGAACTCTTATTATTTAATCTGTTATTTATTCTTTTAAAGTACAGTCTTCCTTAAGAGCAAAAGGATTAATGGTTTCAAGTTCTAGCACGTTGACCTTTATTCTACATTAAAATGCTTATTTGAAACCACTCTGCCAGGGCTCCCGTAAGCCATTTGGTATTGAACATTGAAGAAATATAAAGTTTAACTCCCACTCTAGTCAGGAAGCAGGATTTCAGAAATAAAAATAGGCTTTTGTAATATGCATAGAAGGTAAGACGCCCTGTGGAGTTCCTGCACAGACCGATGAGCAAAGTCTTGGTTGGATTACAGTCCTTCTCCTCCATATAGCCTCGGCCCAAATCCATCATGAACTAAGCAAGGCTATTTTCTGCTTATTTCATGACTACAAAGGCATATCCACTGTCCTGTGATATGAAAAAATGAAGAAAATTATTAACAAATTAATGAGTTGAATAAAGTTGTGAAAGATGTGGTGGTATGTTCAAAATCCTAGCAAGAAGGTGAAACAAGAGGACTGGAAGTTGAGGCCAGCCCTAAGAACATACTGAAATCTTACATCAGAAAGAAAACAATCGAGCAAACAGACAGAAAAATCAGTTGAAAGGTTAATTACTGGGCCAAATGGAAAATAAAAGTCCATACTTAGTGTCTTCCTACCATGAACTCAATACTTCCACTAGGAGCCTTTATGTGGCATTATCTGTGCATTGTTGGCTCCGTTGGAAGAGGTTTTTTGTACTCCATTATCATCAGGCATTGACTCTTTGACAGTAAGGTATCTTTGTCACAGTTACTCATGTATGATTTTTGCTTCCCAGGATAGACTAGGGCCTTTCTTTGAGAGGAGGTAACACCTATTTTCTTAACCAACTTTTTACCCTGAGAACTGGACCCATATTTAGCTACTAGAGAGTTTAAAATTTGTTAAAATAGGTGATTCTTCTCTATCAAATTAAAATCTTCCTCTAGCAACCTTTTTATAACACAGCCCAAACAGAATCCATCACCAAGTTTGCTACAGAGCTCTTGGAGCCATATGTGGGTGGACAGCCATCTCTTAGCTTTTCTTCAGGGATTGTGGCTTTTCTCTGAATTTGATGATATTTCAGAATCTTTGAATAATCTGGTGGATCCCTTTTGTTGTCATGTAAAGTGTGTGCTAACTAGGTACCAATTCTCAAGATTAACATTTCAGTGTCTCAGGGCTGGACATCATTTAATCTGTTAAAGACTTCTCTTTAGCACCACACATGTGATAGACATATAGGAAAATAATGTTTTAGACAATCAAACTGAGTAGGTTAAATCACATAAAATCACAGAATTGGCCCAGACCAGGGGAATAAGGAATGACTCTTAACATGTCATTCCATATAGTTTGACATATAGTAATCAATCCAATCCATAGGTATAATACATTGTTCCAAACGGAAGCACAAAAGAAAAGAGGAAAAGAGAAAGGAGGGAGGGTCTACATCTGCTTGAGCAGTAAATAGGGTTTTAAGCAAGGGGAAATCCATCTTTGATCATGAATAGCAATTCTTAAGAAGAGTCTTTGAACAAAGAAAAGGCAAACAATAGATGTATACACACACACACACACACACACACACACACACACACACACACACACACGGGGGGGGGGGGGGGGGAGAGTCGTCCTTGGAGCACATTGAACATCTTCTGAATGGAATACCACATGACTGGGACGAAGGAAAATAAGAGTGGTTTGGAGCAAGACATTTCTCCAATCCCCAAATAAAAATGATCTGTGATAGTAATACTGTGGGAAGTAGAAAGGGGAGGAAGCAAAGCAAAAGTCTGAACCAGTGTCACAGACTTTGGAACTATGCTTCATGTAATGAGTGGTATTTAAAGGAAGAGCCAAAAATAATATGAAATCTATATCATTCATCTGTTGTTAACTGCAAAGCTGAATTAAAATCAAAACAAAACAAAAAAAAAAAAACAAAACTGAAAGCCAAATTGATTTGTGATTCTAAAACTGAATTTGAGTCAGAAAGGCCTTTAATAATATGGTATTAAGTGCAGGCTGATTAAAGGGGATGGGATTGCGAGGACTGCTGTTAGTGGGGAGACCATTCACAGAAATAAAGGAAGAATGATGACAAGAGTAGGTTGTCAATCTAAAACCAATTGCTGTGGTCACTGGCTGCAGGGAAATGCGATGGCCACATACAGAAACAGACACAAACTGGGAAAGGAAGAAGATAAACACACACAAACCAAGTATCTATTCTGAGGGCTGGTGTGTGTGTGTGTGTGTGTGTGTGTGTGAGAGAGAGAGAGAGAGAGAGAGAGAGAGAGAGAGAGAGAGAGAGAGAGAGAGAGAGAGAGAGAGAGAGAGAGAGGGAGAGAGAGAGATTGGTAGACAGAAAGAGTAAACATTTACTATGTGCCAGAAGATATCTAAGAAATTCAGCTCTTCAAAGACTGAGAAGGGAGAAATATGTGTTCCAACTTAATTTTTTGGGATGATTCAAACACTTTACTCTAGAAAACAGGCTTATTCCTAGAGGAGTACCTCAAAACTCATAGTTTTGTCTGTGATGTTTTTCAAGACCAGGAACCAACCAGTTGATTTTTAAATTCAACTGCTCATGGGCACTGTCCTCAGTACCAAAGAAAGCTTTTTAGTAAACAGTCCAGGGTTCCCTTTGGCTGTGTCGGAGGAAGAGGATATAGGAGCAAAGAAGCAATGTGGTAATTATTTGTAGCCAAGATGCTTCTGCAGACATAACTTGCTTTTGGTATCCTGGAAGTATCTAAGAAATTCTCTCAGAATGTGGCTGTAACAAGCCTGGTCTCTCCTTTGCTGTCCAGTGATCTTTGTAAAGCACTTAGCAACACTGGACCATGCCCAGGAATTCTAATGAGAAGCTGGTCACTGTAAAAGTAAAGGGCACCGAAGGTCTTCATGACTCAGAGAATAATAACAAACAAACACTCTTGGAGGAGCCTTTTATCACAGAGTTGAAAGGGGGTGGCTTTGTAATAACCAGGCGAGGCTCTAATTTCAAAAGGTCACAGACTTCATGTCTCCTGCCAAAAAAGGTATTTCTGTGTGTCTTCCATGCCCTGTTTAAAACATATGCTGTTCTCTACCTACCTGTTCTGTTTTCTACCTGCTGTTTTCAACTCCCACATACAAGAGGAGGGTTCTCTAACGAGTGTCCAACTGCTTACATTGGGAAGTCGCACAAAGCCCTAGGCTGAGATCCAGGATACAAGTCCTGCCATGCTCTAAGCTGGAGGCTCTGAGCAGACCCTTCCTCTTCCTGATCCTGCTTGACAATTTGGAGTTATATAGTTTTCAAATCTCACATTATTTAAAAAGCTGATTATTGTTCTTTAAACTTTAATTTCAGCACCGCTTCTCCAGTGAAGCATCTCTGAGTCTCTTGTCCATTGCTATCTCATCATCTGCGGTGCTGTACTGACTTATTGATCTCACACATTTAGACAATAGTAAGTGTCAAAGTCTTGTCTTCTCCAGTGTCGGAGGTTCCTGAAGTTGTTTGCCTTATTTTACGCCATCCCATTCTGTTTTACCGTCTCCACGTGTATAGCACAGAGCTAAGCTGAGTTTGAAAAATGGAATGAGAATAAATCCTGCTATGAAGGTCAGTCTATTTCTAGAAGGTAACATGAAAATCATTTCCTGACTCACAGCAGAGTATAATTCTTTAATCATCACTGTTACATATTATTTGTGTACACACACACACACACACACACACACACACACACACACACACACACACACACACACCCTACTGAGTTTCTCTAGTGTTTCTCACTAATGCATATGTGTTTAAGAATGACAACTTGAGATTACCAAGGTATTTTTTATTTTTTTAAAGAAAGAAGTTACTGACAATGTTCAGCGAAATGAAAATCAAACCAATATCAAAATTGAAGATAAAGACAAACAGAAACTTCCAGGCTGAAGGTTTGACAAGGGTCTCCATCTTTAGTCCATCCATTGATCTTGAGTAGGTCACTCACACTGCTGAACCTCAGTTTCCTGGTAGGCACAAGAGACACTAACTATATTATTCTTCTTGAGGCTGCTATGAAGATTGTACAAGATTCAAGACATGAGAATCTGAGGTAAGGCCCTGACTTGTGACAAAGTCAGCAATGCTTCTTTCTTTCCATGGGGGCGTTATTGATGCAGCTTCCCCAGGCATCTGAGGAGCCTTGCTGCCTCTTTTGCTCAGAGCTCTAAATCCATCATGAGTATGTCTGTGACAGCTGTGCCCTTAGCAAGTGGGTGGGACAGCCCAGAAAGACACTGGGCGGCTAATAGAGGGAGGCAGTGCTGTCAAAATTGCTTGGGGTTACTCATCCTACCTTCAGGGTTTCTGGCAGGATATTTTGATAAAATAAATCCATTTTAAGTGTCTGTAATGAAATACTAACCAGTTTCTGAAGGGCTTTTAAAATGTTTTTAAGAAGTTTTAGATCAAAGGCCCCGAGAAGGCAAGCTTTGTGCATTAAATATTTAGTACCGATTCAGTCACTTGAGAGCTCAGGCATCTTGACATCGCAGGAGAGAGAAAGCACACTTCAGTTTGGGACAGACTCATGTTAAAGATACAGGACTCAGCATCGAGAGGCCTATCTGCTGACTGTAATGCCAGAGGACTTGACCTTCAAGTCTGTCTATCTAAAGATTTGGGATCTGAAAGAATTATTCATGACATACAGTGGCTGAGCAAACAGGCAGTTTCTGAATACTGACAGCAGGGATCTGCCTGCTGGCTGCCAACAGCACGCTCAGTGCCTATCATTCTATACACTCCATGAGGAGCCCACCAGGTGTTTCATACCTGCCATGTTCTTTCTGGCCTAGATGACAGACACTGTCCTAAGTGCACACATTCTCTTCAGAGTCTGCTCAGGTGAAGCTTAGGGAGGAGAAGATCCCTATGAAGCCCATATTGTAAGTGAGTGGCAAGGTTAAGGATAGTGTCAAATGCTGATGCCTCACACTTCCAAAATCTTTGAAATATATTTTACAACCCTTCCATGACAAATAATCACCACATGTTTGGACTTATAGCCAAAGGATGAAGCTCAGAACATGACATAAAGTAATATTTTTTAATCAATACGTGACCATAGACACCTCAAGACCCTAAAAGGAGCTAATAAGCCTCTTTCAGTAAAATAATAAATTCCCTTTGGCATCTAGCATTAGAGAACTCTGCCATCCCTTTATACACATTTTTGAACCTCAGGTAGCAAGATGTTGGTTTAAGACCATAATAAGACAGGTCAGCCCAGGGCTTATAATCTCCAAGATTTTCAGTGGAATGTTATACAAATGAATGCAGACAACTTTGGGTTAAGAAGCCCAAATTACAACAGTAGCCAGCCACTACATAATTCTATAAAAAGTCCTTTAACTTTTTGAATCTCAGATTTCCATTTTTAATATAGAATAATATTACCTTATGAAGTTGTTGAGATTTTAAGTGGGATGATGCACATAAACCACTTGAAACATCTGGCATATAACTAATGAATGCAAACTTCTTTTCACATTTTCCTGACCTCCAGGCTGCCAGAACTCTTAGTTTAGCATTCAACCACTCACTGTCGCTTTTTAATTTACAAATGAACTTTAGATGTTCATCTTCAAGAAGACAGAAATCGTGTTTTGTTTTCTTGTAACTGCTATTTATTAGTACAGTATCCAACACAGGATATGTGTTCAATACATGCTGCAGAAATGAAGTAAGACACAAATGAATGAATGAGGTGCATATCCATCAATTTACAGGGAGTACAGAGGCACGAGGAATGGAACCCTAATCCTGACGTAATTTCACGTAGTGCTTTTCAACATAGGTTTAAGTGCTTCAGAGTTCAGGAAGAAATGGATTTAGAAATTGAGGACTCAGAAAAGTCTAGAAGAAGCTCTATTGTTCAGCATTGCTCATTGTTTAATTCGTTTTCAACAGTGCCACACTGCTTCTTCCCCACAAATATATGAGAAGCTGCAGTAGCAACAATGCCAAGCCAACTAACCAGAACACTTAGGGCAAAGGGACCAATTGGACAGCAGCAAGGTGCAAAGGTATCCCTGACCCTGATTCTGGAGACAACTGTGACTTACACTTGGGATGACAGCGTGCTTAGCCTGATTCTGTTTCTGCAGACACTGTCACTTACACTTGGGATGACAGTGTGCTTAGCCTGATTCTGTTTCTGCAGACACTGTCACTTACACTTGGGATGACAGCGTGCTTAGTTTCTGAGCCATTTCTGACAAAGCAGGGAGAACAGACACAATCTTGGTCCTCCATGTAACGGGAATCTTCTGTACTGAGTTAGTATGCACAGTCAATGAGAACTCTAGAGCACTACTCACCATCTTTATAAAGATGAGGTGCCTTCTCTTCTAGAACTTAGTGAACAAAAACTTGGATATTAATAATGGATGAAGAAAGGAGAAACAATATATCACTGCTCAAATGATTTTCAATACTGCTGGTTACTTAGAAATTGTTTCTGATGTAATTGAACTCCTAGAGGAATGAACATATACTTCTCAGACATTTATAAATACTAAAATGTTTATAGATGAATTGAATACATCCTTTACAATCCCACTTCTCCCAACCTTGGTGACCACCTGAGAGATGCCAGAACTTAGAAACAGTATTTCATTGTCTCTTGTCTTTACCCACATGTAATTAACATAGGTACGATGAATAGAACTCTTTGATATTTCTTATATTTTCAACTTTCCCTTCATTTTTTTTTACTATTGAAATAATTGTTAACTACTTAGCAATGTTCTCCATCCCATGATCCATCCTTTACAGAGCAACTAAAGTATATGGCATATAAATAAGCTTTACTTTGTTATTTCTTTCACCCTGCACCGACAATCTCACCACAATATGGAAGCACAAACCAAAACAAATGAATCCTTAGTGTTGTTTTCTCTGTCTCTCTTCCCTTGTCTCTCTCTGTCTCTGTTCTCTCTCTCGATCCTTACTTGTGCATTTTTAAAAATACTGCCAATATGCCTAAAAACCATAACAATGTTCAGCACAAAAAAAAAATTCTCTGATGGTGCAACAGTGGCACTTGTATTTTGGCACTAACAAACAATGATTTAACTTTACTTATGCTTCACTCAACAGGAAAGAAATTATGCCTGTGGTGGTTTGAAAGAAAATAGCCCTCAAAGACAGTGGTACTATTAGGAAGTAGGACCTTGTTGCAGTAGATCTTCTTGGAATAAGTGTGTCAATGTGAAGACAAGCTTTGAGGTTTCATATATGCTCAAGCCAGACTACTTTCTGCTCCCTGCACGTCAAGATATAAGAACCCTAAGCTCCTCATTGAAAACAATGGCTGCCTGCCTGGTGCCTTGCTTCCTCACATGACAATAATTGACTAAACCTTTGAACTCTAAGTGTTCTATCCCAATTAAATGTTTTACTTTACATGAGTTGCCATGGTCATGGTGTCTCTTCACATCAATTGAAACTCTAACTAAAATAATGCCTCATACTAGGAACTTAGTGATCTTCATAAGGTTAGTGGGGTCATAGACTTTCGAGATGAACCTTAAATCATCACTTAACAAAACCAGCATAATTCCTAGCTGCATTCTAAATACTTATTCATATACCCACAGATAATATGTAGCTCTCACTCCTCAACAATGAGCCTTCTCTTTGCAACAGATAGAGTTTATTATAGATAACTACAACTGATCAAAATACAAAGAAAATTCCTAGCACCAATTAATGTATCTACAGCCAACTCCTATAACTAAGTTTCAGAGGGCATTGTAGAAGAGCGGGCACAAGGATTTTAAGAACCTGAAGACCAAAAAATCTGCTGTGGGGTTGTATGTCTCAAAGATGTGGCAGGGAAGCTTGACTTATGATACCTTCAACAACATGGTAGCCTATAGAAGACATGAATCTTGAAAATACGAAGCAACATGCTAACACAAAGGAGGAAGTCTTGTAGAGGTCCCATCTTTAGAACAGAACTATAGGTTATAGGTAATTGAGAATGTGGTTAGCATGAGGATTAGTCTTACCCAAGAATGAGCCTCTTAATTGACTATCCAATACCAAGTGATCAGCTCTAAAATCATAAATACACACACACACACAAACACACACACACACTAAATAGAGCCTTAAAGTTGTATTTACATATTCATGGATGCATGCAAGTTTGTGTTTATATACATACATAATACATACACACACACACACACACACACACACACACACACACACACACACACACACATATATATATTCTTCACACAAAACATAAGCAAAGATGGCCATTAATTAGAGAATGAATGTGGCAGGACATAAGAAGGGCTGGAGGAAAGGAATAAAGGAAACAATGTAACTATATCTTAATTTAAAATGTTACAGCCTGTCAATAATGACCCCATCTCTGGCCCAACAAAAGAAGAATAGGAAGCACAAGCTGACACTATTGGAATAGGCTGCTATGGAAACAGTCAGTCCTCAAAGATGGAAGGAATGTCTGTACAGCCAGGATAGCTGCTCATTTGGATGCTGTTAGGCAAGGGATTGATTATATGTTATGTGGGAGAAAATTCTTTGCTAAAGAGATCTCCATGGGTTTTATCTTGCAAACATCTTTGGAAAATGAGACTTCCCCACTTCTTCAATCTACTTCTCATGGACATCTGTATGAGGAGACTCCTCTTCAAGACAAGTTGTTTCTCTTCTACAATCAGGCTGGCTCACAGTCAGCAAAAGCAGGAAACTGCTTTTGGCATTTATTTATTTTATCAATATAATTAGTAGGGACATTTTGGGTAAATGATCTAAGCTCCCCTAAAATAAATCAATGGAGCCAAGATTGCCAAATCCCATTGCCAACTTCGATCAAGTTAACTAGGTAGACACTAACTCTTATAGTCTTTTTTAGAAACAGCTTCTTAAAAGGCATTTCTTATTAAGTGATGAAGTAGATAGCTACAGAAAGGCAATAGTTAGCATTTATATAAGTCTTTAGAAAAAAAATACATTGTTAAGTTGTAGATACCAATTGAGAACATATTGATTAATAGGCAATAAGGAATTAATTTTTACATTTTGTTTTTGTAATCATGGATTTTTTGATATAAATTATTTAGGTTTGGATCCATAATAAAACCACTCTCACTAATTAGCTGTGTACTTTTTAGATGAGTTCCTTAACCTGTTTATACTTCCGTTTCCAAATCTTTAAGATAGAGTAACTGTATGACCTCAAACTTTGTTATGAGACATATCAGATAATATATATCATCAGCTTAGCTGGTACTCTGTATGATGCACAGTGCTCAAAGGATGTTATCTTAGGTTTATATTACTCTGGAACATGTTCTGAAATGAAAGGTTTATTACCCTAAGCCTAAATGAAGAAACTGACCAAGTAGTTCACAGTAATTTGCTAAGTTTGACAGTGAAGGGTCTGTGTACTATAATAACAGTACAGGTGAGACTGAAATGTTGATTCACCTGATTCTAAAACTTCCATATTAGGAACTGTACAGTTCTTGGTATGATTATGCCTGCTGTTTTCAACATACTTACTCATTACACCAATAAAAATTTCTTCTTATTGGGTTAGCATTTTGAGTCTTCAAATAAAACTCAGACATATTTTCACAAATTTTTCAGTTCTTAGGTGCACAAGAGATTCCATAAAACATCAGACACTGTCTCCATTTCAATGTAGGAGCCATCTTGGTAGCACTCTAAGCAAGTCTAAGGCATCCATCCGTCTTGTGGCAGTTGGCCTGCAGCCGCCAGGGCTTAGCTCTGTTTAGTGGCCTGCAGTGTTTACCAGAACCAACTGATCCATTTCCATTACCAGAATATTGCCCAAGCAGGTGCTGTGATTTAGGAATCAGGAAGTTAGCAGAGAACAAAGAAGCTGGCTAAGGTCAGGTGTTGCTTGTGAGTTGCAGAGATTACTCAAGGTGAACAAGGTGACCCCCAGTATATAAGGCTTTCCCTGAGCTCCAATAAATGACATTCTTCTTTCAAGAGTGACCCGCACATGCCTGTCTTTCAATCTGTAGGCCTTTGCTCGATGAGGCTCGCTCAGGTGATGCAGGCATCAAACTGTCTAAGCTAGGCCATCTACATGTGGGGGAGAAGACTCAGAAACAGTATCCCAGGGTTGAGTAGTGACAGAAACAAAGGTGTAGCTTCTGTGTTGAACAAGAGCTTACCAAATAAAGCACGCCTATTATTCTTCTGACCACATTCAACTCCTCGGGCTGGACAGTAGCAGCTTCCTCAAAGAAGAAGACTTCCTAGACTAAACATGGGTCAGAGGAAATGGTAGACAGATAAGATTTGTCTACATATAAACAACTGAGGCATGACAGGAGCCCATGAGAAGGACTAAGTCCAAGAGGACCTGGAGAACTGTCCTGCATTCTCTTGTATCATTATCAATCACTTCATGATCTAATTCTACAGTTGCAGGGGTAAGAGACAATCCTGAAACAGAAGATGGCCTACAGTCTTGTTTTGTGAAGCAAAGGTTTAAAAAAAAAAAACAGACAAAAGGTCTGAATAAGTAAGATTATGAACACAGATAGATGAATGCAGGCTCCCAAAGCAGACCAGAAAAGAAACTAAATAGAGCCCTAGTGGCAACATCATCCCACCCTGATGACTCATGAGGATAGAGTTCCTCACAACAGTGAGTGCTTTCACGATCCTCTGTGCTTTCTACAGCAACAAACTGATAGTTCAAAAATGTACTTGAGTGGCACACAGAGAGAATTAACATCAGACAGAAATGGGTACAAATTCTGGCTCTAGTTCTTAGAAAACATGAGTTTAAATAAGGCAGTTAATCTAAACCCCCATTCATTTAGAAAAGAAATAACCTTTTATTTATTTATTGTTATAAAAGAAAATTTGTAATTTTTAAGAAGGCTTTTAACAGAACTCAGTCATGCTGGCCTCCTGATCTAAGATTTCATGCTCTATAACTGCAAGAAATGATTTTTTATATTTTACAGGTCACCTAGACTCTGATATTTCATCACAGTAATATAAAAGAAAAACGTTTACTGTGTGACTATAACGTTTCTCTTTGTTTTACTGTAGAGCAGGAGAGACAATATCATCAACCATTGGGCTCACACACCTATGTACTTTGGTCCTGGCTTTTTTAGCTAGAAAATAAAGTTGCTGCTAGAAGACTCATCTTCTAGTTTTTTTTCCTGAGTCTAAACTTAATGATTTCTGCTATCTGTAGTCTAGGGATCAAAACTGGGACAGAGTGCTGCAACTCTTAGCCATCTGTCTCCCTGTCACCCTATTATGGAATGGCAGTTTGGACAAACAATATCAAGACTGGGTAACATTCTTCTGACCTAGTTAAACAAAGGAAATTTTTTAAATATGTATGAATATTGCTGAATGAAAATCAGGAGGCTTGATTCAATGGCTGTGGTGCATATTAACATTTTGTTATTAACTACTTTGATTTATGAAAGATATTGGAAGCCTTTATTCTCATGCTAACAAAACAATTATGTTTTAATGTCATGCTATGGCAAATAAGCTGGAAAAAATGCAACAGCATGGGAGGATGGAGTTAATAATTTAGAAAAGATAGTCTAGCATTTAATAAATTAACCTGAACTGAGACAAAAGGGGTAAGGAGGCATGTTCCGGTTTCTGAAATGATGCTTATTTGCAAAGGCAAACAAGTAATCTGAGTACACCAGTTTCTACTTGTAGGGGAGATAGAAATTGCTGTTTATTTGGTCCCTTTTGGTTACATAGGGGACTCAAATCAAGGACTGCCTTACGCTAGTGAAAAATTGAAGAGTTTCTTTTCATGCCTTTCTCAATCTCTACCTTTCTTTTCGGTTTCTACCACTGGTGGAGTTCACTTCTTTGAAAGATAAGCAAGTCTAAATGGAAAAATCTATTGAATAAATATTTCTGATATAATTCTGAGAAACATACACTTGTATATGTTTTCATTACTTTATGCACTTATAGAGAGTACTAGCATTGTGTCATACTCCTTGCTAATTATTAATTTAATTTTCCCAATGGGCATAAATGATTCTATAACATAAGTAACTACAGCTCAAAAATATTGATGAACTTGTCTAAGGATACAGGGTAAAATACAGTGCAATAAGTACTAAAAATTTACTACAACTTAAGTAAATCTGATTTATTAAACCACGGTATTGATCTATGAGTTATAGCAAAAGTGTTATCCCATTGGAGTAGAGAATCTAGGAAGACTGGAGGTCTGCATCAATAGGAATAAAGGTCTTCTTAGCTATCCTTGATTGTATTTTCAGAATAGATAAGGGTTTTAGGTCACCTTTGGACAACACTGGAAGGTTGAGACATTCTGCTTAGAAGCCTAGCAAACCATAAAATAGAGAAAGAGCATAGGCTACAGGATTCAAGACTCTGACCCTAAGATCAGGCCACGGACAATGTAGTTACTATGGATACTCTCCAGGTTCTGGAGTCAGAGGGACTAGAGATCCAGTAGGCAGTTCATTCTGGATTTACATTCTCTATTTATGTGGAACTTGGTGAGTTCCTTGCTGTGGGGATAAAAAAGTATTTAAGGCAGGCATAGAAAGACAGAGAAGGCAGAAGAAGCCATGGCTCACACTGTTAGTCTCAGCACTTAGGAAGCAGATGCAAGAGTTCAAAGCCAGCCTAGTCTTCAAAGACAGTTCCAGTATAGCCAGGACTGTTTCACAGAAAACTCTGTCTGGGGAAAGAGAAAGAAAGAAATAAAGAAAAGAAAGGAAGGAAGGAAGGAAGGAAGGAAGGAAGGAAGGAAGGAAGGAAGGAAGGAAGGAAGGAAGAAAGAAAGAAAAAAAGACAGGAGGTGGTGGGTCTGTCCTCTGATATCTCTGACTGTTTTTATTATATTTGAAAATATCCCCATACCTTGCCTGTTCAAAACTGAACCAACTGGGTGTGCAGGTTCTCACTTGTAACCCCAATACTTTGGGGCTAAGGCTAAATGATTGAGAATCCTGGGATAGCTAGCTTGGGTTACATAATGAGTTCTAGTGGAAGATTCTGTCTTTAAAAAGCAACCAAACCAAAAAAACCAAAAAAACAACAAAAAACCAAAGATGCTAATAGATGTCCTACCAAAGCATATGTATTGACCAGAAATGAGCATTAGAAAAAAGATATTCCATATTACATACTTTCAGTCCTGGTACCTACTTAGAGTAGTTGTAAGTGCTGTCTTGGTTTGCTTTCTATTGCTGTGGTAAAGACACTGGGCAAAACACCTGTGAGGAGGTAAGGGTTTATTTCACCTTGCTCCTTCAGTTAACAGTCTTTCACTGAAGGAAGTCAGGGTAGGTACTCAGGGTGGTAACCTGGAGACAGAAACTAAAGCAGAGGCCATGGGAGGAACGTTGCTTATGGGCTTGCTCCCTGACTGGCTTCATATACCCCAGAACCACCTTCCCAGTGACATCCCAGCCCATACTGGGATGGGCCCTTCCACATCAACCGTCAGTCAAGAAAATGCCCCACAGTCTTCTTTACAGGCCAGTATAAAGGGGGCTTGTCCTCAATAATTCTGCTCATGTCAGTTGACAAAAACTAATCAAGATGGATGTTATACTACTGTTTACATTATCAAAACTTGGAAATAGCTACATTCCCCTTAGCAGCCATACAAATATATTCTGTCTAGAAAATGGAATATTACTAAGCATTTGAAAATGAGCTATCAAGTCATGAACATACAGGAAGGATATATATCACTAACTGAATAAGTCTGTGGAAAAAGTTCTAAAAATGTCTAGTATATAACATTCCAAAAACGGAGAAGCCATGAAAACAATACAAAACTAGGTGGGTTTCCAGGGGTTATATGAAGTATAGGTGAATTGTTGAAGTACTGAAGACATTTTGGAGGGTACATGTTGCTATATTTTCAAATCCATACAACGTTATAATAGCATACATACATGACAGCATACATTGTTATAAATAATGTATGCCTGATGATAATGATAGAGTATGGTAGGGTTATCAAAGGATTAAAGTAGGTTTATCAAACAGTTACCAATTATAAGAAATGTACTCATTGGTAGGGTTAAAGTATTAATGATTAAGGAGGAGGGCTGTGCATATGTGGGAATAGGGAATACGTTGCAATCTCTTCCTATATCCTTCTCAGTATGCTGTGACCCAAAACTGTTCTAGGAAAACAATATTTAAAACAGGGAAATGATCAGAGGCATCAGAAAACGGTACTATGACAATTAGTGAGTAAAGCTGAATGATCAGATTATGCTTCTGTAATCAGATGAGCACAGAATTATTTCTAGTGGATGATAAACCAAAATGTAAGTTATGACTGCATAATTCTAGGGAGAAAAGTAC
The DNA here is from genome assembly GCA_033318265.1 of Phyllotis vaccarum. NCBI lineage: Eukaryota > Metazoa > Chordata > Mammalia > Rodentia > Cricetidae > Phyllotis > Phyllotis vaccarum. The sequence continues at coordinate 61,592,294 of JARWLC010000002.1, forward strand.
AGGCAATATCTGTGTGGCTTTCAGATGAAGAAATTTCTTGGACAAAATACAGAAAGAAAAAAATGATGAATTGGACTTCAAGTTTTAAAATGTGTTCATAAACAGATACAGCTGAAATAATTAAAAATCAAGAACAGATTGGGGAAACACTTGTCAAACAATACACCTAGTCAAGGACTTGTATCTAAAATATATAAAGAGGTCTTAATACTTAATTATATTCAATAATGTAGGTTTTTAAAATGGGCAATAATTTCCCATTCCCCCCAAATTGATACTTCACCATTTTTATAAATATTATTGGGTTTTTTATTTAGGTATGGTCACATTTTTTTATTTTGTTTTCCTTTTATTTTATTTTCATTAAAAATTTCCATCAATGTATCCCCCTGCTTCCTGTCCCCTCCCCCCTCCCTCAGCATCACCTCTCCCCATCCTCTTGTCCCCTCCCCCAAAAGGGCGAGAAGTCCCAAGGTGGGCCAGCCTACATCCACTCCAGGCAAGTCCTATTCACTCATCTCAAAGTCAATGCTGGGCTGGTGTTCCTCTATAAGGAATGGGCTCCACGGTGCCAGCCCATGAACAGGAACACTGTCTGACTCCACCCCTCGGGGCTCCACACACTCACGGCAGTCAAAAGCCACCCACCCTTGGAAGGCCCAGCTCCCCCTCCAGTGGCAATTCCTGATTCAGTGAGCTCTCAAGAGCTCCAGACCAAAAGCAAAGAATATACAAGCTGCAAACCACAACCCCTGAACAGCTTGGGATTAGAAGGAATTTAAGAGAGACATCCAGAGATTCCCCTAAGAAGAGAAAATAGAGAAGATCAGCTTAGCAAATTGGAGTCATAATGGGTTGTAAAAAAGAAGGGTTATGAACAAATTTTGAAAGAATGAGATGCTTGAGTGAGAGGAGCAAAGAGGGAGATGGATATTTCTATAGAGGAAGCCAATGTAGGGTGGAATATTATTCTTTATAAAGATAATTAATGGTGAAAGAAAACAATTAATTATTACATTTTTAAAAGGACATCAGGATATGACTCAAATGCTAGAATAATATATAGTTTCAAGTGCCTTGAAGTTTCTATATCCATCTATGTTGCTTGCAAGCCTATGAAATGCAGCTACATGGTTTTCTATTTCTGAACTTGAGCATAAACTGACTTTGGGATCAGTGATCCCATTTTTCTTAATGTTCCTGTGATGGTTAATCATATTTGTCAATTGTTGAGATCTAGAGTGACCTGAGATGGACCTCTCGGCCATGCCTGTTCGGGCACTATCTTGATTATGATAACATAGTGGAAACACTTGGCCACTGATGGTAGATCCATTCCCTGTCTGGGACACTGTATAAACTGTCTAACTGTATAAACAAAGAAATCAAATTTGTCCTGAATCCATACCACTCTGTTTTCTGACCCTGGATGTGATATGATCAATTCTGTTATGGCATCCCAACCATGATAGTTGAACTTGAACAGGAAACCAAAACAAGCCCATTCTCCCTTACGTTGCGTCTTGCCAGTGTACTTTATCACAGCCACAGAAAGAAACAAAACATTGCCTAAGGAAAATGTAATTGTATGTGCACTCAAGATAAGTACAGAAATGTGTGCAGCAGCATAACTCATTTATTAGAGTGAAGCATTTCTAAACCCTGATATCTGAAAAATGCAACACAAGCCATGATACTATCTTTCAATGTTACTATTCAGTACTAAAATTAATCAACTGATAACATGTGCTTCAACATGTATGCAATGTTAAGATAAATATTCAAAACACAAAGATTATTATTATATAATAGTGTCTACTTTGGCTAAGAAAGAAGACAATGAAGGAATTCTTCTTTAGGCAACAGACATGTTTTAAAACTATAGTGTAATATTTATCCAACTCTGCCCATTTGCTTAAAATCCTCTGATTTATTTTTTACAATGGGTAGCTTTTATATGTAAATTATACATGAATAAAGGTAATATATGATTAAGATAGCCACAAAAAGAACTTTCCCAGGATGTCTTTATGTTCAAGGGTTTGGCTTGGTTCACTTACCATGAACTACTGATGAATAACAAAGTTAAATGTCATTTGTCATGCCTGTGCACCACTGGTGGCAGCTGTGGCCATGTTGAGGAATATTTCTGGCACTAAAATGCAAATATCTGCTCTTGCCTGTGCTCCCATACTTCGTGTCGGCATGTTTAGCCTTCCCACTTATAATTATCCTCCCTCCAAGTTGGAATAAGGATCAACTAATTATGGTGGTGCCTCAGACACAAGCCATAACAAATACTATGTAACCCAGATCAAGAGTTTCACTGCCTGCAAAAGTATGCAACAATTCCCCAAACCTTGAGCATCTGCTTTGAGACTCAACATAAGGGGACAGAATTGATTCGTGGAGTTTCCCAACTTGTTTCATCTGCCTTAGGTGGAGCATGAACATATATCAGTTATACTTCCTAAAGATGAGTCTCAATGTGCCCATCATCGAGGCAGCAAAGAGTGTTAGAAATAAAGGCTTAGTTTAAATCATGGCCCTCATACATATAAACTTAGCAAAAGAACTTTCCTTGTTAGCACTATTTAATTCCCAGGGAAATTCTTTCTACTTCATGATCTACTATGAGAAATAAGTAGGACTTTGCATATAAAGAGAAAGATCTAACATCTGAAAACAGAATACAGCCAGCATGACAAAGGTTTTCCAGAAGCTGACTCCAATCTTCCTGTCTATCTTAATCTTCCAGCTATTCCTTAACCCAGTCAAGCCAGGCATCTATACATCTAACTAAGTGTCATCATGCAATGACTCTGGCCCTCTGTTTTCTGAGTAACCTTATTCTCAATTTTGTATTCAGCAACGTTACTCGCCTCTCAATATGTAGGCTAAAGCTCATCTTCTGCATGCTGCATTTTGAACACTACCTTTTTAAATAATTCATATCCTTAATTATATGCTTTAAAATATATTTGGGCATTTTTCTCTGGTATAAAATACATTTATCTCTGGAAACATACTAAGGCTTGTATGACCTTGTCATATGTCCCTACCATGCCTCTTATCACATCTAAAATGCATTTACTCTTTTGAGTCATTTTTTTTTTACTTTATAATAAGAATAAAAAATCATTCTAAGCAAGGGGACATAACTAACATTTAACATTTGTGATGTTAGAGGTGGAAACGGCATTGGGGATTCTTGTGGCAGAGACCTTAACTGTCCCTTAATATTAATTATCCTTTGTAACTATATGACCACCAATTTTTAGACGGAACATGGCCACTCACTAAAAAGCTTTATTTCAAACATTCATCTTATTTAAATCAGGGCAGAAATTCTACTGAATGAAATGCCATATAGCTGTCCATTTTCATTCACTCACTCCCTTTATTCTCATGTCTAGAACACAGACAAAATGTGAATTACATATCAGATAATGAGGTTGGAGATCACTTCCTATGGATGACAGGGCCAGAAAGCTGAAAGAATATGAATCCCTTAGGTTTTCAGGGGAGATACAGCATCTGATATAGATTGCTAACATCCAGACTTACACAGAAAAGAAGTAAAATTCTAATGATCAAAATATATTATATAAAAATATGATAAAAGAGAAAAAAGAAACTGACTTCTATTCCATCGAAGATGTTATTTTTGCTACTATTTTAGATATCTATTACTAGAGACTTAGCATACTGTCCTTTCTATCAATAGAAATGAGAGTGCTTCTTGCAGTTCCTTGTAATACACTAAAACTTCTATCTTGATTCTCTCAGTGACTTTGGGATTCTCCAGAACTTTTGAAGAATACTTCTTTCAGTTTCCCTTATAATGACAACCATTTGTCTCAAACCTGATTCTCTTACTCTATGATGCTCTCAGAGCAATGAATTAAACTTCAAAAACAATATCCAAAACAATTATTACATGATTATTGCTAGGTATAATAAATATTTGATGCTCACTTCTGTTTACAATTATGAAATTTACCAGAGCATGTTATATATATATATATGTATATATATATGTATATATATATATATTTATTTCTATAGAACACTTTTTTTTAATCATTTGTATTCTAAAAAACTTTGCTGAGTTCTCATTTCAATGTTTCAAAATGGGGATCCCAAGCATGATGCTGATCTTACCACACTCTGTCCAAGCTGTTCCCGGAAGAAGTAATCCATGTTTCTTTTTTGTAGGCTGTCAAGGTAATGCTGAAAGCGAGTATATGTATATGGGTAGCAGTAAGCAAACTGATAAATATCATCTTCTCGGTCAAAACAGAATGCAAAGGACATCACATAATTCTTCCGGTGGTCTGGGCAGCGATAATAGTAAACATTTTTCGGTGGCAGTCTTTGCCTAGAAGATACAAACAAAGACAGCAGTTCAAGACTCAAAAAGTCACCAACACGAAGGAGTAAGGAAAATATCAAGCACAACAGTTTTCTGGCAACATGAGAACGATGAAACGCCATGGGGTCAAAAACGCGTGGTGAAAAGGCGTCACTTCGTCAAAGACTGGCTCTATGCTTTCTCAATCATTTGGAAAATGTAAAATTAACAAAGACAAGACAGTTTAATACATTTGCTTATCCCTATTTGGGACATTTATTATATTACAATACAATAGTAAATATGACAAACAAGGACTTGGTCTTCATGCAGTACATATCCTACTAGGAAAACAGTCAATGAACTTAAAAATAGAGACTGTGGTTATAGATTGTGTGGTGGTTTGAAGAAGAACGGCCCCCTATAGATTCACATTTCAATGCTTGGTCCTTAGTTGGTGGAACTCTTGGCGAAGAATTAGGATGTGTGGGTTTATTGGATAGAAGGTGTGTCACTGGGAATCAGATTTGAGGTTTTAAAAGCCCATGCCCTTCCTAGTTAGCTCTTCTTAGTTCTCTTTCTACTTTGCCTTGTAGATGAAGATGTAAGCTCTCAGCTCCTGTTTCAGCTGCATGCCTGCCTGCCTGTTGAGATGGTCCCTACAATAATGGTCATGCACTCTAACCATTGGAACTTTGAGTCCCAAATTAAATAATTTTTTTGTAAATTTGCTTTGGCCATGATGTTTTGTCACAGCAATTGAAAAGTAAGACAGGTGGTTAAAAAGTTCTTTAAGAATAATAAAATTTGGGATGTGAGAGACATCAATGAATAAACACTTTTCTCAGGGAAGTCAGGATTTGTTTTCTTTTCTAAGACTAAGTCACAGTTTTTAAAGTAAATTAATATGTATTGTGAATATTTAAGGAAAGGAAACACAATATTCAACACTACTCTAAATTGCTATTGTTATTTTATACAGAGCATTATGTAAAACTAATTTTTAATTTAATATTTTATTAAATATTAGAGCTTTTTATACATGGATATGTATATTGTGTTCATATCATATGCTTCCTTTATGCCTCTTCTTTTGTGTTTACCTCTACCTCCTAGCCCTTCCCAACTTTATATCCTTATTTTTAATATCCCACTCAGCTCAGTTTGTATTGCTCATATACAAAGAGGTATGGGAGCATCCTCTGGAGTACAGTCAAACTATCTGAAGTACACTCATTAAAAAAAAAAAAAAAAAACTCTTTCCTAGCAGCCATTACCACTATAGCTCCTGAGATAGTGGTAGAGACAAAAAAGATCGCCCTCTTCCATACTGGAATACTGACTGGCTTGATCTTGTACAGCTCTTGAGCAGCCAACAAGAGCTGCTAGAATTTTATGAGTGTGATGATCCTGTCTGGTCCATAAGACTGTTTCACCCGGGTCCTATCAAGCCTTTGTTAGTACAATCTTTCTGCCTTCTGTTTTCCTATGTTCTCTGAATTCTTGGGGGAAGTATGATGGAGATGGTCCCCTTATGGCTGAGAATATCATAGACACTTACTTTCTGAACTTTGACCTATTTTAAATTGCTATGTTCATTGCTGTCTCCTATACAAAGAAACTTCTCTGTTGAATATTCAGGGTTACACTAATCATGAGTTTTATTTCCCATGAAAGCATTTTGGGAAATGCTGATTCAAAATGTGCTATGTAAGTAGTTTCCCTAAAACACAATGATCATACTCTAGTAAGGAACACTAGGAGACACACAGAAATTTTTTTTTCAAGTCATAATTCTACAACATTTTGCCTGCCACTCTACTGAGCTACTGCATTATCCTGTCTCTTGGCAGCCTAAGTGTAGTGGGGTTATGTTACATTGTAAATAATTGTCCCTTGTACTGGTTTAATTAAAAATTCCGATTGGCTAAAGGCAGACAGAAAGTGTGGGTGGGGTACCAGACTAGGAAAACTGTGGGAACAGAAAAAATAGAGCAGAGATGCCACAGAGATGCCAGTGAGGAAAGAAGTTGAAACGCTCTGAGAAAAGGTACTGGGCCACATGGCTGAACAAGATAAGAATCATGGGTTAGTTTAAGGGTAAAGAGTTAGCAAGTTATATGCCTGAGCTCTAGGTCAATCAGCATAAAATTAATATAAGTGTTTGTGTGTTATTTTGGGACTGCTTTTTCAGATCTTGGGGCTAGTCTGGGACAGAAACGTCTTACTACTACACCTAAGTGTTCATATTATTGTACTATAGAGAATGTCTCTCATTTCTTTTCTTCCTACTCAAACAGAAGTCAGAACTGTACCTTTTACATTATCTTACACTGACAATTCTGACCCAGTTAAATTCACATATTTTATAGTAGATTGGACTTACTTTGAATTATGAGTTTAAAATAAGTTGTTTCTCCTTTAAGTTGCTTTTGTCAGAGCATTTTACCATAGCAATAAGAAAAGAAAATTAGACCAGTGTTTTCTTGTTTGACTATTGTTTTTTGTTTGCCAATTAACTGGTTAAGGTCATAGGTGAATATCTGTCTTATTTTGAGTCTTTATTGTTATCACCACAATCATGAACCGCTTATAAAGAAAACATTTATTTGGGGTGACTCACTCAAAGTTTCAGAGATTCACTTCATTGTCATCATGATGGGAAACATGGTGGTGTGCTTCAGCTGAGAATGCTATGTCTTGCAGGCAACAGAAAGTCGACTGGCAGTCATACTGAAGGAACCTTGAACAAAAGAGTCCTCAAAGCCAGCACCCACAGTGACACACTTCCTCCAACAAGGCCACACCTCCTAATAGTGCCACTTCCATTGACATTATGGGGGGCAATTACATTCAAACTATCAGAGTCTGTGAAATATTTTTTTTTCCTGAAAGAATAGAGATGATATAGGACTGATGTTCCTCCATATATGTGACTCTATTAGACTTAATTACTAAATAGTCTAACATTTGATTATATTAGAAAACAAGTGGATGAAATGATGGGCCATGAGATCTAAGATGGATAAGAACTTGAAGGTGCTGATGAACAGCACAGTATGGAAAATATGCAGCTCAAGCCAAAAGTAATTGGACTTTTCATTTAAAATTCAGTGATAGTATCAGAGGATGCCCAGACTTGTATTTAGATTCACCAAAGGTATACCTTTGCTTCCTATTCCAAAGAACATGAAGTAACAATCTTTTCATAAGGCCTTTAAGATAAATCCTTTATACACTCCTTCTAACCAGATCACTATCCTGAACATTTCCATATTATTAAAATTCTGGACCCAGTAGTGATGAGATGGAGAAGTGACAGCCTAGAAAATATGCAGGGGACAAAAAGTAAAGATGCTCCTATGTATGGAGCATAAAAGAATGAGAAATAAATTCTCTTCTGAAGAGTGTCTGGGCCTCAGCTGATGCTTTTACTCTCAAAAATTAAAGTATTGGGATACCAAGTGAAGACAAGACAGGTGAAGGGAAAAGCAAATTAAAATAATGAGATTATTAATAACAAGACTGAGTTCACGAAAGGGTGTGAATGATGTAAAGGTTTATAGAGTAGGCATGGGTGAAAAGGCAAGAATAGACAGGGAACAACAGACCAATACAGGAACACTAGCTGGTCTCAGGACCATTTATATGCCCCACAATTGCAATGTGATTGAAAATGTAAGAGTGGGGGGTAGAGAGGAAGCTAGTTTCAAGATCTCATATTAATAGCTGGGAAGAAAGCCAGTGAAAGAGCTTTATGGCCTCCATCAGCGGCTCAGAGATTGAGTAAGAGTCTCCTGGAGCCCTGAGTTTAGCACGTGTTCCAAATATATGTAATGCCCATAGCCAACTATTTGTTACTAAATCCAATCAAGGCCTACACTTTAAATAGTCATCATTTCTTTACAACCTTCTACTCAAGTTTAACAGTGTATGAGAACCTGCTGTCTCCACTGAATCTGTTTACATTTGATCAGAATTCCTGTACTTACATAAGTCCTAATTCTTAGCCTCCGTGGGTAAAATACTTTATCTGACTGGCAGGAAGAGCAGTATCCTTCAGTATTCATCCAGGAACACTAAGGATACACACAGACACACGCTTGAGAAAGGTTCATCAGTCAGGTAACGCAGGGGATAAAGACAAAGGCACAAGGCTAGGAAGGGAAAACGCCTTTCTCCTTTGGAATATACTCCTGGCTTTGTCCTCTTTTTCTTATATTTTCATTATGCCTCTGTCATTGTGTTAACTGTTTTATATGCATTTAACATTCACAAGTATTTTATATGGTATGTTTATTAATGTCTCCTTTGCAGAGACAAGAAAGTGAATATTCAAAGTAAAGTTTGTCAAAGACCCACGTTTAGTAAGAATCAGAGCATGCATTAGGTGAGTCGGCTCCAGAGTCCATGATCAGAATTCCCACTGTATCCTGCCATCATCTCTTTGCCACTCAACTCAGAAGCTTACCTTTCATCTCAGAAAAAAAAAAAAAAAGGTGTTACAGTGATCTCAGGAGCGGCATCCTGCTAAAAACCCTGCATACAGCCCTCTGTCCTCACATTTTACTTAGGTCCATACAGATTCCTCAGACTTCCCAAAGATTTAGGAACCTGCACTGATGACTCTTTCTCCCAAAAGCTATACTTTATTCCTACTGAACGACTTAGGACTCTTCAACACAGTCACATGTCTTAGTAATTGATCTTTCTAGCACCAGGGTAAGAGTCTCACTTGTTCACTGACTCCTACTCATAGACCTGACATAAAGCTGATCATTAGCAAAGGATTAAATGTTTAAAAATGAACTAATCAATCTATGGTCCAAAATGTGAAGAAAATGTGTAAGTAAATGTCAGCTCTTTAGCTCGCTCCCCTTCTAAAGCTTTTAGCATTTTGTCTCTACTTTGACAAGGGATCTGATTTATCTCCTAAAAACGAGCTGCAAAGTGAAACACTTCTTTAAAGAGAACGGAAATGCACTTAAACTGGAAAACAAGTCATCTCTTACTTCTCTTCACCACTGGTGATGGCCAATGGAACTCCCTAACACTTGTTTACTTCAAAGCAAAGCAAATACTAGAACAATGCAAAGATGGTCTGTCCCAAAGATCAGTAGCAAGCATCACAGGATGGCTGGTTTTAGTTCAGTTGCAAGAGATGGTTTCAGAGTCAGAAAGAACATTCTTTACTTGTTAGAAGAGGTATTCTTATTTTGCTGAACATAGTTTGAGATAACCCAAGGAAAAATATAAGAATGGTATTAATTCCTATCGTATGATTTTTTTTTTCTGTGTGCATACAGCACAAACATACTCTGTGCTGCTCTATTATAGACAAAATCTCATTCCATTCACTTTTCTGTACTGCTAGACTGAGCTTCCCTAAGGGAAGCACCCGTACAGTAACCATACAGTTATTAATGTTGATACTCGAGCACCTAGCAGAATTTTACAAAGATGAAGTAGTTAAATCAACTGACAAATGAACATATTTATAAGTAAGTCATTTCAACTTTCCTAATATAAGTACAATGTGCCCTCTCCCTGTGAAACCTAGGACATGTCCTAGACAGATGCTGTTCTCATGTTGTCATCATTATAATGTATTTTTTCTAATTGTGGTTGACTGTCTTGTACATTTATAAATGTATAGTCTCCTTATATGGAGAAGTAAAATTCAGGTCAAATGAACTTTATTTTTGACTTTTTGCCAGTAACTCCACAAAGCAGTAATTTTTATAAATACTAAGTGTAGGCACTGTTGCTTTTGTGATTTACCTCAATATTTCCAGAAACTAACACAGCACCTGACCATAAAGAAGTCAATATATACTTGCCAAGTGAATGGATTTGTGATTTAACAGTGAATGAATGAAGTGGAAGGCAACAGTTTCCCTCACATGTCCCATCTTCTCTGCATTCTCTTCAAATCCACTGATTAAAATTTCAAAACATCCTTTTAGGGACTACTAGACATCAGAAGATGAGAAACTCAGAGTCCAAGTGTATAAAGCTCTCTAAATTTATATTTTTAAATTCTCCTAAGATCCCTTAAATATAAGATTTTTAGTGTTCTCTCCAATGAAGCAGAAAGTGTCAGCTTGAATATGTAAGTTCCAAGTCTAGGGTCTTTTTTGACAGCAGGCGATTTTCTTGTCAAACTAGCAGAACAGGAAGTAGTGAAGAGCTAGTCTCATGCTTCATCTACGCTACACATGGCCTTTCATCTGTGTTTGGCTAACATGGCTGAGACCACCATGCTGTGAATTCTGGCAGAGGTATCCAACATAACATCGGAAAGTCATTTGGATAATCGCAAAGTGCCACATATTAAGCACATCCCGTATGTAACACTGTGTAGTTTGTTGCACACTCCTGTCTGGTAAGGACTTTTTTCCTGCCACCATGAGTCCGTGCTACCCTACATCCACACAATCGTAGCTCTAGTCTCCTTGGTCTGATAGTTCATTTATCCAGGGTCACAATACAATTTGGTATCCACTTTCCTGGCACATTTGAAACTCAGATAGGTTTCCACTCTTTTTCCATCTATGAGGACAGCAGAATATCTCATGTTTTGTCTATGCTGCACATGGCCTTTTCACCTGTATTTTGCTGGAATGACTGAGACCATCATCTAGCCAGAAACAATTAGTGTCTGCCTTCTTCTCTCATGTGTCTAGCACACCTAGACACCTGGAAAAGATATCCATGTTATAATAAATCTACTCTACCTGTACAAGTGGAACTCATTCCTCCTAACTCCAATACTATCTTCCCTCAAATAATTATGATGCCCCTGTCACCAGCACATCTACTCCTTTCTCTTCCCTCTGCACTTTGTCACAGCTAATCTCTCTGAGACACTGGGAAGGAGAGAAAGAGCAGGAGGCAGTGCTCACAAACAGGGAACACATTTTTACACCCCCACGTCTAACTAAGTCACCATATTATCAGCTAATGGACACTGTGGGTAGGAGGAGAAAGGCAGGGTTGCATATTGCCAGTTGAATTTATGATAACAAAAGATACTGCTCCTTTCTGGAATTAACCTTTTTGTCCTATACACTGTATTCTTTATTTTTCAGTTTATTTTATAACATCAGATTTTTTTTTTTTTAAATTTTGTCACTGCCTTCTGGAGAAGGACACCCACACACTGTGGCAGCAGCTGCTTCTATTAATTCCAAGTCATTAGAAAATCAAAATTAAAGCCAATTATTTTGGTTGGTTATGAGCCAGAGAAGAGTTGAGACTTATTATTTTCATGGTCATAGACAGCAACAATATCCCTACCTGTGGCTGGCTGATGGAAAAATGCCAACCCATGCAGAAACTTCAGGGACCATGCCAGAAGAGGCTCTGAACTATAAACTCTATCCCTCTCATCTGATTCTGAGAAACAGAAAGATGTTAAGCCAGACTGAGAGATTAGAGTTGGTTTGAGTTCAAGCTCTTATATTCTTGCCTACTTTGAGCTTTTGCATAAAATGTGGTCCCTACCCACTTCTTATGATCCACCTCAGAGTTGCTGAGATAATCTTGGGTGAAATAGACTTTATTTTCAGACCTGTTATTTGCTGAGTCTGGTACAGTGTATGAGGTAGGAGCATAAAGCTGTCTTCTTAAGATTGAATAGTAGGCCATAGCCTCACTGATTCAGGCACACAACAAAAATTTGTACTAAGTTTGCGTTGTCACCAAAGGTTCAGGTGGTGAAGTCACCAGGACAAATAAGATTTTAAAAGAACTAACAGCTTTGTATGACTTTGGAAATGAAATCATTGTATAGTAGGCTCTGACTCACTTCCATTACTTAATAGTTATACAGCATTGAGCCTGGGTTTTCTCAACTCTAAAATGAAAATTCTATCACAGATTGGCTGTGAAGAGAGAGCCTGACATGCAGGCTCTCAGTAAATGGTTCCAGAGATTTTCATCATGCTCCAAGTGATAGAAAAGTGGCACTATGTCCTGTCCTTTTCTAAGACAATAAATTTTAGGCCCATGCTAGTGATTTTAGGGCATAAAATGTCAGAGTAGAGCATAGTAGAGGACCTAGAAAAAATGACAAGGAGACAAAATGATTTTTTGTCTTTCTTTCCAGTTTCAATGTATCCAAAAGTATCATTTTGATCAGGTAGTCCTCTCTTATGAAAAAAAAAATATGTGCATAGGAGGGCAGTCAACTCTTTTAGCCCCAAACTTAGGTAGAGAAAAGTATTCACAGGTGAAGTCAACTGTTCCAAGGCCCATTTTTTTTTCTTTCAGATTCCAATCACTAGTTAGTGATATCTGTAGGAAGCATAGTCCTGTATCTGGATAATAGAATGGTCTCAGTACAGTTGTTTGTAAGTCTAAACTTATAATATCTTTATGGCTACATGTTAAAATTTTTATTATACTTTTACCAGTAATGAATTAAAAATATAAGCATGTACATTTTAGGAAAATCAATGGCTATATTTTCATACAATAATATGACCTGTATAAAATAACTAAATATTTCTGATATACTTCAGGAAAGAAATCACAAATCAGAAGAAATATCTGTACCTTCCATAACACTTAGCAGTTTTTATAAGATATGTCCCCAAAGTACAATTTGTAGGTATAAAAGCAAAGTGTAAAAGGAAAATCATTGGAATTATTTTAAAATAGTTGCATACTGTGTGTGAAAAGATTCACTTCAGAACTTGTGTAGAATGGCCTGTTCTTTAGAGAGTAGAGCTGTTCTAGAATAATTCTGACCATTTCCAACTTGAAGCTTTCTCTTGTAAGATGTGGTGGCTGGCACTCTACTGTTTGCCAATAAGTGGAAGAAGTAAATGAGCCCAGCAATTTCATATCACTGTTAGTTAGATGTCACAAATAGCATTATTTAATAAAATTCCAGTGTAAATCAATTATTTTATCCAGTTACTAAAAAAACCTTTGGAATTTCACTTTATGGAAAGTAGAATATTTTCTTTATTTTGATAATACAGCCATTTCAATATAAAGTCTATCAGTACTTATAGAAATGTGAAGTGGAGTGCCATATGCCTGTAAACTTAGCACTAGGAAGGTAGGAGACAGAAGCAGGAGGACATTTGCTAGCCTGGTCTACATAGCAAGTTCTTGACCACTCAGGGTACATGGAAAGAGACCCTGTCTCAGGCCTCAAATGAAACAAAACCCAAAGTCTAGAGCAGTGAGGCAAGAGTTGTTAGTGTATAGAAAAACAAACCGCTAACAGAAACCTTTGAAGGCTCTGAGATGAACTATTAACTCATTTTGTCTGAAGAAGTAAAAAGATAGAGTTTGGATTTCATTCTAGCATAATTGAAAATTGTGAAGAATTTTTAATCCAGGAAGTGACAAGATTCAATTAAAATTTAAAAAGACTATATAGAGAAGGGAAGGAGAAGGAGTGGAAAAAAAGCAGGGTTGGATTGGGACTTTCTCAGGATATTAGTAAAAGCTTGGAAATACAGACAACTAAACAGATTGGAGATATCTTTTGAAGATAGATAAATTTAAATCTTTTGGAGAACGTAAAGACCTCAGTGAGATGTAATTTTTAGTAAAAGATATCAAGCCAAAAATAATTAGTATGGTGATTGATTCTACTCCTGCTTTCACATTTCACACCCAATCCATCAACATAGCCAAAGCTCTTTACCTGCAAAGTATTCTAAGTCCTAGAGCTTCTTACTGTCTTCACAACTTCATCCCTTCTCCATCCCGTCATTGCATTGCGTTGTCTCGCCTAGACAACTGCACTAGCTACTCTACTGTACTTGCTTTCACTTCTCTTTATGCAAAGCTCATACTAAGATCACGCTGAAATTACATTCTCTTTTCTATTCTCTAACTTGATTCAGCCAGTCTCCACCTCATTTATTCCTATTCACTCCACACTGGATTGTTCAGAGACATCCCAAGGCTTATTCCTGTTGTTTGAGTTTTGTGTTTGCTACTTCTACCAATTCTTTCATTCCATAGTTGTACTGATGCCTTCTTTCCACACTCATTCATTTTTACTACAGGGTTACCTCTGTGACCATTTTTCTGCATGATTACAATCACTTCTCACATTCCCTTTTGCATTCATTACACTTACCATTAACAACATTCATATACCAATTTTGTTGATCATTCTTTCCAATTACAAGTCCTGCTGTGCTATAGCATGCCACTGATTCTGTTTAAAATTACCATTTCCTAAACATCTAGTTCACTACTGGAAGATATCAGGAAATATTTATTCACCATTTTAATTTATTTTTAAGTTAGTAAAATAGGATATTTTTTATTGAAGGAAAGAGAGAAGGAATTAAGGGAAACCCATGTTTTTTTCTTTATCTAATTGGGCACTTGAAAATGGGAGATCTTCACTGTAATGAAAGCACTTCCCATACCCCCAGTTTAGGGGATGACAGGAGATCGATTTTAATTAGGTTGAATTTGAGACCATTTTCAGACATGCAAGAATAGAAATTAAGCTGGTGGGTGTATAGAAAGGCCATGTAATTTATTATCACAACTTGAAGTGAATAAGAGAATTAAACATAAAATTTTGTATATTTTTAAAATAGGCTTTAAGAATACATATTGCTTTTATTACATTGGTGCTTTAACAAAATAATTATTATCAAAATAGTATGTGTGTATTTTAATGTTAATTATGCAAATAATGTAGGATGTCTTTGTGTACGCTGTGAATACCATTGGATAATAAAGAAATTGTTTTGGTCTATGGCAGAGCAGTTTAGAAGCAAGCAGGAAATCTAAGCAATGATATGGGATGAGGGTGGAGTCACAGGAGATGGATCCAGCTGCCTAAGAAGCAATTTGTAATGGAGTACAGATAAGCCATGAGCCTTGTGACAAGAAAAATTAATAGAAATGTGTTGAATTAAGATGCAAGAGCTAACAAGAAGCCTGAGCCATAGGCTGAACAATCTGTAATTAAAATAAGCCTTTGTGTGATTATTTGGGACCAAGTAGGGCTGTGGGTCTGAACTTCAAGCTCGGCCAGGCCAGGGGCAGGAGAGGTTCATTTTGGACCTTGGGCCAGATGAGTTAGAAGTTTTGTACAATATACAAGTTGTATATTTACATTTTTGTTATCTATAATATGACAATTATTGTTTCTGCTTTGAAGATAGAAAATGGAAGTTTACTCAGATTCAGTGTGGATAGCTCAAACCATCTAAAAATAAATTTCTGCTTCACAGTTTTTCTGATTTAAGATAAACATTGTTTTCAACCAGAGTTTTTACTCAAACTACCCTAACTAAATAAAGACTTCTGTTAACCATTTGTTCTTCTACACACTAACAACTCTTGCCTCACTGCTCTAGACCTTTGGTTTTGTTGCATTTGAGGCCTGAATCAGGTTCTCTCTGTGCATACCCTGAGTGGTCAAGAACTTGCTATGTAGACCAGGCTAGCAAGCAACCTCCTGCTTCTCTCTCTTACTTCTTAGTGCTAAGATTATAGGCATATGGCACTACATTCTGCACTTTTATAAGTACTGGGGATTACATTTTTATTTTCTATTTTCTTTTATTTCAATGTTAACTTCCCTATTCCACCTAAATTAGAATCTTATTCTTTCATGTAGCAACTATATTCTTTACCTCAAAGCATTGCTACAACTTATAATTATATATCCATTGTGCTTGTTTATATATAGTTGCATTTGTAACTGGTCCATAATTTCTTTGAGTAGGAATAATACCCATATTTAGATTGCCAGTGAATAATCTAGCATCTGACCCAGTACTTGACACATTTTTACTGAATAAACTAAATACATGTTGGCTATGAAATAGGCTCAGAGAAGGAAGGCTGACAACTGGCTTGAT
This sequence comes from Phyllotis vaccarum, assembly GCA_033318265.1. Classification (NCBI taxonomy): domain Eukaryota; kingdom Metazoa; phylum Chordata; class Mammalia; order Rodentia; family Cricetidae; genus Phyllotis; species Phyllotis vaccarum. Next base: position 61,608,506 of record JARWLC010000002.1, read on the forward strand.
AGGCACACAGTTGTCTCAAGGGTTCCCAGAGTAGGTTCAAGTGGCTACAGAGGGAAGGGGGTTATTTCAATATTTATTATTTCCTATGTTTTATATAGTTTTTCTCTCAGAAATAGTAAAGACATTAGTCACCCAGGTAGAGTACCTTTCTGCTCCTGTATAGTGTCACTGACCCATATAACAAAGTACATGACGTTGTTTCTAGATTCTTCTGGCTTCTCTTCCCAGACCATTGAGATAGAAACTACTAAGCAAAGAGATTCATTGTCACTGAACTCTACTGAATAAGAAATCACTGTGGGATCAGTTAGCTTATGTGCTTAAAATGTCTGTCTGGTTTATCAAGAGGAGGTAGGCTGTTACAGAGAAAGTCAAAATTTCATCACAGTATCTGCCAACACAGAATGGTTATAAACTGTCCCTCTGTACTCACTGAATAGGGTTATTATAGGCTAGGTATGATCAAAGTTGACAGAGCTTAGTAAATAGCAGACAAAAAAAATATAGGGGAAAAGAAAAGAACTATCTGGAACCTCCATCTGATTTATTATATCCTTAAACCTCTATTCTCCATTCAAGCTTGCTAATCCCAGAACAAGGACTACATATTCACAAAGTGAACTAACGTTAGTTCCCCAAGGGAAGTCTAAGGAATATATTGGAACAGAAAGTTTTTCTATCCTACCTGGCTAGTCTTACAGCCATTTTGTCTCAAATAATCACACAAAGGCTTATAATAATTACAAGCTGTTTGGCCTATTGCTCAGGCTTATTACTTGTTAACTCTTAGGCTTTAAATTATCTCATTATTCCTATCTATGCTTATCCATGTGGCTTGGTTTCTTTTCTTAGTGCGACATACTCATCTTGCTTTCTTTGTGTCTGGCTGGTGTCTGCTCTGCTCTTTTTTCTTCCCAGAATTCTCCTTGTCTGGTCACCTGCCTATGCTTCCTTGTCTGCCTAATTTCTAGAAAATCAGCATTTTATTAAATCAATTTGAATAACAAATACTTGCAGTGCAAAAGGGCATAGTCCCATAGCAATATATCACATAAACAGATTCAAATGACATGAAGTCCAGGGAAGCCAGCAAGTTGTCTAAATTCCAGGTTACCAAATCTAAGGAGCCAACTCTGGAAGCAATGTGAAAAATCAATCAAAATACTAGGTTTCTAAGCTCAAGGATGTGGGGTAGGGTGGGGATAGCAAGTATGATTGATGGAGAATGAGGCTGTAGTCAAGGCTGAGTCAAGAACTAAGAAACTTGACCACCAAAGATAAAAGTTAGAAGACACAGAAGCATGGGTAGTAAGTGATGTTCAGCTTTCCAGGGGAGAGGTGCAATCACAATCTCAAGTGGATGAAAGCATCTTAAAAACAAGTAAGATGGAAATAGGGTTCCTCTGCATAGATGATATATAGACCAGGTTATAGGACACTTGTCAGAATTGTTCCTAACCATGACAGAAAATTAAGAGTGCACTCTATTCTATCAGGAATGAGAGGCTGGCATGGGCATATTGAGGAGATATCCTTTCGGTGTCTGTCTTCAGGTAATGATTGAGGAACCCATGTCTAGGTCATTGTCTGGGAGAAATGTTAAAACTTTGATGATTCAAGAAGTATAGACTATGAGGTATAAAATTTGGGCTTGGGAAGCACAAAGTGAGGGACAAACACAGATATATCCTAAGTACATCTTCTCCATGGTGTCTGAAGAACTATTATACTTTGTGACAGCTGTTAAGATCTCAGAAGATTGTATTTGCTTAACAAGTATCAGGTGGTCAGTGTCACAGCTTGGTAGCAGGGGGAATTCATTAAGAATGAATGAATGAATAAGAGCATGTAGCCAAGAATAAGGCTGAAGAAGAATATAGGGGAAAGAGCAGATACCACATACAGGCTATGCTATAGAGTCCAAAGGAACCAAGAGTCAATGATGGGTGTTTGTTTCAGGAATAAAGGAAACTCAGAGCCAGATCTCAGGGAAAGGCAGAGGTATCAGAGAGAGAGTAAAAACTACAGTCAGATCTCACCCAGCTGTCTTCCAGCTTCCTCAGCCCGACTCCTCATTGCTTCTTCTCCCTGCGCTGTCTTTCTATGCCTGACTTAAATACTCTTTTGCTCAGTTAAGGCATGACACCACCACTGCCTGCCTGGGAGCCTGGAACTCCTTTTGTAAACTAAGATCATCTCCAACTCAGATTTGATGGGATTAGGGCATAGGTCACCACTCCTGGATATTCCCTGTGGTGGGATTAAAAATATAAGTTACCACTGTCTGATGTTCCTAGACTGACTGTGGGTGGATCCCACTGATATCTCAGACTGTTTTTTATTAATTTTGAAACATATCCCTACATATCCCCTTTTGTGTCAAAATTAAAAATAGAAGGTTATAGCTAACATAAGAAAAACCATATACAATAGGTATAATAAATACAAACAATAAAAGAGTAATGTCTAGACCATTAAAAATTGACAATTCAAAGAAAATATTAATTATCCTATTTTGATGATTCTAAAGAGTTATACCTAATTCACTTTCTAACTTGTATTACTAACTAAAAACTATTATTTTGATGTCTCTTAAACTTATACACTTTAACTTCAAAGTTTCTTTTCTAAAACTGTCATTAGAAAACTATAACTATCTCATCTTCAGCAACCTCAGAGACCCAAGAAGGAAATATTTACTGAAGTAAATAGGAAGTGCAAGCAACTTCCAAAATCTAGAAATGACAGAGATGACACCTATCTGCCTGGACAGTCACCAAAAATTCCTTTATAAAGTTGGGGCATCCATCTTCAGCCTACAGGCCCAGAGTCTCTTTTCATTTCAGTGAAGCAGGAAATCTGCTCTGCCCATTCTGGTATAGTTCAGTCACTTATCCTTATGCCTTGAATAATATCTTACAGTTTTCTCTGAAAAGCAGGCACCTAAAGGACCATCTCAGCTCGTTCTGTCAAAGTTCAGAGGCCACTTTCCTATGGAACATGCATATCCAGTTTAAACAGCATACTGCCAAGGTCAAGCAGTCAACATAAAAACAGCCACTTGTCCAGTGGCTAACTATTACCTATGGAGTTTCTTGGATGCTTATTTTTCTCTTGAAGTAGATTGGTGCTGTTAGGAGCAGACCTGTCTCACTGTCCAGAAAAGTCTAAGTTATTAAAATATTTAATTGACATATTCTATGCATCTTTGAAGTGTTTGAAAAAGACCTAATCGTCTAACATATATTTGTTTGATCTTGAAAACATATCTAATATGACTACGTTTGATGTAATGTCTACCTACTGACTTGCATTACTTTATATTCTAACTAGTTGGTAATATAATAAAATATTTTGTGGACTAGCAATTTGTATTACATTGTTAGATGAACTGAATAAGTATAATACCTTAACAAGCATAGAGATATTTGTACAGTAACACAATTAATCTCAATATACACAGTTTGTATACAATATACAAAAATCTAATACAATGTAAAATATTAAAAGTTAATAAATCCTTTTAAAATAAGATTCAATAATCTATCCTTATATCCTACATATCTGTATCTCTTTTATCTTTCTATCTTGAATATAATTGCTCTTGCTTAACTTCTTTCTAATCATAACCATTAACAATTTTTAACCAATTAACCTAAACAATGACAATCATCCATAACCCACTGAAGGACTAAAAACCACCCACCCCAGCTCTTGGGAATGTGGGCACCATGTTCTTAAATTTACTTCCTGCTGTCTTGGGGCAAGGGCATCTTTTCGAAATCCTGAAAAGAAAAGTTTGTTAAATGCCAAGTCCTGAAATAAGTAGGATGTATCATTTGTTGTCCAGTCTCTGCATAACAGAAAAGTGCAAGGTTTGTCTCAAGTCCTGGCTATAGTAGTCTGTGAGGCTGGATTCAACTCAGAGAGTGCTTGAAATTGACCTGAGCAGGTTGTAGTCCAAATCTGATCTTTGGTTGGTATTTGTCAGCCTAGGGGCTTTGCCAGAGTTCATATGAAATCATCATTGTGGGGCCCCATCTTCCTTTTGGATACTTCAAGTTTGCAATTAGGCATTGTCATGGATCACTGTAGAAAACTGATAAGAGACTAAAACCCAACACAATGTACAGGAAACTAAATATATATATATATAAACTATTCAGCATAGGATTAGTAACAATAGAATAGTCTTAATTTTTGTTATTCTTCTGTCTCATATCAGGTGGCTCTTCTGATATGATACAGAGATTTTGTATTTTCCTTAAACAAGCATGCTTGAGTTTAGATAAAGAGAGAGCCACATTCCAACTTTAAAGCAGCTTTAAATTATAATTAAACTGGGATTTCAACTTACAAAAAAGAGAGAGAGGCTAAGCAATGAGATTTTACCCCATGAAGTATCCTGGTACCAATAATTATGATATTCTTTTGAGTGTGAATTTTTCTGGATAGCCTCCCTTTTGCTTTAGACATCTAGATGTCCAAGATCTTTTGTCTTCTTGAAGTAGGAATTTCTAGTTTTTTATAAAAACAAAAACAAAAACCTGTCCCCACCTTTTGTTTTTTCTTACAACTTAACTTTTTAAAATGGTTCTCGTAATGTGTTTCCTCCACAATGACAGGGTAATATTGGATTGGATTTGATATGGGGGCTTTTGAAAGCTCCCTTGGGGTGTTTCCCAAAGGCAGAAAGTTACCTGATATTGAAAGCCTCCTTGGGATGTTTCCCAAGAGCAGAAAGTTATCTTGTCTGTCCCTTGTTGATCTGCACTCATTAGTCCAATGTCTTCCTTTTCCACATCTTCTACATACTCTAGAAGGTAGGGACGTTCTCTTGGGATTATTCCTAACAAAAGAACTGTTTCAGGGAACACCTTGTTTACAACCTCTTTTTATGTGATCTTGCCTTCCACAATTATAAAATTTAACATTTTGACTTTTTCTTATACCTCTTTTACCCAGTTATCATCACTGCCATAAGACTGTAGATTAATTGTCTCACAAATCCAATCCTCCAAGGGTACTGACCTTGCTTTTAACAGTTTAAGTATTTTTCCACTTTGTGCATTAGCATTCTCAAAAGCCAGTGATTAAATTATTATTCGCCTGGCTTCTGAGTCAGGTACCAGTCTGTTTACTGCTGCAGTTAATTGTGGGGATTTAATAAAGTTTCAGAAGTTTTGGAGATATCAGAGGGAATCTACCCACAGTCTATGTGGGGGGTCAGTAAAAAAGCTCCAGAAGTCCCAGAGCTCTATCCACAGTCAGTCTAAGAAAAACAGAGTGGTGATTCAAACCTTTAATCCCAGCACAGGGAGTATCCTGGGAGTGGTGACCTACACCTTTAATCCTAACTGAGTCAAGGTCACTTCAGATTATAGAAGGAACTCCAGGCTCCCAAGCAGGTGTGGTGGGGCCACGCCTTAATTACTGAAAGAGTACTTAAGTCAAGATTCAAACACAGAAAAAAAACATTCCAAGGGAATCAGGCTGAGGAAGCTAGAAGACAGCTGGGTAAGATTTGACTGTGGTGTTTATTCCCTCTAGTATCTCCAACTTCTTCAGATATCTATCCCTGAATCTCATTCTTTTGTGCAACAGTTAATCTGTGCAAAAAAATCTGTAAAATTTCTTTTGGGCTTTGAGTTACTTTCATGAATGATTCAGTTTTCTTTCCTATTTTTTCAATCTGATCCCAGGCATTTAAAGCTGACATGTGGCATAAATCAGAGTGCATAATGAACGCTTTATACAATGAACTCTTTATACAATAACAAACTATAATAATAATGAACTCTTTATACAATGAGTATAAAGACTGCCTTTCAATATCACCATAATCCCCTTCCCCAAGAAGTTGATCTTGGGAGACTTCTGTGCCTCTGGCCCTGCTTCTTTGTTCTATTGTTTTAGCCTCCTCCCTCCACCATGATTTCCACTGTAAAAGTAGTCCAGCCTCTAAAACAGCAGTAACCATATCTAACCAACCTTTATGGGTGACTCGGTTACAGCATGACCAGCTTTTCAACATTTATTTTACAAATGGTGAATGCATCCCATATGCTACAATTGCTTTTTTTACTCTCCTTAATTCTAGCATTTGTAGTAGAGCTCAATTAATTTTGTATCATCTTTGTCATTTTTCATTTTATTAAAGGTTACTGGGTATATTAATGTTGCATATTTGTTTAATTTTAGATGACCTTGCTAAAATTGGTTCTTCATATTCCTCTGTTTGAATGTGAACATCTTTGTGTTCTCTCTTGACAGGTTTTTCTAAGACCTTTTTCTTTTCATGTATATTAACTGACTTTTTAAATGATAAACAGAAATCAAACAAAAATATTCATAATAAACAGTATGATAAACATTATGATAGTCCCATCTACTTTATTTATCTTTTCCTTCACTGGTTATAATATCACATCATTTAGAGAAAGACCACAGAAGGACCAAGCACCCTCCATTTTCTTAAACAAATTCTCCCTTTAAAAAATTTTTTTGATTTACTCACCAATTTGTTGTCTGTGATAATCCAAATGACTGTGAAGTGGTGCAGCTACCTAATGTGATAGCAGTCCAAGGAGGGGTCCAAAAAGAAAGAAAGAAAGAAAGAGAGAGAGAGAGAGAGAGAGAGAGAGAGAGAGAGAGAGAGAGAGAGAGAGAGAGAGAGAGAGAGAGAGAGAGAAAGAAAAAAAGAAAGAAAGAAAGAAAGAAAGAAAGAAAGAAAGAAAGAAAGAAAGAAAGAAAGAAAGAAAGAAAGAAAGAAAGAAAGAAAGAAAGAAAGAACTCACAACCTACCAGGAGAAAGAGGCCACTGTCTGAAAAACAGACAGATGAGAGTGAAATGGAAACACATGTGGCCAGTCTGCTTAAGGCTGGAGGCTAACTCAGAACAGAAAGCCTAGCCAGTCGGTAATTACTCCTTGGCTAAGTGTTGCTCTGACCAGTAAGTGTCGCTTTTGGATAGGGAGGGGAGGAATTTGTGCCCCAAAGTTGAACGCAAAGTTTAGCACAAATAAAGGAAACTCAGAGTCAGATCTCAGGGAAAGGCAGAGAGAGGAAACACCACAGTCATTTCTCACCCAGCTGACTTCTAGCTTCCTCAGCCTTGCTCCTCCTGGCTTCTTCTGCCTGCTGTCTTTCTATGCCTGCCTTAAATACCCTCTTCACCCAGTTGCTTCACATCCAGGTTAAGATTAAAGATGTGACACCACCACTGCCTGCCTGGGAGCCTGGAACTCCCTCTGTAAACTAAAATGACCTCAAACTCAGATTTGGTGGGATTAAGGGCATAGGTCACCACTCCCAGATATTCCCTGTGCTGGGATTAAAAGTGTGAGATACCACCGTCTGATCCTCCTAGACTGACTGTGGGCAGATCCCACTGATATCTCAGACTGTTTTTATTAAATTTGAAACATATCCCCACAGGTGTTGCACATAATTTGTGAGACTTGTGATAGTGAGAGACCATGGGCTCCCAAAGGGAACACCAATGTATACTATTATGGCATTTCCTCTAAGAGTAACTAGTTGAAATGTTGATCCAAAAGAGTCAGGTTTGACATTTGGTCTTAATCATATGAAAGACAGTCTCTAAATCAATTTCTCAGTGTCCATCATTCTTTTATAAATAATACAGCTTTCCTTCTACACCATTGATTTTCACATGCTTAAGAATTATGTGTAAAGAATTCATATTTCAGTAGTAGACTTATTAATCTTAGACACTCTTAATTCATGTATTCTACAACCTCCCACTTTCCAGGGTTATTACATTAATTAAAATAATAAAACAGACTCCATAGAGAGCTTTTAGTAATTGACATTAGTATGAACTTTCCAAGTTATCTACTAGCTTCTTGAATTTTGGGAATTAGAAATATAAGAGATGAAGAACATCTTCTTTCCTAGTAAGAAAATGCATAATTTTTCTTTGGAAATCTTTCTCTGTAACATATTTGGGAGTATATTAACCCCTTATAACCCATACACCTCCTTATATTTATCTACTTTTATAGAGATTTGAAACCATATAAGACATATGTTCTGTCTTCCAACATTTTATATTCACAAAATAACCTTTAAAGAATAAACCTAGGAAGAAAGCACAATATAAAAAAAACAAACAAATAAAAACATGAACAGAATAAGATGCCCAAACCCATGGCAAAGAAAGAGGGCTGTAAAGATAGCTCAGTGGTTAAGAGCACTTGCAGCTCTTCCAAAGGGTCTGAGTTAGGGTCTCAGCACCCATACTACAGCTACCTATACACCTATTCCTGGGCACATACATGCAGACACACACACACTGAAACATGATTAAAGATAATAAAAACAAACCTTATAGGATACATTGTCAGAGAAGAATGAGGAAGATGTGTGTTTGTTATTCAGGATTTCTTTATTAACATTTTAATTAAGGATAATGACCCCAGGGGACTTCTGGAGAGACTGCTATAGGCAAAGAAAACAGCAAGTGCCATGCATGTTTCTCTGCTGCTTTTATTTTTCTAAAATAAATCTCTTTGGAAACTGTTTCAGACTATCTCTACATATGAAGGTTCAGTGCATTTAAAATAAAACAAGAACAGACAGATCAGGCTTTGAAACCAAGTTTTGATAATCATTTAAGTATGCAAGAAAGCAGTCTTGGGTAAGTGACATCTTTTTTTTCATAATGATATTTTTATTATATACTTATTTGATGAATCTAGTGTAAAAATACAGGCAAAGTTCCTGATACATACAGTAGGCTACAGTTAGAAGCTATTAACATTGTTCAGTTCCCTTCTTAAAAATGAAGGAACTTTCTGTTCTAAAGTATTAATAAATTTTGACTCCTCAGTGTATATTTCCTCTTCTAAATCAAACTACTACATGTATCTAAATGACTCCTTCCTAACTGAGTGTAGTCCTTTGCGGCCACAGGAAAAGCTTTGTTAGTCCTAGTCAAAACTCATGTTGCTGTCTAAGGCCATCAAACATGCACTCTCCTGGTCTGTCCATTTTTGGCAGACAGGAAGTAATGTAAAGTTTGATATTCCTTATTGTTCTTAATGGCACTTGTATGACTCTTCTCTCTGATGCAAAAGCTCTGCTTCCTTTATATTCACAAGTCTGGTTCTTTGCTTCCCATTGCTTCTATGAGCTCCTAATATGCTGTAATTACATTTCTTTCTGCCTCATTTAAGCAGAATATGTTCCTATTCTTACTGATTAAACAAACTGCACTGTATATGAACTTACATGTCACCAGTTTAACTGGGTTAAAGAAAATACCAACAGTAAGCCATATTTAACTTAATATCTATAAATGTTTATATAGAAAAAGTTTAATTCACTATATAGTTTGCACTAATTTGCCTTCCCAAGAAGTAATTTCTCTAATGGTAAACAAGATTATATGTGTTCAACTTTTCTTTCTGTTGTTGTAATAAACACCATGATAAAAAACAACTCAGGGAGGTACTGCATGAACTCTAGTTAGAATATAATGAAACTAGAAGCAGGTATTGGGGAAAAGCTGTAATATCAGAGCTGTAGAGAAACAAACCACAGCCACCTGGCCAACCCTTCAGGCCTGTCTCCAGGAATCCTCCAACTGAATGTCTCTGAGTCCTCCACGGAAAACCTCAGTGGAAGTGTCTGGGAAAGCTGAAAAACCCTCTTGCTCTGCCCCAGCTCTCTGAACTTCCTGTTTCCACATTCCTAAAGCTTGGATTAAAGGTGTGGGTCACCACTTCCAGACCTGGCAAGGCTCTGTGGTTAACTCTGATATTACAGGTTAATTTTATATATATATATATATCTCATAACATGTAAGAAAGGGTTTATGAGCTAGAACACAGAGGGAATGCAAGGCAGGAACTCTAGGCAGGAGAGCTTGATGCAGACCAATAGAGAAATACTGCTTTCTCATTTGATCCCAGACTCACCTTCAGCTACTTCAAAAAATACTTACTATTTTATATGAATGAGTGTTTTACCTGCATGTTTGTATGCATGCATGTGCATGCCTGGTGCCCATGAATAGCAGAAAAAGGAGTCAGAACTCCTATGACTGGAGTTCCAGATGGCTGTGAGCTATGATGTAGGTACTGTAAATTTAACCCAGATTTTCCTCAAGAGCAATGAGTGCTCTCAACCATTGAGCCAGCTCTTCAGACTTCAGCTACCTCTATTACAGAGTCCAGGCCCACCAGCCTAGGAATGATTATTCTCACAGTGGTCTGGGATCTTCCATATGAACTAGCAATCAACAAAATGCATGCTAAACATACCGATAGGCCAAAAGGGCAGAGGCAGTTCTTTAACTGAAGTTCTTTTCCCCAGTGTGTCAGGCTAACAACCAAAATTATCCATAACTATGTAAAAAAATTAAATTAAATTAGCAGACTCTAAAAGATTCCTTTAAAATTGTCATTCTAAGGTTTCAAAGCCTATAAGGCGACATTGCAGTATTTTTCTATGCTATTAGTATTTTAGTCCATCCTTAAGACTTAACCCAATAGTCATTAGGGAAAAAAATCAGATTTATCCTGTACTACACATGTAGGCATTTACTCATTTTAACCTTTATGTAATACTAGCTCATGTATTCCTCTGCTTCTCTGTTGAATAAGAAACAGAACATGAGATATAGTTTGTTCACTGAAACATATCACGCTCAATAGCAGTATATTCTACTAAAAAATTATATTGAAGGTAACACCATCAATGGCTGTATATTTCACTGTGACTTCAACTCTAGGAGCTAATACATAAACAAAACATTGTCCTGGATCCAGGGATAAATGTGGGGATATATTTCAAATATAATAAAAACAGTCTGAGATATCAGATATCTCTTCCAGTCTTTGTTTGTTTGTTTTGGTTTTTTTTTTTCTTTTTTCAGAGATTTCTGTGTAACAGTCCTGGCTGTCCTGGAACTTGCTATGAAGACCAGGCTGGCTTTGAACTCATAGAGATTCTCTTGCCTCTGCTCCCCAAGTACTGGGACTAACAGTGTGAGCCACAGCTTCTTCTGCCTGCTTTGTCTTTCTATGCCTGCCTTAAATACCTTCTTTGCTCAGTTAAGGCATGATACCACTACTGCTTTCCTGGGAGCCTGGAACTTCTTCTATAAACTAAGATGACCTCAAACCCAGATTTGATTGGATTAATGGCATAGGTCACCACTCCCATATATTCCCTGTGCTGGGATTAAAGATGTGAGTTACCACTGTCTGATCCATCTAGAATAACTGTGGGAAGATCCCTCTGATATCTCAGACTGTTTTTATTAAACCTGAAACATAACCCCACAGATAAAGAAGTGTGTGGGGTGGTCAGAGGAGACAGAGTTGGTGGGAGTGTCAGAGAAGAATCCCCGAGGCTTTAAAATGATACTGACTTAGGACAAAGTTCTGTTTTACTCCAGTGAAAAGAAAGGTTTCTTCTACAGAGCAGTAGTAGTAGTAGTAATATTTTCAAAACAACTGAGCCCTGTAGCTAAACTGTAAGCTCCATGTGTGACTAACTGGTGAAAAGTTTAAGAACAAGGTTGTGCCAAATTGTAGAGAATGAGATGGGGTCTTAAAATCAGAGTAACTAAAGAATATTATCAAGTAAAAATGTGTCTTACATATGCCCCCAAATCAATCTATCTTCACTGTATGTCCATTCTTTACTTAAAATAGTAGCAAAGAAGGAGATGTAAATGACATTTTTAATATCCCCATTATGAACTTTCCAAAAGGTTAGGGCAGAAGAGATGGCCCCAGTGTTTATATTTACGATTGTTCTTGCAGAAGACTTGATTACAATTACCTACACTCATATCAGGCAGCTTACAATGGTCGGTTAACTCCAGCCCCAGGAGATCTGATCTCCTCTTCTGGCCTCCAGACACCTGAACTCAAAACACACGCACGCACGCACGCACGCACGCACGCACGCACGCACGCACGCACACACCTGTAGCCTGAAGTCTTTTGATTTGTCTGGGCCTTAGGTCTGGAGGAATCTTTTTTCCCTGCGGTCCCACAGCCACTTATAAAATAATTACTCAGAGGCTTATATTAATTATAAACTATTTGGCCTATGGCTCAAGCCCACTATCAATTAGCCCTTATAATTTCATTCAACTTTTTATTATTTATGTATTGCCAAGTGGTTCTGTAGCTTTACCTGTGTTTTATTGCATCTTGCTTTCTGGGCAGCAACCTACAGCTTTTCCTTGGCTCCCCCTTCCTCTGTCTTTAGCTCTGCTTAGATTTCCCACCTGCCTCTAAGCTGCCTTGTCATAGGCCAAAAAACCGTTTCATTAACCAACAATAATAAAACATATTCACAGTGTACAGAAAGACCTCCCCTATCACACCCATATACAGGTAATTAAAATCAAACAAAATCTTTAAAATAAAACACCAATGAAGCATTAGTTAAAACAGAAGATTCCATTCCAAGCAGAAGGACTGAACTGCAGTTGTTTCTTATCAGAAGATCCTCCTATCAGCATGATTGCTCTGGCAAAGCTGCAGGAGGCATCCTCCAACAGGTGTGAAATCAGAGAAATGCTAAGGGAGAAAAGAAGGAAGCTGTGATATGGGTTGAGGACGGTCAGGCACTTATTCCCAAGCTGTTCTTCTGGGTTAAAACACAATGAATGTTCAGCAAACTGACAAGTTTACTGTGAGGAGAGGAGAAAGAAGAGGTGGGAAAAATAAATCGCAGGGAGAGAAAGGTGACAAGATCAAAGTGTAGAAGGAGGGAGAAGGGCCTTACAGGGAGACTCATTAGAGCACATGATGTGCCGCACACACAGGGGCAGCAGTAACTTGGAGAATAAATTCCACTGTGGTTTCTGTCCTTTTGGAGACCTAATTAAAATTTCTTAAAGATGAGGCCCAGCCCTCCTCTGGGCCAAGCCTACTGAAGATTGAAGGCAAATGCATTTGGGAGAAAAGCAATAAAAAAGGGTGGAAACTTTTGATCTTTCTGGATTATTGTTTTGTGTATAAATCACTCACACTGAACCCATATCAGTGTCCCTGTTAATAGGAATACCCACAGTTGATGAAAAGGTTTTAAATATATAACAGCTTAACAATAGATATACAGCCCTGCCTATGGGAATATCATGCCCTATCTGGCTACCTCTAATTCAAATTCTACAAATGCAGTTCTATGAGGCATCAGTATCACATCAGTAGCCCTAAGATTACCCAGCTGTTCCAAAGACAGGTATGCAAATGACGTAGATATTCTTGAGTGGGCCTGTTACTAATGTCACTATAACTAGAGCTTCCTTTATACAAGATTAGAAAATAATTTGAGGTTCTACTCTGTGTTATCAATGTGATATTATAAGATTAATCAAGGCTAATCCTATATTCCTCCAGCTAATATACTGAAGGATAGACTTATCATGATTTTAGTTTTAATAACTGTAAAGTATAACTGTGGGGATATGTTTCAAATTTAATAAAAACCAGTCTGAGATATCAGAGGGATCTACCCACAGTCAGTCTAGGATGATCAGACAGTGGTAACTCACGCTTTTAATTGCAATACAGGGAAAATCTGGGATTGGTGACCTATGCCCTTAATCCCAGAAAAACTGAGTTTGAGGTCATTTTAGTTATTAGAGGGAGGTCCAGTCTCCCAGGCATGCAGTGGTGATGCCATGCCTTTAATCTTAACCTGGATGTGAAACAACTGGGTGAAGAGGGTATTTAAGGCAGGCACAGAAAGACAGAGAAGGCAGAAGCCAGGAGGAGCGAGGCTGAGGAAGCTGGAAGACAGCTGGGTGAGATTTGGCTGTGGTGTTTACTCTCTTTGATATCTCATTCTTTCCTTGAGATCTGGCTCTGAGTTTCCTTTATTCGTGCAACACTTGGCATCCAACTTTGGGGCACAAATTCCCCCCACTTTCTGGCCAGAGCAACACATGGCTGGAGGAGTAATTACCAGCTGGCTAGGCTTTCTGTTCTGAGTTAGCCTCTAGTCTTAGGCAGACCAGTCACGTGTGTTTTTGTTTCACTTTTATCTGGCTAAGTTTTTCAGACAGTGGCCATTTCTCCTGCTGAGTTTTGGGTTGTTTATTTTGTTCTTTTGGACCCCTCCTAGGGCTGATATCACACTAGGTAGCTGCCCCACTTCACAGGCATTTGAATCACCACAGACAACTACATTGGTAAGTAAATCAAAAAAAAATCTTTTAAAGGGGAATTTGTTTAAAGCAATGGAAGGTGTTTGGTCTTTCTGTGATCTTTCTCTAGATGATTTGGTATTACAACCAGTGAAGGAAAAGATAAATAAAGTAGATGAGACTATCATAATGTTTATCATACTGTTTATTATGAATATTTTTGTTTGATTTCTGTTTTATCATTTAAAAAGTCAATTAATATAAATGCCAAGAAAAGAGTCGTAGAAAAACCTGTCAAGAGAGAACACAAAGATGTTCAAATTCAAACAGAGGAATATAAAGAACCAATTTCAGCAAGGTCGTCTAAAATTCCACAAAACAGGCAACATTAATATACCCAGTAACCTTTAAAAAATGAACAATGATAATGATAGGGAAGCTAGTTATGATCCACTACAAATGTTAGAATTAAGAGTAAAAGAAGCAAATGTGACATTAGGGATACGCTTACCATTTAGTGAAACAAATGTTGAAAAGCTGGTCATGCTGTAACTGAGTCACCCAAAAAGATTGGTTAGATATGGTTACTGCTGTTTTAGAGGCTGGACTACTTTTACAGTGGAAATCATGGTGGAGGGAGGAGGCTAAAACAATAGAACAAAGAAGGAGGGCCAGAGGCATAGAAGTCTCCCAAGAACAACTTCTTGAAGAGGAGGATTATGCTGATATTTAAGGGCAGTCTTTATACAATGACCCTACTCTGGATTTATGCAGCATGGCAGCTTTAAATGCCTGGGACTGGATTGAAGAAATAGGAAAGAAAACTGAATAATTCATGAAAGTAACTCAAAGCCCAAAAGAAACTTTTACAGACCTTTTGCACAGATTAACTGCAGCTGTAAATATACTGGTACTGGACTCAGAAGCCAAGTAAATAATAATTGAATCACTGGCTTTTGAGAATGCTAATGCACAATATGGAAAAATACTTAGATTGTTAAAAGCAAGGACAACACCCTTGGAAGACTGGATTCATTAGACAATTAACCTATTGTATTATGATGATGATGATGATGATAGCTGGGTAGGAGAGCTTATTTCTCGAGGTATAAGAAAAAGTCATAATGTTAAATGTTATAATTGTGGAAGGCAAGGTCCCATAAAAAGAGACTGTAAACAAAGCATTCCCATAAATAGTCATTTTGTTAAGAATAAATCCAAGAGAATGCCCCTCCCCTCTGGAGTATGCAGAAGGGGTGGAAAAGGAAGATATTGGACTAATGAGTGTAGATCAACAAGGACCAGACAAGGTAACTTCTGCCCTTGCAAAATGCCCCAAGGGTGCTTTCAAAAGCCCCCATTTCAAATCCATTCCAATCTTACCCTGCCATTGTGGAAGAAACACCATTCCAGAACAATTAAAAAATTTAAAACCTATTTTAAAAAGACATACTACATTGAATGATAGAAAAAGTCTAGGAAAAAACTTAAGAAATAATATAAAGCAATTATTTTGTCAGGCTTCTATCAATAAACAAAGACAAAAATTAAAAATACAAATAAATGATGTGATTATTGATGGCTTATTGAATACAAAAGCAGATGTATCAATAATTCACCAGAGTCATGGCTTCCAAGTTGGCCCCTTCAGGAGGTAAATGTTCAGTTTTTGGGAATTGGGTCATTATCCCGGGTAAAATAGAGTGCAAGATTGCTTGAGTGTATAGGGCCAGAAGGGCAGAGAGGAATATTAAAGCCATATGTGGATAACATTGCTATTAATTTATAGTGATGAGATTTACTACAACAGTGGAACACAGAGATTAATATTCCTCCAAACTCAGAAATAAACCATAAACTAGCACATGTTTTCAGAAAAAAAAAAAAAACCAGTAAAAAGTATTATGAGAAACAGTCACAGACCATTCAGGTTATACAGAAATAAGGCACAAAAGCTGATGATCTTTTAAAGACACCCACAGTGCTACCTTTAAAATGGCTAACAGAGAAGCCTACATGGGTTCATCAGTGGCCTCTAACAAAAGAGAAATTGCAGGCCTTAGTGTAGGGAGATTAAGTTGTTCCATTGTAAGTAATTGTCCCACCCACTGATTCGATAAAAAGCGCTGATTGGCCAAAAGCAGACAGGAAGTGTGAGCAGGGCAACCAGACTAGGAAGACTCTAGGAACAGAAAGAATAGAGCAGAATGCCAGAGAGGAGCCAGCAGACGCAGAGGACAACTATGCTACTCTGAGAAAAGGTACCGAGCCACATGGCTGAACAGAATCAGTCATGGGTTAGATTAAGGATGAAGAGATAATAAAGTTATATGCCTGGGCCTTAGGCTGATCAGCCTAAAACTTTGTAAGCATCTGTGTGTCTCTGCAGGTCTGTGAGTCTGTGGGTCTAAACCTTGAGGCTAGGCCTGAAAGTCCGGGCCAGAAACCTCATACTACACCTTAGAGCAGCTGGTACAGGAGTAATTAAATGCTCAGCACATAGAAGAATCAACCAGCCCTTGGAATTCATCTGTATTTGTTACTAAAAAGAAATCTAGAAATTGGAGAATGGTAACAGACTTAAGGGCAATAAACAAGGTGATCCAGCCAATGGACTCTCTACAGTCTAGGATTCCTTTGCCTTCTCTGTTACTAAATAATGGCCTATTATAGTTATTGATTTAAAGGACTGTTTCTTTATAATACCTTTACAAGAACAAGACAAAGAAAAATTCACCTTCACAGTGCCCAGTTATAATAATTCTTGGCTTGTAAAGAGATATCAATGGAGAGTACTCCCTCAAGGAATCATGAATGTCCTATCTATGTCAGTATGTTGTACAAAATCAGTAGATCAAATACATAACAAATTTCTGCAATTCTATAATTTATCATTATATGAACAACATCCTGTTGGCTGATTCAAATATAAATACCTTAGAAAAAATGTTTGAATAAGTAAAAAAAAAATTGCCTGCTTGGGGATTACAAATTGCCCCAGAAAAAAGACAAAGAAGGGATTCTGTGGGGATTTAATAAAGTTTTAGAAGTTTTGGAGATATCAGAGGGAATCTACCCACAGTCCATGTGGGGGATTAGTAAAAGCTCCAGAAGTCCCAGAGCTCTATCCACAGTCAGTCTAGGAAAATCAGAGTGGTGATTCAAACCTTTAATCCCAGCACAGGGAGTATCCTGGGAGTGGTGACCTACACCCTTAATCCTAACTGAGTCAAGGTCACTTCAGATTATAGAAGGAACTCCAGACTCCCAAGCAGGCAGTGGTGGAGCCACTTAATTTATGAAAGGGTACTTAAGAAAGGATTGAAACACAGAGAGAAGCATTTCCAAGGGAAGCGAGGCTGAGGAAGCTGGAAGACAGCTGGGTAAGATTTTACTGTGGTGTCTATTCCCTCCAGTATCTCCAACTTTTTCAGAGATCTATCCTGGAATCTCATTAATTTGTGCGACAGGATTCCATTAATTATTTAGGTTACAAAATAGGCCAACAAAAAATCAGACCCCAAAAGTTACAAATCAGGAAAGACAGATTGAAGGCACTTAATTATTTTCAAAGATTATTAGGGGACATTGCCAATTTATGACCCACTATTGAAATTAAAAATGATGAACTGGATAATTTGTTCAAACTTTAAATGGTGACAAGGACTTAAATAATCTGTAAGAATTGTCATCTGAAACTGAGAAGGAATTGGCTTTGGTGGAAAAAGAAATTACAGGATGAATATGTGGATCATGTGGATCCAGACTTTAGTTGCATTCTAGTTATCTTGCCCTTTAAGCATTCTCCTACAGGAATTTTAATGCAAAGGGAAAATTATATTGGAATGGATATTTCTTCCACATAAACTGAGTAAGAAATTAAAGACATATGCGGAAAAGATTTCTGAACTGATTTTTGAAGGAAGACTAAGACTTTGTTAATTGTCAGGAATGGACCCAGGACAAATTGTTGTACCTTTAACTAATGAAGAAATTGACCAATTATGGGTAGAAAGTGAACCTTGGCAAAGAGCCTACAGTAATTTTTGGGAGATATTAACAAATATCCTCAAAGCAAAAGAATTGAATTTCTGAAGAAAACTAATTGGATTCTTCTTCATATTTTACAAGATAACCCAATTTCTAAAGCCCCTACATTTTATACTGATGCAAACAAATCAGGAAAGGCAGCTTACAAATCAGAACATATAAGTGGCTCAAAGCCCTTATAATTTTGTTCAAAAGTCAGAATTATATGCTATCATGATGGTATTAATGGACTTTACTGAATATCTTAACTTAGTCACTGACTCAGTATGCAGAAAGAGTTGTTCTATGCATTGAAACAGATGATTTTATTAATGATGAGTCAAAATTAGCTTCATTATTTATTCTGTTACAAGAAATAATCAGGACAAGAAATCATCTCTTCTATATAACACACATAGGATCCCATACAGGTTTGCAAGGTTCTTTACACAAGATAATGATGAAATTGATAAGTTCTTAATAGGATTGATTATTAATAGGAAATGTACTAGAGGCCTCAGAGTTTCATAAAAAGCATCACATCAATAGCAAAGGATTAAAATAAGATTTCTCTATCAGTTGGTAACAAGCCGAAGAAATTGTAAAAAGGTGTCCCACCTGTTCCTTGTATAACCAAACTCTATTGCCAGCAGGAATTAAATTCTAAAGGTATTCATAGAAATAAAATCTGGCAGTTGAATGTATTTCATTTTACAGAATTTGGAAAATTAAGATATGTATATCATACAACAGATACATTTTCAGGATTTCAATGGGAAACTGCTTTGAATTCAGAAAAGACTGATTCTGTAATCGCACATTTGCTGGAAGTATGGCCATCATGGGAATACCTGTACACTTTAAGACTGACAATGCTCTGGCATATGTCTCTACTAAAATGAAACAATTTTGCTTATCATAATATAAAGCATATTACAGGAATACCACACAATCCTACAGGGCAGGCAGTCATAGAAAGTTTACATTGAACTCTAAAGGATATGCTAAATAAACAGAAAGGAATAGCAAAGACCCCTAGAGATAGACTTCATAATGCTTTATTAACTTTGAATTTTCTCAATGCTAATGAGAAAGGAACAACA
Source organism: Phyllotis vaccarum (assembly GCA_033318265.1). Lineage (NCBI taxonomy): Eukaryota > Metazoa > Chordata > Mammalia > Rodentia > Cricetidae > Phyllotis > Phyllotis vaccarum. Next base: position 61,627,778 of record JARWLC010000002.1, read on the forward strand.
GTTGCTGAAAGGCATTGGACCATAGAAAAAACAGCTGAACTAAATCAGCCTGTTTACTTCAAAGATGTATTAACCTCTGAATGGAAGCCAGGGTATGTGCTACATTGGGGAAGGGGTTCTGCTTTTGTTTCCACAGGTGAAGAAAAGTTATGGATACCATCAAAATTAATAAAAACTCAATTTGAACCAGAGAAACTTCATGAAACTAAGAATTAATAGCTCATCCACCCATATTACAATTCTTTAAGTTGTAAGAAAAAACAAAGGGTTGGGGCAGGTTTCTGTTTTTGTCTTTACAGGAAACTGGAAATACCCATCTTCAAGAAGTTAAAAGACCTTGGACATCTAGACATCTAAAGTAGAAGGGAGGCTATCCAGAAAAATTTACAATCAAAGGAATATCGTAACTGTTCGAACCAGTATACTTCATAGGGTAAAATCTCATCGCTCAACCTCTACAATTTTTTTTTTGTTAGTTGAAGTCCCAGTTTAATTATAATTTAAAGCTGGCTTTAGAGTTGGAATGTGGCTCTTTCCTTCTCTAAACTCAAGCATACTTGTTAAAGGAAAATACAAAATCTCTGTATCATGTCAGAAGAGCCACCTGATATGGGACAGAAGATAAACAAAAAATAAGGGACTATTCTATTGTTATTAATCCTATGCTGAATGAATAGTTATATATTTAGTTTCCTGTACATTGTGTTGGGTTTTAGTCTCTTATGCAATGACCCAGGACAATGCCTAATTGCAAACTTGAAGTATCCAAAAGGAAGATGGGGTCCTATAACAATGATTTCACATGAACTCTGACAAAGCCACTATGCTGACAAACACCACCCAAAGATCAGATTTGGACTACAAACTTCTCAGGACAATTTTGAGGCAGCTCGCTAAGATGAACCAGCTTCACAGACTATTATATCCAGGACTTGAGACAAGCTGTGCACTTTCCTGCTATACAGAGACTGGACAACAAATGATACAGCTACTTATTTCAGGACTTGACAATTAACAATACTTTCCTTTTTAGGATCTTGTAGTATGAGGTTTCTGGCCCAGACTTTCGGGCCTAACCTCAAGGTTTAGGACCTGCAGACCTGCAGACCCGCAGACCTGCAGACCCACAGTCCCACAGAGACACACAGATGCTTTCAATAGTTTTTGGCTAATCGGTCTAAAGCTCAGGAATATCACTTGCTAGCTCTCTCCCCTTCATCTAACCCATGACTCTTAACCTGTTCAGCCATGGGGCTCGGTACCTTTTCTCACAGCAGCATGGTTGTTCTCTGCTTCCTGTGGCTTCTCTCTGGCATTCTGTCTGGCGTTATGCTCTGGACTTCCTGTTGTCAGAGTTTTTAGTCTGGTAGCCCCGTCCACACTTCCTGACTGCCTTTGGCCCATCAGTGCTTTTCATTAAACCAGTGGGTGGGTGGGACAATTATTTACTATGAAACAACACAATACCACTACAGGATCTCCTAAGGATGTTGTTGTCCCAGACAGCAGGAAGTACATTACATTCAAACATAGTCATATTAGATATGTTTCAAGATCAAAAGATATATTTTAGATGAATAGGTCTTCTTCAAACACTTCAGAGATCCATAAAATATGGCATTTAATAACATAGGTTATTATTACTTTTATAACAATGGGACAAATGCTCCTGGCAGCACCAATCTACTTCAGAGAAGATTAGGGACATCAGACAAACTCCATACACAGTTGACCTTCTTTGTAACAAAAGTTAGCCACGGGGCAAGAAAGTACTCTTGCCTTGACTGCTGACAGTATGATGTTCAAAATAGACAAGCTGGACACACATCCACAAGAGAATTGCTGAACCTTGCCAAAACAAGGTAGCAAGGTCTTTGACAATATCCTGCTTCAAAGAGAAGTCTGTCAGACACGTTAGGTCTGAAGGCTGAAGATGGATGCTTCAGTGATACAGAAGAACCTTGGGTGACTGTCCAGGCAGCCAGCTGTTTCACTTTTTACATTTCTTGGGGGGAAGTTGCTTGATTGCTCATGCTATTTAGTTAGTTAATATTATTTCCTTCTTTGGTCTCTGAGGTAGTTGAAGATGAGATAGTTATACTTATTGTTTTCTAGTGACAGTTTTAAAAAAGAAACTTTGACGTTAAAGTATATAATTTTAAGAGACATCAAAATAATAGTTTTTAGGTAGTAATACAAGTTAGAAAGATAGTGAATTATGTATAATCCCTTGGACTCACCAAAATAGGATAATTAATGGAATATTTTCTTTGAATTGTCAATTGTTAAAGGACTGGACATTACTCACTTATTGTTTGTATATTTGTATATAATTATGGTTTTTCTTTTGTTGGATATAGCCCTCTTTTTTAATTTTGACACAAAAGGGGCTATGTGGGGATATGTTTCAAATGTAATAAAAACCAGTCTGAAATATCAGAGGAATCAACACACAGTCTAGAAGGATCAGAGAGTTGTAACTCACACCTTAATCACAGCACAGGGAAATCTGGGTGTGGTGACCTACGCCCTTAATCACAGCAAATCTGAGTTTGAGGCCTGCTCAGTTTGCAGAGGGAGTTCCAGGCTCTCAGGCAGGTCTTGGTGGTGCTACACCTTTAATCTTAATCTGGATGTAAAACAAGGAGTGAAGAAGGTATTTAAGGCAGGCAAAGAAAGGCAGAGAAGGTAGAAGAAGCCAGGAGGAATGAGGCTGAGGAAACTGGAAGACAGCTGGGTGAGATCTGACTGTGATGTTTCCTCTCTTTGATATCTCAGCCTTTTCCTGAGATCTAGCTTTGAGTTTCTTTCATTTGTGCAACTGATAACCATGTTAATATCCACAGACTCAGAGATAGTAGGTAATAAGGAGGGTTACAGAAAGATAGGGGCACAAAGATCTCCCTGGGAAGGGGAAATAGAGGTCTTCTGCGTGGACTGGGGGTATGTGGGTATGGAAACTTGAGGAATCAGGTTGAGAGATGGGTGAAGAAAAGAGATGACTAGAAAGGAGGGCTTTTTGGGTTCCCTAGAAGCCCAATGCAAGGGAAACTCCATACAAGTGTACAAGGATGGCCCCAGCTAAGACTTCTGCCAGTAGTGGATGCATAGTCTGTCCTGGCCATCTCCTATAATCAGATTGGTATCCTAGTTGTCACGGTCATCCAGGGATTAAGGGAAGCGTATTCAGGGATCCTTGGCCAAATGTTGGGTCAAGCTCAGGGAGTCCTGCTGGGGAGGAGGGGAATGTAGGAGCCAAGGTGGTTCAGGGCCATCACAGGAAAACTTACAGAAATGGCTAGTTTGACTCATGGGAACTCAGAGTCTGAACCAACAACCAGGAAGCCTGCATAGGGCCAACCTAGGCTCTCTAGATACATGTGACAGTTATGTAGCTTGGCTTATTTGTGGGAAGCCTGTCAGTGGGAGCAGGGGCTGTCCCTGGTGCTTTGGTTTGCTCTTTGAAACCTGTTCCTCAAGCTGTATTGCTTTGCACAGCCTGAATCCAGGAGGAGGTGCTTGTCTTAAGGGAGCTAGATATGCTAAGCTTTGCTGATGCCTATGGGAGATCTTCCCTTTCTGAGGAGATACAGAGGAGGGTTGGATTAAAGCAAGCATGGAGGGGAAGTAAGTGGAGGGAGTGAGAGGAGAGGAGGGAGGGGAGGCTATGGTCAAGATGTAAAAATAAATAAATAAATTACATTTCTAAAAGGAATAAAATAAAATAGAAATTCAGAAACACATGTGTCTAGCAAAATGGACAAGCCAGGAAAAACCATAAGAACAAGTTAGAAATAATTCATGGAAAAATACATTGCATCTCTGATAATTGGTTTAGAATTTTGATTTTTTGCTTTCAATTTTAATAATTCAATATATTTTCTTTTTATTATAATTAAAATTTCAGGGAGATCATTAATTACTGCATTGAGCTGTTCAAGAAGTTTATTATTCTTTCAAAAGACAAAATCTTGAAATAACTATAGATTCAGCAAAAATACATTCAATCTGAACTCTACAGTGCCACTTTAAGTGAGTGGAACAGTCTCCCGTTGAGTGATTATGTTTTAATAACTAAATGGGTAGCTGCAATGAACCACAAAGCAGCACATGGAAGGAAAACCGGGAATATAAGTTGTTGTCTGTACAGCACTGCAGCAGTCCCTGTGGTATGTTCTTCCCAGAGAATTGTGGGATATTTGTCAACACATGTACAGCAAATGATAGGGAAGGCTCTTATATATAATTTATTTCTCCATCAAGCTAAGTACACAAATATCTCAACTGCAACTTGGTGAAGACTAAATATTTAAAAAGTTTCAACATTGCTCTGGGTCCTCATTGTTGCTACTGCACACAATGCCAAGAAATAAATTATTTTCCTCATTCACAATCATTGACAAGCACCTTTCTTCTCTTGGTCAACAAGTGTCAGTGCTCATACTCACTGGTGGCTCTTTTGGTTGGAGACAATTAGAGAGAGACTTGAAGCGAGAGGGGATGAACCCAATTATATTCATAGCTGTGCCTTAAATTTTTAACTAGTTAATGCATGATCACAGAGCTCACTGATGAATTTTATCATATTCTCAACTCTTCCGTTTGTGTGTGTGTTTGTGTGTGTGTTTGTGTGCTTGTGTACAAACATGAACGGTAGCACATGTGCACACACACACACACCACATATCAAATTCAATGAAGAAATAGCCTGTATAAATAAATGGTAACTGGATAATTTTAGTTGTAAAACTAGAATTTCTCTCTATATCAGGTGAGACATTACAATAACCTCCAAAGCAAATGTTTACCTTCCAAAATAATTTACCCTCCAAGATGATCAAAAGGAGGCATAGATTCTTGCCATTAATCAGTATTATTTTAATTCCAATAACATTTACTAACTGTTTTATGTAACAGTCATTGTTACATTCCACGAACCATTACCCTTTAATTTGATAATCACTAGGTTATATTTCTTTTTGACTACCATTTTGTGTCATATGCTAAGTACATAGTGTCTTAAGAACAAAATGTTGCTTCTCAACAGGGTCTCAGGGGGTAGGAGAGGAAGCAAATAGTTGTATTAGTTCCAGGACATATCCCATTTCCTGTTTTATATCCAGTCTTGGGCCTTTGAATTCCAGGTATAGTCTGTTATCTCTGAATTTAATCCCATGTCCTACCTTTGCCCCAAGGCTTAGATATATACTTAATTGTTCACTAGATATCCTCAATGTATATTGAATGAATATCTGAGACAGAATTCTTGGTTTTTCTTCCATCCTTGCACTGACTTATTCAGATCCCAAACCTTGGAGTCATCATTGGTTCCTCACATTTTCTCATAGTTTGTATTAAATCTGAAAGCAACTTTCTTTTGGCACTATTTTAAAAATGTATCCAGGACCTAATTAGTAACTTGCCCCCTGGCTCCCGTATGCTATTCTTTGAACCATGACAATGCATTCTCATTGGTCTCCCTTAAACCACCATCTTCCCTTTGATGAGCATTACACCAGCGTTCTGCTTTCTTCCTGTCTCAACTCTTTCTCATCATTTCTCTGCCTCACTTCTTTATTTTCTTCCCTGCTTTCTGTCTTGCCTTTCCATTAACTGGCCCCATCAGTCTGTTCTGTACCCAGCAAGCAAAGGGATGATTTGAATACATAAAATAAGATTTATATCCCTTTCTTTATTACAAATCTGGTGGCTCTCCTTTTAAAGATTAAGTAAAATCTGAAGTTCTTACTCTGGCTCACAAAGATATAAATCTGACCCAAGCTCTCAAACACTGCTCTTTCCACTTGCTGACTGATCCTTCCACTGTCTTTCTTCCCTGTTCTTATGTCTGAGTCTTGCTCCAAGATGTCCTGTCTTCTTAGGAAGGTCTCCCCTAGGTCTTACTCTATTATTTAATTCCAATTGTGTTCAAAATGCTGTCTAAAATGTCACTCCTTCCATTGTCCCTCTCTCTCTCCCCACCTATTTTGTCTTCATGTTACTATGATCTCCTGAGACTACAAGTATGTACTTTTTTGTTATGTGTCTCATTTATCAGAATAAAAGGTACATGGGGGGATTTAATGTATCTTCTTTAATTGTATCCTTGGGATATAGAACGTTATGAATAAATGTCTCCTGATTAGGTACTACCTTGACAAATCTGTATGAAGTTTAAACACATCCTTATTGCCAGAAAAATTACTAACTTAAAATTAGCATGTATTCCAAATAACAGTGTGGCATACCACTGAAGTATGTTGGGAGAATGTCAAATTCAAGGTTTCAAGGTGTAAAGTATGTTGTTAGGGATCTCTAAAGGAACAAATATGTCAAAATGAATGTATATATACATATGTGTGTGTGTATATATATATATATATATATATATATAGGCATATGAAAAAAGAATTTATTAAATTGATTTATAATATATGGTCCAAAGAGTTGAACAATAGCCATTTTACACCTGAGAAGGAAGGAACTCTGGTCTTGCCCAGTTTGGGCTGAATATCTTAGCATTCACACTCTGGTATGGAAACCTGGAGAGTTCTTAGTGCCCACTGGTCTTCAGTTCATGCTGGAATCCCACAAAAGTGCATTCTGGTAGCAGCAGTAGCAGCAACAGCAGCAGCAGCACCACCACCATCACCACTGCCAACAACACCACCAACACCACCACCACTGCCAACACCACCACCACCAAGATAAATTAACTCCACAGGGAGAGGAAAGTCCAAGGAAATGAGTGGAGAATAATCTTCCCTTTTACTCCAGGGGCTACTAGAAGGTGCCACCCACATCTGGAGTGGGTCTTCCCACATCAATTAAGGCAATCAAGTCAATTTCTCAATTTTCTTCTTGCTCAAGTGATTTTAAGTGTAAATCTGGCATTTAAAAACCAACCATCCTGTCTACTCACATCTGAGGATCTGGAGCTATTATTTGTTTTTCTGCATCTCAGTAACTACCTCCAACATAATCTTTTCTAGGTCTATCCATTTACCAGAAAATTCTGTGACTTCATTTTTCTTTACAGCTGAATAGTATTCCATCGTGTATATATTCCACACTCATATCCAATCAACTGTTACTAAATGTTTAGAAATGTGGAGTCACCATAGAAACCAGTAATCACAGAAACCAGAAGAGATCATAGTTTGGAGAGGGGATTAAGACAGGCAGAGCAGAATATGAGGTGGGAAACGGAACAAACAGGGAGGGGTATGACACTCACATTTTGGTAGTCAATATTTATCTAATTGGACATAAAGCCACACCACTCAAAATGAAACTAAACCAGCTTCCTGGGACTAGCGTGGTTATGAACCTCAGAAAAGAATCTATTACCACCACTTTACCAGACCAACACAATTCCTTAGAACAGTCTAAATCTTATCCTTATGCCCACAGGTAAGTGTAGCTACTGCCCTCATCAAAGAAGCCTCTCTGTACAGAAAGTTAAGGTCACACGCGTGTGCGCGCGCGCGCACGCGCGCATGCACACACACACACACACACACACACACACACACACACACACACACACACACAAAGATAAAGGAAAAAGAAAACTGAACATAATGCAGAGGACAATGGATTGTGGGGAATATAGCTCCAATACATACATCTATATCACAGCTTTTGCATCTATGGCTCAGGGTACATTAGGAAAAAAAGGGCAGAAAACTTATAAAGGTGAATAAAAGTAGGTTAGCTGTGAAACAGTCCGTCTTAGATATGGCTGCATAAACAAGACCAGGATAAGGGCAGTATCAGTGCACTGATTATTAACATGAAAATCTTGGCATGAAAGGGGAAACTTTCATGGGATCACAATCCTGGATAAATAATTACAGGCAACAAATGACTTCTGGGAGGAGCCTTTATCTTTTCATACTCAGTTGCTTGCCGAGTAGCATTCTTTCAGAGATTAAATTTCTCCAGTCCCTAAAACCATACAGCCACATTAGCTAAGCTTCCTCTGTCCCATCAACTTCCTCAAATATTATATTCTCCCTTTACAGATACAATGCTAAGAAATTCAAAAATGAAAGAAAGATAGAACTAATATTTATCATCTACTAAATACATTCCTTCACTTAGTTTAATACTCATAACAATGTTAAAGTCATCACCCCAAACTTTAGAAAAGTCATAGAGCTTGTCTAAAACTGTCACAGAACTTAGGTAACCTCACAATTTTAGGAAAACCTACAACAAACAGAACACTGGACAAAGACTAACAGTCTGGGTCCCAGCAAACAACTAGACTCAGCCTAACTAACATCCTAGGTAAATTTAAAGATGGCTGTTTCCAAAGGGGTAAGGGGAATGTAGCAGAACCCAGAGCAGATAGTTTTTAATGTTCATAGAGCATAGTTTTCATTGCCAGAAGGAAAGAGAAAGGGGAGGGAGTAGCCACCAGACCCCAGAAGGTAAAAGACCATGTAGAGGGCCAGATTACAAAATTGCCTTTCAATCAAAAGATACACATAGCCTATATCATTTTTCAAAGAGGGAAGCTGAGAATTAAATGCTACAGCTTGTCTTCCTTTGACCTTTGGATGGTACTCCTGGTTAGTTGAAATGTGAGTCAATGGAGTCTGTGGATACAATGCACACTTGTCAGCCTGCAGATGGGGTAACAGGCTGGTGTAGGAGCTTATATAGTGAGGGACAGGAAAGAAGGAAAATATATCCTCCATATGCACTAACAAGGTCACAGGAGGCTTCAACGAATCCTCAATTAGGATTGCATTTCTTAGTCTAAATCGCATTGTTTTGTGCATTGCTTAAAACAAAAGATTCTACTTAAGTGATTATTACTTTACAATCACAATTTAATGAAAATTGTTGGTTTTTATATTAGCATTTCTAAAAATTCCTTTTGTGTACTTCATGAGCACCCCTCATATTTCTTCCAGAGCCTTTATATATAGCCCTTTTTAATTGTTTCTCTAAGACAATTAGGATTCCATTATATTTGAAATTTTAATATAGTCATTATAATGTCAATGGAAACTTGTCTGAAACACATTCATATTTTCATATTAATGGAAGTGCTGTTACAATGTTAATGGAAAAATGGGCTTAATCAATTATTTAATTCTTTCATTAACTACACACCATGCTCAAACTCAAGGAAATAGAAAATAAACAGATAATTTAAACAACAAAAGAAGTTTTGCTTTAGAAATGTTAAGGTAAGTCACTCTAAACTGGAATAACTAATCCCATAAAACTAGAGCATGCAGCAAGAACAGCAGGAAAACACAGGTTCTGAAATTAAGAGGATCTGGGGTAAACACCCATCTTTACAGTTCATTAACCTGTGTATTTGCAAAGTATCTTAAGGCCTCTGAGCCTCAGGATCTTTGTTTTTTAAGTGGGTAAATAATATGAATGTTGGAGCTTTCATGGCCACAGGCTGAAAATAGTTTGAGAAAGAATCCTTGTACTGTTCCCGCTAGGCCCCAACTCACCATTCTTGCTCAAACTGCCTGTATTATCAATGTGTTTCTCCAGGTTTTGAGAAAGGTCAAAGGTTTCTCATACTTGAAGAAACAGGGACACCTCACTTGAGTTCTAATGCACTCGAAGGTAGAAGCTGAGGAATTGGAGATGGAATGCTTAAGTGATTGCGAAGGCTAACACATGACTTTTCTATTGAACCTACCTGCTCGGAATTGTCTTTTCCCAGGGAAGTAAAAGACAAGGTCGAATTTATGGCAAACTATAGACATCATTTTAGTTTTAATAAGTTAACCAACCATAAGATTAAAATCAGAGTTTGTTTCTAAGAAGAGCCATGGAAACACCTGCTAATGAGGGTAAACTCTAAGATGTATTCAACAGAAATAACTCTAATGAGGTGATGAAAACTCCAAGCATAACCAAGTGATCTACTACGTGTAGGTGGGAGCAAGGCCTTGACAAACCCTTGGGTAAGTGTGTGTGTGTGTGTGTGTGTGTGTGTGTGTGTGTGAGAGAGAGAGAGAGAGAGAGAGAGAGAGAGAGAGAGAGAGAGAGAGAGAGAGAGAGAGAGAGAGAAGATTACCATGCTGAAGCTCTGGCACTTTCTACTAAATTGTTAGAGAAGAGAGGCTGATGCTTGGCTCCCAGCTTTAATTCTGCTGTTGCTTTGGAATTTTGGGTCAATTGTGGGTTCAGGACAACAGAGCAGAAGCTATGTCCTGCAATGATAGTTTATTTTTTTTTTTTGTCCTGTTTCCATTTGCTACTTAGACAGTTCATAAAAAATTTTACACTCCAAGCTTCCAAATTTTTGGGTATCTTGGACCTTGGCTAAAGACACTAAGGAGTAGAATTGAGGACATTTTGTCCTCATTTTATTCTGAATTGTAAATTGTTTTCATCTCCAGATTAAGTACCCTTAATATAAAAACCCAAAGACTGAAGTGTTGTCGATTTTGAGATTAATTAGCAAAACCCTAAGAAACCCCAAACCACCAAAAATGTGAAACACCCTTGAACCACAGCATTTGGATGAAATGCTGAATCTGTCCTACTCTGCATTTCAATGTCTGCCAGTTTATTCCTGGGCATGTCTGTGAGTTTGTTTCCAGAAAAGATTTGAATGAATAGATGTAAAGAAGGTCATAAATGCCCTACTGAGTGTGGTGGTATATTGTATATTTAATAAAAATAGTCTGCAATATCAGAGGACAGAGTCATCCATAGAGCCAATCCATGAAGGTCAGGGAGTGGTGACCATGCCTTTAATCCCATCATGTGGAAAACAGAAATCCTCTGGATCTCTGTGAGTTCAAGGCCAAATAGAGACAGGTGGTAATGGCACCCATCTTTAATCCCAGTACTAGGAAAGTTGATCCAGGAACTAAAATAGCTGGGAGGAGGAAGAGCAGAGGAGATGCCAGCCAGACAAAGAGGAAGCAAGATGAGAAAGCTGTACTGAGAAAAGGTACCAAACTACGTGACTAAACAAAGAATTATGGGTTAATCTAAGTGAAAGAGTTAGCAAACAATATGCCTGAGCCATAGGCCAAACAGTTTATAATTAATATAAGCCTTTGTGTGATTATTTGGGACTAAACGGCTGCAGGATTAGCTGGGCTAGACAGAGAAGCTTCTGACTACAATCCAGGGTGGATGAGCAATGTTTAATTCGTTGAGAGACTGAAAAGGACGAGAAGATGGGGAAGAGCACAGCACTGCTTGTAGTGGAGCTGGAACATCTGCTGCTCTGGCCCTCAGATTTCCTGGTTGTTTTCAGTCTTTGGAATCAGACTGGGATTTGTAACATCAACTTCCTGCTCTGAGACCTCTGACTTTGGTTGACTTATACCCTTGGATTTCTTGCTCATTATCTGGTAGAGGACAGATCATGAGACTCCTTCCACAGTTCTCCAATCAACTTCTACTATATATAAGATCTACTATAATAGATACTTATCTATGCACTCTATTGGTTCTGTTTTCTAGAAAGCATTAATATGGAGAGGCTCAACATCTTAGAGAAAACATGGTAATCTTCACACTGAATCTCAGAACAGAGAAAGGCTTAGGAAGCAAATACTAAACGGGACATCTGTACTGATTTTCTTAGATTTATGAAGTGGCTTTTTGCCCAGTGCAGAGTGCCTGTACCCTAAATACATTTTGCATCTTAGGCTTGGAGGATCCTAACTTCAGCAATCTAAATTAACCTGCTTCAACATTTTTCTTCCTCCTTTAGCCTCATTTTCTTTACCTGACAAGGGCTCAGTCACAATCATTATAAAGGCTGGAGGTATTCATGGACTCTACAGTAAGCGGTGGTTTCTGGAATCATTGCCCCTGTTTCTTTCTGTAATCATCACCACAGTGCTGTTGACTGTTCCAGAGCCTGTCTTTTCTATTAGACAGCAAGCAACAAGCTAGCGAGATCGACACCAGGCCACCTCTGCCTTCTGAGCACTTAGCACACAGCTCCACACAGAGAAACATTTTAAGACTTTGTGAGGAATAAAAGGATGAGTGGCTTTGTCCTCTGCACAGGACCATATTCTACTCACTTCAGCCCTCGGATTGGGAACTTACTCAGCAAAGGGGGTCTTTTGTAAAGGTCACCTTTAGGGGTTGGTCCTATTCAGGTATGTGTCTTCCTCTAAAAAGTATTCTTTAGTTAAAAGAATGAGATTTTTTGTTTGTTTTTGCCTTTGAGGCAGTGTTTCACTACATAGTCTCATGTGGCCTTCCTATATTTACCACATGGTCCATGCTATTTTGATCTTAAAATCTTTCAGACTTTGCCTTAAGAATTTTGGGATTATAAGAACACACAACTGGGTGCATATTTCCTAATTACACTCTTGTTTTACAGGAAGGCATTTTGGATGAGACATCAAAGGAAAGGACATAAATTCCAGGGAGAGAATAGATACAATTTTCACCACAACAAATTACCATGAGGACCTTAAATTATAACTGACTATTAGCGATAATTAGGGCTAAGTTTCAGAAAGTCCAAATTAGTGTCCTGTAGAGAGCATTAGCATCTTATAAGACAGTGATTCAGATGGGACAGATGTCAGGTCCCTCCTGGAAACTTCACTTGATGGGCATGCTTCATTCTGCCTCAGTGACTGCCTTAGAGCCTTACATCCTGACAGTGTTCTGGAATATGAAAAATGCTTTCATTGGTAATATCTTCCTATTCTCATATTGATCCTCTTGACAGAAATGAGATACATTCATTCACTGCACACCTACCATATGTAATTTTATCTGCCAAGCACTGAAAAGACAGCAAGAAATACATGAAATACTTGTCTGTAACAGATATTGAAGATGTGTGCAAAACAGTAAATAGATATGTCATAACATTACAATATAGTCAATGCTATAATACAAGTGTAAGTAACTATGTTTAAAACATGCCCATTTCCTCCCTAGTTCTGAGAAATTTTCTGTTGCAGTTTTATTGAATAAATTATCTATGCCTATATATAGACTCTATCCCTGCTCAGTGGATCCCAGTTCTTGAAACATTGGTCACACTCATTATATTTTGTCATTATGCAGGTCTGAATATATTTTTGGTTTTACTTTGTTCCCCAACCCTGAAACTCTTCCTTTTTGTGTATGGATAATTCCATTGACTCTCTGATTAATTGAGTATTTACTTTCTAGATTTATGTTTGGTTCTTTGTCTGAATAAAAAAAAAAAATTTCCTTTGTGATTTTGAATTTCTCCTCCAAATCCCTGACCTTTACTTTCACTTTGCTAACTTTCTTATCTAAATCCTGAATTAATTTCCGTACTTAATCCATCTGTTTATTCAAGGCTCCTGTGCAGCCACTGATCTCTTTGAAAGTAGGACTCTGAAATCGTTCCTGGAACTTCAGCTCTTTCACTACCTGGTTTCTGGTATGGAAGAGTTGTGAGCTTGTGAGTACCACAGGGAATTCTCATGTTTCTTCGTCTCTTGGGGTGGATGTGTTAGGGACACCGGGGTACAGGTTCAAACCTTAATAATTTGAGAACAATAAAGGCCTATTTCTATAGATAAAAGCTAAAATAAAAAAGCTGTAGAAGAGGGCAAAAATAAATAATACAAAGAGATCAAAAGTTAGAAAGACAACAAAACAGCATGTATGGTCTGAAGAGCCTTCAACAGTTGTTGAATGTGGCTTCTCCCACCCATTTGCATGCTTCCATAGAAGGCCCTGCATATCAGAGGGAAGAGTCCTAGCCTGAGTAAAGCACACAAGTTGTGGGTGTGTCCTTCCTGCTGGGTGGAGTTTCTGTGTGGGTTTTTCCTTTCAGCTGGAGTTTTTAGACTGAGACACCTCTGCTCTCCTCACCAGTTATAGCTTTTTTGGGGGGTGGAAGGTGCTGGATGACATCCGCACTTCCCATGTGGGTCTTCCTAGGTTTAGACTCTGGAGGGTGTGAAATGGCCGAGTTAAGGTTCCTTTTACCTCTGAGTGTGAAATGGCCCAGTTACGGTCCCTCTAACCACTGGGTGCTCTCTTCCCAGTCTAACCCTGGCTATTGCCAGTCTCTTAATTGCCCCTTTCTTTTCTTTTACCAGTGTTCTAGAACCCTTGCCTGAGAGCACTCACACTCATGAGGGATGAAGGTGAGACCAGCACACTTCCATGACTTCTGCTTTGTTGCTTAGCTGGGAAGCATCAGAGTTGGTGATTTCTGAGGCTATGTCTTTATGGGCACATTTTGGAGACTCTCAGCTTCAGGCTCCCATGCTGTACTTTCACCCTGTCAGTATCTCCATCTGACTGCACTTACACTTCCAGTAAGGGGTGGCATACATATAGTCCTCTGTTTTTGACCCTGACTCTATCTCTAAGCCACAGAGAGGCAGCTTCTACTATGACACCTGTTCTGACAAGTTTTCTGTTAACTTGACATAAGCTAGAGTCATTTAGAAAGAGGAGACCTCAACTGAGATGAAATAAATCCTTTCCTTCCCAAGCTGCTTTTGGCTATGGCATCAGCATAGCAATAAACCCTAAGATACCATCTTACCCAGGAGTCCTGGGCATGCTCCTGCTCCTATGAAGAAAGCATCCCATCTCACCCAAAATTGCTGCAGGTTATAATGGAACAGTGGCACTGTCTTTTCAAAGCCATGATTAGTTGTGTTTTGCAAGGGAATGAACATGAGTTTGAGAGGCTCCAGGAGGTGTGGCTGGAACTGAAGGTCAGTCACTGGCCCACTGCAATCTAGCAAGTCATTTTTGTCACCTGTAAAAAGAGTGGCTACAGGATTGAACATTAGTACTCCAGTTCTGCAGAGTCCCTGGCCTGTACAGCTGGATAGAAGATATGTGAAAGCTGAACAATGGTATTCCAGTGGTTGTAGCGGTGCAGGCTGGAGCAGCCCGAGAAAGGACAGGAGGGCCCCAAAGGTAACCTTGAGTATTCTTATTGGGGAAAATGTATAGAGTCAGTAGTAGATTCAGGAACATGGGCCTTAAAACGAGCATAAACATTGGGAGGGCCACAGCAAAAGATCTAGAATACAGGCTGTGAATAGTTTTCCAAAGCTCTAAAAGTTTACTCTAAGCTGCCACTGCCTTAATGAGAGGCCATGCTGCACCAAGAGGCAGGGCCTTGAAGCATTTTAGCACACCCTTCCCCCCATGAGCCTGGGACTGGGGCACACTGCCTTTCCTGCACAGGTGGCTTTAGGCATTTGCAGATTAAACAGAAGTTCAGAAATCTATTTTGATACCTGGCAATATGCTGCCTAATGTTTTTCTGTTGTGCTCTGTGACCTTTCTGCTGTGTGTCTCTTTTGCTATTGATTTTAATTACAGAATATAATTTCCAGCGTGAGTATGAAAGGCAGCTCCCTCTGGTGGGGGCCAGGCTCCCAGAGGAAAGCAAATGGAAAAGCAGTATGGCTTAGAGCTACATGCTTTTCCTTACAAAGGACACAATGTACTCCTTTTATAAAAATGTCACTGCCGTGGTCCAGTGCTTTTCTACATCCCACTAAATGTGAAAGGGGAATGGGGTCTGGAAGCAGAAACACTGCCCAATTTCCTGGCTCATCTCAGAAAAAAATAAAGCACCTTGCGGAGCACAACCTGAAAACAGGTATGTGGTTGTCTAAATTTTAAAGGAGGCAGCAGGCTTCTCAGAATCTCAAAATCTGAAAATAATCCTAACATGTGAATCCTAACACTACTTTAAAGTAAAAGTACAAAGAGTCAGAGTCTACGTTGGAAGCTGAGCTCAGCCATTAATTACTAACAGGACCTTAGAGCACACATCAGTGTGTCAGGAGGTGCAAAACACGATAATCTGTTTCAGTAACCGGAATCTCTGTCGTAGGGGACATCTTTTCACCATCACAATATTTCTTCCAGGGAAATACTATAACTCAAGGTCCTTGGGAGTACTAATTACCTTTACTATTATCGTTATCTCCTCACAATTTATTCTTGCATTTCTGATCCTTTCTCTAAACTGTGACAACTTCAGGCCAAAAATTAGTGTACTTCAGTGTCAGTTCCTAGGGTCGAGGATTTGTCAGAACAGAGTACAGGCAGTAAGACAAAAGGCAGTGAGAGATTGAAGTCTAAAAGATAATTTTCTCCACTAAAGCACACCAATGCCTAAGAGAAACAAGAAAGCTACATTAGTTATTTTCATTGCTGGCACCAAATACATGACAAGAAGTGAGTTAAAGGAGGATTATTTTGGACAGTGGTTTGAATGATGTATTCTCTGTGGCACAGAAAACATATGAGAGGCATCTCCACGGTGAGGGAACATGTGGCTAGGACTCCTCACCATCTCAAATCTCCAGGGCATAAGTAACATAGAGAAGGAAACACTGGCATGCCGTTGGCTTGCTCCCTTCCCATTTTGCACTCAGCCTGGGACTCCCAGGTCGTGTGTGATGCCACCCACACTCAGGGTGGGGTTTCTCTTCTCAGTTACATCTCACTGGAAACATCCTTACAGACACACATAAAAGGTGCTCCTTATTAATTCTGTAGGTGTTTCTTAATTCAATCAAGATGACACCAAAAATTAACCATCTTTGAAATTTTTGATACCACAGCAGAAAAGCTCAGTCAGTTTCAGCAATATGTTCTCTCTCTGTCTTTCTCTGCCCTAAGTCTGAGCAGGAACAAGGTAAGGCCTGCCAGTTAAGGTCACTTAAGGTCAATACTAACAGTGCTGGGAATGCTGTACAACTCAAGGTCAACACTAACAGTGCTGGGAATGCTGTACAACTCAAGGTCAACACTAACAGTGTTGGGAATGCTGTACAACTCAAGGTCAATACTAACAGTGCTGGGAATGCTGTACAACTCAAGGTCAACACTAACAGTGTTGGGAATGCTGTACAACTCAAGGTCAACACTAATAGTGCTGGGAATGCTGTACAACTCAAGGTCAACACTAACAGTGCTGGGAATGCTGTACAACTCAAGGTCAACACTAATAGTGCTGGGAATGCTGTACAACTCAAGGTCAACACTAATAGTGCTGGGAATGCTGTACAACTCAAGGTCAATACTAACAGTGCTGGGAATGCTGTACAACTCAAGGTCAATACTAATAGTGCTGGGAATGCTGTACAACTCAAGGTCAATACTAATAGTGCTGGGAATGCTGTACAACTCAAGGTCAACACTAATAGTGCTGGGAATGCTGTACAACTCAAGGGAAGTTTGTCTTGGTCAGGTTTTTTTTTTTTTTAATCAAACAAAATCTATAACACAAATTAACAGTACGTATAGGGGTAAATGCAGGAAGAAATAGGGAAGAGGAAAAGCAGGAACTGATGGAAGTAAGTGGTGATCACTAAACTCATGATACCATTTCTGTATCCTAGAGCAAGTCTAGAGGAGAATAAAGGGGATGCCTTTCCCGTAAGACTGGAGAGGGAGAGGGGAACATTTTATGTGCAGAGTATCAGTTAGGTAGAGAGTTTCAGGTCCTGGAGAGATTCAGGCCAGGTTTTCCAGGTCAGACAGGGATCCCTGACAGAGATCTATTTTTAAAGAAAATAGATAAGGGAGGTGTAGAAAATAACAGAAAAAATGGAGGGAGTTCTTACTCATTTTTTTTTTCGTGTGTGCAAACCTCTCTCTCTGTTATGTTTATTTTAGAAATATGCAAGTAAGTATAAGGAGGCCTGTCTCAATAGTCAGTTGGGTCTTGAGGTCTATGAGTTACAATCAAGGTTCTCAGCAAGGATGGCAGACATGGACAGAAGTATGCTGAATTCAAGTCCAGTGTTTGCTGCTTATCATGACCCCGTCTCAAAGAAAATAAAGCAAAATCCATACTCCCCTATTCAGTTAGTCAAAAATATGGGAGGTTGAGGCAAACAGGGAGGGAGAAAGAAGAGAAGGTCAGTCAACAGATCCTGAACAGACTCTATTAGCCATCCCCTCAGAAGGCAGGGACTAGGCTAGTATTCTTTGGTTGTCTTCTGTCCTAAGAGGAGCTCAGAAAAGCAATTTTACAGCAACAGGAATGACTGAAGGAACTCAGAGACTACCTAGTGGACCCAAATGTCTAATGACTCATTTCCTCTGATGACTTCAGTACAACCAGATACTATATTTAAGACAAGAACAGAGGAGCAAGTAGAACCCTGAGAGAATCTGGAAACTGAAATATTCATCAATATAAAGGGATGATCTGGTCATGGTACAGGACCTAGTTTACTGCTTTAGAATAAAATCTTAATGTTACTTACTTTCAAGTGTTCAGTAGATGGAAATCTCTGAGCTAGTTCAGAGCCCCCTTTTTACATAAAGGAAAGTACAATTTTACATTTGTGTGGTATAAAATTTTTAGATCATGACACAAATATAAGGCACTAGCATTTGATTTGTATCTAAAATTTTAATGTGGGTCTCACTCACTACTTTACTTGTATTGGCGTGCAGCTATCACCACATTACTTGTTGAATAAATCTAATGAATTAATTAGAACAAGCCTCAAGAAGTGATGCTCACAGCACGTCTAATAAGTATGCATTATTATAATGCACAT
The DNA here is from genome assembly GCA_033318265.1 of Phyllotis vaccarum. NCBI lineage: Eukaryota > Metazoa > Chordata > Mammalia > Rodentia > Cricetidae > Phyllotis > Phyllotis vaccarum. The sequence continues at coordinate 61,646,296 of JARWLC010000002.1, forward strand.
TACACAAATGAGAAGTCAAGGCCCGTACTTGTTAACTGAGCGGTTGAAAGCCATAAATAAGTTGTGGCTGCATCGTGGTTTGAACTCAGGCCTTTGACTCCACTTATCTCTGCTGAGACTTTGTTCCATTTCCATCCCGAGTCAACTTGGGGATGCTAACAGACTTTTGAGGTGTCTCCAGTTCACCAGCCTTAGTCTCCTGCCTGCTGACTTGTATGCTTCTGATTCCTGTTTGGCACGAGGCACCTGTGGGTAGCAATTCTCATACATTTCATGTCTGACATACATTTCTGTATGACTCAGAATGAGAATGCAACAGGGCACCTCTGTGGCCTTGACTCCCTGTTTGCACACTAGCAGCCAATCAGCTGTTTGAGCCCCTTTTAGTGCTAACCAGCCTCTGCCTTGGTAACCCAGACTGAGGAGTCAGGAATGCAATCCAGTGCTAGACAGGCTAGGGCTCCTGGCTATGTGGGCTGATGCAAGCACAGATAAACATGTTCAGAGAGGTGAAAGGCAAGATGGAAGCCCATGATGAAGATTTATATTTTGAATAGAGTATTTTTAAGTAAAGGTTTGGGAACGTTTTTAAGGTGAAAACTTATAGTGTTAAAGTGTACAAGGTGATTGAAAAAAGTCACCTGGACTAACTGTGTGGATGGGAAAAGTACAGCTCTAAATGTAGATGACATTTGCCCAAGGTCGCATAGCCTGAAGTCCTAGTTTGGTCTAGTTTTGCCTTCAGAGAGCTGGTCAGGTTCTAACTAGCTCTCCCCCTAGCCCTTAAGTTAGCAGAAATTTATTCTATCAGAAACAGCCCTCTCCTCCAGCACCAATCATTGTGAACTCAATATTGAGCATTTGTTTATTACAAGCATACTCCATTTCACAGTCTAAGGAAACTGAGAGTGTATCGTACCTGTCCATAGCAACCCAGTAAAGCAAGTTACATTTGGCTGATCTGCTTCTAATTACTAAACTCTAGAACTCCAAATCTCTACCGTATACAGATGTGTGTTGAAAGCTCATCTTATCGTGATGTGCTTTTTAATTTTATATCCAACTAAACAAAGTTGACTCAATGGGTGAAACTCAAAGTGGATATTCAAATCCTTCAGTATCTGGCCCCAAAATAAGCTCAGCCTATTGTTGCACTGACCCATGGTCAGCCTCCCAAGAGCTCCTTGTCATATTATGAACATACCATGCAGGTATGTTCTTGCAGGCCTGGGCTCATGCTGATCCCCTTGATTCCTCTGCTTTAAGGCTGTATTCATCTCTTTTTAGCTATTAATTTTTATCTTTAAATCCTAAATACAAATACTTCTTTCTTTGTGGAGCATTTTCTAAATCTTTAGGACAGAGTTCAATATTCACACATTTGCATCTCCATACCACCTATACATGGCTCTTATGCTATATATAATGAATTTGAATCTTATAGTTGGCTGATTTCCTCTAGGGAAGTACATCTCTCATGTGTATAAAAGGAATTAACATGTGATGTCCACTAAGAACATGTTTAATAATTTTCATAAATAAAGTTGGAAAAGGCATAAAAATGTGGAAAATGCTCATATTGAATCTATTTCTCCTCATTTCATATTGGAACTTCCTCCTTGGATCTTTTTCTTTACAAGAGAAGTGGAAAACAGAAAATTTATATGACCTCCTCAGAACTGCTGGGCTTAGCTGTGGCAAAGCAGCGATTCCAATAAAATCTTCTAAATTCAGGTTCAAGACTTCTTTCTGCTGTGATTCCTTTGTCACCTATCAGAACCCTCACCTCAAGCAATAAGAATGCTTAGGAAACCTCAACTGTGCCTCCCTATGGTGGGCCACTCTGGGTCTGTAGACTCCTGAAGGCCAGAATATTAGAACATTCTGCTTTTATAGTTTGGGAATGACCAAATGCACATCTCCAAATATGGCTGAAATGTTTCTTTCTGTCATCTACATAGATTGCCCTGCTTGTTAATTTTTTTCTTTCATGTAAAAATACCCCTGGAGCTGTGGGACCATATCCCATTTCTTTTATGGAAAGTGGGCTGTCTGCCAGAAATCTGAATTTCAGTCTCCAGCCCAGATCTTCTTTCCCAAAGAAGTATTAAATATTTTGCTGATGTGCATTTGTCATTTTAAATGGATGTGCTTTTATACAGCCCAAAGCAGACATTATATATTTATTTACTTACTTATTTCAGGCATTGACATTAAAAGTATAGCCACCTACCATGCAGTGAATGGCTTGATGTAAGCAAATCCTCTTGGGTGAAAAGAAGGAATGGCCTTTGTACAACCTTTTTTGAATGGAGATTGTGCAGTGAAATAAAATTTGAAAATATGTTCTCAAAAAACAGTCCCAAGGATCTTTCTTAAGTACACTTCTTGGGAATAAAAGGACTCCACAGAGAGTTGCCACGGATTGGGCTTCTTAGAAATTTATCTAATAGAAAGTTCAAAATTGAATTTAAAAATTCTGATAGTTTGGTCCCAATATTACCCATTTTATATTACATTTTAAAGACAAAGATGGGGTATCTCAACCTCAGGATAATGACTCTAAACTGCAGTAAGTGGAGTCTGATTGCTTGCTGGCTTTAAATTCAGAAGTTCTGTGACATCAGAGGCTCCTTAACATCTCTGAGCTTCAGTTTCCAAATGTGAAAGACAATATAGGAGTATGTATTTCATAAGGGCACTGAATGTATGAAATACCAGTGCAGATAAATGTTAAACATACTGAATACTTTAGTGTACTCTCTAACACAGTAAGTTTTCAATAAATGCTTATTTTAGGTGAAGATAATCTTACTGCTGCTATTTTCTTTTCTCTCTCTCATCTTGTAAAGCACTTTAAGCATAAAATTAGAAGCTTTGGCTGTCTCTACTTTGTATAGGAGAGATACAAAACTACTTTAAAACTGAAAGGCATATACAGCATGACTTCACGACTGATAGAGGTGAGCATGACTTAAAAGTTATCTAGCGCTTCATTTTCTCCAACCACTGCAGATTCAAAACACCTTCCTGTAGTGAGAGCCTCCAGCACTGGTTGGCACCTCTCAAAGCAATTCTGAAGGAGTAGACAACAGCATAACACTTCAGAGATATTCCTAATAGGCACAAATGGATGCCTATGTAAGTGTCTCTGGGTACTGTCTTTACAAAAAAAAAAAATCATTTTATCATTTTGCTAAAATCACACACACAGACACACACACACACACACACACACACACACACACACACACACACACACACACACATTCCTGGCATATGTTCATATTTCAGTCACCGACAGTTATACCAGTGTATACTGGGCACATAGTATTCATCTCTATATAGACACAAAATCTATGGTCCATTTCTGAGCCTAGTCATAATGTGAATTTTCAAATGAATAAAGAACACTTATGATATGTAGTCCTAAAGGAATCAGTGTGGAAGATACGATGTAGAAGTTTCTTTCCACAGTTTCATGCCCTCTGGAAATGGCTCCAACACTGAGTTGGTCCATAGCCTTATGTAGTCAACATAGTCGCAAAGTCAGGAAATCCCTCCTACTACCACCAAGGAACACGTGAGGGAGTCCCCAAAGAGTTTGACCTTCAATGCTTCTTTATATGCTCAAAAGACCTCAAAATATAGTCAATATCAGCATTTTATTTTTTGTTCAATTTCATACATGCTTTTAATGATGAACAACACAACTTCTTGAGAAAGGGAACTAGACTGCCTTATTTTAAAACATTCTGTGATAGACTACTAGAGGATAGACACTGGCAGCTATGAGCCTCCAGTAATCTTTTTCTCCCTCCATCCCGGCACCTTCTACTCTCTTCACTCCTCTCTCACACATGTTGTCAGATCTACCATCACTAATATCCTCAGTGTGTTCTCCAACTGAAACTTTCAAACTAATTTACAGATTCACTTAAACTATAGTAATTATTTGAAGTAAAATACATTTATCCTACTATTTTTGATATTCATCAGAGTTCTTTATGTATCTTCTTTATTTCTGTATCCAACACTATAATTATTTCTTCTAAAAACCCTTTTCTTTCTTTGGTATGATTCTCCTCCCTCCTCGGGTGGCAGCTCAGAGTGAACTCCTCTACTTAATTTATCTAGGCCCCAAAATAACTAGGAAAGCTGAGCTATTTGGTGGACAACTGCACTTTAGACTCACACCATCAGCCCTCAAGCCACTGTTACCACTGCTTGGAACCTCTACAAGCTCAACCTGAAATTTCTCATCTTTTTACCTCCATAAAATCTAGCTCAGACTTGCTTCCAGCTCTTGAAATCTATTATTTTCCTCTCAACTCCATCATCAGAGGATAATCTTACCTAATATTTTCTGTTTTAGAGCCTGCTAGACAGAAGCTTGCTCACATTTTCACCATCAGAATTAGACACGCAGCCATATCTCTAAAATCCTATTACCATAGATGAAGGTGCTCTTTCTCCGAGCAAGGGCCCTCATGGCATCCTCTGGAATCCATCTATTACTCAGTGATTGCATGCTTTTCTGTCACCTCTGTTTCTCCTCCACCCTCAAACATGCTACCTCCTTGAATCATTAACACATGACTCTCTCCCTGTCACTGAAGACTCTCTGCCATCAGCTGTGGCCATTTTCTTGACCATCTTTTTATCTGAGCATGCACAGATACGAGGAGCCTGGAATTATTATTCTTCCATAATGATTTGCTTCATTTTACTCCTGGTTTTCTTCCTACTTCTGGTTATTGTTTGGGTCTGTCAACTTCTTCTCTACCACAACTTTTTGGGGCTTGATCTTATACCATCTAACATTATTCATTTTTGGTTCATTTTCTTCTTTGATTTTTCTGATCCAACTATAGGCTTTTTATGTATAGGCTTTTTATGTGCAGCCTATATGTTGATTATCAAAAACATGATTTTATCTTAAATATTCCCTTTGGATTTTAGGCTTATATATCTAAAAGTTTGCTTTACTTTAGGTATCTTTTGAATACCTAATGTTTAGCATTTTCAACCCAGAACTGCCAATTCTTCTATTCCCTTCACATTTAATGTCCTCCTAAGCTCTTCACTGTAACCAAGGGAAACATTTTTTAAAACGTTGTTCAAGCCATAATACAGATCTAACATTCATTGTTCCCCTTGTTTGCAGATCCAAAGATTGTTCTTGGAGTTTGGAAATTACATTTTTGAATGGCACCCGACTAAACCGTGTGTTTCCTCAGAACAGAGACTGCTCCAGTTTATCTTTATTTCCACAGCATTCAGAAAGACAAAAAAATAGGTTCCTTAGGGAAGGGTGTTTGAACTAAACTGAGATTCAGTCTTTGAATTTGACATTTCAAACAACATAATATACCAGTTTTACAATCCTCACATCTGTTTAGCTCTCTCTAGGTTCCTCTGAGTTCATGTTTTAAGGGTTCTAAAAGACATAAAATGCATAATAATATAGAAGTCTGGGGATTTGAATAAATTAAGACATGCTTGGTATCCAAAGCTTTTCCCTAGAAGTCAAGACTTTAGTTAATTTGTTAATATTGGAGGGTCTGTTTTCTGGAGTATAACATAGTTACAGAATCAGTTTTCTTTGGAAATTAAGTAAAATCATTTTCATAAAGCACATAGCTATTTTATAATGAATGCCAATATTGTCATTAAGTAATTGATCTACTTGGGTTTAAAGTGTTCTTGGGAATTTGCTTAGGGCCACATCAAATAGTATTATGAAGGCTGCAATTAAAACGAGTAGTTTTCCTCTGTGTGTCTTACAAAGGAGGGTATTGTAAAATTCTATTGTGTAGTTTTAGGAACTAAAAAAAGAACTCTATGTTATCATTGCAAACATATTCTAGAAGACGATACTAGATACCTGTGGGTAAGAAAAATATTTTATGACAGTTCAATCCAATGCTATTCCCTGTTTCAACTTTGTCAGTGAATAAAGTATTAGATGTTTGCCACATCTGAGCTACAACAAATGAGCCTGTCAACAAGAATCCTCCAATAGTGATAATTTTTAAAAAGTAAATAGTACATTTAATAATGCTAATTGTCAACTTTATGTTGAACATTTTCTCTTATTAAAATGTCTTTGAAATCCAAGCATATTTCTGAGTCTCTGGTGGTCAAATGTGGCCTCAATGCACATATCAAACTTATTAATGTGTCAGGAACATGGATGAAATACCAGGATGACTATGGTGCTTTGAAGAAAAAATATGGGCATCACTGTGCTCTTGAAGGTATGGAAGATGCTACTGTATGGGAGCACGTGTCTTCAGACAGTCAAGGAAAAGTAATACCAAACAACTGGATGCTATCTGATTTAAAAATACCTTAACACTTTATAAGGAGGTTTTATTTGAAGCTCAGAAGAGATATCTATTAAAATATGTAAATAAATGTAAAGGTAATCTTTCAAAGAATTCTAATATTGTAAGAAAGCATTTCAATGGAGATTAATTAATAATGGTGTTTTTTGGTTGTGCATAAAGTAGTGGTGAATTTTATAGTTGGTATTTCTTAGATTTGAGAAAACATAATTCATAGCAATAAAATCAGAGGTTATATAACACTTTCTAGCAAAACTACTCCAGAAACAGTAATCTTGCACTGAAAACAAATATTGAGCTATTGAAGAGTATGGAAAGTTTATTACATTGTAGTAGCAAAGAGTAAGCACTCTGAGGTGCTGGAGAGATGATTCTGCCTTTTAACACTGGCTGCCCTTCCAGAGCTGCAGACAACTCAGCACCATTATGTTAGCTCACAATCATCCATAACTCCAGTTCCAGGAAATCTGATGCCCTCTTCTGATCTCTGACACCAACAGGTATGCACGGTATACATATAGGCAAAACATTCATATACATAAACCAAAGTAAAATCTAAACTAGGGGCAAAAGAACTTATAGTATATTCAAAAATAGAGCAATACATAGAATTTAAATAAATTATAAATATTATATAATATAATAATTGTATATAACTATGAGAATGCTGCAAAGGTTAAGAAGCCAGATACAAAACAAACAATGCATATTTAACACATACTTACATCCTTTATGATTTTATATATTATGTGAAATAAAGCTGATATTGACCTGGAGGCTTTATCCCTATTGACTAACTTTCATATTGTAGGAAAGTTCTCTAAATGCTACTAGTGGAGAAAAGTTACCAACTGTCATAAACACCTGTGAACTCTGTGAATTACAATAACAAATGGCCTGGCAAGATATGCCCAATTTTAGTGGCATGAATGTTAAGGAAATAACTACCTGAAGGCGGGAGTTTTTAAAAATATCAATCTAAGATTAATATTTATTAAAATATAAGCCAACACTCACGATACAGGTAACAGTTTATATAGGCACCTGATAGACTGGATTATCTATGCGATGGACAATGGATGCCGGACCAGTCTCTCCAGCAGTCGGGAACCAGAAATAGGGCTTCCCAAGATCCCAGCAGCCCCTTATGAATGGGGTTGGCCACTCCTCCTTCAAGAGCCCGGGACCCTGGATAAGCGTCTTCGGACCTTATCAGTTGACACCTGAATCCCACCACATCTCTCTCTTTTGTCTAACTAAGAAGCTTTTTAAATTAAGACTATATATAATAGGAATTATTATGAGGTAGTATTTAGGAGAGGATAAGGCATAAACTATAACTAAAACTTAACATATATAAAATATATGATATATTTTTAGAATATTGGTGGATGGTAGGGTATATAAATTATTTTAAAAATGTTTATTTAGGAAAGTGAAAATTTAATATATGAATGTTTTTTGTTAAAGGATAATAGGTAATAACTTTAAATATTTAGTTTTTAACTCTTTTAAGACTTGAGAAGGAAAATGTATTACCTGAAAGTCAGAAGTACATGGAAGTAGTAGCTTTTAAAATCTGGGAGAGGACAGAAACACAGCTATTTGGAGAACCACTTATGGTTTTATGTGCTGTTGGAGCATCTATTATATTGGCTATATTAAGGTAAGGGCAGTTTTTTATTTAACTGGCCATTTTTTGTTGGAAGGACAAACTCTAAAGGAGTGTTTTTGATGCTCAACACCATCTTGGGAAAGGAACAGTGTCACTAGGAGTCGTCACATCTCTCGTGGCCAAATTTTACATAATAAACGTTAAATGCCATATTTTCTGGGTCTTTGAAATGGTTGAAGACTCTTGTCTATCTATGATATTTTAACCTGTATTTGAGATGACTGTGACATGGCAACTTAACTAATGTTGACTGTAGTTTTTATCGTCTTAAGGATTAAAACTTGTATTATAAAATTACATTATCTATAAAGGGGTGTATAATCTTTGAACAATGACTTTTAGTATGACTATCAAACATTATCCAGGGATATATATGCTATGTAAAGTGGCAATAGTATTATAGACATGTGTATATATATATATATATATATATACATATATATATATATATAATTTAAACAGAGGTATATAAAACATCTTGTGTATATAACATAACTAGTGCAATCATATATTATATCTAGTATAGTTAAATGGAGGTAGTAATTATATAGTGCACATGACAATAATGTGTAAATATTTTAAACAGAGGTAGAAGCATATATAAAATATAAAAGTTAAAGATTTAATTTTATATAACAGTTATAGATTTAGTTTTATATTGATATATAAGTTGTTTTGGTTATATAAAGCAATTTTAGATTTAACTTTGTATTAATGTATAAATTGTCTCAATTAAGCATATAAGATGATTTTACATTTGTATCAATATATAAATATCTATGTCAGTGTAAATTGTCTTTAGCTCAGCCCATATATTTGGCCAAAAATTGTTTCTATGTAGGTAGAACAATCTATATCTATTTTATCTATTTTTTAAAAAAGAGATCTTTGAGGCTATATTATTGTTTTGTCTTTAACTCCATTTTAACTTATACCTATTTTATTAGAATAATAATTATCCACAACCCTCAGAGTACAAAACTTATTGGAAAAGGGGGCATAGTCTTTTATAAGGTTGGTTTTTGCTGACTTAAGGGTGAAGGCATCTTTTTTGGGATCTTGTAAAAGTTAAAAGTTACCAACTGTCATACACAGCTGTGAACTCTGTGAGCTACAATAACAAATGGCCTGGCAAGATACGCCCAATTTTAGTGGCATGGATGTTACGGAAATAACTACCTACTTTTATTTTATTGTATTTAAGGCTTGTTCCACAAGATGGAACTCAGGCTTAGTACTGTAAACTATAAGAAGATCCCATGGCTTGGTATGCCATAAACCTCACTACTACTACTCTGGTAAATGGACATGATTTATATTATCCCCTAAGTATTTATCTTTATACCCATAACTCAATACATCTTTCACCTCTCATTAGAGAATATGCGTTTTCCAGTATATGGTGATTTATATAGAAACTGAAAATTGGTCATTGTGCAGAAAGAATGTGAAATGCCCAGTGTTAAATGGAGCATCCATATCATATCACCTCCCTTCCAGGTTAATCAAATCACTGAGGAAGATGGTATAGCAGGATGAGAAGAGGCAGAAATAGTAAAAGACTGTTGTGAAGCAGCATTTTCAGGACATAACAGTGCAATTGTACACATGTACTTCCATGTACAAGACCTACTTAAGCTCAAACCATCAAAAATCTCAGCACAGTTAGGTGAGGAACTCATGAATTCCTACCATGAGCCATTAACAACTGATAGCTTCTGAGCAAGGAATCAGTTTTCTGAAGAACAGAGTACCTGCCAGGTCACCCATGTTCTAGCTGATGGTCTTTAACCCATGTACAAATTGATAGCACCAAGTAAAATCAGTGTGTTTTCAAAAACAGCATATGGACTTTGGAAGGAATATAAGAAAATGTACATTTCTTCTATATAAAATATATGTGAAATACTTTGCTTCCAATGAAATTACATTTTGACAATTATAATATATAAATTCTTTATGATATATTGCTATATAAAAGTATTTAAAGATCAAAAACTCAGATTATTTTATTTAGACTGTATAAAATGACACACACAATTGCATATATGTATTGTTTTATGTACACACATGCAGAACTAGTCTCACTAAGAATGGTTCGTGCTGTACTGTGAAACACGGCACTTTGTTTCTCCACCAGGCTTTCCTGGGTTTCCTGAATGTCCTGTAGTGAGCGACACTGCTGCTAAACTGAACAAATGAACAGTGACTATGACAAACGACCCACGCAGAACTACAAAGAAACACGGTTATTCCATTTAAAACAATCTTCCAAATACAGGACTGGTGATGGCTCAGTAGGTAAAGGTACTGTCACCAAGCCTGGGTGTCCCACATGCTGGAAGGAGAGAATTTACTCTCATAAGCTATCCTTTATTCTCTCATGTATGAGCTATGGAACACATACACATGCATACACACATACACACACACATACACATGTACACACACATACACACATACACATGCTCACACACATACACGCACACACATACACACATATGCACACAATACACATGCACACACATATACACACATACATACACACATACACACACATACATACACACACACATACACATGTTGCACGAATAAAGGAAACTCAGGACCAGATCTCTGGGAAAGGCAGAGATATCAGAAAGAGAGGAAACACCACAGTCAGATCTCACCCAGCTGTCTTCCAGCTTCCTCATCCTTGCTCCTCCTGGCTTCTTCTGCTGCTCTGTCTTTCTATGCCTGCCTTAAATACTTTCTCTGCTCAGTTAAGGCATGGCACCACCACTGCCTGCCTGGGAGCCTAGAACTCCTTCTGTAAACTAAAATGACCTTGAGCTCAGACTGGATTAAGGGTGTAGGTCACCAGGATATTCCCTGTGCTGGGATTAAAGGTGTGAGTTACCACTGTCTGATCCTCCTAGACTGACTGTGGGTAGATCCCTCTTATATCTCCACTGTTTTTATTATATTTGAAAATATCCCCCCACACATACACACATACATACACACACACTCACACACATATACATGTACACACATACACACAGATACATACACATACACACAAACATATAGATACACATATGCACACATATACACACACATATATACACACACATACACACAGATACACATACACATATACACACACATACAAATATAAACACACATACACACATATACATTCAAAAACGCAGACATACATATACACACACCTACACACACATACTCACATATACACACACAAAAATAAATGTAACTTTTAAAAATAATTCTGAATTCTGATTTTTCAAAGGTCATCCAACTAGATTGCAGTAACTATATAATAGTAAAATGTAGAAAAATCAAAACAGGACTTGCCCTATAATCAAATGAATGACCATCCTAAGTGTCATATAGAACCTTTATGCAGTAATGAATGAGGTGGAAGCAGAGATCCATATCTAAGAACCACTCTGAGCTCCCAGTCCAGCGAGAGAGAGAGAGAGAGAGAGAGAGAGAGAGAGAGAGAGAGAGAGAGAGAGAGAGAGAGAGAGAGAGAGAAAGAGAGAGAGAGAGAGAGGAGAGTCTATATGAGCAAAGGCATAGGGATTATGAGGAGGAGACCCACAGAGATGGCTGTCTGGAGCTCTGGGGAGCTCACTCAATCAAGAAAAGCCACTCAGGAACCATCAGGAAATGAACTAAATCCCCAAAGGGACTGTTGACTGACCTGGGCAGTATGAGGAACCTCATGGAGTAGGATCAGACTATGTTCCTGTGCATGAACTGACATCTTGGAGCCCATTCCCTACAGAGGAGCACCTAACCCAGTCTTAACACTGGGATGAGGGACTCAGACCTACCTCAAATGGTTATGCCAGACAAAACTGACCCACCTTGGGATTCCTTGCCCTCTTTGGGGAATGGATGGGAGGATGGGAGTGGAGGATGCTAAGGGAGGACTGGGAGAGACTGCGGGGAAGGAGGGGAGGGCAAGCAGTGATATACATGGGGGGGGAACCTATATAAAAAAATAAATAAAATGGAAAAAAAAGAAAATATACTAAAGTATACATGTTCCCCATAGGTAGTTTACTGATAACAGAATTCCTGGAAGAAAACAACCCACCACAGCAATAACAACCCATCTAAGTATAAAATTCCTATTCCATTGAGGGACAGTATATTAAATGCCATGGTCTGAATGCCCCAGCCCCCAGATTCATGCTGAAATTCAAATCCCATTGTGCCAGTATCAATACAATGGAATTTAAAAGGTGTTTGGTCATAATTACCTCTTGAATGGATTAATACTATTTTGTGGAAGTGGTTATTGATAAAAATAAATAAATAAAATGGGTGAGCATAGTCAGAAGTTTCTCTGTCCTGCCCGGCCAGTCCCAGCCATTTAGTCCTAGATAATCACACAAAGACTTTCTTAATTATAAACTATTTGGCCTATTGCTCAGGCTTATTACTTGCTAGCTCCTACTCTTAACCTATGACTCTTATTCATGTTTAACCACGTGGCTTGGTACCTGTGCTCCAGTGCAGCATTCTCATCATGCTTCCTCTGTATCTGGTTGGCATCAGCTGAACTGCCTTTCCTCTCCCAGAATTCTCCTAGTCTGGTTGTCCCACCTCTACTTCCTGCCTTCCTTCTGGCCAATCAGTGTTTTATTAGACAAATATTTACAGTGACAAATATTTATAGTGTAAAGAGCATAGTCCCATAGCAGGTAAGGTCAGCTGAATTCTCTTCTCAGTCTAATGCACTCATTTTCCCCTCTGCTTAACACAGAGAAATCCTCCAGAATCTCATACTGTGGTTTTGGAATGTGTATCATAGGTACCATAAGCCAAATTTAAACTTGTATTCTTCAGGGGTTTTTCCAGCCTACAGTGTTCTGTCATAGTAGAAGAAAATGGGAGGTGCTAGACATTTCACACAGTTGTCCTCAAAGCTGAAAGGTGCTCCTTGACATCTTCATCTCACAGGTGAGGAGTGCATGCTGAGGATTGAAGGACTTAAAGTCAGAACTCAGAGACCTTTCTAATCTACAAACTGCAAGCGGTCTACTACCCATTGCCTCTTCCTTGCTGTATTAGATACTTAGATTTTTTAACCTAACCAGAGATCAATCTAAACTTTCTAAAATAAATGAGGAAAAAAATTGCTACTGTACAACTGTTAGATTTGCTGCTGAAATACAGAACAAATATATGTTATTAGTAGAAAAATGGCCCCAAATTGAAAATTATTTTCAATAAACCAGTCTTTAATATCTCTAAGCTGTGAAATATTTAATTTGAATTTGGCTGTTGTGATAAATACAATAAATTAGTTTCTAGGATTAATCATTTTGTTTTTAATGAAAAAATATAAATATAGGAGCTATGCTGTGTTTATGCATATGGCTGGCATGGATAATGGCTTAAGCTGAAAAATAGTAATTCATAGGAATTTCTACAGCTGTTCACATCCTAATTCAGTTTTCCCATTAAAATACAAAACATGCTAGTCCTTCAGACTACCATTCCACCAGACTACCATCTGAGGCTCACAAAATGTTAAAGCTGCAACCTTTTTCATTCAGTGCAAACATGCAGTCAGTTATCTAACCTTTGCTCCCCTTTCCCTACTAGTTTATGGCACAAGAAATAAAGGAAGCACTTGACAGCTGCATAAACTCACCGAAACTAGTTCCCACATCTCCCTGAGTGTCTTCATATGTACCCAGTATTCCATAGAATTATTTACTACCTCTATCTCATTTCTTCCAATAATTCTCCCATTTCCTAGATAAAAGAGTATTATTAAATAATATTACCAGTTCTGTACAGTTAAGGAACAGGAATGGGAATCTGAACCCAGACCCATCTGGCTCTAAGTCCCATACTAGTAACGTGACAGTAAACCCTGTCTGGGGTTAAATATATAAGAGAATATTAAGTACAATGACAAAAGTTTGTATAAAATGTCAGAAGATAAAGGTAGAGATGCTGGTGTGGACACACCAAGAGAATAAAATAGATGGGACCCATTATTTTTACAATGGAGATATGATATTCATTTTGCATTAGATAACAGACACTAAGGACTCATGATTCTGATACTGGGATTCATAATCTGCTAGTAAATTAATAACCAAAATTCCAGTTCCTCCTATTGAGGCCATTGGAGTACAAGAACGTAGTCACATGCTATAGAGTACCTCAATGACAAAGGAAGTGAGTGGATAGTGTTAAATTTGGCTATCTTTATGACAGCTGACGACAGAATCACACAGAACTTAACTGCTTCAAAAATTATTCTAAAAATTAAAATTTTAAGATATCATTCATCTTGAATTTATTATCAACACATAAAAACCTTCTGTCACTTTCGGACAACTGATAAGCAATAAAGTCAGGAAAACATAGATAGCATACTCTAATGTTTAAAGCTCAAAGCTGGTGAAAGAAATAACATTTGAAGAGAGAAGAAAGGAAGATTTGCACACAGGAGGAAGAGAGCAGGTGGGGCTTTTGTGCAAGGTGAAGAGCATGATAAATCCACAGCAGCTGTCTGCAAAGCTCCAGGCTGAAAAACAGGAAAACAGCTCTGGTGGTAAGAACTCAGGCCCAGTGAGCGGGTGTAGGAATGGAGCATGCTCTGATGTACTCGAGCCAGATCTCAGAGAATCCTGAGTGCCAGGGTTGGCTGTCATGGAGTGTAGTATCAAGTAAGTGATCCGAGTTTAGAGCATAGGATAATGTTGCAGGATCTTTAGGAGCAATTAGAGGGGACGAGCCAAGGGAAAAACAGATGGATACACACTTTGCAGAAACTAGTGGAGAAAATGTTCTTAGGAACAAGAAAGTGGTTAACATAGCCTCTCTCCCTCCTGTTCCTTTTACACACCAGTACCCAATACTTAAGAGAATAATGCATTTACTTCTGAGGCTTGTTTGGTGTCCACTCATTCCTCCGTCCACTGCTTTCTTCCTTCCTTATCTATCATGTCAATAACTGAATCTCATCTACCATCTCTCGGCATCAAAAGCTGACTTTATCCCACTTGATTTGTGTGTCTCTTTTGCCCAAATTTTTGTCTCTAGCTCAAAATCTAAATAACTCAGTCATTTGATGTCTCATGCTTCTGCAAGGAGTCTATTAAACACCTCAAGTCTGAAGTGCCCCAAAAAGTTAAACTCTTCCATAGTCTTAATCATCTAAGTTGAGGACAGACCCATTCTTCCGGTGCTCCAAATAAAAGTCAAAAATCACCCTTAATCCTTTTCTATCTTTCACTATAGAAACTCTTTAATAAGTCCTACACATTTGACACACAATTTACCATTAATACCCTAGGCTTAAATAACATCACTTGTGATCTAGACTGAAATGATGATTTTTTAACTGTTGTCCATTTTGTAAACTGGAAGTCTGTTTTCAACATATGAGTGGGGATAATCTGGTCAAAAGGAAAGTTTTCTGAAATAACTCAAGCAAGCTAGGCCACAGAAAGATTGCTCTACTTTCATCAGAGAGGGGAACCTGGATGTATGTGATGAAGATGAGGCCATAGCACAGCTGTATCAATTTGTTATTCATAGAAACACTTCTTATATATTAAATAGTTCATGTGAATCTCAAGATTATCTTTGAGTTCAAGGCTTATGACTTCCATTTTCTGGATTCCAACCAGCTCTAAAGGGTGAAAGCACATAATTCATTAATACATCAATTCAGCCATCACTCAATATTTAATTGAATCATGCAACATACCAGTTTCCAGACTTTAGCTTTAGTGCCTAATACAGCCCCAGTGAAATTCATGATTCAAGGATGTTATTGTAACAATGAGGTTTCTTTGTCCCAGGCGCCAGAGGTCCGGAACCACAGACCTGCTGCCCACTGTGCTGCTCAGGCCCCCAAAATTATTCAGACGCTTATATTAAGTTCATGCTGTTTGGCCTATGGCCCAGGCACATTGCTAGCTTGCTCTTACATCTTAACTCAACCCATTCTCATTAATCTGTCTGCCATGTGGCCTGTGGCTCACCTGTGTTCCTTACATGTTTCTTCTTGAGTGGCTGGCTCAGTCTGACTCTGACTCCGCCCTTCCTTTCCTACCTATTCTGATTCCCCACCTACTTCTTCTATGGTGCTTGTCATCGGCCAAAACAGCTCCTTTATTTAAAGATTGATATTCACAGCATACAGAAAGACATTCCCACATCATGTTATCCTCTATAGTTTCATAAAAGATACCCAGCCAGGACATTTTCAGATATTTTGTGTATATATGAATAAGAAGTGTACATGATAATTGTACTTGCAATATTGTACTTATTTTATTAAAGGACAGAATTATAGCACTTTGTACAATAATTTATACTCAATGTATTAAATAAATGAGTGGATGGGTGAATATGAGTATATTTTCATCCTACCCCTTGTGTATGGGTGGAATGAGATTATGATATAAAAAGTCTTTGAAGGGATAGCTTTAGAGTTCTTATCTCACATCATGTTTGGAAATGAGGAGTGAGAAGGAGGTGTTAGATCCGCCTCTCTACAGAGCAACAGCATTTGCTTAGTTATATTATAACCCTGTCTGTTTTTACCCACTATCTCTTTCAGAAGATATAAACGACTCTAGTATTTTTATCTCCACATACTACCAGGTTTGTAAAAAAGAGGGGGGTGTTAATTTGTGTTTCTTGATAATTATAAATTTGACTTTATAGATTATAATGTTGAAGTCCAGAAAGCTAAGAGAATAGTACAAAGTCATCCAGTCATTAGGTGCAGAACTATAATTTACACTCAGGCATTCCAATTCTAACACTGTTTATAACACATTTACTTTATGATGGAATGTTTAGCTACAGAAGCAATTTAGACAGCAATAAAATAATAGAAGTTACAAAGGACTTGGTCATTTACCTGATACATTCCCATAATTCTCCTGTAAAGATTAAAACAACTCTGAAAGCACAAATTATAAAAGAGAAAATCTTTACCTGCAGTGTCATAGACATACAGAATTTCCCAAGAACATAGACCTAGCAAATATAGAAGCCAGGCTTTTCTTCAGGCTTAACATCTCTGGCTCCTTCATCTTCATTTCCACATACTTCTCTCCCTCAGGTAGCTATGCCCACAAAAACCACATAATGCTCTTCAGGTGGGCTATCCACCAACTACAGAAGGTATCTTTTCAATTTTCACACATTTTTCAAATGGAAATATGTTCTCATCTACAAAAGCTGTCAATGCTCTAGGGGCATGATTGGAGAGGAACAGAGCCAGTGGATAAAGAATTTGACAAAATCCCAGCTATTTATGATTCTAAAGTTATAAGGACAAAACCTTCTTGAATGTGCCCATTGGCTTATGTGCACCATAATCAAAGTAGGATTTTATGGGGCTGCCATGGCAACGTGGTGTGCATAAAGATCTTTTCACATTAAAGAAGTTTAAATTCAGTTATTTTTCCTTGGCCACTGTTGAAGGCATATAAATGGCCAGTCTCTGGCCAGTCTAGAGAAGAAACGGGATGTATGTGTAGAGAAGATTGCTATCATATAAAACTAAGACTAAATATTTATGTTTCTTGAGGCTTTTGAAGGTAGGTATTTCTTAAAGTTAAGGAAACTTTAATTGTTGACATATAAAAGCAAAAAGGAACATGGTTGTAATAGAATTCATATTTAAACACAATAGGGTAATCTCTAATCTTAAAAAATAAGGGTATTGAGTGGAGGAGGCACTACTGATATCATTCCACTTAAATTCAGTGATACTCAGTTTAACAATTACTGCAAGTACAAAGGTTGATGTATTTTTCTTAACTATATATAACATCCTATTACTAAGTAAGATGAACAGGGATCTAGAAAGAAACACATTTAATTATTATTTTATTTGTTCATAAACTATTTTTTAATGGTCATATGCTCTGAAACTGAAGCTACATGTACCCCGAGCATCTGTTACTTAATAGGCTTAGGCTGTTATTTTTCAATCATCGTTGTGATCACCATGCATTGAGACCTTGTCCAGTTGCTAGAGAAAAGATTAATACGTTGGAGTAGAGTCCACAATGTCATGGGCTTGGAATTTAAGTTGCCTATGTCTCTGATTTTGCTGCCTGCTGCTGGATACTTCCCACAGAGATTCTTAATCTTATCACAATGGCAGAGTTTTTCTTTTCTATTTTTCTTCTTATATTTTACTGTCAACTCTAAAGCCAGCCATGAAAAATAATCAGAAATAACCTCAAAATAGGGGTCAGCAAGCAGTAAATGAGAATATTATGATGATCTTAAAGGTGCAAGGAAGAAGGTGCCTATCTTTGAAGGACCCTGAAAGTCAACAGGCAGGTGACACAGGACTGAGTTTTGTTAATGTTGTTTTAGTCTAGGTGGAATCCTCTGGCAGGGGGACCAGTATTCAAAGTCCTCCATCTTTTAACAGCTATGTAACCAATCCTTTCACAAGAATGTCAGCAACAAAGACAAGCAACAAAACCCCAGTGTTGCTAAGTTACTGTTCTCAGGACACTCGGGATAGGAAGATATTTAAACAACTATATTACAGTTCAGACTGTAATGATGCTATGAGGGGATGATGAGCATGACAGAAAGGGCACTAATTTATTCATCTATAAAGAATTACTGAATGTCACCTATGCACGAGGCACTCAGCTCAGCGCAGGTAATACAAAAATAAATCACTATGATAAGTACCTTGCTCCTCTCAAGCTTATATTATAGTTGGAGAGAAACAAATTAATATTTTAATTAACAAAACTCAAAATGTTCACACAGTGATAAAGATTATGAGTAAAACAGATCTCCGTGATTTCATAGAGATGCTGGTATCCGGGGTTAGGAGTGGTCAAGGAAGAGCCCAGAGAAGGGAACACTGGAGCTAAGTAAGAAATCAAGCTAAGAAAAACACCTGAAGCTTAGTTCAAATGCACCCCAAAGAGACAGACCACTGGAAGTGTTCTGTTTCCCTTTCTAGCTCTGTCAAGCCCTTTCAGCTCTGCTCTTCACCAAAGACAGCTAGCTCACTTGGATGTACTGGATGAAGCCTTATGCATTTCTGATGTTGGTGATTGGTTCTTTCACTAAACAGAAAAGTCCCCTTGCTCTTTAGCTTCCAGGTTGGGATTAGACAATGAGGCTCTTATAGGACATAAAAATGGGAGAGAAGAGAATCTTTTCATTCTCTGATAAACAGGTTGGTTCCTTTCCTGGGAGTCACTTCAGTCTATTTATATCTCTATATGTGGCTTTCTGGACTCCTATCAAATGATCCTCTCAACATAAATCACTTGTTTTTAGATTTGGTGAAAACTTATTTCCTCTGTTCACTTCTGTGGTCCTTGGGTGACAATAACTTAGTATTACTAGCACTGGATATTTCATTGTACCTTGTATTTTCCCTGCATCATGATAGTATCTACCTGGACAAAATTTATTAAATACTGAGTAAATTTCCTCCAGGACTCTGATATAGTGAAGGAGTTGGATAGTTGACAGTACTGAATGGGCTACTGTGACTGGTGTTTACTCAGAAATAGGAAATGAAAAGAAGAAATTGGATAAACAAGATGAGATCTACTCACCTAGTATCTTACAGCTCTTGATAACTAGTTAAAATATTACTTTAAGTGTAATGAGAAGCTGATGAAAATAGATGAAAGACAGAGCCTAAATGCCAGGTTGAGTATTAAAAGACAAGAAAAAAAGAGAAAGAACATTTTGTTCAAGAGATCTAGTGGTTCAAAGTAGTTTAGGAATGAAATTTTGGGAAGTTGAGATATTTGGTATCTTAAAAGTAGTATAAAATGTGCTATTTAATATTTTTAAATAAAAGTAAACAAAATTGTTTAATCTAATGCTTTTTTAATTGTAAACATTATTTGTTTTGTTTAATATCTCCAAAAATTATTGCCTTTTAAACAGCATCTATATGTCATGAGTAAATCAATACTTTCTAATAGCTTTTGTTCAAAATGACATTGATGCTAAACCTATCTCTTTTCTAGCTGGTGAGAAATTCTGCATTTCTTAAAGCCACATTTTATATCTTCTCATCCGCAAGCATTTCTGGTTTCTTTCGCCTCACTGTACTTCTCCAATTACTATGATTTTTCACCCAAGGGTTCAGGATTTCAAATATGTGTTGCCACTGTCACAGTGGTGAGAACCAATATGAAACCAGGAGTTTAGCGGGAGATCCTTAGATCAACAGGCGAGTTGTCTTCAGGAAGGATTAAGGTAACTCATGTGGAACTTCGAGGCTATCAAAAATAGTAAGTTATTATAAGAGCCAGCTGGACCCAGGGGTCCCTGTGTGACCTCTCACTCAGCAGATGCTCACCTCATCATGCCATTTGCTCCTCACCAGGGACTGAATCTTGAAATTTCAGCCTCCAAAATTAGTACCTGAATAAACCTCCTTTCTTAATAAAGTCATTCTGCCTTTGGTATTTCTTTAAAGAAATAGAAGGCAGGCCAATATACCAACAAACTCAATGTAGAAGACAATGCAAGATTTAAAATAATACATACTTCATTCTTGTTTTACCAGTAACTAGTTTGGAGACCTTGGATAAATTGTTAAAACACTTCTAGTCTTGTTTATACATTTATAAAATGAAATAATAACATCTGCCATTATTTACATATTAAGATAATGTGTTATATTACTTTTCTAGGGACATGAGAACAAACATTTATTCACCTAGGCCAGGATATCAAAAATGAATCAATGAGAACCTTCCATCCAGGTTTATTAGACATATTTATGGTAATTGGCTGAAGAGTTAGCTACAGGAAAACTGATGACATAAAACACCTACATCATGCACCCCACCATGGGTAACAATCTCATGAAAGCTGTGTCCATGTATCCTAATACCTCATGATGTCCTAAAATCACCTGTAGCAGAGAAGCTGGAGAGAGTGCTGAGGATAAGCTTGGGACCTTTTCCCTTTGCATTCTTCTAGAGAACCTGTTACAATTACCATAGCCTAGCTTTCAAGATATTATTTTGCTTAGTTTGTTGCCATGACTACTAGGGCCAAGGTTATTCTGTAGGTCAGCACTGAAATCTCTGCTCCATAATAATGGTCAGGTTAGGTTGGGAGGAAAGAGTTATACCACAACAAAATGAATTAAATGTAAGCAAAGAACATCGTGAGGCATTAGCCCCCTGAGTGCTCAATAAATACCATGTTTCCTTTTTCTTCACCTATCTTTATGCCCACAATAAAATGTTAGTGCCATGAAATTTAACATGGAATAATGGTCCAAGCCAGCAATCACCAAATGTTTTATTGAAGCTGCTTGTTTTATTATCTGAAGAATGTCTATATGCTTGCTGGAAGTATACATAATATAATAATAAAATATTATAAATTATAATGAGTAAAAGTTCAAAACTTCACAATTTTTATACCATGTTATTCATTCTGTTCTCAAAATTCTCTTGTATAATTAATAGGTTAGATATTATCCAATTTCTAGGGAAACATGTTCTTGGGCCTGTTCCAGGCCATAAGCAACCTCACTAAATCTATTATAACAAGAAAAATAAACAGAACCCAAACCTTCCAGTTCAGTTACAAGCCTTCCCACTACTACATCCCTACCAGACAGGAATGAATATAAACTAAATGAGTTCTGCACTGCACCCTGTTCTCTACTGTGGTCCACAGGACAACTATTCGGTGATGTGTGCATCCTACCTCCCCCTTCACATCTACCGTCATTGCTCTCCATTTCCCATTCACTAGTTTAAGGCGTAGTCATGCTGGGCCTATTCCTTGTTGTTCCTGGAACACTCCTTATTGTAAGCTCTAGGCACACCCTGTCTTTGCCTGTGATAGCCTTCCTGTTGCTCACTTAGGCAGCATTGCTTCATGAATCTCCCTATACTCAACCCAAGGATTGTTTTAGCTTGAATAATTTCTCTGTGCTGCGTGTAAAATGTTACCTCTTACTTTATATGCCCATAGGCAGGATCCTGAAGCAAGTGCTTACGTCTGTCATTTGGTATAGTTGTCTGCCTCTGTTTCTGCTGCAGTTGGTACAGTTATACTGATCACTGAACTGACTACATAGTCCACAAGGGAAGGATATGTGGCAATTTTGTATCTTCTCAGTGCCTAGACACGACCTGGCATAGAGCTATTACTCAGGAAATATTTGATTTATAATGAATGAACTAAGTTTCCTAGAATATTCCAGGGTAAATCCAGAAGGCTCCAAATAAAAAGAAAACTAACATAAAGATTTCTTGAGGAAGAAATCAATCCAAATCATCCATATATATTAAGTCACAGGGAGAAAAGCAGAAAAACAAGAGGAAAGATAGAGAAGTCAGCAATTACTGAAATTACCACTCTTTAGGATACAGCCCTTAACATGCTATTTTCCCAGCAGCAACTCCCTCACTATTTTATCTCCATATGCCATTTGTCAACCCATATGGAGCTGGTTCACTAGTGAAAAAATAGCCTCAATGCTACTGAAATGGTTTTTCTAGTAAAGAGGAAAGAATCATCCATGATGCAGGGCTTGCTAGCAAGCCTTAGCAGATATCTGAACAGTGACTATACACACACCTCCTCCCAGTTCTTCCCCAACCTGTAAGGTACAGATTATAGGTTGTCTTGGTCCTGATGCCAGCAAGGTGAAATATGAAGCAAACAGTGAGAAAAGACTCTGAATATACTTGTCCTATTTTATTTAGAACCTATGGGAAGATTATCAGGGAAAGGGTTTGAAAAAATAGGTCACTGGCTGCTGATGGCTATGTGTAGGCACCAGAGCTCTGCTAGAACTCTGTGAAAGAAGGTGGTGTAGGGGGTTGTTTTAGGGGGCTTTGTGGGGAGGGAACCTTTTCTGCACAATGAGCCAATCATTGAAGAAGCTTTACAAAGTGTAATAAGAAACAAGAAGGAATTATAGCTTTTCTGTCTTCCAAACCCAAACAGACTAGGCACAAGGGAGATAGGAAAAGAGGGAAATGATGGGGACAGCAAGAGGGCAGCCAGTCTATACCCAGCACTTGTGTTAAAAGCACTGTGAATGTATCATTAGGTTTACTGAGAATTAAGCCCTCACTGTCCCCTGCTTATATCTCATAGTCATAATTAAAGGCCTAGATCACTTCAGCAACTTTCTATTCAGTAGCACCCATTAACATATATGTGTACATACAAATGTGCACATAGGCAACACACACACACACACACACACACCTTCCTATTCCTTCAGATTTCTGGTGAGTGATAGAATCTCTCATACGAATGAGCGAGGACACTTGATCTCAAGGCCTAAGCTGACTCACACTGACAGATGATAACAACTTAGTGGTAAATGTTACAGAGAGAGAAGTTCAAAAGGCAGAACCCATGTGCAGCGATCCACTAGCAGCCTATAGACCTGTGAAAGACATCACAGACAAAAGCATTTGGGTTATGTGTTGAAAAAAGAATAATAGCTTTCCAGAGAGCCTGGCAGAGGGGCTAGGTGTGGGGTTGGTAGCAGCAGTAAGGGAACTGTCCAGGTTCCAAAGAGACCATGACACAAATGAACAGGAAAGACCAAGAAGAAGGTAACTGGGGCAAAACGGGCTTATGTCAGCTCAGCTTCATGAAGTTGCTAGAAATGGTGTTCCAGAATCGGAAACATGAGCAAAGATGGACTTGGAAAGAAGGCCTCCGTCACAAAGCATGCAGCAAAGGGTAACCATATAGGCACGAACATTATTAGAGGATTAGCACAAGAAGAATAATCTTGAAATATGAGAGACGGGTGCCAGGTTCAGGTTACAGACCTGGAAACCAAGATACCCTGGAGGGTGAGACAGGAAGATAAGCAGGTCAGGGCCTGTCTGGTTTACAGAGAGAGGTCAAGGCTATCCTAGGCAACTTTGTGAAAAACTGTTCCAAATGAAAAGTAAAGTGCTGGCTGGGATAAGGTGCCATGATAAGAGCATTTGCCTAACATGTAGGAGACCTTAGGTTCATGCTTGCATCAGAAAACAAGTGTGTGTGTGTGTGTGTGTGTGTGTGTGTGTGTGTGTGTGTGTGTGTGTGTGTGTGTGTGTGTGTTTGTGTGTGTGTGTGTGTGTGTGTGTGTATCTGTGGTCACATGTATCTATCTTAGACACTGTGGTGGCTATTCACTAAGTTAGATAAACACTCCTGTGAGGGAATTCCTTGTCAGATTATTTGAAGCAATAAAATCCACCGTGAAACTGGGTTGTATCATCTGGTAGCAGCCCACATAATAAGATCTGAAAAAAAGAAACTTTGATTTTTATCTGTTTGCTTTCACTCTCAATAACAACTTCATCTACCCTGTTTCTTGGATATTTCTTTACAATTATCAGAAGCCAGCTTCTTCAAAATTCAGACCTAGACTAAAGGCCAGACTTTCTCAAGAAATCCTCTAGGACTACAAGGCCACATTGGGCCTGCTGGAACATCCAGCCCTGGAGACTGAATGACTACCTTGTTCTTTCCATTATGAGACAGTCAGTGATGGACCACATCAATGGGCCACATCCTGTTAACCAGTATAATAAATCCCCCTTTAACTATACATTGAGTCTATTGGTTCTGGTCCTTTAGAAAACTCTAATATAGAAAGACAGGTAGCTGCTGCGGTTTCCTCCTCCTCCTCTTCCTGTTCTTCTATTTTTCCCTCTTCCATAGGTTTGTTGGATTGAATTGTTAGCTTTTGTTTAATCCTACACTAATCTATCCCCAACACTCTTGTCGCCTAGCACTTTCTAATGCCTCTGATTCAAAAGTTAAAGACTACAAAAAGGGCTTTTTTGAATCTCAGTGATACCCTGTGTCAGCTCTTTAAATTAAAAAAAAAAATCAAACTTGTTGGACTCTGGTTTTTAATTCAGCCAGTAGGAATAATAATAGTATCCATAGAATTATTATGTATCTTACTTAGAACAACTAGTTTCCTCTGTATCACTGCATGTGAGGCCCACTGTTAATCTTTTTGTGTATGCTATCTTATTTATTTCCCAGGTAATTATTATAGCTTAGGTAGCATTTATGTTACTATTTCATAAGTAGATAAAGATTAAGACTTTGGCTTCATTTTTTTTTCTTTTTTGTAGCAAACAGAGACTAGCCCACCTTCATGTAATACAACTGCAATACAACTCTTATATCTAAGACTCAAGGCACATTGTGAAAAGGAGGTGGAACAATTTTAAGATCAGAGGATCGGGGAGTCTGCTGTGAGACTATTTTCTAGATATGACGGGGAAGCTAAACCCAAGCAATCTCAACAAAGTGGCTGCCTAAACAAGACTAGTACAATGTACAATACCATAATGCTGAGTATTCCATCCATAAATAAAGAGCAGCAAACAATTGTTGCCTGCTGAGAAGGGGAGAATTCATTTTCCTTGGGGATTTGCCCCCTCTTGGTTATCAAATACCAATATATTGAAAACATATACAGTCAACCAACATCAAATGAACCCCATAAGTGGTATTTATATATTTACTCATTTGTGTATTAAAGGAAAAAAGACCATAGATTTGAAGGGCACAGGGAAAGGGCTAGATAAAAGGGGGAATAATATAATATTTTAAAAACACAACTAAAATATTATTTTGGCTTCAGATCACACAGATTTAAGTAGAGTATTCAGGATTTGGAGGTAAATATTTTGTCATAAGAGCTTGTGATCCTAGCTATGAGCGTGAGATCTTCTGCTTAATATCTGACACCATATGGGGTCACAAATAAATATGCTCATAATCATTTCAATAGCGCTGTTAACTGAAAAACAGGAGCAGAGAGTGGGATTTAGTAAGTAGCCTTGTAAGGAAATAAACAAATGTGGTAGAAAAGAAAGAACCAAGCTCAGAGGTGAATTCTCTTTCCCAAGAGGCTGCTAGGGAAACTGAGGAAATGGAATTTATAAAGTGGGAAGTGGTGACTGAGTGTCACAGTCCATCCTGTATACTTGACACATGGGCACTAAGGTCCAGAACTCATTAATAAAACACTGAAAAAGGACCAAAAGAGGCCCCGTTGTGTGATGGTGCCTTTGAGAACACACCAGGCTCCCTATGTGGTCCTAATATAAAGCTAAGGAAGGAG
Organism: Phyllotis vaccarum; assembly: GCA_033318265.1. Lineage (NCBI taxonomy): Eukaryota > Metazoa > Chordata > Mammalia > Rodentia > Cricetidae > Phyllotis > Phyllotis vaccarum. Next base: position 61,672,457 of record JARWLC010000002.1, read on the forward strand.
ATTTTTTTTAATTTTATTTTTTACCTTATTCATTATCAGAAGAGCCAATCTAAGATTCTGACAGCAGCAATGAGCATCTAGGGATCCTAGCACTTCCAAACTAAAGCATGAGGACTGGGGACAGAGGGAGTCATCATTAGCTTCGACAAGATAGGTGGTGGGGGCAACACATCGCTGATGCTTCTGACCTGATGGAAAAGCCACAATAGTGAGAAAACAGCCTCAGTGAAGTCGAGGATCTGCAAGGGGAGACATCACAAACATGCTTGCTGGTCCTGACCATACTGCAGAATGACACTGAAAATAACATAGCCTGAAAATTCTTGGTGTGGGATAGAAGTATCTGAATTATCAGAACGTTTCAATGACTTGCCTCTAACAAACAGATAGATATCAATAGAAAGCCAAGATTTAACCAAGTGTTGTGATCCCAAATAGCCCCGTAGTCACATGAGAACATTTTGGGTCATGTGCCCAATTTGAGGCTGCTGAAACACATGAATTTGGAAAATAGATGAGATTAGTAATTTTACTATATTTTATTATCTCCAATATTCTATCTTTGATACAATTTCCTATGAGAGAAAACGACCTAGCACCTAATCAGGATGACACAGTTAGCATCTGGGCCTATGGCTTTTCATAGAAGCTCACAGAAGAAAAGTCATGGTCTCCAGGTACCCGTGAAGGCCATACCTCTAAGGCCAGACAACAGCCTGAAGGCCTCACGTGCCTCCTTATTGAAGGGAGAACAATCTAATTATAGCTCACTGAGAAATGCACTTCTGATGGACCACGACGATTAGCAAAAATGACCAAGAGTTTCTTGAGGAAAATGGAGAGCCTACAGGTTTAAAGAATAGAATATTCTCCAAGCAGACAAGACAAGGCAAGTGACACAGCATTATCTTGGGTTGTGTGTGAGGATCCCAGGTCACCAGGTACCTCTAACACTCCCCACCATGTGCTGTTCTGTCTGTGCTCTAGAGGGGCTAACTTTTCTGTACCCTCAGAGGGTATATGCTAACTGACATAAAACAGGCAATAAAATTAAACGCAAATAACCTGGATTCTAAAATCGGGGATCCTGACTGTCACTCACTAGCTGAGTTATTTGGGCACAAAATGACCTTAACTTTTCTGAATCTTCTTTTCTTCATATTGCCAGTGGAGACCATAGCTACTTTGCAGAACAATGGAAGGACTAGAGATGACCATGATGCACAGCAATGCTCCTCTACCACAGCAGGTGCTCAGGAAACTTCAACTACTATATTACTGCTCTTGTTACTCTTGCTATTGTTACTTTTAGTATCTGTTCCTTGTAAAATAAAAACAACAACAACAAAACATGCCACCATTGTTTAGATGGTTGCTTGATAAATCCAGTTATTTCTGTTTCAGGGACCTAACTTTTCTTTAACAATGGTGGAAACTGCACTTGTTTCCCTGAAATGAATGTGCTCAGCCCCCACACAACACCCCACCTGCCTAGTATGGATATTCTTCTGAGCGGAGGTGGGAAGCACTTATTTCAGATGTGTCATCGAGCCAGAAATTTCAGTAATGCTTTCTGGCTTTGTAGGTAAAGGCCCTGTCTCTAGTCTCAAACTTTGGTGTATCTGAAACATGTTTAAGTGCCTATTTAGTCCTGGACTGGCTGTGCATCCCTAAGCAGGATATCATGAGAGTAAGTTCTGGTTGTGTCTCATTGCCTAATCTAAAATGTTTTAAGTCCTTTTCTGGTACCTGTGATTATCCATGTCTGACAGTAAAACTGAGCAGGGTCCTGCAGCCCTCTTTCTCACATTCAAGATGCACTCTATTCCTTTACACTTTGTTCTCAGAATATAGGTAGCCAGACACTCTGAGGAGATGTGCAATTTGTAGTTACAGGTTTGTCCCTGGTCCCAGCTATAGGAGCATGGCCAGGCAAGCCCATTACTTCTGTTGGCCAGTATGGTATTTATTTTTCAGGATTATGCATTATTGAGCCACCAGAATGGTGCTCAGACTTTCAATTAGGACGAAACCATGTAGAAGGCAGTTAATGTAATGAAGAAGAGCACATCTGGATAGGCAGTTTACATAAACAAAAGTACCAGAGATATACTGTTGGAAAATGTGTTGGTGTATGTTTGTGCTATATAGTTTTGAATGGTATATTTAACATAACTAGAAGACAAATTCCTATTTCCTTGTACAATCAAGATAGATATTTCATTCATGTCGATCAGAAAGCATTACAGAAGCCTTTAAGAGAGTCATTCATACCAACATTTGTAAACATATACTGAAGGATTAAGCACCATTAATAATGATGTAATAAACATTAAATAAATGATACTGTGAAAATAGAAAAATCCTGTAACTCTCTCCCCCTCGATCCCTTCCTGAGGTCACTGAAACTAGCCAAGGTCGAGATGGCTGCTTGAGACACACCCAGCAGCCTGAGCCTGATAGATACTTCCTGAATTCCTGAGACCCACCTGGTAGAGCAGCTTGACCTTCCAAGCTGAGACCACATTCCTGTGGGATCCCACCTGCAACCTAGGTGGGGTCACCCAGGAAAGTCCTACCATGAGAATTGTTAACTGTTAACTGTTTAAAGCTTGCACAATGAAATGAATGTCTTCAGGTGGTACAGGAAATAGCTTGCCTGCCTGCATTCCTAAACTCTTGGACCTTTGGCCCCGCCCTGTTAGCTCACCAAGTCCACCCTGTTAGCGCGCTGAGCCCGCCCATACCTCCTCCCCTATCTAGAATAGGGTATAAGAATCCTGCCCCGAGAATATTCGGGGCCCCAGGATTTCTGCTGTGCCTGGGGTCCACACATGCATGTGTACCGATATTCATATTTATTAAACTCTTTTTCTTTAATGTTAACAGTGGTCATTAGTCGTGGTCCTGGGGTGTCTTAGGGTGTCTTGGGGTGCCCTAGGGGCGCCCACCTATTACAATACCTGCAAACTAGAGGTAAGAACTACTTTGTTTGGGAAGAGACATGTTCTGAAACACTGTATGCTGCAAGTAGCATCAGTGCTATCGCTTTCCATGTGGGAAGCATAAAACCAGCTGTGAAGCATGCATTTGGCAATAATGAATCTGACTAGATAATGCCTGGAGGCTGGGGATGTACAAGCTGGACAATAAACATAGAGGTAAAATATTTCTTCTCTATCCGTTATTCTAAATCATCTACATTCATGAACTTCGTATGTATCTGAGAATTATGAAATAGAATTTTTTAATCAAATTTGATAGAACAGAGAAATGTAAATATACACATGTGTATGCACACTTTAGGGGTGGCTTTCGTCAAAGTCATATAAATATGTGCAGTTGGTGATAAACATGGAGTCACCTCACCAGAGCAGCGATGACAGAATCCTCGGAGGAGGGCTGTCATCCCTTCCCTCACAGCTGAAAGGTCTCAGCAACAGAAGTATGTGCAACCGTCAAAACTGAAGCTCCCAAGCAACTCTTAACAATCCTTACATGTGCTTACAATTTCATGCAGTATTGAGCAGCAGAACTTCTATATATTCTACACTTAAAAGGAAGATAAGAGGGACTAAAAGGAGATGGTATAAAATACTGAGTAGCCCCTTTAAGAGGAGAAACCTGAGGGGATTTTCCTGTTTTGTATACATCTTCCACAAGTTTCTAAATTTACAACAAATATGCTCTCCAGTTTTATCTTTCTTCTCACTGAGCTTGCAACACCCTCCTCTACACAATGCTTCTTTTACATATAGACTCATTTTCCACTAATTACTGTAAATGAACTAAATCCTATTTGTCTCTGAGATTTCACTAGAAGCACCTTTGCTGACCCCTCATGGCTAGAGCAAAAGCTCTTGAATCAGCACTCACACTGTGCTATAGGTCCTTATCATTCCCCGTGTTCCGCAGTGCCTGCTACTGTTTGGAAACACTGAACAGGCACATTCTAAAGCACACTGAGTCCATGAGCTACTTCAAGGGAAGAACAGAGAGAGGAAAAGGAAGCCCTTGTGAACAGCCCCCCCCCCCCATGTTGTGTATGCTGGTCCCCACTAAATGTTCACAATGTACCTTTGCATATTCCAGGCCTGGTTAAAAGCACTGACATAAAGAATCTTGTTAATTTATTTTGAATCCAGTGCTTTTCACACTAATTTAAATATGAATTCTTCATTTATGTAATGCCCATTAACATCTATTTCCCAGAACACTTCAGGAATTTCTGGGTTTAAGAGATAAGGCTTTCAATGGGTGGAATTTTCTGGCTCATGGGGAAAGTAAGAAGAAGGAAAATTATGAGAAGGGCAAAAACCGCAACAAGATATTAATTTTGGTGAAGCATAGTACGTGGTGGATGGTATGACAAGCATTTATATAAATATTTGCTTACTTAACTTCTCTATACATTCAAGAAATAAACTATATTCCTAATTTATGACATTGAAATTAAATACAATTGAAGAGTCATGAATGTCTGGATTACTTCAGAATCTCCCTTTTAACATTATGCTACCACCCAGAATGAAACAAATCTTCCTTTTGTGATGGAAGTTGGTGGAATGCTCACACTCTCTCTCATTAATCACCTCCTCTTAGACTTCTGCTCTCTCTCTCTCTCTCTCTCTCTCTCTCTCTCTCTCTCTCTCTCTCTCTCTGGATGCTTCTCATTCAACCATACCTGGGACAACACATTTAGCGATACAGAAGAGGTTAACAATTTTGTATTAAAAAAAGTCAAGTTACAGTTCTTTCAACAATTAGACTGACAGAATTTAGAATAAGCAGTACTACTCCAACTTAAATATTCCGTGGAGTTATGGGAGATGAATAATAGTACCAGAATCTACCTTAAAACTTGGAGAAATGTTTTACTTACTTGAAGTTACAAAGTAAGTAAAATTCAGGGAAGATGAAAAGTTGGACTTTATTTATAGATAAGCAGACAATAAAACATTTATTAATCACATCCCCGAATTGTCTTAGCTAATACTGTAAACCAACATGCTCTCTGAATGCTTCATAATCTACATGGAGAGTCCCTGAGACCCAGGACCTTTGTTTCCTTCCTGTCTTCATTCTCAGCCCCTGGTCCTGTGAGTGGGGCATTATAGATGCTAACTGAATGCTTGAAAGAAGACAATGGGAGGAAGGAGAAGGGAAAGCCCCAGAGGGAGGAGAGGTAGAGAAGACAACAGGAGAGCAGCTTCAGGTTTGGGCAGGGAACCAACTGCCCTCTCCCAGCCACTCACAGTGTCCTGGTCCGTAAAATAACACTGAGGAAACAGTCCTGAAGTGCTGCCGGTATGGGTGCTCAGGCCTCCCATTCTAGGAAAATCCTAAAGGTGAGGAGAAGTGAGGAGAGCAAAGGGCCGGATAGGAGAGGAGAGAGGAGAGAGGTAAGGTTCTTTTTGTGATTCAGCTAGAGCTGCATAAGGAATGATGCACATGAAAAATTGATCATGACACTGTGTGCAGGCAAATATTATTAATAATGCAATACTTAAACACACAAAATACCCCTTTTAATGATGAAAAGAAACCCAAGGTCACAGTGAATAAAGCCATTCTGATGACACCAAAGAGAGAATGTCTCCAAGTGCATTACTCCACTAGAGAGTCATGTATCCACCATCTAACAGATCTCCAGAAGGAGAGGAGCAAAGCACTGTTTAGGAGGAACATGTCAGCCCACCAAGCAGACTGGAAAAGAACAGAAGCTACAAACATTGGGCCCCCTTTGGTCATTTCCTCATGATCCAGACTTTGTTGGGAGGAATGGATGGTGGTGGTGGGGAAGCAGGGGGTGAGGAAGAAGAGAAAAGTGAAGGGGAACTGTGGTTGGCACGGAAAAGAAACCTTTTAAATAAAAAAAAACCTCAAAATAAATAAATGCAATCATCACTTTTAAAAAGAAGATAAAATTAAATAAAAGGCTAAAATTAGCTTCTAGGCGCAATAGAAAAGAGCTTGCCTGTTGTTAAATGAATTAATGAAAAGAATTAATGATGTTTACTGGAGAAGAGACATTATATCATGCAAAGAACTCTGGAGTTCAAGGCCAGGGATGCAAACATTTAATTTCTCTAAATTTTTCACTCACTTATTTAGACAGCATCAGTTAGGAATACAAATAATATAATTTTATAAACACTGATATATATCATAGTAGCCATGGCATACATTATCAATAAATGAGAGCTATTATTAATGTTTTATTGGTTCTTTTAATTACATATTGTTATTAATTAACATTTCTCAAATGATTCCAATAGTCCACAAGGTGCTAACAACCTCAAAAGAATCAAACATCTAGGATAGTATTTTTCATTGCCTTTCCAACTTGTATATCACAAAGAAAATGTCTGGAAATCATGTGCTTCAGCCCCTTAACCAAGCTTTATTCTCAGAGGTATTATTTACATTTCAAATTTATTATTGTCTTCTATGTTGCTGACATGAAATAACCTTCCATCCTCTTCCATGTTAAAAGAGTACCATGCTTCTTGGCTCCATAAATAATTCAGGCAATATTAATATTTTAAGAAGAATAAGCAATATATTTGGGATCCTAGAAATACCATGAGGATTTAAATTAGTTACTTGTAGCTGAAAACTTAATTGAATCTTCATATTGTTTTCTCCTTAAGGTTTTATTGCTCATACAGTGAAGACCAGTATTTGTTTCCATTCTGAATGCTGAGGTATTAATTGTATTTGCTAGGTTTCATTTTTATGAAAACTCCAAAACATCCAACCATGAACGTAAATACTATGCCCATCTGATGCTGCACACAGGACTACCTCCGTTCCTTACAACAGTACACTCCTTTTCATACACATTTTTAAAGTATGATAGATGTGATTTCTTTTATATAGCACTTATTAACTGGCTAAAGAAACAGAAGGGAAGTATATGTTTCATCAATATTTATATTTGTGTGTATGGACTTATTTAATAAATGAAACTCTGCTGTGATGACATTTTCCCTGTTGCAAAGAGGAGTTGAGTAAACTTTCCAGGCCAAAGACCCAAAGTAGGCATCTAATTCAGAAGCTCCAGGCCTTTATCTTACCCCCCTTATAGCACAAATAGTGATAAGAGGGAGCTGAGGTCTACTAAGTATTTGATATGTACCAGGTACTGCTTCAAATATTTACAATTAATTAATTTTATTATTACAATGACCTCTTGAGATATTTTATCTTATTCTGCAATGGAGAAAAATAAACAGTAGAACTGAAATAACTTTCTCTGACAGTAAAGGATGGAGCAGGGCCTGGAATTCATATAATCTGCTTTCCAGGCCCAGTCTTAAAACTACACATGCTATATTCAGAGAAGTGGATTTTTATTAGGAGAGGATTATGACCATCAGGGGGCCATGTTCTCACTTATAAATGGGACTCTAAACAGATCTAATGAAGATAAGATAGCCGTGGCTTGTAGCTCAGGGATAACAAGCTGTCACTGTTAACAGTGGCTATTTCTGTATCAGTCTGGGGATTTGCTGCAATCATTCAATCCTGAATGATCAGTTAAAAGTAGTCTGTCCAGCAAAGAGAGTTTTCCAGGGCTTCTCTCAGCACTAGACTCTTGTTGTATTCTATCCCTGTCAACCTATACCACACAGAGGACTGTTGGCACTACCCTCAATGACAGAGCTTCAGAAGAAAGAATTTCATATAGTTCATGAACATTACAAAGTGCTATTCACTGGAAAAGGTAAACTACTTCACATCTTGGTACATGGGCTGAATTTATGTTCATACAACATCATGTACCTATACACGCATGTGCAGAAATCATGTTTTCTCAACCATGGCTTGTAGCATGAAGTTTCTGGCATGGACTAGCCCTGAGATCCAGACCAGCAGTCCCAAACACTCACACAAAGTCTTAGATTAACTACAAACTGTTCGGCCTATGGCTCGGGCTCTTTGTTAGCTCACTTTTGCATCTTAACTCAGTCCATTTCTACTACTCTATGTTTTGCCACTTGGCTTGTGGCTTATCTGTATGTATACATCTTTCTTTCTTTGCAGCAGCTTACAGGCCAAAATAGTGTATTTATTATCCAATGCTAATTTACAGCATATAGAAAGACATCCCATAGCACTTTTCCTTTTCCATCTAATCAAAAAGGAAGGATTCAATTTTAACATAGCAAAATTATATATAACAAAACAGCTATCCAGCAAGAATTACAATCACAATATCTAGGCTATTTGTATTTAGAAAAAATTAAAAAAAATCATCTACCTTATCCCTGTAAGTCTGAAGCTTCATATCTAATTTACATTTTATTATAACTAAGTAAAATTATACTTATAACTATTTAATCTTCAACTCCATCAAAGACCACAGTAGGATATAATATTATCTGATTAAGGAAGGGCATTATAAGCAACTTCCAAATTGTAAAAATGACAAAGACATCCAGCTACCTGGACAATAACTACCCAAAGTTCGTTTGCAATGTTGGAGTATCCATCTTTAGTCTACAGGCCTAAAGTCTCTGGCAGACTTTTCAGTGAATCAGGAAATTTGAAGGACTGCTTCACTTATTCTAACATAGTTTTCTAGTCACTTCTCCCTGTGTTCTGTAGAATGTCTAGCAGTTTTTTTCTGCAAAGCAGAAACCTTCTTGGCTTTGTGGCAAAGTTCAGAGGTCACTTTCCAATGGGTCCTGCCTGTCTGGTTTATACAGCATACTGTCCAGCAGTCAGCAGTTGAGTCAAGGACAATTTCTTGCTCAGTGATGAACTTTTGCCATAAAGAAAGCAAACTTCACTTGAAGTTTCTTTGATGCTCAATCATCCTCTTGAAGTAGATTGGTACTGTCAGGATAAGATCTGTCTTACTGTCCAGAAAAGTCTCAATTTCTTAAAATATTTTAAATGCCATATTCTGTAGGTCTTTGAAGTATTTGAATATTACCCATCTAATTGAAATATATCTTTATATATCCAAAAGACCTAACTAGCATGCCTTTAAGTTTGATTATCATAGATTAACTATTAATGTTTATTTCTTAATTATACATTAAAATTTTAAATGAGTTAAATAAATATAATACCTTAAGTAAGAGTAGAAATATGCATACAATATAACAGATTTAACTTTAGATTTATATCAATAAACCAAAATCTACATTAATAATACTAAATATTTTTAGATTAGTAGCTGTTTTTTGATTAAAGTAGATACAATAATCTATTTTTTATCATTTCTATATCATTATTCCCCCTTTTTTCTTAGAAGAAGATTGACTATGACCATTAACCATTTATAATGAAAACAAACATTTATAAACATATTTTTGGGAATTTGGGCATAGTTTTTCATAAACTACATCCTGCTGTTTAAAGGCACTGGCAATCTTATGGGGATCCTGATGCTAAATCATCTTAGTGGGCAGCCTTGAAGCTGATGTAGCCATCTCTTCACATCAGAAATTTTTTTCAGGGGGTCTTCCTTGATCAAACCATATTAGTCTGGAAGCAACCTAAAGGTTCTCATTGGCTGTGGAAACACAAGCAGAACCTCTTTTCCAAAGCAACATATACTTAGACCCAAATTCCAAAATCAAGATACCTTTAAAACATATTTTTTTAACCTTAGCAGCCTTCACAATAAATGTCTTTCTGCAGTTAGTTCATTAACAGTTAAAAGATTAAAATAAAACACAATAATAAACATAATTCAGACTCTGTATATTTTCTATCTTTATGTGGCATGCACATATATACATATATACATTGTTTCTTTTTTAAAGGACTTTATCATTTCCCTTTCTCTTTTCTCTCGTCTATGTATATTTTAAAGCGCACTGTAAACAAAATCATTTAGAGGGATTTTGCTTTGTTTTTGAATCTCTCTTTACTGTATATCTATTATCTCTTATCTTTTTATGTTTCTGACCACACCTTTCATCTGCCAAAGTGTGGCTAGGATTAAAGGCTTGGCTATGGGAGCTGACTCTTCCCAGCTCCACCCAGCTCCTTGGTGTGTGAGAGCCTACCTTCCTGGAAATGTTATTATCCCAACTCTGGGGAAGTTTAGGGTCCTCACTGGCATCAAGTAGAGTAACTCTGCCCACTGCTCATAAACTCTGTTTAAGTGTTTGGCAGCAGGGCCTCCTAAAAGAGCCACACAGTTTTGGCCACTAAAGCTGAGTTGGGAATTATCCATTAAAAGAGCCATGCCTCTGATTGCTGCCAGAAAACAGAGCCCTCCTAGTAAATGATGTTACCAAACAGCCTTTTTGCCTGTAAGAACAGAAACCTAAAATCTGTCATATGCATCTTGTTTGTTTTGGGCATCATACGCCAGAAGTCCAGGCAAGGTCACTTTTTTGCCCAGTGGCTAGCTTTTGCTACAAAGAAGGTCAACTCCAAAAAGAGTCTCTTCAATGTCCATCCAATCTCTGAAGTAGATTGGTACTCCCAGGAGCAGATGTCTCATTGTCATAAAATAATAAGAACCTAGGTCATTAAAATACCTTAAATGCCATATTCTGTAGATCTCTGACGTGTTTGAAGACCTATTCTTCTAAAATATCTGTTTGGCCTTGAACATATATCAAATATGACTATAAATTTGATTGTAATGTCTAATTACTAACTTTCATTTCTTTATATCCTAGTTAGTTGGTAATAATAATTTTCAAGAACTAGCAATTTATATTACATTGTCAGCGAGCTGCATAGGTATAATACCTTGTACAAGCATAGAAATATATGTACTGTAACAAAATTAATTTTAACTTTGTATCAATATATACAATTTGTGTACAATATAAAAAAAAAAACGCAATCCATAAAAAGCAAGATGTAATGGAGTACAGGTAATCCATGAACCATGTCGCAAGACAGATTAATACAAATGGTTTGAGTTAAGATCGGAGACTTAGCTAGCAATAAACCTGAGCCATGGGCTGAAAACATGTAATTAATATAAGCCTTTATGTAATCAAAGCAAGTGGGGCTGAGGATCAAAACCTCAGGCTAGGCCAGGCCATGGACAGGAGAGATTTATTTACACTGTGGGACTAGGCTGGGCCAGAAATTTCTTATAACACTAGTACTAGTTAACACCCATAGTGTAATACAGAATTGCTAAGTTTTGATCTGAAAGCCTGCCCTTTGAGAAGAGAGACAAGTGCCTATGTATACAGACAGGTAGACTGAACCCCTATGAGTGGCAGATGCTTATGGAGTGTTTACTTAATATTAGGCCCTATACTGAGCACCTGAGTTTTGTCTGTTACTTCTGTGGCTCCAGAAACTTGAGACCAGTATATTTACATCAGCCTAGTCATTGGCATCTAAACCCTAGTTTTTCTTTTACTCAAAACATTATGGTTAATGATTTTCCCACTCCAATTTAATCATCTTAGGTAGACAATAGACAGTTAATTCACTATTTAATAATTCTAGGTAGACAGAGGGCAGTTAATTCACAATTTAATTATCTTAGGTAGACAATGGACAATTAATACATAACTTCAGATGCTGTCATGATGGAGTCAAAAATCTTGGAAAGGGATAATTAATATAAGTACCAATTTTCTTTGGACTTTAGTAAACAAATTATGTGATATCCATATGTTGCTGCATAAAAATAAATTGTAATTTTTATTAGCTTGAAATAGTAAATATCTTTAATCTTGTCTGAAAGTCAGTTATATTGGAGTGTCTTTATTTAATTCTAATTTAAGGTCACTCACGACATTGTAGTCAAACTGTGAAACCAAGGTATAATCTCCTGGGAATTTGACTATGGCTAGAAGATACAACTATATGTTCATCCATGTGGCTACTGGTAAGAGGATTCATTCTTCACTCCTCTAGACTCTGAACAGAACCATAAACTTTTTTATGGTATAGTAGTTGCTTCTATACAGGGAGGAATAAGTAAGCTACATGTGAAAGTCCACAGTGCTCTTTATTCCCTTCGTTCAGAAGCAACACTGATCACCAAAGCTATATCTTATCCAACAATTTTGATATGATGTGGCGGGAAGATGTATAGCAGTTGAGGTTGAGGATCACTAGGATAACTTGAAAAGTTCATTTCTATAAATGACAAACAAAAATAGGAAATAATTACTCATTACAGTGCAACCTAGATACTCTTTTCAACATTTATCCAAACATCCTTTTAAAAGTAAAGTAGTTTAAAAAGTTTAATTTTGTTTAGATAAATTGGTTATTGGGTGAGCTTAGTTCACACTTTAGTTTTAGGGGACTGGTTCTTGAGGATACCTATAGACAACACAACACAGCTATCTAAACCCTGGTGATCACAATGGACCACATTCTTAGTTAACAGTTAGGGAACAAATAAATATTTTCCTTATAGTGACATTGTTAAGTATTTCCAATAACACAGGAACTAGATATATGCTATTTATCATTGTTATAAGCACACATAAATCAAGATTTAAGGTCATATTTTGAAAAAGAAGAAGCAAGGTCAGAGGGATATTTATGACATCACAAACTTTCAAATCTAAATTTGAAATTTCTAAGACAAGTAATTTTAAATGCTTGCTTTTAGATAATTCTATAACACTTCTATAGAAACAGGGTGAAGAATAAAAAAAAAACTCTTTGGCTTTCCAAGTGTGATGATAAATTATATTTTATCTTTGAGTGACATGATTTGATAAGGCATGAAGACAACAATAGGTCATTTAAAATGATACCAGTATCACACAAGATGTGCTATGTTCCTAGTATATTTTATCCTGTCTCAACTACTCAAAGAAGAACACAAAACTGAACCAGATGTGGAGATACACACCTGTAACCACAACATTTGTGTTTAAAATGAAATAATCCTGAGGAACACTGTAAAAGCATATCTCTAAGAATAAATAATAAGAAGAAACTACCATAGTCTGAAGATTATGTTGCCACTCTATACAGCCTCAAGAAACTTCTTGTTACATGAGTATGAAAATAGATTTGTCTGTTTAATGGTTCAAGCCCTGAAACCAGAGATGAGCCAAATTTGGCATGGTGTAGTACCTACTCATCTACATATGCACCTGTGGAAAAAAACAGGTTGCACTGTAGATATTTAAAAAAAAAATTTTTTTTGTGCTTTGGTGTTTTGCCTGCATGTATGTATGTCTGTGGGAAGGTGTCAGATCTCAGAGTTACAGACAGCTGTGAGCTGGCATGTGGGTGCTGGGAACTGAACCCAGGTCCTTTGGAAGGGCAGTCAGTACTCTTAACTGCTGATCTATCTCTCCAGCCCCACATTTGGACATTTTAATAAGAGGGAACAGACACACAGTCGGCTTCAATAGCAGCTTCTGTATTATTAGTCCCCAACTAGCACTCAGGAGACACAAGCATCCCCAAATCCTGTTTTTTAGAAATAAGAACTCTGAAAACCATTCTGTCACCTTGAAAAACTCTCAATTTTCTGCTTCCCTGAGCTTCAATTTCTTATATGCAAAATGAAGATAAAATTACTTAGCTAATCAGCAAGCAAAACGAGTACTGTGCTACCTGGATGACCTTAAGGCTTAGTTAAATGTTTGAGCCTATGTATAAGAGGTTTCTGGCCTAGCCTCAAGGTTTAGACCCGCAGACCCACAGACCCACAGACCTGCAGAGGCACACAGACGCTTACATTAATTTTAGGCTGATTGGCCTAAGGCCCAGTCATATAACTTGCTAACTTTTTACCTTTAATCTAACCCATGACACTTACCCTGTTCAGCCATGCGGATCAGTACCTTTTCTCAGAGCAGCATAGTTGTCCTCTGCTTCTTCTGGCTTCTCTCTGGCATTCTGCTCTGTTCTGCCTGTTCCTAGAGTTTTCTTAGTCTGGTAGCCCCACCCACACTTCCTGTCTACCTTTGGCCAATCAGCACTTTTTATTAAACTCATAGGTGGGACAATTATTTACAATGGAACAACATAATCCCCCGAAAAACTTGGATTTGACTTATTGGACAAACTTTCTCAGACAGTTATGAATATTGAGATAATATGTATTAGACCTCACCATTGGGACTAATATACAGTATGAAATCATAATCATTGGGAACTAAGTAAATGCTCATTATAATATACTTTATTATTATATTTAATTATATAGCATTTTTGTTTTCTATAATGTTGCTACATCCATAGAAAGCAGTTACACTATCCATCATTGGACTCAAAAATAAGTTCCTCTCTATTTCTGAGGTTTAGAAAGAACATTATAGATTTGTATATATTTACTCTCAAACATGCATGCATGTATGTCCAATCTGAGGCCCTATGGGTTATATGCAGCCAAGGACAGCTATGAATACATCAGCCCAATATAAAATAATAAACTTACTCAAAATATAAGAGCCTTTTGTAATTCTGTTTTGTTTATCACCTGTATGGTTCTTATCATGAATTATGTAGATGACAATATCATGTTACAATGTCAAAAGATCAAAAACATTTTCTGGCATTAAATGCCAGTTACTTGGTTGTATAGTCATACCAACTAAATGGCAAATGAGCAAATAAATAGAAACTTTATGCTTATTAAGCACCAAAGGTGGTACTTCTTGACTGTAAGAACAAAACCATCCTCAACTTGGGACAGCACAGCAACTGGACGGTTTCTTCAGGTTGCTATTGAACAAACACCCAAGCAAATCTTCCACTTTAGACAAACAAATGAAGCAAGCTAACCCTTTGAACTATGTGTAAAAGCAGACAGAGTTTGGGCTTTGAAATGTTTGACATGGCTCTTAATCATGCCTGCTGCATTTACTACCTGCTATCTACAACAAGCTCCACAATCTTTTAAGGGCCTATTTATTTATTTATTTACTGTAAAATTGAGGTAATAATTAATCCTCATTATCACTGAATAGCTTGGTGGTAAAAAGTAAAAAAAAAAATCATCACACAACCACACAGAAACTGTCACACAACAGGAAAGTAAACAATCATGAGTTTCTTTGTTGTTTTTCTTCTGACACCCTGGTTTAAAGGTAAGCTGGTAATAGAACTTTTCTTTCTAGCAAGAAGTTTCACACCTGGGACTTTTCATCAGGAGATGTCCTAAAATCACAAACATACACACGCACACACACACACACACACACACACACACACACACACACACACACACGCACATGCACATGCACACTCATACCTTTATGTTGTACAAAATCTGCATTTTTAAATGTATCTTATTAGCCATAGGCAAATTGGATTTCCGAATGTATTCATCTGTGACACCTCTGAACTGTTTTAGTGTGTGACTCATGATCAAGACAGTTGTTTAAAGCAGACATTCTTCACAATCCATTGACTTACTTATTTGAAAAATATTTGAGTACTATCTGTAAGGTGGGATGGGAGATGAATAAGATACTTTTCCTGATTATCAGTATTTTATGATGTGCCAAGACCTAATTTGCTGAGCTATCATACTCCAAGTCTAGAGGACTTTTATTAATCCTCAGGTCACAGTTCAAATCTAATCTGTTATAGATGATTTCACCTTCCTAATAAGCAAGGTACTTGGCTGCCTCCCATTTGCTTCTGCACGTATCTATTAATAAGGTTTAACATATTACATTTTCAGTGTATATATTTATGCATCTTTTCTCTATCACCAGATTATATACATCATTGGCAAAGACTCATCAATATTATTGTCTTGTATAAAGCTTGGCAAACAACAACAAAAACCTCCAAATTCTCATAAATGTCTATAAATCGGTAAATTTATTCAACTGAAAATTTAAGCCATTTTCTGAAAAGAAAATAATCTTAAGAGAGGCTAAAGAGAAAAGAAATTACTACTTGTGGAAATATATAAAACAAAGATGTAATGGAGATGATTGCATTTGGTATTGGCCTTACAAAGCAAAGGATTTCAACAAAACAGTGGTCCTGGCTATTTCTGTGTCTGTGAATCAGCCTCACTGAAGTACAGAAATGTAAGGAGTTTGGGGCCAGGTTTATGATGTTTGGAGGCGAGTATAATACTTCGTTTACAGAACTAGCAGAAAATAAGAGTTTGGAGATAGGCTAGAGCCATTTTATGAAAGGTCTTGAAAGCTGTAGGTAAAACATTGATCTTAACAGTTTTTACAGGTTAGATATATACACTATGTTTATGTTCTGGTAGTGGGTGCCAAGTAATATATTTTGGAGTGATGGAAAGAGGGGGGAAGCAAAGAAAAGGAGGGAGGAAAGAAGAAAGTCAAATATAAGTTGGGTCATATTAATACTGGTACACTGAGCAAGAGTCTTCTCATTTCATTATCTGTGATAGTAATAAACTCCTGGGCTCAATTCCTGATTATGTGACCAATAATGGATAGAATATAGACAGTTCCAGTAATGGAAAATAAGGAAATAAGAGCCAGCTTTAACTTTTTGACCCCTTCAAAAATTTGCAATCACTAAGCTATGAAGGCATCCTAATTGACTGTTTCTTGTGGACATTAAAAATGTCAGGACAATTTAGCCTTTAGAGAATAACATAGAATGTTTTAGCACATCTCTGCATTGGTAACTTTAATAAACTGCAATAGCTGTGGGTGCTGAACTTCATACAAATTAAAGGTCTTCAATTTGGAGCATATTTATCTTTTGCTAGCTTAATTGTGAGTTTAATTTTGTTTTTACCATATTATGGGACCTATACAAAAACCAACCTGCTTGTTTAATTAAACAAATAAATATTGTTATAAATGGAATGCT
The DNA here is from genome assembly GCA_033318265.1 of Phyllotis vaccarum. NCBI lineage: Eukaryota > Metazoa > Chordata > Mammalia > Rodentia > Cricetidae > Phyllotis > Phyllotis vaccarum. Next base: position 61,689,191 of record JARWLC010000002.1, read on the forward strand.
TGAAATTTTAATTTGTTATCTGAATGTTTTATAAGGCACCCAAGCAAGTGAGGCAGTCCACTGTCCAGAGCAATTTTTTTTTTTTACTTTAACTTGGTTCTTCCACTTTATAAACCAAATTGTAGTCAAATCCCTCAAAATCCTTAATATGTTTTTAGGTACTTACCTAGTGTCTCCATAGATGCTTTTACATGATGTAAGACAGACACTCTAGATTGACAAAGTGGTGTGCCTGGAATAAGCTCTCTAAGTACATAGTCTATAAGTAAACAATCAGCCTGGGACCTCAGTGCTCTTAATTTTCATTATTACCCCTCAAGTCATTACTCTCATTTCTATCTTCATTTACATTTTTTCCTGACTTTGGATAATTCTATTAATTATTTCATAGTTGTATAAAAGCAGTAATCATGCTTTATTTCATGAAATTAAGAACATATAGTAGTGGGTAGATCACTACATTTTTATATAAAATTTGTGCTTAATGGACTTCCTACCCTTCCCCCACCATTACCAGCTGCTCCTGTGGCCCTGATTCACCACCACCAATAGCCTTTCTTCTGCATTTATGGCACATGCCTATTACTTTCTTTTCCCTTCTCCATAAAATCCCTGCTCTGTTCACTGTTAAGTTTCCTAGTGAAATGACCTATACTTACAAATATACAAGTAAATGTGTTTATCTTTGTGAGACTATGTTATTTCATTTAACATAATTATTTCTATTTCTACCATTGTTTCTGCATATGTCATTTTTCTCTATGGCTTAACAAAAGTCCATGTGTACATTTTTTCACCTATTCATCTATGGATGGATATCTAAAATTTCCATTTTCTAACTATTGTGTATAGTGTAGCACTGAACACAGGTGTACAAGTATCTCTGTAATAGAACTTAGCATGTTTAGGCACATACTATAAAGTGGTATAGTTGGGTCATATGGCAGTTTTGGTACAAATTTTTGCCATAGTGACTTACATAATAACCACATGAGTTTATATTGCTACCAGCAATATAAAGATTCATCTTTTAATACTCCTTTTTCATCATTTATTGTCATTTTTATCTTAAAGAGAGCCATTCTGACTGGAGTGAGGTGAAATATACATGCACTTTTAATTTTTACTTTCCTGATGATTAAATAGTTTTGGAGATTGTAGGAGATTATGTTGTTCCATTGTAAATAATTCTCCCACCCACTGGTTTAATAAGAAGCACTGATTGGCCAAAGGCAGGCAGGAAGTGTGGGCGGGGCTACCAGACTAAGAAAACTCTGGGAACAGGAAGAACAGAGCAGAATGCCAGAGAGAAGCTGGAAGAAGCAGAGGACAACTATGCTGCTCTAAGAAAGGTACCCAGCCAAAGGCTGAACAAGATAAGGGTAGAGAGTTAGCAAGTTATATGCCTAGGCCTTAGGTCGATCAGCCTAAAACTACTGAAAGCATCTGTGTGTCTCTGTGGGACTGTGGGACTGTGGTTCTGTGGGTCCTAAACCTTGAGGTTAGGCCAGAAAGTCCAGGCCAGAAACCTCCTACTACAAATGGCAGCCCAACGTGGGGCATATACATGATATATACCTACATAAAGTCATAGAAAGCTTAAAAACGGTCTAGAGTCCAAAGCAGCTTCTGAGTTATGTCTCTCACATGAGCCATGGTACAGAGATGCCCTGATGAGGTATGTGGACTTGGGCTACAATGGCGGACTTTTGGAGTGAAGCTTAAGGTGTAAAATGGCTTGTTTCTGAAGTCTCATAGGAGCCTAGATGTAAGCAAAATATTGTAAATGATGTATTTAAGGTTTCTGTTCATAAGGACAAAAGGGAACAAAATCAAAGATGGTTTCTTCGTGTCAATGTTTTCTTGGATTAGCTCTGTTTTCTGGAGGCAAGTAGAGGCTTGGCTTTTTGAAGAGAAGCTTCCTGATTCAGCCTGAAAGGCAAAATACTTCAGAGTCTTTGAAAGAGGCCCTGCTGCCTAATACTTAAATGGAGTTAATGAGCAGCAGATGACAAAGATTTACTTGGTAATTATATGGACCCTAAAATTCCCCAGAAAACCTGGGCTAAAAGGATAAATAATATGAAATTAGATTAGGAGCTGGGTGGAGCCATCCATTCATCCTACCAACCTTGAATCCTGGCAGATTAAAGGTGTGTTCAGAAACAGAAAAAAATAGAAGAATTTGGGTGGAGTCAATCACCCTAGCCATGCAAGAGTGTGGTCAGAGACAGAAAAAAATTAAGAAATAAATATACAGTAAAGACAGTTTTTTTTTTAAAGTTTAAGTGGTTTATAGTGTGTTGAAAATATATATAAATATGCTTAGAGAAAGAAAAGAAAAGGTAGAGAAAGCCTTTAAAAAAAGAAATAGAATAAAATAAATAAATAAAAAAAAAATAAGCCACGTAAAGATGGAAAATACAAAGAGTGTCTGGATACTGTATATTATTGTCTTATCTTTAAGCTTCTTGACTGAAAATGACTTAGTAAAAGCTGCTAAAAGACAGTTGATTATAAATGCTGCTGGATTAATTCAACCTGTATATCTTGTAAATGAGTTGACTTTAAAACTGAAATCCAAAGATATGCTACTTTGGAGAAGAGGTTTTCTTTTTATTTTCACAGAAAATGAGAGGCTGTGGATTTATTCCTAGATAAAGAACATAAAGTTTGATAGAGGAAGACCCTCTGAAAGATCTCCAATGGAAATGGATGAACAAGATGATTCAGCATTTCAGAGCACCTCTGTTGAAGTTTCGAGAGCTCTCTATCCAGAACAATTTCAAGGAGACTGGCTGTGATGACTCAGCCTTACAGATTACTCCCCTAAAGACTTGTGCATAATCCTACATTTTTCTTTGGATTCCTATGGGATTTCTAACACCTCTATTCAGCAGAAAGTAGCCTAGAGAATGATGCCCACATTCCCACAAAATGGATTATGGATGTTTGTGTTTATTTACAGTGTTGTTTATAAGTTGTTATAGATAAGAGGGAAATAGAATATTAGATTTGGAGTTCTATTTGTTTTAAAAAGAGAAAAGGGGATATGTGGGAGATTATGTTGTTCCATTGTAAATAATTCTCCCACCCACTGGTTTAATAAAAAGTGCTGATTGGCCAAAGGCAGGCAGGAAGTGTGGGCGGGGTTACCAGACTAAGAAAACTCTGGGAACAGGAAGAACAGAGCAGAATGCCAGAGAGAAGCTGGAAGAAGCACAGGACAACTATGCTGTTCTAAGAAAAGGTACCCAGCCACAAAGCTGAACAAGATAAGAGACATGGTTAGTTTAAGGGTAGAGAGTTAGCAAGTTACATGCCTGGGCCTTAGGTCGATCAGCCTAAAACTATTGAAAGCATCTGTGTGTCTCTGTGGGACTGCGGGACTGCAGGACTGTGGGACTGTGGGTCTGTGGGTCCTAAACCTTGAGGTTAGGCCAGAAAGTCCAGGCCAGAAACCTTCTACTACAGGAAATTTTTAAAAATACTTATTAATAATTTGAATTTCATTTTATCTTATCCAAAAGGCCAAGAAGCGATTGTACGTCTTCTTTTGAAAACTACCTATCCAGTTTATTAACACTTTGTTGGCTAGAAAATGTTTTATTTTTGGATTGAAATTTTGCATTTATTTATATATTATAAATACTAACCCTGTCCGATGTGCAGCTGTCAAAATTATTCTGTTGGTTACCTCTTCATTCTGGTGATTGGTTCTTTTGAAATTCAGAAGCTTTTTTATTCCATGCAATTCCATTTGTCAATTATAATGGTTATTTCTTGGGCTATTAGAGTCCACAAAATGTTCTTGCTTATGCCTGTATTTCAAAGTGTTTTTTCCAGCAAGTTCAGAGTATCAGGTGTTATTCTGGGGTCTTTGATCGATTTTGAGTAGATTTTTGTAAAGGGTGAGAGACATAGATATATTTTCATTCTCTTAAAGGTTAATATTCTCTTTTCCTAGCATCATTTGTTGAAAAGACTATTTTTCTAATTTATGTTTTTGATAAGGATTAGGTGGCTTTGGCTATATGGGATATTTCCTGAGTCTTTTAGTTTATCCATTGTTCTGTATGTGTGTTTTTAAACCAGGAAGCACCATGCTATTTTGTCACTGTGACTTTGAATCATATTTTGAAGTCAGGAATTATGACATCCACAGTAGTGTTCTTTCTACTTCAGAAATGTTTTAATTTGGGGCTGTTTTCTTTTGTTGTGAACTTTGGTTTTTTTGTCTAGCTCTAGGAAATATACCATTAGTATTTTTAGAAGGACTGCATTGCTTTCAATGATACAGCCTTTTACACAATATCAGCTTATCAATCCATGAGCACAGAGAGTAGTTCCTTATTGTAGTATTTTCTTCAGTTTTTTTCTCTCTCCTCTCTCTCTAATGAACATCTAAGTTTATTCCATTTCCCAGACAATGAAATAGTTTAGCCAGCAGCTTTTTAAACATTTAAATTGTAACTGACGTCACTGTAGCATTTGTTATGATCAAGTTGCTCGACAGTTACCTTGACTCAGACATTAGCTACATATGGACATAAAAAACACCATTGTAGAGATAGCGAATGCATTAAAATTTCAGTTAACAGTTGAGATTTTTCTTTAAAAGTAGCTATAGTATACCAATAATTAAATTTTTGATGATTGTAGTGTGTTTTGTTCAGCTTCTTTCTTTACTGTTGTCCTTTTCATTGTAAAAGTTATAAACATCCACAAATAAGTTGTTCCTAGGCTTTCTAAAAGAACTGAAAGTGAGACATTTTCTGATCTTGTTCTCACTTCAATATTGTTCTATGGAGAAGTTCCTATCTTTCATATGTTGGTTTTGGATCTTGGTGTTCATTGAAACAATTTATCTTGTGGAATCTCTAGGACTCTTAGCTCTAAGAGTATGTCATCCGCACATAGGAACAGTTCGCTTCTTTCCTTTCCTATTTGGAACTCTATTATCTCTTTCACTTGTCTCACTGTTATGGCTAAGATTTCATTTACTATATTTAATAGAAGTGGAGATAAAGGCAACATCATCGTTGTAGTAGTGAGGTTTTTTGGCCTTGGGCGGCCAGTGGTCTAGACTCATAGACTTGTAGTCTTAGACCTTTTTGCTGACTGTAGTTGATTAGACTTTTAGAAATGATTTAGACATTTATATTAATTTTATGTTGTCTGGTTTATGGCTTAGGCATTTTGTTAGTTTGGTTTTTTATTTTAATTTAATTTATTTTTATTAATTTATTTGCAACATGGCTTGTGGTTTATTTGTGTGTGTGTGTGTGTGTGTGTGTGTGTGTGTGTGTGTGTTTTAGGGCGGCTGACTCAGCCTAGTGGTTAAGATTCTGTGCTCTCACCATTGTGGCCGGGTGTTTGATTCCTGGTCATAAAACCAAAAAAAAAAAAAAAAAAACCCAGAGAGAGAGAGAGAGAGAGAGAGAGAGAGAGAGAGAGAGAGAGAGAGAGAGAGAGAGAGAGAGACGAGACCCCAAGGTCCCAACAGTCCCTTATGAATGGGGTTGGCCACTCCCCCTTCAGGAGCCCGGGACCCTGACGCCTGAATCCCACCACACATCGTAGTCTACATTTTAGGAGATGCTCTCAGTGTTTCTCAGATTAATATAATTTTTGTGGCTAGTGAGTGTCCCCAGTGCATAAGGGTCCTTGTCACTAACCTGACAACCAGAGTTCAATCTGCAGAACTAACAAGATAGAGAGAAGCAACTACTTCAAGTTGACCTCTAAGTTCTACAAGCATGCATCCACCCATGCATGGGCATGCACACACACTCGCACAGGCACACACACACAAACACAAACAAACACAGTAAGTAAAAAAAAAAATCCTATCTATTAATATTAGCCATTGGTTTGCCACGTATAACTTTCATTATATTGAGATGTTCTCACTGTTCATAGTTTCTTTGGGCTTTATCACAAAGAGCTATTGAACTTTGTCAAATGTTTTTTCAGTGTTCACTAAGGAAATCTCATGATTTATATTCTTCAGCTTATTTTACTCTCTATCATATGTGTGGATTTTTGTATATTGAACCAATCTTGTGATGAAGCCACCTTGACAGTACTATATAACCTTCTTAATGTACTCCTGAATTTGGCTTGCAGTATTTTGTTAAAAATTAGCCTCTATATTGATAAAGAAAATAGGTCTACTGGATTTGGCGAAGGAACTTGATAGTATTCTTTTCTTTTTTATTTTATAAAATAGTTTGAAAGTAGCATGGTGTTAGATTCACTCAAAGTCTGGTAGAATGAAGCATATGAAGCACTAACCTAAACAATTCTAGGACTTTCCTTGCAGGTAGACTTGATTAACGCTTCAAACTCTTTTCATTTCATATGTCCACTTAAGTTGTTTTATACTTTCTTGGCTTAATTTTGATACGTCATAAATACTTATAAACTTATTCATTTCTTTTAGATTTTCCCAAATTTTTGCAATATAAATTTTCAAACATTACCTAATAGTATCTAGATTTCATCTGAGTCTATTTTTAAACATCAAACTTTCAGATATAATTTTATAAATTTTAATGTTCTCTTTCTTTTGCTAAGTTTGTCTAGGTGCTTGACATTCTTATTTATATTTTCAAAGAACCAAGTCTTTAGTAAATACTGTATCATTCTTTTAATCTCCTTTTCATTATGTTCATCTGTAATCTTAGTTTTGTTTTGATATGGTTGTTTATAGCATTCTGAGTTTTTACAGAAGCACACAGAGCTGTATACTTTCCTCTGAGACCCTGTTTGGTCTTTACCAGACAATCTGCTAAATTGTACTGTGGTTTTCATTTGCTTCTAGGAATTTTTCAATTGCTTTCCTGATTCTGTAAATGAAAATTTCTCATTTTAAAGTGTTCTCCCCAGTCTCCAAGTATTTGTGATGTTTCTGTTAAATACACATATATCATAATACTATATGTACATATATGTGTATGCATTTATAAATAAATTTATACATACAATGTTTTATTTTAAAATTATCTTTAAGAAGTAACAGGTTTCCATATAGGATTTCCATGAACATTTCATTTTAGTTGCTTCTCCTTCTCACATTTCCCACTCATCTTTCCGTTCTTCCCTTTCCCTGCTAAATACTTTTGCCTCCAGTAGCCCAATTTCCATTTTATCTTTATGATTTATCTTGATGTATATCCCTTATATTGTTAAAATATCATCTGATAAAGTACAAGACATTATTTTTGCACTTTTAAAGCTTGTTTGGGGACCTTAAAATGATATGTTTTATAGATGATTTTTTGAGCCTCTCATTTACTTTCTAATTTTATATTATCAGATATGAGGATTACTATATAAATTTACTTCCCACTTCCACTTGTTCAATCAATTCATTACCCATTGACTCTCAGTGTGCATCTTTGAAGATGTGAGATGTACCTCTTGAAGATAGTATTTGGGATTCAAAGCATAAGCTGTAAGCCTTTATTGCATAATAATTTTAGTCATCCCTTCTCATGCTAACTTGGCTATTATTCTACATTCTGAATCCAAATACTATAATAGATTTTTCTTTCATCATACATCCTCATTTTATCTTTTAGAAACACAATAATAAGCTTTATAGTAGAGTTTAACATTCAAAATATTATATTAAGACATACTGCATTTATATTCTGTCTTTGTACGTATGCTCTGAATGTCTCTTGTCCTACCATTTCTATATAATAGCATCTAGTATTTTTCTAAAAGCACTTTCCTAGAAATTAAATTTTATTAATGTGTAGTAATTGTACATCTTAATGTATAATTATAATTTATTATAATATGTCAATACATACACATATAGCATGTACTGGTAAAATTTATCTTCCTTCATCCATTCTCCCATCTAAATATTTCCAAAACTCTAATAATCACTCTGGCCATTTCTATACTGCCTAAAAACATGTCATAAGTATAAAATATAGTTCAGTAATGCTATGTTGAGTTTTACATGTTACCCCTAGGCCAATATGTTATTAGACTATCAGGCTCTCACCTCCCACTAATATTATACATTGAGAGAAGTAGAACTACTAAGTATTATGCAAATGTTCAGTTTACAAGATAATCCCAAGACACTGTTATCTAAAAAACAGCAGTTTTCCAATTACATGGTGCTTATAATATGATTGCATACCTAGATTTTATATTGTAGGCATGACCCACCACTCAAGAACTATAACAATACTTATAATGGCTCACCTCCTAAACAAATGAAATACCAGGCTATAGACTGGGACACTATGGAGTATTGCATACCACCTACTTCATTGATAATTCATTCTGTACCCTGTGATTCACTTTTTGATGCCTGTGTTGATGATGTAGTTGAATTTCTTCAGCAAACACTGGGGACTATGTGGCATAATACAAAATGTGAAAGAAATGTCTGCCTTACAGTCTAAGCTCTCCCTAGTAAAAAATGTGAAGAACTGAGAGAAGATATGGAATAGCTACAAAGACATAGACTGGTAACATGTTTTTATATAATTAATCTAAATTCATATTCTATATTAATTCCTACTTTCTTTCTGGGATTATCTCATGTTAAAATTTAAAATTCTGGAACAGCAATATAGTATTTGCTTCAGGGAAACAGGCAGCTTTCCAGGGCAACCAATCGTACAACAAACAACTACAGCAGTGGTCAGCATTTGTGGGAAAAGCTCATATAAGTCATAGTAGAGTACATGGCCTTCGCTCTAGCTCACAGATTTTTCTGGTCAAATAGCTGATGTTAGCCTTCCCCCAGGCTTTCTTCATTCATACAACACTTAAACATTCCTTATTGAATTGACTGCATCAAATCCTTTCTGTTTCCTGTTGGACATCTTTTTCTATTTTGTTTCACTTCAAAGTTCATCATTTACAAACTAGATCATAATTATCACAATTCTTTCACGTGTTAATTCCTTCTATAAATATTCTCATGAACATATACATATATACTTTACATATTCCCTATGTATATGCCAATATAATCATGTTGATGTTCAAGATTAACTACCACATCCTGATTCTTTAATGACTTATTGATAATTCAAAAGTATAATATTAAGGATACATGAAAAAGTTACAAAGAATCATTTTTTAATAAACATAAGCCTACCTACATACATATACATGCATAATTTAAATGAAGTTACACCCACCGAAGTTGACCATACTTCTCCCAAGTGCTGTAGACTATCTAGCAAGCCCCAGTACCTAGACATAAGAAACTCCCTTGTGAATTGTTGATTAGAAGAGTCCAAGAGGCTCCATAAACAATATATGCTATTAGGGTTGTCCTTTTCTACCTCCTAGAAATTGAAGGTAACTCCCTATTGGTGAAGACACCATACATATTGGACATAGGACTCAAAAGATTCAAGCTGAATCTACCTCAAGTCTCCTTCCTGATTACTAGTTTCATAGTAAAGGTAGGTGCTATGCAAGCTTCCAATAGAGGGAAGAAACCAATATCCCTACTATGTTGCAATGCATATGAGCAACAATAGCAAACAGCATGGAAAGATGTCCATGGGGAGCAATTGTGACACTCATATCTTGGTGGTAATCAATAGCAGTCTAATTGGACTTAAGGCCCACTCAATAGGAGGGAAATCATGCCTGGCACTGGAAACCTAGCCAACTATTCCCAGTTAGTGAGGTCATGTTTCTTAGAGGAGAACCTACTACTGCCACTTTTATAAACCAGCATAGTCTCTAACTGCATTCTAAAATATTTATCCCTATTCCTACAGACAAGGGTAGGTCTCAACCTTTATCAAAGAAACTTCTTTTTGTAATAGAGAGAGACTATTACAGAAAGTCATAACCACTCAAAATGCAGAGAGATCATGGGGTACCCATCCCCAACTGATATATGATAACATAAGTCCTACACCGAGAGCTCAGGGATTATCACAAAAGTAAAGCCAGAAAAATTGTAAAAACCAGAGGATCAGGAAATCTGCAGGGAGACTGTGTCTCCTAAAATGACAGGGAAGCTTCATCTATGATATGTTAACAAGACCACAGAAGAACACCCACAGGCATGAAAAGATGAAAAGGGGTAATCTTATAAGACTCCACTCCTTGACGTGGAGTCACCTAAAAATGTCCAAATGAGAAACAGTCTTCCCTAGGGATAAGCCCCACAGTTGATTACCCAATACCAAGACATTAGGCCTGAAATTATATACATAAAATAATAGTGCAGGATGGTAGATGTGCATGCCTTTAATCTCAACAAAGGCAAGCAGATGTCTGAGATAGAAGCCAGCCTGGTGTACATAATGAGTTTCAGGATAGCCAAGACTACACACTCTGTCTCAAATAAATAAATAAATAAATAAATAAATAAATAAATAAATAAATAAATAAATAAATAAATAAATAAATAAAGATAAACAAGCTGAGGAATTATAAATATAGATGTACTAGTTAAAAAAAAAAAAGAAGAAGCCATTAATTTGAGAGGGAGCAAAATGGGGAGTGGGAGCAGCCACAAGGAAAAGAGAAAGGTGGGAAATAATGTTATATTTTTATTAAAAAATAAAAAATAGTAAAAAATAGAAGTTACCCATGTGTATACATACATACTGTGGTTTCTCTTGCTATTGATATCTACTTTTAGTGTATTATGATCTAATAGTGTATAGGAAATTATTTCATCTAAAATATTTTTTTGTGATTTACTTTATATTTTAAAATATAGTCTATTTTGGAAAACGCCCCATGGCTTGCATAAAATAATCTATATTTTGCAGTCAGTGGGTGAACTATTTTGTAGCTGCCTTTAAGTTTTGTTGATGTATAGTGTAGATTGCATCTGGTGGTTTGTCATTACACTTGGGCTTTAAAGATGCATTGGTGAGAGAGGAGTTTTGCAGTCACCATTGGCGCTGTATTGGCCTCCAGTAACTGGATATGCTGCAATTGGAGTAGTCTTCCATCAGTTCTTCAGTTTACCACGGGGAGTTTGATGGCAGTTCTATATCAAATTGACACCTTATACTCATTTGAGAAGAAGGAACCTCCACTGAGAAAATGCTCCCATTAGATGGATCTGTGGAAACCTATGGAGTATGTTCCTGATTGACAACTGATGTGGAAAGGCCTGGGTCTCTATTGATGGTGTCATTCCTGGTCCTAAATGTTATTAAAAAGAAAGGCGAAACAAGCCATGTGAGCTATGTTCACTAATTGGCTTATATGTTCTTTTGTTACTTAATTTACTGAGTTCTTTATATGTTTTGGAGTTTGACTTCCTGTCAGATATATAGTTGAAAAATATTCTTTCCTATTCTGTGGGCTGTTTCTTTGCTGTGTTGTTTCCTGTGCCGGGCAGATGCTTTTAAAATTTTATATTATCACGTTTGTCAATTATGATTATATTTTTGATATATTGGAATCCCATTTGGGATTTGCGTATGCCTATATCTTGAATCTATAAATGCAAGTACTATAATAAGAAAGACCGAGGAATTTTGAATTTTTAAAGGCCTTTATCTTTGCAAAAATTGTAAGTGATGTAAGTGGGAAAGTTTTAATTCAAATTTTAGTAATTTAGTTTTGCATATTCCATATCATATTGTAATATATTGTTACCTTAAGTGTCCTCTTCATTGTGAGCTTCTCAGACTCATCATATATGGCCATGAATCTTATTCATTTTTATGTCTCTAGAACTTAGTATTGACAAATAATGTGACTGTCTATATGTCACAAATATTTTAGATTTTTATCTATACATAATATGATATTAGGACATATAATATAAGATTATGAAATTTATTCCTTGTGATCAATGAGGAATAATAATATATTATATCGAAGCATTTTTGTGAGGATATAAGACAGTAATATACACAATCTTATCTAGTATAGAACCTGAGAAAAATGTAAATTCCCAAACATGATGTTAGTTTCCTACTTAATATTTGATTAAGAGTGGTCCTGATTTTTTATATTTGGACTTTTGAATCAAATAACTACCAGTTGAACAGTGAGTACATTAGTGAGAATAGGAAATGGCTCAGGGAAGGCAGGGAGAAAGAGCAATAATGGCCACAAGAAGGCAAGTCAGTGCACTTTTCTAGTGAAGCAACAGATGATATCACGAGGGTAAGGACAGCTGTGGTGAAAATAGGGAAGAAATAGAGAAAGTAAATGTGGAGTAGGGGAGATTATTTCTGAGAACCATGCTGAAAGCCATGGGGAATCTTTCTCTTGACTTCACAGAAATATAAACTGGATCTGGATCTGGGAAGAGAGATGTGTCACCCAGGATCTGTAGTGATGAGGATTAGTCATGGGCAAAGCAGCTGAAGAAGAGTGTAGAGACTTCCCAGTAGGCAGAGGGAGAAGCATCATAAGCTCCTGGGAACAAAGAGACAAGTCCTAGGAATGTAGAGCCCTTAACAGTTCACATGCCATGCAGTGTTTATACACAGGAGTTAATAGTTTACATGCCATGCAGTGTTTATACACAGGAGTTAACAGTTCACATGCCATGCAGTGTTTATACACAGGAGTTAATAGTTTACATGCCATGCAGTGTTTATGCACAGGAGTTAATAGTTCACATGGAATGAAATGTGTTTATACACAGAACTTCCATTCAGTAAGAAAATAATGCTCTACTTTGCAATAGTGATCACAAGGTCCCCAAGAATTCTGTCACCCAGTTCTTTTCTGAAAGTTTCCCTTAGGCTGGTCTCATGCTGCTGAGACTGGCCATGTACCATCACAAGAGCACCGTGAACTATTAAAGAGCTCTCTCGGAATTCACTGCCTTTCCATGACGCCCAGCACCACATACTCTTCCTCTTATGTCACAGTTTTCTACTCTAATATTAAAAACTGAGTGTTAATATTAGTATGTGAACTGATCAATCAGGGAGATAAGTCAGTTTCCATGGAGTGTACGAAAAATGAAGCAAAATTGGTTTTGTCTGTCTAGTTAGGATTTGTATATGCTTGAATACTTTTAGAGATGCCTTGTGGCTCTCCTGAGATGAAAGGCTACCAAGGATCTACATTTAAGTAGATGTGAGAAGTTTAGTATAGAACAATGAAGTCCTTTATTATTTTCAGGTTTCTATGACAATGGATATACATGCTAATATAATAGCTATACATGCTAATGATACATCAAATGACAGTGAATAGTTGTATTTTTTTCTGATAATTTCAGACGCATGAGAACAAATAATTTCCTTTCTTCCCGAGTGTAAAGAGGCTTAAAATTGCTTTAGAGAACTTTTGAAAACATTTCAAGAATCAATATGTGATACCGTCTTTATCTCTTACTCCTCACTCACCAGGCTTTTAGGTAAAGATTTCATTTTAAACTTTGTATGAATAGGATGCTTATTTCTAGCCACGGAACACCATCAGATGATGTTTAAAATTAGTCTTCTGCTATATGCACATCGCCTAATGTGTCTGAGTGTGAGAATAGGTGTGGGATTGAACAATTTTCCTTTCTGCACCACAGGCCACTGTATTTCCTCTTATTTTTATTCTCACACTCTAATTTGCTACTAGGACTAGGTAAGACGGAAGCTCACGTCTGAATCTCTGTTCGCTGTGATATAGTTATAACACCTACTGATATAGTTCAGAGAGGCAAAAATTCTTTCTATGGACTGCTTTAGAGAGCTGATATCCCAGAATCTATTTCAGTTTTTCATATGCTTAATTTTATGCTCACCTGCTTTTTTTTGCTATTTTCATAATAACTGCTTACTGTATTGAATACTTGTGACAAAATTTTATCCCAGTTACCCTGTTACCTTTAAGAATTGTTCACTCAGTGGTAAATAGGTAATTGGGTTAGTCCTTAATGTTTTTATCCTGGACCTGACATATAGCCATCTTCACTGGCCAATACAACTAAAGAGCTTCCCCAAATACTTACAGAAATTATTACATTTTATTTATTATTTATTTGCTTATTTATATTTTGTGTTCATGTATGTATGTTTGTCAGAGACTATGCATGCCACTGTGTACGTGTGGATGTCAGAGGACAATGTATGTACATAGATTCTCTCTTTCTGTAGTATGAGTCCCAGGAATCAAATTCAAGTAGTCATCCATGGCAGAAGGCACCTTTACCAATTGAGCTATTTGGCTGACCCTTTCCCACGTAAATGGTCACACATCTTGGACAACCCCATTCACTGGAAATGCATACACTGTGTTAAATCTGTCTGCATGTCTGTATCTTCTTCCTATGACCACAGGAGAAAATACAATTTACTTAGTAATTGTTGAGATAAATGTAAATTTATAGGTTTGATGGAAGTTTCTTGGCATACACAGTGAATGCAACTCAAGCTGTTGGTTCTCAAGCTGTTGGTTCTCAAGCTGTTGGTTCCTTGTACCCAGATTGGGCGAGCACAGGCCTGCCACAGTTTGCTGCAACAGATGACCAGAGATTTCTGTGTCTTGTCTGGAGGGATAATTCAGGAAGTGGAGCCAGGGGATCCCTGAGAATTACAGATCTGTCCAGACCTAGTACCTCATAGTTTACTCAAAGTGCCAATGTACTTGATTTTTGGTGAAATGTGTCAGAAGACTCCATTAAGTACCATGTCAGCATCTTTCTGCCCATCAAGAAAATAAGCTTAAAGTAAATGTGGGTATAAAGCGATCTATTTCATATCCATCCAGTATAGCTTTCTAATAATTGAAGTAATCACTACAGCATACTTAAGAGTAGAATCACTACATTTTATATTTTATAGTCTTTTACTCCTAGAAGTTAGGAACAATTTTCAACAAGATGAAACATAGTACATGAGTTTATAGTAAATTTTACTTAAAATAATGATTTTTATACACTAATAATAAAGTTTCTGTTTGGATAAAAGAGATGATATCTTTGAATCTATGTAATAATAGAAGAAAATTAAAAATAAGATACTTATCCTTTACTTTAAAAGAAATGAACCTTAGGGCTAGAACATTTTCCAGGCCTGAACAGCAGAGGACACAGAAGGCTCCCTGCCATACTTCCTGGTCTCAGGGGGTGTTAACTATCCAGACAAAGCTGGATAACTATCCATAATATGGGATTAACTATCCAGGGCCTGCTAGGCACCAAAACTACCAGGTGGTCATTCACCATCATACCAAGCCAGTTGTTTCTAAGTCTAGGCACACAAGAAATGAAAAGCAACCTCTCTGAGCCATCTCTTGCAGCTGGGGTAGTCAGGACTCAACCAAGTGCCACTTGTCACTCAATCAGTAGCCAGCCAGGTGTCAGGGATAATTATAGTGAACAGGGTGGGGAAAAGAGGCAGGGATTTTTCATGGGCTGGGGAGAGAGGCATATCTGAAAAGGTGAGTGGTGAGGAATAGGCTAATGATTGGTCTGCTTGCCACCCAAATCCAGGGTTATGCCTGGACCTGGGCTATTGTCAAGGGCCAATGTGGGAGATTGTGTTGTTTCATGTAAATAATTATCCCACCCACTGGTTTAATAAAAAGTGCTGATTGGCCAAAGGCAGGCAGGAAGTGTGGGTGGGGCTACCAGACTAAGAAAAACTCTGAGAACAGGAAGCACAGAGCACAATGCTGGAGAGAAGCCGGAAGAAGCAGAGGACAACTATGCTGCTCTAAGAAAAGGTACCAAGTCCCATGGCTGAACAGGATAACAGTCATGGGTTAGATGAAGGGGAGAGAGCTAGCAAGTGATATGCCTGGGCCTGAGGCCGATCAGCCTAAAACTATCGTATGCATCTGTGTGTCTCTGCCTCTGTGAGTCTGCGGGTCTGTGGGTCTTTGGGCCTTAACCTTGAGGCTAGGCCCGAAAGTCCAGGCCAGAAACCTCTTACTACAGGTCAAGTCTTTATTTGAATGTCTGACATAGTGCAAGGCCCTGTGTTGATTGATTTCTATAGCTCCTGTTGCCACTGACCATCATGCAGAGGTCAGGAGTCTGGGCTGCCACCTAGAGCTACAATGGTGTCTGAGGACCATGCAACCGAAGGGTCTATGCCAATCTGGATGGCCTACACTGTCACCTGGGACCAGGGTGACATCTGGGCCCCAGCTA
This sequence comes from Phyllotis vaccarum, assembly GCA_033318265.1. Lineage (NCBI taxonomy): Eukaryota > Metazoa > Chordata > Mammalia > Rodentia > Cricetidae > Phyllotis > Phyllotis vaccarum. The sequence continues at coordinate 61,705,272 of JARWLC010000002.1, forward strand.
CTGCTGAGAATCATGTCTGGGTCCATGGTCCTGCCACAACCAGGCCAATGGACCATGTTTCTACCAAGGCCACACAATACCTGTGGTCTAAGCCACACACCAGAGGTTTACTGATCTGGGTGGCTATGCTGCCACTAAAACTATAGTGACTTTCAGGCCCAAGCTGTCGCCAAGGGCCATATCTGGTTCCATGGTCCTACAGCATCTGGGGTTTGTGATAATGTCCATGGCCAGGATTAGCATAGCCCCACCTTTCACTGGCCCTGAGAAGGATGACTCTGATCCTTACTGAATACTTGAGACAGGAGGTCAGGCCACACTTCTCAGGGAGCACTCTCACACCCCACTTGGAGAAATGACCCCACCCCTCTCTATGGGCATACAATTTACCAGAGCAGCACACTAGAACTGAACCTATTGTCAGGACACAAGTAAGAGGGACTCTGAGAGCACCAGGGCAAAAGAGCTGACTCTGCACCCCACATCTGCCATGTGGTAACATGAGTGAGAGACAGATGCCCTCTCACCTTCCCCCTCGCTACCTGTGAGAGGTGAGAGCTGGCCCTGGAATCAAGAGAGTGAGAGAACTAACTCTGCCCCTCACCAGCTGCAGCACACAGGAGAACTGGCCCTCTCCCCCTAGTCTGTGTACCTCCTGCAAGGGAATGAAGGCCTTGCACCTTACCTGTGCAAAACAGTAGAACTGGCCCTGGGGGTGTGTGAGTAGGCTGGATATGGGGACCTGAAAACTGGAGACCTGGTCCCACTGCCTTGCTGTAGGCTGCACTGGGTGAGCTAGATAAAGCAGTACTAAAGGTTGTCAGGGTAGTGATGATGAGGGAAAGCTGCTGGGTTGACCAAACCTGCTACTTACCATACAGGCCCAGAGCCATAGCTAGGAGCTGGCCCACCCCAACACCCACTACATCTATGAACTCCTAGAGCATGTCAATAAGAAGAACTTCCAGACTAAAACTGCAGGATCATTATTAATACAGGACAACAGGCTATCCAAGAGAAGCCACAGAGAGAGCCCATTATTAATAGTGTAGCAGAAGCCAGAAGCCTTGAACCAGACCAAAGACTCACAGCAATGTACACTTACAAGTAACAGTGAATGGACTAAAAAGTAAACCATGTGACCTAACAGGCGGTGGTAAGATTTTTTTCCCCTTACCCACCCCCATTTTTAGGTTTGGTTTTTGTTTTGTTTTAGGGGGAACGTTGCATAGTCGGAGGGTAGAAGTGAGGGGAGAGAAAGATAAGTGAGATCTGGATGTCTGATGTGAATAGCTGAAGCAACAAAGGTTGAGCTAAAAAGGAACCTTAATAGAAAATAAAACAGGACAGCAAAAAGCAAACATGCTCACCTTTTGATAAACCTTGTCGCTGTAAGTTATTAGAAACCTAATTCTCTCCCTCCCTCCCTCCCTCTCTCTCTCTTTCTGAAGAAGAGACTGCATTTAATTTTTCCTTGGGATTTAAGTTATTTTCTATCTATACAGGACATCATAATATTTGTATTGTTACTAAAGGCAAATATGGACTTACATTATAAAAGATACCAGAATTACTAATTATAAAGGTTTCTTTTGGTTTTAAACTTATTTTTATTTATTTAAAAAATAGAAACAATCTCTTCTTTATCCATGTATCCCCCTGCTCCCCCTCCCTATCCCTTCCAGTCAGCATCAAGCCTCCCTCTTCTCCATCCCCCCATCCTCTTCCCCAAAAGGACAAGAAGTCCCAAGGTGGGTCAGCTCAGTGTGGCACATCCATACCAGGGAAGTCTGGTTTCCTCATCCCAAAGTCAAGATTGGGTTTGGTGTTCCTCTGCAGGGAATGGGCTCCAAGGTGTTAGCTTACACACACTAACACAGTCTGATCCCACCCATCAAGGTATGAAAGACAATGTAAATAGACAACAGAAAGAACTGTGAATGGCAATAGCCACATGGCATGGCAACAGATTCACCTCCAAGTCCTGATTAGTTCACTTACTAATTGTATGATTAGGATAAGGCAGCTAAGGTCATTGAATTTCATTTTCATCATCTGTAAAATGGGGAGCAGCTGCTTCACAGGTTTCTTGTGATGACTGGGTGATGTGGCACATGAAACGATCCTAGTCTATGGCCCGTCACAAGGGTCATATAGCAATGGCAGCTGCCAGGCTGGTGATGGTGATGACGTCTAAAACTGGTAGTTCCATGAATTAGAAGCTTTGAAAAACGGTAAATGCCAGTAAGTATATTTAAATGGTTACATCTTTACTTGTAGAGAAATTATTTTATATTTCCATTATAAAATTTGTAGTGAATGGCAATTAGTCATTTAGCACAGGAAAGGAATCTCCTGTGAAAACTCTGTCACACATAATCAGGTAAGTGTTAAATTCTAGATGAAGGTTTACAGTTTGCTGTCATATACAACTGCTAATATCACTACCACTATTCTTCCCTGAGTTCTAGAGCTATAAAAGACTGCATTAGGTTTTATTTACACATATTTCTATAGAAACCTGTAACATTATTATACCCCTTTGTACAGATAAAGAATTGTAAGTGAAGAGTTTCTGGGACCTTTTTGAAACATCAAGCGACTCAATCTCCTTCATATCCCCCAAAAGCTTTTTATCAAAAGTATTTTTTTTACTGTTTTCTTTAAAAGTTATTAAATTGGTAATTCTTTGTGAGCGGATAAATATACTTATGCTGATTCAACTGCATGCTTCTATAACTGAAGTATTTTTGCAACATCCAACTGGAAAGTAAGAGAAACATTTCGAGGAGAGTATGTCCAGCCCATGACAGCAATGAAAAAAAAACCTACTAATAAAGGCACTAGGCATTTTAAAAACAATTACACTGATAGGACGGCATGTTGTTGTTTCTGTTCCTGAGAGACATCTTGCCTGCATGTTAGGAATGCACGTGGGCCACAAGCAGGGCGGCCATTTGGCAGAGTACACTGAAAGGATGGGTGTGGGAAATTCATTTTCTAGAGAGGAACGGGCAACACCTAGAAGGAAAAAAATACTATGTTGCTATTTACAGGGTCCTATTAAAAACAAAAGCCTGTAAGATAACATTTCCAGGGTAGGAAAACAATACACCTTCATATTACTTCAGCAAAAGAAAGCTGGGGCAAAGACGAGGGTAGAATTATAATTATAACCATATAAGATTTGCAGCAGAGACAGATAGAGCTTATTATTTATCTAGAAGATATTCAGGGCACATTGTGCTGTACATTATATACATTGTTCTCAGTATTTATGAAAATTCACCCAAAGATATTTAATAATGGAAGGGGATAACATTTATATCCATTGTAACAGAATCAAAATAGGAACTCTCCACAATTTAGGGGTGACACAAAAATTAAAATAATTATTTTATGTTCAAATAGTCATAAATGCAGCATTCTAAACTGTCCTCATCATACAAAAGCACATTAAGACACAGACTAAATTTTTAGGCAGTTACACAAATGTTTCTGTGTCAGTCACTGTGTGTTGGTACTGTTTGTGAAGGCAGCGAGATAGTAATCTCTTTAAATATGTACGGAAATGAGCTCACAAAAATCCCATTTACTAAGCAAAGTGACATATGCTCCTGTCCTATACTGGAACAATCATGGAGTTTAGAGTCAGTCTTGTGAATCAAATCCCGATGCAACAAAATAGTTTCAAGATACAAAAAGAAAATTTACTGTGTTCACATATAAACTGGGAAAGAACATCAGCTAATTGCTATGTTGATTTTTTTTTATGAGTGTTTAAATGAGATCATGTATGTGTGATTTTTACACAATAAACACAGGCATGATGAATGATTTGTAAAGCAGCTCAGTGTGAGCAGCTAGCCAGCACAGGCTAGTGGTGTAATTGGAAAGGGTTGCTTGGAAGCCTGTAGAGAACCAACACAGATCTGAGCCCTTAACCACTCTCTTTCTCTTATGCTTCTACCCAGGACACAATTGTAACTCATTGCTTGGTTACGAATATTTACTGAGTAATACCATACTTTAGCTCCTGACGATGCACTTGGAAAGTTACAAACTCTTAGGACAGTTTCAGGCTTCTCAAGTATTGTACAGCTTTTGGGTTTCCCTACTTTCAACCTTACCCTTTCAAATGTGTAATTTGCTGCTAGTGTAAGCTAGTGTAGCAAAAGACATTTAAAAATCATGCTGGTCTCTTTTTCACCCTTAGGATTGAATTTCCTATTTGCAGACATAACAGTTGCTCATAAATTGTTCCTAGTCAATCACTTTTGCTTCATCACTATTTTCCTACCTTGTAGCTCTTCCTGGTCTACCTGCCTTTCTCCAATAATGCTTGAAACTATGGGAAGTGATATTTCTTTTAAGTTCTCATCACCAGGCTGAATTATTTATTTCTCTTCCCTTCACATATACTTACACTGTTAAATTCTTCTACTAATACTTCCAGGGTTCAATACCTCTGCATATAGTTTTTGAAAAAACACATCAAAACAAAGGAAGAAGAAGCTTGTACACCCTGTGCCCACTGGACTATGTATCCACCATCATGTGACTGCTACCACAGGCCTGATGTTGATAGAGGTCCAACAGAGAGTGATGACAATGTGGGTATAAATTATTTCCTGTAACAAAAACATAGTCCAAGACGTAAACTGATGTTGGATCGATAGAAAGTTAGCATGTAATCTACAGAGTTCTTTTTTCTTGACTTTAGAAAATAACCTAAATCTTCTTACAAAATTGTTTACGTAAGAACTGAGTTTGAGATAATTCTATTTTGCTTATTTTCCATCAGTTTCATTTTTAAGAAAATTAGCATTATTTTATATATTTAAAGTATATTTCATGATGTTACAGATATATACCAATAGGAAAAAATGTCTCTTAGATTGAGAAAAATAACATTCCCTAACCAGAATAGAAATAATTATTCAAGTTACTAAAAAATATTAAATCAATAAAACTTTCCATATTACTGTAATATGTATACTAGTTATCACTAGGCTGAATGATTTCTAAGGTCAAGGGTAATTAGTTAAGAATCCATAGCCGAAATCACTGTTTTTCCTTTTCATGTTTCCTGACTTTCCTCCTGCAGGAGGTGCATGCTTAGTGTTTCTATCCAGAACTGACTCACTCTTTGGTAATGAAGAAATTCTTCATCTGGATTTCTTGGAAAATAACTTCAGGATTAGTAGGGATATATGAGGGAGGGAGGGAGGGAGGGAGGGAGGGAGGGAGGGAGGGAGGGAGGGAGGGAGGGAGAGAGAGAGAGAGAGAGAGAGAGAGAGAGAGAGAGAGAGAGAGAGAGAGAGAGAGAGAGAGAGAGAGAGAATCATTTGCACATGTTCAACATGTGTGTTGCCTGCAAATGTGGATTCAACAAGAGTTAAGTTCTGACATTTCACGAATAAGAGTTCCACTCCTCACAAGCCAAATTAGGCATGTCCTGGTTCTATGTTTCTTCAGAACAATGATTTGAATTAATTTTGGTTTTATAGTTTAAAATGACTTTCTTTGTTACTAATAAAACTAGCAGCCTGTGGGCCAACTGGGATGAGAAAAATAATCTCTTAGATGATGCCAAATTTTTTCCCTTGCTAGGAAATAATCAAGAATTTATCTTTTGTAGAACATAAACGTGTCCACAACAGAGGTCACTGTGATTAAGCCCCTCACCCTACAAAACTGTCTAAAATTCCTATCATTCTAAGTATTTGTTTTCAAGTATAAAATATGGCCTGCAAAGCAGGAGAAACCAAGCCGGAAGTAGTCAGAAGTGAGAGAGTTTTGCTAGAAAGGAAGGTCATGCTGACTGAAAAGAAACACCCCCTACAAAGAGAATGAGAACCATCTGAATGATTAATTGATAGAAAAAGGCTTTCAAGTCAGAGAAATGATGTTTTTGAAACATGATTTTCAGATTTTTTTTTTTTTTTTGTGGCTATGTATAAAGCAAGGGAAGAGACATGTCTTTGGGATATGTCAAGCCAAGTGTGCTTTAAGTACCCTAAAATATAGACATGGAAAGAATAAACAATTAAGAAAAGCAGGCAATGAAACAAGCAATAAAAAAGATGTAGAGATATAAGAATGTTTTCATTTCCTAGGCTTTTCCCTTTACAGGACTCTCCCAGTGGTCAGTGTGTTTGTTACTTGGTCAGTTGTCGATTCCTGTCTCTGTTTGAGTTTCAAATGTCAGAACTAGTCACTGGAATTCAGTGCATTTATTCTGGTCACCCCACTGGAGGGAGGCATAAGATGAAGTCACAGAAATGCTACTTAGAAATAGGAAATTATTTTCCCTCAAATGTTTGCATGTGTTATTCTTCTTAAGGTTTTGAAGCTTCTCTCTCTCTCTCTCTCTCTCTCTCTCTCTCTCTCTCTCTCTCTCTCTCTCTCTCTCTCTCTCTCTCTCTCTCTCTCTCTCGCCTACTGTCTTTCAATTCAGACGACTATGACACATCTTGTATACTTTTTTTCTAGATATAGACTACTTGCTTTCTGTTTAGACTAATGCCCAGAGTTACATCCTAATTCTCCCTCCCACTCCCTTTATCCAATGCTCACATGATCTCGTTTTCCTACAAATAAACTTGCTTTTTCTAGCAGTTCCAATGCATCTGAGTAAGAGCATGAGAGAAATGATTGGAACATGGGAGTCTTTCCTAGTATGTAATAAAACAAACCCCTAGAGGCCTGTGTAATCCAGGAACGAAGTCATAACCTCATCAGAACAATGATGAAGTTCACTAAGTGCTATATTCATTTATAAAATATTTTCCTACATAAATTGTATAATTATATTAACAATTTTATATTTAAGTAATATTTTGCAGTAGACATGTAAGTAAAATGAACTACAATGTCTGAGAATGGACTAAAAGGGTCTTTAGAGCCATATAAAACAGTACATTTGTTTTGGAGATCAGATGGAACTGAAAGAGACCTAAGAGAACACACTCTCATTGGGGATCATGCTAGAATCCTTTGAGACCTAATCTACTATCTATTTAAATAAGAGCCCAACTCTTTTTTTTTTCCCTCACAAGCCATTCTTCTCATGAGATCAACTGTAAGATAAGGGTAGAATCCAAGGTTTACTGATATGTTATATCTTTCTCTATGCTGTGAATATACTTCATTATTGGTTAATAAAGGAATTATTTTGGCCTATGGCAAGGCATCTTAGAAGCAGGCAGAAAATTTGAGCATAGATAAAGGGGAAGAGGGCATAGTCACACAGAGGCACTGCAAGCTGCTGCCCAAGAAAGCAAGATATAAAGAAACACAGGTAAGCCAAGAGCCACATGGCAAGACATAGTCAAATAGAAATGGGTTGAGAAGCAAGAGCTAGCTGATAATGAGTCTAAGCCATAAACCAAACAGTTTGTAATTAATATAATCCTTTGCATGATTATTGGGAACTGCCATTCAGACTTTGGGCCTGGTCTGGGCCAAAAACTCTTACTATTAATGGTGTCCCTGGGTGGGCACAAATCACCAACCTTTGTTTAACATAAATGTGACTACAAATGGTTAATCCAACTTTGGTCATTTACATTCACATAAAGCCCAGGGAAGCTTAAGAAGTGTTCTATATCACAGGAATGGTGCCCAAAGCAGCTTCTGAGTTGTGGTTTTCAAGTTGGGCCCTTGTATAGACACCTGGGCATGGCATGTGCTACTTGAGCTACAAAATGTTGGGCTTGCAGAGTGCAGCTTAACCTGAGTGATAGGCCAAACAACATGTAGTTAATATAAACCATTGTGTAATTATTTGGGAACAAGCAGGGCTGTGGGCTCTGAACCTCAGTCTAAGCTCGGCTACGGGTAGGGGAGATTAATTTAGACTTCAGGTATAGGCCAGTTGGAAACTTCTTACCAATTTACACCATCCATATTCTAATGTATTTACATGTGAGATCAGAGGCAGGTAAGGGAGAATCAATAGGAACTAAATATAGATGGATGATGGTTGTTAAAGGGATACAAGGTACAAGAAAAAAGGGGAAGAGCCTTATTCACAGCAGAAAAATTACATGCTGCCCTCCTCCATGCCATTGAAAGGTGACAGATGATTAAAGACATATGGGTGGAAAAGAAGAAATGAATGTGAGGGACGTATTCAATCAAAATCTTAGTTTAATGAGGCATTAAGCATTGGAAAGATGTAATTGGACTTAACTATCCTTTATACCCCAATCTCTTGATGTTCAGTGCACAGAAGAATAAATGAAGACAGCACTACAATGCACCTCTCTTCTTTGAACCCATGGATAAGGGAATGGTGATGTAATCCAGGCCAAGAGAGAACGGCTATCCTACTCACCAGCTGCACAACCCTGGGGAATCACAAAATAATTCTGAGTTCATGATACCATTAGGAAGGTTGCATATATCTGAAGTTTAATGGTGCCCATATCTGAATAGCTCTTGTTGAACTGTCGTTGGGTAAGGCTTCAAGGTTTTATTTTCAGTGTGCTCTCGGCTTTCTATTTGTTCATTGAGATGTGAGCTCCAGACTCCTGCCACCTTCTACCTCTGTTCTGATATCATGGGCTCTAACTCTCCAAAACCATAAACCCTAATAAACCCTTCTTTCTATAAGTTTTCATGGTCATGGTACTTTATTAAAGCAACAGAAAAAATAACCAATAGCCCTCTCTTTTTTTCCATTTCTAAGACCATACCTGATATATATGCTAAACTTATATACTGGGTTTATCATTATTTCTCATCTGGATTTTAAATATTTTCTGGTCTCACTGCTTTACGCATTCATGCTTTGTTTCCTACATGATATTTTTAAAATATAGATCAGAGTATTATACTACCATGTTTAAAATTCATCACTGATTCTCAGTTACCTATGGAAAGAGACAATACTCCCAACAGTGCCATCACAGCTATCAGTGATTTAGTTTGTCTATTTATGTTCCACCAATGTCAGCTATGCTAAACGTCCTTCCTCTGAGCTCATGACACCTTTGTTTAAATTGTCCTCTTTCCCCCAACCTGCTCTTTTCTCGTGACCTTTCACCCATTTTGTTAATGACTGTGTCCTAAGTGCTGACATGTTTTTTTGATCTTTACTGTGATAAAAAAAAAATTATAGCAGATTTTTACCCTCTTACATTTTAAGTAGATAGCATTGGTATTGAATGCATGCCTGTAGTTGTGGATAGAACTTAAAAATTTTCATGTTGTATATATCTCATTTTCTTTATTCATTCACCTACACATTAATAATCATAGCTTCCTTGTCTTGGTTATTGTGAACAATGTGGAAAAAGACATGCATGTGCAAATTATTTTTGAGATCCTGTTTTTCATTCTTATAAATATGTGTCCTGAATAGAAACTGATGGTCCATACAGTAGGTCTAGCTTTAATTTTGTGAGGAATCTCTACATGGAGGTTAGACAGTGTTGCAATCCAACTAACAATGCACAGCATTTATAATTTCTCTTTCATGCCAACTATTGTTATTTTCTAGATTTTTAAAAATAGTTTGCATTTTAATGCATATGAGATAATACTCCATTGTGGTTTGGACTTGCATTTCCCTAGGTAGTGATGCCAAACATCTTTTCATCTCATACCCATCTGTGTATTTTCCTTTTAGGAATTACCTATTCAATTCCTGCAGGCATTTAGAAATTTGTTTCATTGTGATTGTTCTAATTGAACTTCAGCAATTACATGTACACGCTCAGTATTAACTTCCTATCCAATGCATTGTTTGCTTGCAAATACTTTTTCATTCTATAGGATGGCCTTTCTACTTTGTTTTATGTTTTTGTTTTTATTTTTCTCTGTGCATACATTTGGAGTTTGCTTCAGTTTCCTTGGTTTTTGTTTTCTGTGCTTTTCCTGTCATATCACAAAGTTTTCTCACTCCAACACTACAGGGTTTTATATGATGGGAATTTGAGAAATTTTCTAGCTTTATTTTTTTCATTGGGGAATTTGATCTACTTCATTTTTGGCAGAAAAGTGCTGTGGGTTGTCTTTCTCTATGCTGTGAATATATGTTGCTACCATTGATTAATAAAGGAGTTGTTTTGACTGGTAAGCTACCAGCAACATGGCAATACATATATTAATAAAAATAGGTTAATTCAGGATGTAAGAGCTAGCTAACATTAAGCCTGAGTCATAGACCAACTAGTTTGAAATTAATATTAAACCTCTGATCAGCAGTGTGTGGGAGTAATCTGTTAACAGAAGAGTCCAATTTCATTCTTAGGCATGTACTGACACACTTTTCTAAAAACTAATGTTGAAGAGACTGCCTTTCTCCATGGTATAGTCTGAGAACTCTGGTCAAAACCCATTTGAATGTGTATGTGAGAATTATTGTTTTGTTTCTCTATTTGCTTCTGTTATTCTAATGTTTGTATTTGGGGCAGTGCTGCACTGTTTTGATTATTATAATTCTGAATTACATTTTGAATTTGGGAAATATGAGGCTATCAGCTTTGTTCTTGTCATTTTTTTCAAGCTTTAAGAGACACTCTGTGAGTTGGCATAGGCAAATACTTTAGGAATAATATGTATAGAATGATGAATAAATGAGATTGCATACTCCATCCAGTTATTAGTTTAGGAATGAGTTTTCTTTAAAAACAATCTCAGTCATAGTGCTTTACTTATACAAACATTGCAGCTCTGGATTAGCAGGCATTTTACTCAATCCTGTGTCTGGAATATTGAGGAGCTCTTGGTAGATAGAATTTCCAGAGGGATTATGGTGTTAACTTGCTTTTCTCTTGACACTGGAATGAGGATTTTTCTCGTTGCATTTTTTAATTGATGATTTTTAATAACACAGGATTTTTCTCCATTTCTCACCCACCCCCTTCACACATGTAACCCTTTTCTAGCTGGGAATATAAAACAGTCAAGGAAGTGTTATCAAATTAAATTTACCAATTCTAACCATTCCTCAGGAAAGGCACAAAGGGAAACAAACCCTCAGGGAAAAGTGCCAAGGATTACTTGATTAAACAGAGTCATAAAATTACGTTAAACTTTATACTTAAAATTTCAAATGAATTTTCTGGTGATGAAGCTACAGTAACTGTGTGAACAGCATTTTATTTTGATTATTTTAAAGACCCATTTAAAATGTTATTGCATTTTAAGCAAAACTTAAGAAGTATTTTCTCATTTGTTTAACACAGATTTTTTTTTTCCACTTCAGTATGCTTGTGTAGATTTTAAAATCTTAGAGTAGGTTTTATTCACTACAGAGGAAAAGTACTTTGACAAATGAGGATATTGCCATTAAGGACTTTGACTTGTCAAGAGCATAAATCCCAACACTGTCACTTTAAGACTTTGTGGCCCTTTTAACATTTGTGATTTGCAAATTCCTATCACTTAAACTAAGATATCTAGAAAGAGTTGAAGCAAATGCTAACATTGTTGTTAGGCAAGGGAGCAGCAAGAAATTCAGGTGAAGGTGGAGTAAACAGAACCAGCTCTGAGGTGTGGCTTCCAGATTTCAGAGAATAAAGTGGATCACACCTACAGAATGATACCCATGCTTGACCTCTGGCCTTCAGATGCACACACGTGTAGACACACACACACACACACACACACACACACACACACACACACACACACACACACACACACACACACACACACACGCATGTGGCAGCACCCTATTGACCTTGTTTCAGAGGCTTTACCTAGAATAATAACACCCAGAGCCTCAAGAAGCTACAGAGATTCCACATGGAATCTTCTGGTGTTTGCTGTTTTAGAGCTCATATCAGTTTGCCTTCTCTGTCTACTGTCAAGTATCTGGTGAGCATCAAGAATATAGCTATAAAAACAAGCAAGATGTTAGGCAGAGAGCAGGGTAGGAGACCAGAATCAGGAAAAGTACTAAGAGTGGCAAGGCCATGGGAAATGAATGTCACCAGTCCCAGCCCTCAAGGCTCAGGCAGAAAGATGACAAGTGTGAAACCATTCTAGGTCAAACAGAGAGACCCTAGCTCCAAAAACAAACAACTTTAAAATTTTTCTTTTCATAAAAATAAAATGATAGCCATCCAAGACCATGAAACTAGTTATCCAGGAGAAAAGGTTCAAGGGAAAATCTGAAAATTTCTATAAACCTATTTCAATGATAGAAGATTAAGTGTTATGAATGTTTTTAGAGAATAGAAATAAATGAATGGAATTACAAGAAAGCAGGCCCAGATTTTATACATGAACAAAATATATTTTCACTGTCTAAATGACTTTCCTTTTGCTATGATAAATGCTCTGGCCAATTAAAGAGGCAGCAAGATGTCTCAAGTAAAAGTACTTACATGCAGGTCTGACAACCTAACTTTGATCCCTGGAATCTACAGTAGAAGGAGAGAGGAGAGAACCAAACCCTGAAATTGTCGTCTAATATTTGAATGTTCGGGGGCATACACTTCACACACACACACACACACACACACACACACACACACACACACACACACACACACACACACTTAACAAAAATAAAACTTTCCAAGGAGAAAGTTTCTTTGGTCTGACTGTTCCAGAGGAATACATTCTTCCATGATGGAAAAGACATGGAAACAGGCGGGGAAGCACGGTGGCAGAAGCAGGAGGCTGACTGGTCACAGTGCATTCACACTTAGGAAGCAGAAAATGGATAGGAAATAGTAGGACCAGACTTTGAAACCTAAGTTCTGCTCTCTTCCGGTGGCCCACTTTCTCTAGCAAGGCTCTAATTCCCAAAGATTCCTTAACCTTTCTAATAAGTACCTTTATCTGGGGACTAATACTTTAAAAACGCATGCTGTGGAGGACATTTTACATCTAAACCACAACACTCAATATTGAAGAAATCTGTCTGTCTTTTTTACTATTCTATTGCTGTGAAAAGACATCATAATCATGGCAACATATAAACAAAAAAATTCAATTGTAGGCTTGCTTCATTTTCAGAGGGTCAGTCCATGATCATCACATGGTAGCAGGCAGGCAAACAGGTAGGCTGCCATGGCACTTGGATGTATTTAACTCTTATCCGTAAGTAATAGCCAGAGGCATAGCACACTATTTTGGAATGATATGGGGTGGGCTTTTGAAATCACAAGGCCCATTCCCCAATGAAATACTTCTTTATGCAAGACCATACCTTCTCTTACTCAGTCATTCACCAACTAGTATCCAAACATTCAAATTATGAGCCTATGGCAGCCATTCTCAGTCAAATCAATGCACTATCTGAACACATGGCCAACACTTTCTGCTACTAGAAATGTTTTATATGCTAAGTAAAGAACATTTTTACTAAAATAACATCCTAACCAACTTCCTTCTCTGCTTTCAACATGACCTAAATGCCCAGTATCTCCTGTCTTCATAAACCCTCTTAATAGGTGATTCTTAAATACTTCCCATGAGGAAGAAAAGCAGAGAAGCAAAGTAGTCTCGCTTTTGACAGTACAATATCATGACTAAATTTTCATCTTTGTAACTGAATAACTAGAGTTAACTTTGAATTCTACTATTTTTAGCTCTTTGAAGTTTTTGTGACTTCTCAGTGTATCGGTTCCATCTGAAGAATTGGCATTAAGACTGTATCTTCCATATTTGTGAGGATCAACTGAGATGATGAACATTAACGCGTCTCTTGGCATGTAGAAAACAATAAATATTTTTGATGACATTAACGAGTACGATAAAGGGAAGAGAATGGAACTAGAAGGCAAGATGATGGCAATGATATTTCATGACACACTTTCTGCTGTATCATGTAAGCTAAATTACGTTTACAAAAATACACCAAGCACACACATACAAATTTACATTTATTCTCAATCTGTTCCTTGACTGCCATTTTAGAAATGGGTGAGTAGGTCAAATATCTTACAGCAGAAGATAAGAAAAAGCAAGCAGACAAGTTATCTCTCAAGAACTAGACCCTTCTGTTATAAGACTGGGAGCTTCAAAGAAATGATCAATTTACAAAGAAGGAAAAACACAGCTTAAAAATAAACACAAAATTAAAATTAAGTCCCCCCCCCCTTTCTATCATAGTCTGTTAAGGCTACTTTAACAAATGCTCCAGACAAGGTAAATTGTAAATAATAGATGCTCTTGTCCTGATTCTGGAATCTGGGAAGTCCACAAACAAAGAAGGCTCTAAAGCACTGGTGACATAGGAAGGGCTGGCTTTCTTTCAAATACAGTGTCTTGTTGCTGCATCCTGATGTGGGGAAGCTGTGAATACCAAGTCTTCACATGGAAGAAGAAGAGCATGGTGGGCAAAGAAAAATATAAACATTTTTCTCTAGTCCATTTATAAAGGCACTAGCCCCCACGGTTCCAAATGGTTTTATTTAATATTACATTGGGGATCAAATTTCAATGTGAATTTAAGAACAACACAAACATTCAAATCATAGAAAATTATAGTTAGTATAAAATTGTTTCAGTTTACATCTGCCGCTGTAGCAAAATGCTGTAAATGCAGTAACTTATGAGCAAGCAGAAGAACCTTGTTTTTTCACAGTTCTGATGATTTGAAAGACCACAAAGACATTCCTGCCTCAAGGCTTTGGGGACATTGTGGAAGAATGATCAGAAAAATCTTAAGCATAAGAGGATCAGAGAATTTGCTGTGAGACTGTTTCTCCTGACAGTGTCAGAAGCTATACCCATAGATTCAACAAGATGAATGCCTAGACATGAGCTCAACTATAGACATGCCAAAGAGGACATGTGGGGGAGGAAAAGTCTTACCCCTAGACAGAGAAATACAGCAACTAAGGAACACCGAGAGAGGGAGAAATAAGTTTTAATCAGGGAAGAGCACATTGCATATTAGTCATCCAGTACCATATGGCCAGCCTTGAAAGCATACATATATACATGTAATAACAATCAATGAGAAAGAGACCATGAAGTTAAAAGAAAGTAGAAAGTAGACTATAGGAAGGTTTGGAAGGAGAAAAGGAAAAGGAGGAAATGGTATAACTGTGCTGTAATCTCAAAAGAAACGCACACAAAAAAAGAAGCAGCAGGTTGATTGCCGGGTGAGAAGCTACCTTCTAGACAGGTTCTTCTTTCTATGCTTTTCCATGGTGGAAGAAACAAGGATTCTCCCTCAAACTCTGTTATAAAAACATTAATATCTTAATTGATTCAACTCATAAAAGTCTCACCTCATCAATAAATAATGCTATTTTGGTATTTAGGATATCAATGTGAATTCTAAGGGAATACAAACATATAAACCATAGCAACAAAGTACTATATATGTTTATAGTATGTAATTTGATAAAAATGAACACAAGTATAAATTTATGAATCTATAATCTTATTCATAATAATGAACCCATTTCCTTACCTAAAACTCCTACTCTCATCCCTGTCCCCAGGCAACCTCTGCCAATTAATTTCTGGGGAGAGGATTTTAAAATTCTCTAAATAGAGACTGTGCAACTGTTTCTATATGCTGTAGAAAAATCAAATAAAACAAGAACATTGATGATCCCCTAAAATAGACCATCTGGAGAAATCAGAGAGCATAATTTGAGTGTTAGAAGCCCTATTCATGGGGCTTAGGAAAATTAATAAGGAAAAAAGGGAGGCAGTGAGCATAGACTCATGGGAATTTCTATATGAAAGGATCTCTCAGTTATTTTCAAAATATCAAATGTAAAGGAATGCAAAATTATTTAGCATTTACTATGTATTACATGCTATGAAAGAAAAGAGGGGGGTATATTATGCCTTGTTTAAGAACTAACTAACTCAGGCTGCATAAGTGGCTTTATGCTGACCACCCTTGAAGGCTACTTGGGTCCATTAAGAGCAAAGGAATGCTGGAGCATACCTGACAGAAGACAAATGTTGTCTTCAAGGGAACTCAAACAGAAAGGGCTGAGTGATTCATAACAAAGAACAATGACCTCATTTTACCATATGAAATATCAACTTTCTTAATGCTAAAGTCCACGTGAAAACTCTGAGTAGAATATATTATGCCTGAAGTCCAAGTAAATCATTAAGTGCCAGATAGACGTTAGTGGGGAGATGGTTTCATGTTATATTGACAAGAGAAGTATAGGAGCAATTCCTTTGGTTGGTATTGCAGTCTCACTAATTTAGCATTTTTGAATCCCATTTTTCCCATAAACAGGACAAAGCATAAGTTAATAAAATGTTTGTGAAGAGCGGTGCCTTTGAGAGCTTGGCTTCTGTCTATGTATGGCTATTATTACAAAGGTAACTATTGAAAAAATACTTATCTTTGGGTATAAAGACAAATATTCAAAACGTAGTTAGGGATTATAGTGGTTCAGTAATTGTGGCACCATAAGTTTTTCCTCTAAGATCAATGATTTCACTCTAAGTCATTGGCTAGTTTCAATATTAAGCCTGGTTTTCCTTTTGCTGACCAGGCCTGGAGTCCAGTTGCTTACCATCAAGGCTTGTGTGACATCAATGCAGCTTTAGAAAAGTTTGGGAGGAGGCTAGGGAGCAAGAAGGAGAATAAAGGAAACGGGCATGAACGAGCTAATTTTGTCTTTGTACTTTGAACTTCTCCTTGCTGTTTGATCTTTTGATTATGTACTTAACCTATTTCTATGCTAAAATCATTTAACATTTTAAAAAATGAGTAATTTTGAAGAATTTCATAACAAGGATCATATTTAAAATAACAGAGATAACTAATTCTCACATGTCCTTTCCTTTCTTAATTTAGTAGATATTTATTAAATTTCCACAGTATGCCAGAACTGAATCTTAACTAAAATAGACTTGGGCACTCTAATAATTTCATTTTTCTCCACTATGTATTAAATGAACACCGATGCTAAATGGTATCTATGGCTAATAGAGGTCACAGTGTAGAAATCTAGAAGAAATACTCAGTATAATCTGTTGGGAGGTAGAGGTGCATGTTTGTAATTAGAGACTCTCTTTTACATAGAAGTCCTTCTTTGGATTGGTTCTGGTTATTAAAGAGATTCCACTAAACAATAAAATTCTTGAGGCCAGGCATTATTTTCAGATTCATCTCTAAGTTCTCAAGCATTGCCTTAGTACTGGGTAAACACTGAACAACATTTCGTAACCCGAGTTTAGCCTCAAATGTCAAAGTATCCAAATGGAAACCATTTATGGAGAGTTCCAGTCCAGTTGAGAACAAAACTCTTGACTTGTCTTTATTTGAAATCCAAAGTGGCAAGAGATGTCAGTCTACAAGATCACATCAGTTCTGCTTTGAATGGGTCTTTTCCTCCCCTCTCAAGAGCACTGTCATTTGACTTATTCTGCTAATTGTATGGCCCAAGTGAGCAGATCCAAACTTAGCACATAAAATCTTTGCAAGTCTGTCTCCCCCCCCCCCCCCCCCCCCCCGTGTAATTCTAAAACCTCTATGGAAATAGACAAGAACAATGAAAGGAGAGGCTAGGAGAGGAAAGAAAGCAACCCTATAATCATGTTTATTGTTTTTATAATAGGTTTATAGAGATTATGGATGAAGCTAGTTTATTAATAGGAATTTTAATTATTCACCATGGTGAAGGGTGAGGCAAAATATCACTCAGTCCTACTAATTAATGTGGATATTCACTGTCTGTTAATTAAGGACAAAAGGGACAGAACGAACACAATCCACTCTTGACACTGATGAATGCAAAGTCAAACCAATAGCTTATTTCCAAATTAACATGGCTGATACAAAGTCAAGCTCAGACCCAAGCCTTTCGACCCAGGGAGCTATAATTTTCCTGTTTAGACAACAGAATAAAGGGCTCATCTGTGGTCCCAGGAACAAAGCCCAGCACTGCAGCCCCCAAACATGAAGGGGCTATGGATTACCGAGTGAGGCTGCATTTCAGTAGGTACTTAGAAGGCCTTTTATACCCTTAGCTTACCCTAGGAACACTCTACAGCTTCAGATTCAAGGTTAGACCTCAGCCATGGTGGTCTAAAATAATCTACCTCTCTCAGAGCCTGGAAACACATGTCTTGACCTCTTTAAATCGATTCCTTCTGCCTCCTTCAGGATTTATGTGTTAGGTGATGAGTCACATGCATGCTAGTTACCAGTCTCTCTGGCAGCAATTGTGTTTGTATTTGTCAGTGGCCAATCTAATCTCTCAAGTCTTTAGAGAAAAATAAGAAAAGAAAATTACTGCCAACTGACAGTGAGCTTTAAATTCCATGATCTACTGGCATGGTACTCTTCTGTCCTTTGTGGCTTTGCTCCTTGGGTGTGAAGACAGGAGTGAAGTCTGAGCTGGTTTTAAAGTTACAGACTTTGGTATTTACATTATATTTAGTTTTATGTTAAATCTAGTGAAGTGAAGAGGCCTGTGCAAAGTCATGCATTTAGTTAATTCAGGCCTGGGAATCAATAGTTTAAGCCTAACCTTTTGTGTGTGTGTGTGTGTGTGTGTGTGTGTGTGTGTGTGTGTGTGTGTGTGTGTGTGTGATATAGCAAAAGCTTTTGAGTTGTATGTTCCTTAGGATCAGTGGCTTTTCTCAAATTTTATTCTAGGAAACACCACAGCCATTTATTCACTAATTCTTTTTGTTGTTGGAGAGAATAGAGATTATCACTCATGAGCTCCTACACATACATGTGGGTACATACACCCATGCGTGCACACTCATACAAACAACTACAATATATCTGAGGGAGGAAACAATATTTTCGTTTACAATTAAAACACAGTATAGAAAATAATGCTGTTATGTAATATTCCTTTAACAAATCACCAGCTATACGGTCTGGTGTGTATGCAGCCATGTAAACAAATTAAAATCATAAGACATGCAGATATATAACTTTGAAGGTTTGTTAACTAGTAGTGGTGTATCCAGTGAGTCCCTTTCTCTAGTAAAGTAAAAGAGAGGAATTGGCATTGAGTCATATCTGCCACATCAGGATGAACTGAAGAAGGCGTGAAGCTTTCCTCCCTAAGGATTTTAATTTTATTCTGAAAGACATTTTTGATGCACTGAAGAGGTTCATGCAAAATAGTGACATGGTATTTATCTTTGAGAAACAATTTTCTGAAATTATAGCATTAAAACCATCAACCCAGCAAGCAGTCTTGAAGATCTGACTTTCAAAAACATTTGACTTGTTATTGTCTATGCAGGATCTAGTAGTTGATTCTGTGTCTACATAAGTATCTGAATAAAAAGAATATTAGCAATAACATTTTCCTTAATTAATTTTCCCATGGCTGAGTTCCTATTTGAATATACAGCAGCACTGTGTGTTGTGATGCACTTCAGTAAAATTAACTCAACAATCTTGTCTTTCCAATTTTAATATTCCATTGGGTTTTCTAGTTCCAAAAACTCATTAGTATCTGAGTGCATTGCTGAAGAGAAACAAGAGGGAGGCGCATTGTGTGAATATGAGCTGGAGGAAAGAGACAGCTGGCAGGAGAATTTCCTAATAAAGCTCCCCAAGGACCGTTAGGTCTTTGCAACAACAAAGATGGTTCTTTGAGCTTCTCCTTTGTACTAAACTCTCTGAACGCTATTCACATCTCAGACAAATGCTGGCAAAAACCAAATTTTGCTTAGTGAAATTTCTCCTGGGTCTAAGTTTCCAAATTTTCTGGTGGTGCTAAAGATTGTATGAACATTTACTTAACACATGCACATTTATATATACAGATGATGTATATTTAATCTTCAGAAATAAACACTTATCACAATAAGTGTCTTGACTGTTCTTTCTGCTTCTGCTTTGGTCATGGTGTAACTTGAGCATGTACTTATACCTATGTTTGACCTGTGGGGATATGTTTCAAATATAATAAAAACAGTCAGAGATATCAGAGGAATCTACCCACAGTCAGTCTAGGAGGATCAGACAGTGGTAACTCAGGGATATGTGGGGATATTTTCAAATATAATATTGACCAATTATTATTTTTATGTAGTGACATTGTAACCATCTTCAAGGTTGAGTTCAAATGTTTTATTCTTCAGAATCTTCTAGGCCAAATATTATAGCTATCATGTGGAGTTTTTATTATTACTATCAGGTTACATATGAGGGAACTGAAGTTCAGAAAGTAAGTTACTCAAGGACTGTACAACTACAAGGACAGGTACAAAACAATTAGTGTGGATTTTTAGCAGGGAAGTGAGGTGATTACAATTCATATAAAACCACAACCCTTATTTTCCCCTGTCTTATTTGCCTAGTATTAAAAATGACGGGTAATACAAATTTGAGATTAACCTTAAATGATGGATAGAGTGGGAATTCTAAAGGCAAAGAGTGGATAGAGACTATTCCAGGTAGGAGGTTATCTGCTTAGAAAAAAATTATGAGTAAGGAAGCCAGAGGCTGTTGAGGAGTCATGACTTACCAAAGTAGCTACTTCTAAGTCTCTTCAAGGAGAATAAAGGACATGTGACTGGAAGAGAAAATAGATCCAGATTGTAACAGCCTTTGGGATATGAAGCAGATGGGAAGTCCCAAGATCAGGAAGCAAAGGAGAAGCAGAGGCTCTGAGTAGAAGCAGTGCATTGTGTACCGAAGTCAGAATAAAGGAAATATAAAGGATTAGGCTAGGGATACTATAGCTAAGTTTTAGCAGCTACTGGCCACATGGGCAGTGACTGGGGTAGAGATACAATACCTGAAGCAAATTTGATGCTGAATCTTTACTGAAGGAAAGATACTGAAATGTTTGCAGGAGGAGGATTGATTAGAAAAGAGTTTTACGGAAGCAAGAAATGTGAGGGCAGGGAATAAGGCAGAACATTGCATAAACTAAGTAAAATCAGTCCCTAAACTGGGTCAGGAGGCAGGGAGGTGTGAGGGGGAAGCAGCAAGAACTTCCTTCGTGTTTTTAATGTGTTAAGACTGTTTTAGTTCAATGTGAGGCATGATCAGGAAGAACATATGTCCAAGTTTCTCTTGTTTTGAAGTGTTGATTGGTATAACTAAGAGAATGCTAAAATAGATCTATAGACACACTGAAGCATTTCTAACATCATCACCTTTTCTGGGGGCCAAGAAGGGTTTGGTGTCGTTTTGTGCTAACATACAGCTGGTCCTTGACTATAATGTTAATGTTGGGCAAATTGTATCCCTCCAGCCATGGTCTGTGGACCTCCTTTTAGCAGCCTGGAAATTTATACAAGATTGTGATAATTTCTTTATCACTGGCACACTCATGTTATCTGTGGTGGGCCAACTCTGCTGTCTATATTTCCTGTGCCCTTTTCCACTGAGCCTGTTACATCATAAAAAGATTCTGTTAGGGCAGAGATCTTCCCATCTTACTGCCATGTCTACAGAGCATACTGTGAGGCTCTATATTTGTTGATTAATCAAATGGGGAAAAAGCTAGACTAGAAATCCTGAGTTACTTCTCGGCTCTGTCACTTACTAACAATTTACTGTTAATAACAAACGATGGTTATTTACACTTCTTAACAATTTGCTATAAGCAAAGTCTGAAGTGTCTATAAAATGGGAAATAGGACTTATCCTGCTCAAGCCACAAGATCCTTATGAGGATGAAACACTTAGAGCAATATTATATAATCAGCAAATGAAGATGAAGGAAAATATCCATTCTATGGTAGGCCATGTATCTTCTTATTTACATCCAACACCACTTTTAAAGCTTTCAGCAACTTTAAAGAATATTATTATTGCCTCCATCTTTCAGATGAAGACACTGAAACTCATAGATTATTATGATTCCATCTTTAGTTACTGACAAGCCAAAAGTGGCAGAGCTACTCTATCTGACTTTGGAACAACTGCTGTTTTTATCCTCTGCTGTGTAAAAAATGAAGCAATTTTATTGAAATACTGACATTTAAATGTGAGATTTTATAGAAGCATATCACAGAAGGTCAAAAGTCATTCTTAAAAGACAAAGCAGTAGCATCTGCCTTTGCATAGGAATAGACAATTTTTTTTGCCATAATTAACATGATGGGTAGCAGCAATTCTGTTGTAACTAGAGTACTCATGATTTTGCAAACACAAATTTAGTTTGCATTAGCAGACCAACAGATATGTTTCCTGGTTCTGTTGAGTCTCCAATAGTAATGCTCATTTGGTGCTTTAAGTTCAGAATCATCTTGATAATATACACTGTATTTTTTATGACTATTTTTTTTCTTTCTAGCACTGTTCTTCCTATAGTAACTGGCACAGCAGTGAGTAGCTTTAGTGAGGGCAAACTGTGCCAAGCAAAGGAGAAGCACTGATGTGTATAGTATTCTAGATCTGCTTCAGCTTAGCATTGATACTTTGGGTTCTCAGAAACTAGCCTTTCTCTATAGGATAATAAAAAGAACAAACTGTCTAAACACACTATACAGATAAGTCTACATCATTCCCATATAGTTCTGTATTTGGCACCTTGTAAATGATGGTTTGTTTCATTTCTTACATAACTGATGTTTGAAATTATTACTTAAAGTCAAGAGAGGTGGGTCCTAGACCTCAAAAGTAAGCAAATCAGTTCTCATTTGTGAGCCTCAGTTTATCCATCTGCAATGAAGATGATCAACTTGTTAACCTATGTTCACAATGTTGGAATTTTGTTTATATCCCACACTTGTCAAAAGGCAAAGGTCCACTACATGAGCTGTGGTATGGTCACAGAGATTCTGGAATTAAATCACCACCAAAAAAGGTAGCTTAGGGGCTCTGTAGCAGGAAGCCAAGGAATGACAACTCTTGATTCTCAGAAAACAAAAGAGGTATTTAAGAAAGTAAGGGCAACATATTTATCAGTGTGTATAAAGCCAGAAGGTAAGAGAGCAAGATTCAGAAAACCTTAGTGGTTGATAAAAATGAAATGCCTGGCAATGCTGTGGGGGAGATGAAAGGGCTAGGAAACAGGACCAAGAGCTTATGGAGTTGACGACTTTAGATTGCATCCTATAGATGGCAAAGAGCTGTGCAGAGCCTCGAGGCTTGGTCAGGTTTGGCTATTTAAAATACCCCTTCTGTGACTACAGGCTGTTAGAGAGCAAACCGAAGCAAAAAGACTAATTAGGAGGAAACCAAAGGACCCTCCGTACATGGTACATTTGCAGGCAGTAAAAAGGACAATTACTGCTGTAACCGTGGTTATGTGCCGAGATCTGGAGGAAAATGAGAAAAGACTGGTCAGAAAAGACACCATTGAAGACTCTCCAACAAAACTGGGAGCAAGCAGAAGTTTTCTGATTCTATAATTATGAAATTACAAATAGAGGGCACTGTTTTATAAATGTATGTCGAGTTAAATATAGTCTCCTTAAAATTTTATCTGAAATATTTATAAATACAAATGCAATCCTTAGTGTTGAATGTGAATATTTGTATGCATGTGTATATATGTTTGGTATATGTCCACGTGACTCTGCATACATGTGTACATGGATATATGTACACACACACACACACACACACACACACACACACACACACACACACACACACACACACACACACACGAAGGCCAAGGTTAATGCTGAAGTTTGACATTCTACCTTCTTTTTAGAGACAGTGTATCTCACTGAATCTGGAGCTCCTTGATTTGGATAGGTTAGCTGGCTAACAAGCCCCAGGGATCCACCTGTGTCTGCCTTCCTAGCAGTAAGATAACCAAACATACACCATCATATCCAGCTTTTTAAATGAATGCTGGGGGTTGGAACCCAGACTCATCTGATTGAATGGTGACACCAAACTGAATGGGCTATCTCTTAGATAATGCTTATAAATAAATTCAAAGACTACTCTGTGGTCAGGAGGATTCCTGGGTCAAGAGAATGATCCTTTATCAATCATAGTAGCAGGAATTTGATTCTTTTTAGTAAAATAAGTGACAAAATTATGTTTAGAAAGTTCATTTTCAGCTTTTTCCCTAGTCATTTCCATTTTGTCCTCATCAACAGAGTCACACAGCACCCCACCCCCCAACAGCAGTTCTACTTTCTACATCATTCAAGCCCCAACACATACAACTGGAGCTTTCAATCTTTAATTTGCTGAATAGCTGCCATTACTTGATAAACAGCCAGATCTAGAGGGAAAAAAGGACAGAGCTGTTAGGAAAATTAAATAAAATTGTATGAAGTATGTAAGGTGCATAGCTCAGGGACAGGCATTGGGCAGCAGCAACAGTGGTACCTTTTTTATTTCCCAGGAGGTAAGGATCAAATGATGAATAGCCAACAGCTTCAACTCACTGGGATTTACAGCCTCATTAGAAAAGTGAGATTCAATAAATAAAAAGAATCTTCTAATGTGTCACAGTTTGCAAATAATTTTCACATCCACTACTTCATGTCAAATTTCCAACCAAGTTACTAAGGCAAGGAATATTATTTGCTGTCTGAAACAGAAAAGGACACCACCATTAGCTGAGATTGTATTTAACTTATGTCTATTTCCATCCCACATCAGTGCAACTCTGTATGAGTGTCTAGCACTAACTCCTTGTCAGAGTGAGGAATTCAAACTGAAGTGATCACTATGCATGACGGGACTTGTAATTTATAGTTTTATTGTAGATTCAAAGTGCTAATGAAACCTTGAGAAAAAGGGTTAACTTTGCATTGTCCTTTGTGGCTATCTTCTAGGATATACTTGAGAGGACAGTTGTTCTTCAGTTGATCTTCTGCCTCTATCTTATGTGAATTCATTTTCTAGAATTAATCCTTCCGTGACAATGGATTGTGAGAAACCAAATAAAAGCAGAAAGACTGGTTAGGAGGAAACTACAGGGACCTCATCGAAGGATGCATTTGTGGACAGTAAAGAGAGGTGGTCTGATGTATTGAGACTTTTTATCCACTTGGAAAGTCTCACCTCTGTTTAATATACACAACTTGGGTAAATGCTCTTTTTTTTCAGCCACCAGAAGGCACGTGATAGGAAGAACCAACCACTTCTGCTCCAAAACACATTGTGCTAATAGGTTTCTGGACTCCTGTAGTCAAAGCCACGGGACACATTTGCTCATTCTTGTTATCTCTTATTTCTCATCCTTTGCACAAAACAGCTTCTATGCTTCCTGAGATACCACCTTGAAATAAAATAGGCAAGACCATTAGGGTCATCTTATTTTGTATGTGGAAATGAAGAGAAGTGAAGGAAATTCAGCTAATCTGATTGTTTTTCTGAAGAAAGGATGATGAGTACACAACACTTATTCCCCAAAAGGCACGATATCTTTCAGCAAGTTTAGCTGTAAGCACTGGACTATGTCTGAAATATCCTAAGATGTCTGCTTTCAATGCACTGTTTCATTTAATCTAGCTATTTCTGCTCTAAGTAGCATTCATATTTTCACTTTACAGATGAAGTAACAGATTCAGAAGATGTCTGGACTCTCTTCAAGTTCCCACAGCCAAGAAGGAGCTGGTTGAGAATTCATTCCTCTGACTGAATGTACTATTTCCCCCCTTTGGACTCTTACGTTACAGTAGCTGCGTAAGTTCTAGATGGCACAGCTCAAGTGCCAGGTGGGCTCAGGTTGGTGTGAGGTGTAAATGTGGGATGGAGAATCAGAGGAACGGTTCTAAAAGTCTAAGTGCTCAAAGGTAAGTTTGAAAGGACAGGAAGAAATGAGGCCATGAATAGGAACAAAATATGCAGAGGTGAGGATACACTTGGCCCATATGGGCTCATGTGCACAGTGGCACCCTGGGGAAGAAAGGGCATTGAGAGGAAGAAAATGGTATTGTTTGGCAGGGAAGAGAATGCTCAGTCTAAAAGTCTCTTTTCTACCTTTCCTGCAGGGGCTGTGAGGATTAGTTCACTGAATATATCGACAAAAAACAGTAATTTGGCTTTATTACACTGACTATGTTCAGTCAAGATTTTGTTGTTGTTTATCAAAACTTTTAAAACTATGTGTTGTATTAAAAATATTCTAAGTCCTCTAACAGTAAAAAGATGTTTGCCTAAACAAATATTAGATCTCACATAATTTTTTGTTTTTATTTACTATTTGCTTATTGAATTTGACTATCTCCCATAATTATCCACTTCCCTGAATGAATTACAGAGCACATGTCCTGTGTATGTGACACATACTCTTCTGGTTGCTGTACTGGATATAGGATTCCTGCATGTGGGTAGCAAGTTTTGTTGTATCCTTCATGGTACTGATTTTGTGACTCTTCCATGCCTTCACTTAGCCAACTGAACTTCATCTTCTGGGAAGTACCTTCATTACTAAAAGTGTCAGGATCAGGAATGCTCAGGGACTCATATAACAATTTAACAGTTTCCCTAAATTTGAAGTTAAGACAGATAATGCTTTGAACTGTCCCTACTATCTGTACATTATCTATCCTCTATGGGCCTCAAAATCTCCATCTATAAAATGGCCATAAAGGATAACTATATGAAAGTTATATACCTAAATATATAACTATAAGCAATAACAGTTGCATGAACCTTATTCATAACTTAGTAACTGATCCTTATTGAGGACTGAGACAGTTTGAACTAGCACTCACAAGGCAGTTTCATTTAATAATCATCTGTGAATGAGACTGCTACAATTTTTTATAGATGTATAAATAAGGAAATAGCACACTTTAAGATATTAAGTAACTTCCCAAAGATGTCCTACAGTGAAAAGAGTGAGAAGCTGATTAAGAACCCATGCATTCTGGTTCAGTGCCTAAGCTCAAAATTATTTTTATTGGCTTTATCTTAGCTTGTAACTACTTTATCTGTTCATTTACTAAGGCAGGGATGATATTTTCTATCCCAAGTCTGCTGTTTCTCTGTATCTTAGTCTTTATAGTCTGACCAGCATTGTCTCACCCCTGCCAGTCTTTCCCATAAACTCTAGCCCAGTGGCTACAGAGCTACTGATATTTCTCTGTGGGTATTGATTCCTGAATATTGCTCTTTCCATTCTCTGCCTGCCGGACAATCATTTGTTCATTATTTCAGTAAGATTTCAATGAATATCTATTTCTCAGGCCCAGGATGAGGCACCAGAAACAAATTAGGTGGGGCTGTTGTTTTAGAGAAAGCCATGTCCAATATGAGAGACAAACAAAAATGGAGAAATGCTACTGGCATCTCTCATCCACTTCTCTCTTTTCAGTGTCCATGTCCAATATAAAACAAATTGGTACAATAAGATAAATTCAATATAATGAATATAAATTCACATAATAAAATAAATTCAACATATAATAAATTCCAGACCCTAGGGGTTTAGGGGTGAGTGAAGCAGAGTTCTTGTGATTTCTATTTAGTGTAGAGAGTATATGACCTGAATTCTGTGTAGGAGGTTGGAGAGTCCAGAGGGTGGAGCCTTAAATTGTGAATACAGTACTTGAAAAAAATCTAATGGGAATAATTAACTAATTATTTGTGTGTGTGTGTGTGTGTGTGTGTGTGTGTGTGTGTGTGTGTGTGTATGATGTGTATTAGTGAAATTACCCTATTCTCAAATAGGCAAAGTATTGTGCTTGATATTTCATTGTTTAAAATTGTTTAAATGTATTTTTGATAGTTTCATGCATATCCATAGTGCTTTGCTCAAATCCCCACACTCTCTCTTTCTCCTTCCAAGTCCCACTATACACTCTCTTCTTCCCACCACATCTTCTTCTTTCTTTAGTGACTTAAAAAATATTATGACCCAATGAGTTTAACTAGGGTTTCTCAAATCAGAAAGAGTAGAGGTTGCTCCCTGGGGTATGAGCAAATTACAGTGGACACACAACCAAATAAATAGAGGTTTAAAGGACACCTTTTCATGGCTAGCATAGGAAAACATATGGGCCATTTACTAAATC
Source organism: Phyllotis vaccarum (assembly GCA_033318265.1). Classification (NCBI taxonomy): domain Eukaryota; kingdom Metazoa; phylum Chordata; class Mammalia; order Rodentia; family Cricetidae; genus Phyllotis; species Phyllotis vaccarum. The sequence continues at coordinate 61,733,094 of JARWLC010000002.1, forward strand.
CTACTCATGTTGTATAAGGAAGGTAGGCACGGCAGAAGAGACTGGTACCTTAAGAAGAACAGAGCAGTACTGAAGAAGAGAGATATTTTGAAGCTCCAAAGCTGTGCTAGAGCCTTGACCACACTTCCTCAACTAGTATGTAAGGACAAGAAACAATCTGGAAGAAGAAGAGCAATGAAAAATGACCAGCTTGTAGCTCGTGAACATCTAATATGAGCACACATGGATTCTCCTCCATCACATGACCCCATAGTTTACTTCTAAACAGATGAAGCAAGAAAAAAAATTAAAAGATTCATCTGCTTTTTATTAAAAGTTCCTTTATAACTAGTATGTTTCATTGGATCTGAGAAATCAGTCTAAGTGTGGAAAATTAGTCAAGTCCGGAAATGAAATATGTTAATTAACATAGGTGTCATACAATACACACATCTGGAAGTAAGAATTTCACACTTCATATCTGAACTCCGCCTATGAGCAGCAAATTAGTGGCTATGGTTTTTGCTTTGGTTTCATCATCACAATGAACTTTTGGATGGATAATTATGGCTAGCCCTCTATAAGCATAGGAACACAATTAGTTGTTATGTCTGGTAAATTGATACAGTGATGACTGCCAATGAATCAAACCTTCATAGCTTTACATGATGTCTTATTTATAGACTTGTCATAAAGTCTGTTTCATGTCCTTTGAGTTTGGCTTGGTTTAATGACTAGCTTTGATAAATATAAAGTAGTAGAAGAGATTTTCTGACATCTAAAGTTGGGCACAAAAACCTTGTCATGTCTCTGGTGTTGCTAGAATGCTTCTGTCTTTTTGTAAATGGGGGACAAATGAGGGGAAAGCGAACAATGATGGTGAAAACCCACTAAGGTTTGAAGTAATTCTGCAGCAATAAGTAACTTACATGTTAACGGATTAACTATCCAAGGCTTATTATTGTTACATATGCAAATAAAGTTTTTAAATATCCCAAGAACATGAATGGTGTAAAGGCACAGTTTAGTGGAAAGTACATAGTATTTATCCTTAAACCCAGCTGAGTTGTGATCATCTTAATATCACATATAACATCCATTATAGGCCAAGTATGAGAACTGAATGTTTTACAAATAGTAAACCACATGATACTTGGCACACAGAGTCATCTAATAATTATGAAATTAAACCTCTATCTTCCTTAAGGGTGAGGCTTATGTTGTAGAATATTATTAAAATAATATAAAAATAAAATAAAATAAGGTGTATTACTTTTGTTTATGCTCTGGAACAGTTGTCTAATGATGCAAAAAATGTTACATTTGTTTGCTTAAATAAATTCACCTGTGGTCAGGAGGCTGCATCAGCAACTAGCTGACAGGAAGTGATAGGGAAAAGCCAGGAGGAGAATGGCTTTTAAGTGGGGGTGAGGAAAAAGTCAAGGGCTTTTTGAGAGATGCAGCATTGAGAGAAGGTGAATTGCTTCCTATCCAGCCTCTCTGAGGAGCAGAATTCCACCTCAACCTTTGAATTTGAGTTCTTTATAGGGACAGAGATTTATATAAGTTCCCTTCATAGCTTTGAAAGAACCAGTGCCTGAGGGAACAGAATTCCCTCGGGCTGGGGCTCCTGCATCCAAACCACTGCTGGTAGCTTCGGATTTTCAGATGCTGATTATGACACCAGTGACTTAGAAGGCAGCAACAGTTTAAAAAGAGGACAGTAGCTTCATATAACATTGTTGCTTCATGGATTAATGTGGAGTTGGTCAAATTCTGTTTTCTGCTTGGTTTTGGTTCTAAAGATTTCTATCCTGTTTGATATCTTTATACTCCTATATAAGAGACTAGATTAATATTGGTAGTAGTGACATCCATATTTTAATTAATGAAACAGAAAGTTTGGGGAGATAAATAGATGAAAAATAAAGAGAAAGAGAAAATAGTCATGTTTTTCATTGAACTTAGAAAGTGAATTTTAGGGTTGAAGAAGAAGAAATGGTATTTTTGTATGTAGGCACTGTAATGCAGTTCTGTAGTAGAGCCCATGGAGAGAGCATGGTTGAAGTCCTGAACTTAATCTAGTAAAGGAAAAAGCAAAAATAGTTATGCCTGCAAGACAACCCCAATAGTACAATAGAGGCATTTTTTTCTTAAAGCTAACCAACAGCTAATTGGACTTGACACCCACTCAATAGCAGAAAAATCATGCCTGGTACTTATAAACGACTACTGGGTGATGAGGCCACATATCCTAGAAGAAAATGTACTATTACAGTTTTTCTAAACCAATATAATTTACAGCTGTATTGTAAATCTTTTCTTAAACCTATAGAGAAATGCAGCTTTTACCCCTCATCAAAGAAGTTTATTTTGCAAACAAATGATGGTCATAACAAAGATCCATACCTAGTCAAAATGCAGAGAATAAGTTACCATGGCATACCCAACCCACTGCCACTGCCGCATTGTAATACTTACACCAATGGTTCTGAGAAGATTGTAAGAGTCAGTATAAAAGGATGTCTGCTAGGAGATGGTGTCTTCTAGAATTGACAGGGAAGATGAACCCATCAAATTTCAACAACATGTTCTCCTAACTGCATAGTGATAGAACCAGTCTGCATGACAATGCTGATGAGGTAAATTTCACAAGGTCCTACAGTTAGTGTGTGTTTGTGTATGGAAGGGGAAAATACACCAGCAGCAGACCCATGCTACTGAGAACCCTGAATATAGAGGGTAGGGGAATTAAAAGATTCTATAATCAAATAAAAACAAAATACAGACTACTAAAAGCTTTCAGATTGGGAAAAAACAGTTCAAAGAGGAAGTTTATAAGTACCTACATAAAACAACCAGAGAAATCTTAAATCACATAATGATACACCTCAAGGTATTAGAAAAATAAGAAAAACTCAGTGCTAAATCTGGCTAAAAGAAATAAATAATAAAAGGACAATACGAAGGACTATGGAATCAGCTAGTTAAGTCCTTGAAGGGATAAACAAGACCAACAAGCTCATGGCAAAGCATCCAAAAGAAGGAAAGTCTTAAAAATTGAAATGAATGGGGGCTATTATAGCAGGTATTACTGGAAACCTTAGGATTACTAGGGGATACTTTTAAAATGCATGATACAATAGATAAATTATAAGACACCTATAAAAAATAGAAATTTTAGACACAAGTGCCAAAACTTGCCAAAAGGTAATAAACAAGTTAAAGGGACCAATGAGCAATGGGACTGAGGTGGTAATAACACACTCCTAGGAAAGGAGAGCCAAGTGCGGGATGGAGCTCTGAAAAGAACTAACACCAGTCCTGCCCAGATGTCCATGTAAAACTATTTACAAATTCACTATATAAAGCCAGCATTAGTTAGATACTACAACTGGATACAGACACAAAGTGGCTGGAGAGATGGCTGAGAGGCTAAGAGTACATAGGGCTCTTCCAGAGGACTGGATCTGATTCCCTGATTATCACTGACTCACAAATGACTGTGACGCAAACTTCAGGGGATTTCACACTCTCTTCTGGCTTCTGTTGGTAACATAACATAGATGCATATAGTCACCCCCAACAGACACACATGCATATGCACATCTAAAAATAAAAATTTATGACAAAAGATATCCTTGATTAACATTTACACAAAAATACATAATAATTTTTTGAAAACTGAATTGAACTATATATTTAAAGATACAAAAATATAATAAAAAGATTGTAATAATGGTTCAATCAATCAAAATCAATAATGCAATAGTGTACATATGTAGAAACAAGAGCAAAAGAAATCACATAATCTACTTAATGGATTCAGAACGTACCTTTGACAAAATTCAACATACCTATATGATAAGATTCCCCAAAGAAACCAGTAGAACAATAACATTACAATATAGTACAGGCCATATGTGATAGAAATATAATCAACTTTATATTGAATGGGAGAAACTAAAAAGTTCACCCTAAACCCAGGGAATAAAGGAGTGCTCAAACTCACCACTGTTATTCAAAAGGTTTAAAACTAGTAAGAAGAATAAAGCAAGAGAAAGAAATAAAACCAATGCTAATAAGAAATAAATCAAATTTACCTTGTTTTTGGATGATATTATCTCATACTGAAAAGACCCTTAAGACTCCACCAAAAGATATCTATATTGTATGAATTCAGATATTAGAGAAAAGCTAGAATATCAGAGAGATAGAGAAACAAACCATAGTCAATTCTTACCCAGCCAACTCCTCAGGCTGAACAGGGTAGGTCCTATCTTCATGGGTTCTCAGCCTGACTGGTTGCTCACAGAGAACAGCTGCACTTCTCCTGCCTTATATTTCTTTCCCCACTGAGCTATTTTACTTCCTGTGTCAACTCTCCTAGAGCTGGACTTAAAGGTGTGTACTACAACTGCCTGGCTGTTAGGCCTCAGACTCACAGAAATCAGGAGACAAAAGAATCTGTTCCTTGAATGATGGGATTAAAGGTGTAGATCACCACTCTCTGGCCTTCATGGCTTGGATATGTGGGTGGCTCTGTCCTATGATATTACAGGCTATTTTATTAAATATTCAATATATCATCACACATTTGTAACAGAGGAATAAATTTAGCAAGATAACAGAACACAAACCCCACATAACAAGAGCAAACTTAAAAAGAAGAAAGTGATTGGGAAAACAACCTTACTGACAGCCACCAAAAATGAAAGTATCTATAAATAAACCTAATAACTAAACCATGAAAAACTCTGCAGTAAAAATTCAAAAGGTGAAAATGAAAAATTATTACATGAAATAAAATCATCAATATTTTTACTTATGAGGGAAAATGCAAATCAAAACTACATTGAAATTTTATCTCACCCTAGTCAGAATGACTATCTTCCAGAAAACAGCTAATTGCAGTTGATGGTTGCTGAGAAAGGGAGAGTCACTTTTGTTTAGAAAGGGTAGGTCATGCCCCAGTATATAACATATGTGCATATGGGTGTCAGTCAGTAATAGGGCTTTGTAGCTGAATTTTTAAAAGACATAAAGTTGAAAATGAGAGGGAAGATATATTATGTGAATGGGTGTGGAGGGTTTGATATGACTGGCATGTGCTATATAAATGTATAAAAATGGGGGAGATGTAAAGTGAAAACTGGTCAAGACACTCTATGGCTTACAGTCTTAGAAGGGCAAATGGATTCCCACATCATTAATTTATGAATTTATTATAGCTACAAAAGAAGACCTCCAAATAATACTGTCCAAAACTCTCAAATAAATGAGACATTTGCTGCCTTGAAGAGAACTGGTTGAACTGACTGCTCAGAAGAACTGTTAATTTCTGATAAACTTATTTAACTCTCCTTTTTTATTCATTGTGGGGGGATCATGTAATCAATGGAAAAAATTGATGAATATTTAATATGGTCTGTGTAAGTCTTCAGGACTACCTTCCACTTGCTAGTCTACCAATTACCTTTGAAACTGTGCGAAGTCCTTATTTCTGTTTAGGTCAGAAAAAATAGGTATCTGTCTCAAAATCTTATCATCTAAACATAGCTTCATAACATTTTAGGTTGTTTTTTTCTTCAGAAGGACAGAGGAAGCTTTAACTAGATCAGCATGAAGCAAGATAGGTAATAAATATCCGGCCCACAGATACCTATTAAAGTTCATTGGCTCTATTTTAAAATAAACTGTGGGAAGGTCACCTTGATTACAAAACCACAGACACATTCTTAAATAGCTACAGGCTTTGGTCTTAATGTTCAGAACGCATTGTTCTTAGGGCTGAAATGAACCAGAACTTAAAACCAAAATGATAAATCTCTCGAGAACTGAATTATACCTCTCAGTGTTGCATTTGAAATTCATCCTTCCTCTGTAAAATGTTCTGTGTTTCAGTGTTTTAATCTATGTTCAATTTCTTTCCATCATTGCACAGTAGGAAAAAGTATAGAATTTTCATCATAGAGACTCTGACTCACGGCTACATTCTCACTACCTTTCACTGGCTAAATGCATTACCCTACAGAAATTAAAATTTCTCCTTGAAAATAGAATAACTACCACATTTTTTATCTGTAGCATATATTTAATGAGTATTAATCTTCTCCCTTCTTTTCTACCCTGAACCACTACAACAGCCATTGGTTCTTCTTTGGATAAAACCAACCCATCTTCAGCAAATCCGGTTCCTTAAAGCAAAGAGCTTTCCATTCTTCCCATCTCTCCTCAAGGAGGCAGCAGTCTTTTGCAGTTATAAAGCCCAGTGTGTATTTAAATCACTTAACCTTTCAAAATTCATGCTACATGTTACATTTATTCTATTGTGCAGACTTACTTGATGTGAAACATTTTAAGGGGATCTGTTCCATCACAAATAAAGCTACTACAGCTCTTTCAACTATTTACTTAGAATTTACTAAGGTTCTTTGTCTGTATTACCTGAGATAAACATAAGGGGCAGGAGAAAGACAATCATAAACAAGCAAACAAAACAAGAAAAGAACCTCCTCTGAATTGCTGTAGTTCACAGTATTAGCAAAGTGAATGCTAAATACTGCTATGGAGTGATCTGCAAAGGTACTTAAAGATCATCCTCCCTTTCCAGCTAAACCAGGTCTACAGTGACGCCATGTTGCTGTAAAAACCATGAAGAACAACCATGATGGATAATAAAGAATTTCCATAAAACAACAAAATGATCAAATAAAAACTTGCAATTTGGCTGTAAGGTCACATCACATTTATCTTTCTGAGATGATGGGGGTTCTTCTTTAACATCCTTTAGAGAGGACAGAGTGTTCAATGATTCCAGAGACCATAAGTCCACAGTAAAAGCTTCTGATTTCTGAAAAGTATGAGCTCCCACGAAACTACAAATGGAATCCTTAGTAACCCATTTATTTAAATGCCCTCCTCATCCCCAAGGCAGCTGTGTGAGGGAAGAATGTTTCTCTTCCAAAGGTGAATTGATAGTGCAAAATTTGGAGGGAAAATAAAAGGGTAAATCAGTAATTATACACTCCTTTTGCATGGTAAATCTTTATAGTACCAGTTACTAAGTGGTAACATTCTCACATATTACCTTATAAATAATCCTAAGTTAACCCTGTGAGCAAGGTAGTCATCATTTAACTTTTTTCCCTTTTTTGAACAATCTATGTTGCAATATAACTGTACCTTATTATACCTTAAGACTTGATAAATCAATCCAAAACTTATTAAAATCTGTAATTGGTGTAGCAATATCATTCAAGGATGGAAAAATGAATCAATGCCACAGGAAGGGAAAACAGAGTACAATGAAACAGTCCCTAATGACTCATAGAGAGAGTATCATTAGATCTTTTTTTTTTTTTTTTTTTTTTTTTTGTCCTTAAATTCTCTGGCAGTCATGGCAGTAACAAAGTCAAGAATTCTACATACAGCATTTCCTAAATGAATAAAGAAAAGAAACAAAACTTCTTTCTAAGTACGAGCTCTGGGAGTAAGCTTTACACACAGTTGACAGATGTCAGCATTAAATGTCTAAGAGCAAATCTATACCTATTTTTGGCAAAGTTTTTATGGTGTTTCTAGATAGAATACTAAGATACATCTTAGATCAGAAAGCATAAAATAATTGTGAATTTCTGGGATTCCTGAATGTGCAAATCAGTGGGTCTGTGATTCTTGTGACTTTCCCATCTGTTACTTGTCCTGTTCAACTTCAATATGCTTATTTTGTTTTATCTTTTTATACATTATTCCATCATATTTTTTAATTAATAAACAAAACCTAGCCACTAGGGAAAAGGTCAACAACTGAACTGTTCTTTATGTCTCCACTCCACTCCAGTGGAGGCCTCTTATTTAGGAGTAGTAAGCCAATATATAATAGACTCTATAGTTTTTTGTTTTGTTATTTTGTTCTGTTTTGGGATTATGCCTGTGTACATGTACACTTACACTTGGTTACAGTTTGGTGGGTTTATTTGTTTGTCTTTATTTTCTTTTGGTGATGTTATTATTTGTTTTCTTGTTTTTGTTGAGTTGGCATTTTTATGATTTGTTTGTTTTGTTTTTGAGAAAGATCTTAAAGGTGGGTGGGTAAGAAATGTGAGATGATACAGAAGGACCTAGGGGAGAATATGATCAAAATATATTAAATTCAAAAATTATTTTAAATAATAAAAAATATATTACAGAAATGAAAGTCTTATTAAAGTACATAAACACTATCTGACAACTACTGACTTAATAATTCTTACAATTTATAGAGGACATAATAAGAGTGCAGGGTATCATTTTAGAAAGAATATACAGTATAGACATTGTGTGTTCTTTTCCTATAAAAGACCCATAATTTCAAACAAGTGAGATCCATAAACACTGTGAAGCATGGGAAAACTCTTGTCCATCTATGGGCATCCTAATATCTTTTTGAAGAGCCTTCCATAGGTGAGGGTTTATGAGATAATATAGATGTTAAGTATAACTGGTTTGCAATACATTAAATCTTAGGGTTTTACTTTTTAGCTTAACCAATCATAATCTGAAAACCCACAGTGAAAAAAACTTAAATTTCATACATTAAGAGTTGAAATTCTTAAAAGTTTGTTTTGAGATTATAATAAGATTACATCACTTGCCCTTTCCTTCCTCTCTCTACTATATATTAAAACCTCAAACTTTTGAGATTAGAAGGCTGAGTACCAGTAAGTATAAAAGTATGGAAGAATAAGTAAAATAAGATAGAACATAAAGGGAGAGCAAGAGGGTCTTGATGGTTTTAAGGGAAAAAAGGAGGAAACAACAGAAATGGCCTTGTCAGCTGGCTACACTGGGTGGTTGAAGGCTTCCTGAAGAGGTGTGTGCATGTGTATACCTTCTGTCTACTACTTATATAGTGCAGTCTTATACCTTAATTTTAGCTCATTTTCAGCTGTTTTATTTCTTTGATACTTTAGTTCGCCTTTGAAATGACTTCTTGTAGGACTAACTTGTGGTGTCCAGTGAAAAATAAAAACATAGAACTCCTGTTTAAAAGTCATTTATCTTTCAAAAAGACAATAACAGAGCAGTAGAGTAAGCATAGACCTCATGCGATCACTCAGCATGCATGCTCAGGAAACCAGCCCAGGACTGTCCTATATCTAAACTGCTATTGTTTGGATGCTCTCAGATTAGGTCATTAATATGCCTTAAATGAATTGTAAACAAATTTAGGCAGCTTAAAAGGAGTTCTTTATTAGTCCTTCTCAATCCCTCCTCCCTTGATCTCTTCGCTTTGGTTCTGAGAGCAGTGTGCTAGTGATGATAGTGAGGGTGGCGGCCAGTGTGGTCACAAGGAGGAAAGAACTAACAGTACTCTAAGAGGCCTTTTGTAGAGCTGAGGAATTGGAGGAGCTGGGCTTGACAGATGCAGGCCCAAAAAGGACTGCAGGGGTGTGAGGCAGTAATGAGGCTGCTTTCATGATTTTTGCCCAGAGTTATTTGGCATACTAAAATTCTGGGCTTAAACATGAGAATTAATGTTTCCTGAAACTAACTTACAAAAAACATAAGAAATCATAAAAAAATTCAAGATGCATATTTTTCCTCCTCAATTCTGGGTCCTTCTACTGTCTAGTATTTTATGGTTATTACCTCTGACAGAAGCTGGGCCACTACATTATCGTGTGGTCATAAGCTTCCTTTTGCTTCTATGGATCATTTTTATAAGATAGTAACAATATATTCTATGCCATTAAAGGAGTACGCATGTTTTCCTCATAGTATATATTCAGAAAACACTAATTAAGCCACCATAGTTCTGTAATGATATCTTTTTGTAAAGTCTAAATATTGTCCTTTATCATTTGGAAGGTCATTTTTTTTCAAATGGTAATGCATACATTAAAAAGACCAAACTTCTACCATCAGAACACCTGGAAAGCAACGGAACAAAATGAGAGTTCATGAAGAGCCTTGAGAAGTCAAACATCAGGCAGGATCACACACACACAGATAAATAAATAAAATAGAAATAAAATCCCGCAGAGCTCCAGGACTCAGGACTCAGTGCTACCCTCTTAGTTTCTTTTTCTATTTTGATAATATGACCCAAATAACTTAATAATTTAATGTAGAAAGGATTCATTCTGGTTCATGATAAAAAGGTACAGTCTATACTTGCAGGAAAGTCTAGCAGCATGAACCGGTAGTCTCTGGCCACACTGCATCCAAAGTCAAGAAGTAGAGAGAAATACATTAATGCATACTAGTGCTCAGCTGTCTTTTTGCTTGTCTGAGCCTAAGATTCAAAGTCCAGAAAATGGTCCTACCCACAATAAAGTTGGATCTTCCTACATCAGTGTATTCAAGATACGCCTTCATAGACATTCTCAGAGGTCCACTGCCCAGGTGAGTGTAGTTTCTGACAAGTTAATAATTAACATCACTAAAACTTAATATTTCTCTGTTAGGCAATTCAAATAACAGAAGAAAAATTCCGTGGCAGACTCTGTAAGGCTCAGAGATTCATTCAACTTTCTGCCAACCAGTCCAGAGCCAGTGTCTCTAGGAGATAGCCATGAAAGTCTCAGTGTAAACATTCTCACCATCCCATGGACTGGATTCACTGAGCACTACTGAAATGTTCTGCTTTATGCTGACAATCTTGTTATAGGTGTTGTCAATGCTATTGTCTCTTTTGAATTCCCAAAATGAATCGAGTGTCATTTAGAAACAAGGAAAGCTCAGAAAATCTGAGTGGCACATTTGTCTTCATGGAAAATTAGGAGAGCTAGAAGGGACTTCTAGGTTCGAGAGTTAATAGAGTCCTTACTCTTTTATTTTTCAGAAACACTCAGGCAAATAAAGGACAAGTATAAGCAGTAAACTGATCCCAAACACCATCAGTCTAATCACAGTTCTAGTTGAATTTATAGTGAGAGCAGATGCAAAATAGTAAAAACTCGACAAACCCAAGTGCTCATAATACTTGAACAAATGTCTATAATAAAGATTAAGACACACAAAGGTATCGATACTGGGGAATGATAGAAATCATTTTATCTGCTACTAACTACGTTGAATTCTTAATACTATGATATATATGCCTGTTGGAGCTGCTATGGAAGGCAGTAGAAGTCTCATCTCACTTTATCCCACACCTCTGGAGGTGGCCTGAACCATTATCCATGTTATTAACAGCAAATCTCTACACCCTCCCTAATATTTGCCCCTGAGATCTGGGCTTATACATCCAAATACCAACTGAACTCTCTAAGTGGACATTCCATACACTCCTTTGTAAAGAGCGGGCACACTGTACCTTCTCCCTATTTAAAGCTGTTTCTCCTGGGGGCATTCCTTATTCTTTTATCTTGTCTTTATAAATAGCAAATTTTCTACTAGAGCTCCAAAGAACCATCTACAACTGGGTCATGGAAGTTAGTTCTGTAAGTAAAGTACTTGCTACTGAAGCATAAGGACCAAGGTTTAACTCTGGCACCCACGTGAGAAGCTCAGTGTGATGGGACATGCTTCTTATACTAAGTGGAGATGTAGAGGCAGGAGGATCCTACAAGATCACCAGCTAGCCATACAGCCCAATTGGTAAGCTCCAGGTCCCAGTGAGAAATCCAGCCTCAAAAATTAAGATGGATGGCATCCTGGAGAACAATAATCAAAGGAACTTCTGGCCTCCACATGTGCATGCATGTACACCTATAGACACACAAACACATGCATGATGCAAAAACAAAAACAACAAAAACAAAACAACAATCTCTTTTGTTGTTGTTTAGTTCTTTCATGTTTACATCCCAACCAAAGTTTCCCCTCCCTCCTCTTCTCCCCTCCTTTGTTTCTGATCCTCCTCTGTTTCTCTTCAGATACTCTGGATACCAGTCATTCATGTTACATCAAGGTGCTGTGCCCCTAAGCAACTCCTCTTCCATTAAAGCTGGATGAGGCAGTATGTTGGAGTCCTCAAGATTATACAGTAGATGACAGCTTATATTCATTAGGTCAATCCACCAGACAAATAACACTCTGATGGAGAAATCTTGTTAAGCAAGGCTTACAGAACCATTGCCTAGAATGGCTGAGAACTTCTGTCTGTAATCTTCTTTGTGTTACCATAATTCTCCCCATTATCATGTGTTTTCTTGTAATGTGTACATGTAATCTCATGATTACATTTCAATTTATGGGCATCTATATCTATGGACTGTTTAAAGATGACTCCTCATTAAGCTGTATAATTTTCATGAATAAAAATATACTAGGATATGCTTTACAACTACATCTGTAAGATATTTTTTAACTCAGATTGATGTAAGAAAATAAAAATTTCTCCCCAGTATAAGAAAAGATATACATAATTAGCTCATTTACAACCTCAGAGTAAATTCAAACTAGACTGAATGCCTCTGTAAATAAATCATAAGTTAAAACCTTTATAGACAATACACAAGGACACAGTTGCAGGTGTTAAACCTAGGTCAGATAAAAAGCAGCCTAAAATATTATGCTAGTCTCTCTTGCAAAGTCTGGCTGATAACACAGATCAAAGACTAACACCCTATATGAATTTCTCAAGCAATTAACTCTCTGTGTGAACTTCTAATCTTAGTTTATAATACAAGACTCAAGGTTTTTAAACTAACTGTTTATTGTTTAGGTCCCAAATAGCAATTCATCAATTAAACAAGTACAGGTAGAAAGCTTTATATCTCGTTAAACTGTGGAAAATGTTTCACAATTAGCCAGAGGATGCCATGTCCTCATAGCCTTGAATAAAGAGTTCTAAATTCCCTTCCTTATGATCTGGGGATAGAAACAGGCTAAGAGAATGCATTTTTGTGTTTGGGCAATTTCAATGCCACTGCCCAAGAAAATGCTGAGCACCATGTCCCCATCTATGCATTGCCATGGTAAATGGCTCTGCTCCTTATCATTTACTCAAGGAATGTTTGGTGACCCTCAGATGTAGCATTCATAACTTTTTTTTATTGTCTAAAGCCTCCTGTTGAATGTGTATATAAGCCATACAGAATAAGGAAGCTAGAGAATTGGAGCTAGAAAGAATAAAGCAATTGGTCCTCAGCATGTGTATGAGATTTATTATTCCCTCAGATAGATGAAAACTTATTTCTAAAGACCTTGAGATATTTTTTTCTAAAGTCCTACTACTCTGAAGGCATTCTACTTGCAGTCCTGGATGCATCCCTGAGAGCTGGTCTACCAGGCTGCAGTAGTAATATGGTAGGAGGAATAGGTTTCTAGAGCAGGCAAAGAGTCAGAGACAGCCCTGTTAGGAGTCTCATAAGAAGACCAAGAGATATAACTATAAGATAATGTATGTAAAGGGCCTGGGTCAGTAATATGCAAGCTCCCTGGTTGTTTGTTCAGTCTTTGTGAGCCCCTGTATGCTCAGGTTAGTTGGTTCTTTGGGTGTTCTGTAGTGCACTTCACCCCCACTGGGTCCTATAATCCTTCCTCCCCACTCCCACAGGATTTTCTGAGTTCTACCTATGTTTGGTTATAGGTCTGCATCTCATAACAGTCTTCTTAAAACTTTTCATTTCCACCTTTCTATCACCAAATCCATACTTAAATTGAAATTTCTGCCTTTGAAATATGAATATATCCTTTAGAGCTCATTAGCCTATTCGATACACTATGATAAAATTCATTTTGCAGGAATCTTACAGCAATACAAATTTATTCCTCCAAATTTTGGGTGCTGCATAGACCAAGAGCCATGTGAAGACATATTCAGAGTCAGGTGAAGGGTCATTTCCTGGCTCATAGATGCCACCTGTTCCATATGTCCTCAGATGTGAAAGATACAAAGCAGCCCACTTAGAACTTCTTTAATAAAAGCATTAATTATATTCATTAGGACACCATCCTAACCTAATCACCTACCCAGAAAACCCACTGTCTAATAGAATCATTTTAGTGGTCAGATCTTGGCATTTGGATTTTATGGTTTAGCAGGATTACTTAAGACATTTTGTAAATTTACAATTTGAGGAGTTATATAAATAGTATTTTCTCAGTCTGGTATTTTACTTAGTTTATGTTAATGAAGACAACTTTTTATTCACAATTTTAGCCTCTGCACATAAAATAGTGCTAGGTATGCGGCAGACAATCAGCAAGTATGTGTAGATAACCATGAATACATCTGTGCCTCCCTTGGAGTAGGCAGACAAACTCTCTATGTAGTTGCTTTCCTCCTTGTCATTTACCCCTTTTGCTATGCTCCCACATCCTTGTCCACACAAGTTACCACAAGTCTCTTAACTAACTTCCCAGACATTTGGAAGAGCCATACTTCACTCTTCTTCTAGAGTGATCCTATTTTGTGAAATGATAAAATTTATGTCTCAATTCTGTTGATTTCTTAGATCATTTATTATATTTTCCAATTTTGGAAGTCACAAACCCTCTTAATGACTGATGAAATATGTTATTCAGCTTGCTGTCACTATAAGACAACCTGTGAGACAGTTAGGGCTCACTGGTTTTGAGGACACAGTCATGATAGGTTGACTCCATTGCTTTGGGCCTGTGGCATGCTTACATATCATGGTAAGAGCACTTACTGCCTGGCCAGATAGAGAAAAACAGCTCAATCTCTTTTAGAGGCACGTTAACACTTACCTAAGAAACATCTACATCCCTTCTTTCATAGGTTCTACCATTTTAAAACACAGTCACACTGAAGACAAAATCTATAAAATGTCAAGAACTAAACTGCAAAATTGAACATGGTGGTGCCTAGCGCAAGGAAGTTAAAGCAGCAAGAACATGAGTTCAAGACCAGTCTGAGTTATAAAAAAAGATCATATAAGAAACAAAATGAACTAAATTATAGAAAGATGAGATGTTCACAAAAGTAGAGCATGTTACCAGAATGAAAATCAATTCTAATTTCATACTAAATCAATTTATTTCACTGGAAGGCTTGAGCATTCATGGCTAAAGGGTTCTCTCCAAACTTAGCCAAGGTTCCCTTTAGTAGATCTCAACAGATTGGATACATAACCTATTGAAATATTCCTCTTATTCCTTCTGCAATCTATGTCATGGTCTGATTGTTCCTTATACCTTCCTCACACCCTGCTTCTTGAACACAAAAGAAGAATAAGTGTAGTTCCACATTCCAAGTGATAAATCTCTGCTTCATTACCCCCTATGTGGCTATTTGTACAAATCCTATATTAAATAATAAAGGGCTTATTATACTTTAGCCTAAAATGACAACACAAATAAAATAATAATATCATTAATCTTTACATATATAAAATAGCTAACACAGAAGAGGTAACAGAGATATTAAATAAATAAGTATTGGAGTAATGCAGTATTTAATGAATACTTACTATGTAGCAAGCACTGTTCTAGGTTATTCGAATATGTTAGTAAACACAGATCCTATACATATGGAGCTTACATTAAAGCAGAAAATAGACAATAAACAATAAATTTTAAATTGCAAAAGGTAAATTGATTATAATTTTTAAGGATGGTGAACAAAAAAGGAGAGTAGACAATGGAAGAGCAAGAATTCTGAAGAAGGGATGCTTTCGTACTTTCTATAGGACAACTATGGTACATGCCATTAAGGAGAAATGTGAGCATGCTCACAAAAGATGATAGAGTTGGCTATGTGGGCACCTGATCTGAGCAGTCCAAGGAAAAAGAGTAGCCATAATAATAACCCCAACACAGAAGTAATATGTGATGCATTTGAGGAATAGCAGAGGCTGGTACATCTGGAAATCTGAACAAAGAAAAAAGTAACAAGTGGTGAAGGGAACAGAAGTATGTATGACCTGACTTGTGTTGAGAGGATCATCAGCAATACAGAGAGCAGACTGTAGAGATGCAAAGCTAAAAGCAAGGGTCACCATTAGGAGGCCCTTATAGTAATACAAGAGACAGACAGTGATGTCCTAGATTAGATGTAGAACATTCTAAGGGCACCTACTGTGTTTCCTTCCAGTTCTCCAAGTATGTAAAGAAGACAAGATTATCTTCACATAGAGACATGGTCAAAACTATTTTCTTAATGGATTTCAGCCTCTTGACCCATGCTTTGCTTATCTCTGTCACTTTGGGCACATAGCACTGAAATAGTGGCAAACTGCTGATACTTCCCGAGTGTACCACACTTTCTCCTGCCTTTGAAGTGGCTTCCTTTGGCATACACCTCAGTTCTTTATCTTGTTCTGCTCATAACTTTTACTTGCTCTCTAATACCCAACTCAAATAACATTCTCAGTGTTATTTCCCTAATAGCCTATTCAAAATTAGTCTTTTTCCATTCCAGTGGTTAAACCTATGGGCTGTGATCCCTTTGGGAGTCCAAAACCCTTTCATATGGGTCACCTGAGGCCATCATAAATATCAGATATTTGCATCTGATTCCTAATTACATTTATAAAGTAGTAATAAAAATAATTTTATGGTTGGAGGTCACCATAACATGAGAAACCTTATTAAAGGGTCATCATTAGGAAGGCTGACAACAGTGGTTCCTCCTTTATCACTCTGATCAGACCACTAATGCAGGCATATTATAATTGCACTCATACCACCTATAAATTAGATACTATGACTTAGTCAATTCCTATCCATAGCAAAATTCTTTGACTTCATTAAATTTATGCTAAACATAGAAAGAATAAGAGAACAACAGAAAAGGACTGAAGGAAACAATAGATATGATAATATAGCTTCAAAACATTGCCATCCTAGGCTAGTAAAATACTTGAACATGGTCTTTTTTTTTTTTTTTAAAAAAAAAAAAAGAAACAACTGGGGGCAAGCAGAGTAAGAACCCCTCAGGCTCCAGACTTATTTCTCAGCGAATGTCAAGCTCAGAAATATCCATGAAAAGTTGGGTGGATGGATGACATGGTTGGTGGAAATTAGTCATCTATAAAAATCCACTGAGAACAAGCACCAGTCTCCCTTGATTAAATTCGGAGATGGTCTTGCAGGGCTTTGGCCCCAAACCTACATGGATGCTTCAGTTTTAATGGGGTACTAATGTGCTGAGCAGGACATTGTGAGTAACCAGCGCCTACACAGGGACTGATTTGCATAGAACTAGGCTTGGGAAGAGTGGAGCTGAGGAGGGGCTAGAGACTGGGAATGTAGCCAGGCCTGGTCATGGTAAAGATAAAGTCTAAATTAAAAGTAGGTTGATGAGAGCAGGGAATGTTAATTGATGAGCAGAGAGACTTCTTCACCTTATATCACTTTATCTTCATAGTGTACCAATAACTAAGCCTAACCATCTATTATACAGAAAGGGACTGGGGGATTGAGATGTTGATAACCTTGTACAGAGGCTCATTGGTTCAGGCCACAGCACTAGCACACACAACCTGGTCTGTCTGCCTTTAAATCTTCTTCTTGCAGTACTGAAGTTACCCTAGTGACAAGTCTGTTTAGAATGATTGGCATTTTCTTGCTAGAGACCTACACTTCAGACATGGTTCTGTCCATTTACTCCATGTCTCTTAACAAGTGACTTTCCTTCTCTATGTTTGGCATTAGTTCACTGAAATTTGGATCCGTGATATTTAAGGTGCCATCAAGCTCTGAAATGCCATGCTGTTTAGTAAGAAACTTGAAGATGTTCCCCTCTTCATTCCCATGCATGGTCTTATCAGCTTCTACATACACTCATGTGCCACCTTAAGAAGAGGTGTAGAAAAAAATCTTTTTATACTTTCCAATTGGAAAGAGTAATTTATCAAAATCTACATGCTATGGGGATTTCGTCACTGTTGATTCACTCAGCATCACATATGTACCCACATTCAATGTCTCATTTTCATTGTCATCATTAGGAAAATCTATCTTCCAATCTGAATAAGAGACAGTTGCCTTTATCTTCACAATTTACTCTTGAAATTTTATCCTGCCGTTTCAGTTACACTAAGTAATTCTATTCATTATGAAATTGGGGTAAATAAATATCACGAAAATATTAAAATAAAGCAATATTCTCACTAACAGATTCATTTTAATTGTTTATTTTCTTCTCAGTAGAGTGAGCAGGAGATAATCATATCTATTTCAGTTACTTCTTTAGATTACTGGAGTTCTACAATGTGCTATTTGATGAGTTTATTTTTTGGGTGCATTTATTTCCCTCTTCTAGTTCTATAATATTAAAGCAAAGCCTATTCCAGTTCAAGTGTAATCATTTTATTGTTTCTGATATACTTGATCACATGCCAAAGAACAAATAATGTTTCATGTTCCATGCATCTTTATTAAGCTTGTTTCTAAAATTAAAGATTCTGGAAAAATGTTGAAATGACAGTAACAGCAAACTTTCATGGACAGGCCTAAAGCTTTAGACCTAATGCAGGATTGTATGGAAAAATGGGAGGAATTAACAAGAGTGTGTTTTCCAGTGCTGAGAATTGGAGCAGGGCTTCTGGCAAGTTCTGTAGCACTTTATCACTGAACTCATGCCTTCCAGGCTAGCGCTCTGTCCCCAGACCAAGACAGTAACTCTTACAGCTATAAGCTCTTGGTGAGTCACACAGCTTTAATTATTACTGTGAAACTTTAAGATGCATGTTATTAGCTCTGTTTTATAACAGAGGAACCAGAGGCTCAGGCAAATCATACCAGTTGTTCAGATGTATCCACAAGTTTCTCTGTCCTGCCTGCCTAGTTCCACAGCCATTTAGTCCCAAATAATCACACAAAGGCTTATGCGGATTATAGACTGTTTTCCTTTTGGTTCAGGCATATTATTTGCTAACTCTTACACTTGAATTAACCTATGATTCTTATCCACATTTAGCCATGTGGCTTTCTACCTGTGCTCAGAGCAGCCTTCTCATTTCCTTCCTCTGAGACTCACTGGTGTCTGCTGCTCTGCCCCAGAATTCTCCCAACCTGGTTGTCCCACCTCTACTTCCTGTCTAGTTATTTGACCAATCAGCATCTTATTAAACCAATAGGAGTCACAAATATTTACAGCGTACAACAGCATAGTCCCCAAAGCACTCAGCTGTTCAAAAAATGAGCAGTCTCAAAAACTGGTTCTAGATTGCCCTGCCAACACATCTAAGTCAGAGTCTCCCAAGAATTTGGAACAGCTTCAGAAGTTCTAAATTGGAGGGCTGAGCTTTGAAAAAACTGGCTAATTCTGAAGAGTCATTTTGAGCAAGGGGAAATACTCAGGAACTGCATGGTAATGAGAGATTCAAACACTAAGTGATCCAGAGGCTCTGGGTTTGTCACATACGATACTGTGGAGGAAGTGGATGTTGCTATTAATGCAAGACCACACAAGGTGAATGGAAGAGCTATGGAACCTAAGAGAGCCATGCTAAGAGATGATTCTCAAATACCAGGTGTCCACTTAACTGTGTAGCTGAAGTTTGTTGGTCATATCAAGGAAAACACTGAAGAACTTCACCTGTGAGCTTATGTTGGGCAGTAGGGAAAAGTTGAAGTCATTAAAATAATGACTATCAGAGGCAGTGGGAAGAAAAGAGATTTTGATTTTGTCACCTTGATGACCATGGCTCTGTGAACAAGACTGTTATTCAGAAATACCATACTGTGAATGGTCACAACTGTGAAGGAAGAAAGGCCCTGTCAAAGCAACAGATGGATAGAGTGTTGTTGTCCAGCCAAAGAGGTTGAAGTGGTTCTGAAAACTGTGGTGGTGGTTGTGGAGGTGGTTTTGGCAATGGTTTTGGTGGCAATGACAATTTTGGTCAAAGAGGAGATTTCAGTGGTTGTATTGGCTTCTGTGGTAGCTGTGGTGGTCCTGGATTTAGTGGCAATGGAGATGGCTATAATAAATTTGGTAATGATGGAAACAATTTTGAAAGTGGTGGAAGCTACAATAATTTTGGTAATTATAACAATAAGTCTTCAAATTTTGGATTAATAAATAGAGGAAATTTTGGAGGCAGAAGCTCTGGCCCTTATGGTAGTGGAGGCCAGTACTTTGCTAAACCATGAACCCATGGTGGTTTTAGCATCAGCAGCTATGGCAATGGCAGGAGGTTCTATTTACAGCCAGGAAAAGAGCTTAGCTTAGCAAGATAGGCGAGCCAGAGAAGTGACAGAGAAGCTACAGGTTACAACAGTTAACTCAGCCAAGCACAATGGTGGCATGGTCTACTACTACAAAGAAGACATGGTTTAGACAATACTCATGTATATGGACAAAAAACTTTCAGAACTGTATTTGTGAATAATTGTATAACAGGTTATTTTAGTTTCTGTTCTGTGGAAAATGTAGGGCATTCCAACAAAGGATTTTACTGTAGACCATTTTTCACCCATGCTGTTGATTGCTAAGTATAATAGTCCGGTCATGACACTGAATAAATGTATCTTTCTCTTTTTTAAAAAATGTGTTGTGTAAAGCTAGTCTACTCTAATGCCATCTTGGTAAACAGTGTGACATTAGAATTCCTTTAGGGTGGTGCCAAGTTCCATTTGGAATTTATTTATGATTGAATGGGTGGAGAAGCCATTGTCTTCTAAAACCTTGGTGTGATTAAACTGCCAACTATTATGACTTTAATGAGTTTCACCATTCAAAGGGTCAGCTAAGAAAAGTCATAATTTGGTTGTTTGTATACCCTATGCAATATCAACATTGAATAATGGCATCAGATAAAGTAACAGAGGAGAATGAAGCCTGTGTATTATCCATTATCATGTGTAATCAATAAATGACTTAATACTGTTGGGAAAAAAACTGCTTCTAAAAATAGAATCATGCAAACAATGAGAGTATCTGAGGAAGACTTGCATTTCCTTCCAAATCTGCTTTAAAACTATGCCTAATGACTCTTGGCAGTCTGAACTCCAAATTTGGACCTACCACAGACCACTTTTCTTGGTGACATCATCATTCTCAAGACAGGAGACCCTACTTGTAAACTGGCAGATTTTTGGTAGAATTCAGGCTTGTCAGAAAGCAAGAACTATCTCTGAGATGCCAACAAGACTCTCTGGGAGGATGGAGACTTAAGTACCTCAAGTACGTGGGTTGAGATACGAAAGACACATGTGTACAATTCATGCAAAAATTACATTAATTCATAGCTATTCACAATTACATATATCTGCACATAGGCATACATAAAAATCATCACCATCATATAAGCTTCTTGATTCCTGCTCCCCATTCTCTCTCTGTCTTCCTTTTCTCTCCTCTTTCCTTTTGTATACACACACACACACACACACACACACACACACACACACATAAAAAAATATAAAAACAAAAAAATATGTGGCTCTGTACCCATTGGGCCAAGAGGTGAGTCACACTCCACATAGCTCAGGAGGCAGTGATCCCAGTCTCAGGGACCCTGGCTCTGGGACACAGCCCTTGGGACCTACCCACAGTCATCTTTCCCCTATGTCCAGGCCAGCAGAGAAAATTCCTACCAGGAACACCAATAAATTCCAGTTTGCAGGACACCCCCAACTACAAAATCATGTTCCATCCCCTAACCCACCCTCCTACCTGGCAACTTCATTGTCAACCCGAGACTCACAGATCCTCAGTACCCATTAGACCAAGAGTTCCTCCAGAACCAGTTTGATCAAGAAATATTCCCTAGGACCCACAGTTTTTCAGTTCCTATTGGATCAAGTGCTGCTACCCAAGACCCTCAGTTTCTCAGCACCAACTGGATTAAGAGAGGTAACTGAAACCCACAACTCACCATCAGGTATTAATCAAAAATACCTAAAGGTTCAAGAGTTCTTTCTGGATCAAGAGCTCATATTAGACCAGGAGTAGACCTGTGAGATACAGAATCAGCCAGCCCTTATTACAAGTACAGTTCACTGTGACACAGACTATACTACCTCCAAGTGGATGAAGAGAGGCTTCCTGAGACACAGACACAGCGAGAACAGATTGAACCAAAATCAGCTGCCTGAGATATAGACAAATCCTGCAGAGATCCAAGGAAGCAATGGGAAGATGCCAGTACAAGAATACACATAACAACATAAAGAACAACATGGTACCACCTGAGTCTAGTGGTTCTACAACAAGACCTGACCATGGCAATCAGAAGAAGCAGAAGGAAATGACATATATATATATATATATATATATGTATATATATATATATATATATATATATATATATATATATAACTGTATGAAGATAATAGAAGCCTTAGAAGAGAAAATAAAAAAATACTCTTAAAAAATAGAAGAAAAAAACAAAAAGAAAAGAGATTAACAGATCTCTGAAAGAAAATAAAGAAATACAAGAAAATCAAGAAAAAGAAATCAACAGGTGAAGGAAACAATTTAAGATTTAAAAAATTGAAATAGAAGAAATAAAGAAAACACAAACCAAGGCAATGCTAGAAATAGAAAATCTGAAGAAACAAACCAGAAATATGAATGCAAGCATAACCAAGAGAATGCAAGAGATGGAAGAGAGAATCTCTCGTGGGAATGATTCAATAGTGGAAATAAGTATGTTAGTTAAAGAAAACACTAAAACCAAAAAAGTCATAACACAAAATGTCCAGGAAATCTGGGATGCCATGAAAAGGCCAAAATGGAGAATAAATGGAAACAAAGAAGGAGAAGAACATCCGCTCAAAGGTACAAAAATATATTTAACAAAATCATCTAAAGAAGGAAATGCCTCTAAAGATACAGGAAGCTTACAGAACACCAAATAGACTAGAACCCCCTCCAAAGAAGTCTGCTTGCCACATAATAATAAAGCCACTAACCCTACATAATAAGGAAAGAATACTAAGAGCTGCAAACACAAAAGGCAAACTTACCTATAAAGGCAGACCCATCAGAATAACACCCGATTATTCAATGGAAACAATCAATCAAGAAGGTCCTGGTTAGATGTTATACAGACACTCAAAGAGCATGGCTGCCAACCCAAACTACTACCCAGCAAAACTATCAATCACCATAGATGGAGTAAACAAGATATTTCACAACAAAACCAGATTTAAACAATACTTATCCACAAATTCAGCCCACAGAAAGCACTAGAGGGAAAACTCCACCCTACGGAAGCTAGATACACCACAAAAACACAAGTAATAGATAATTCCACAGAAGAAAAACCCAAAGAAGGAACACACACACACACACACACACACACACACACACACACACACACACACACACACACTACCACCAAAATAACGGGAAGTTACAATCAATGATCAGTAACATCCCTTAATATCAAAGAATTCAATTCACCTATAGACAGAAACAGCCTACACGATGGATACAAAAACAAAATCCATCCTTCTGCTGCATACAAGAGACAATCCTCAACTTCAAAGACAGAGTAAAGGTTTGGGAAAAGACTTTCCAGTCAAATAGACCTAAGAAACAAGCTGGTGTAGACATTCTAATGTCTAATAAAATAGACTCCAAATTAAAATTAATCAAAAGATATGAGAACAGAAGTTACTTTTTCATCTCAGGAAAAATCTACCAGGATGAAGTCTCATTCCTCAACACTAATGTCTCCAACACAAGGGAACTTATATATGTAAAAAACATTACTAAAACTTAAATTTCATATCAAGCCAATACATTAATAGTGGGAGACTTCAATACCCAACCCTCTCAAATTGCTAGGTCTACCATACAGAAACTTAACAAAGAAATAATGAATCTAACAGATGTTATGACTCAAATGGACTTAATAGATATATACAGAACCTTCCACCCAAACACAAAAGGATATACATATTTCTCAGCACCCCATGTAACATTCTCTAAAATTGAGCACATTCTCAGTCATAAAACAAATATCAATAGATATAATATGGGAATAACTTCTTGTTTAATACTGTGAGGACACTAAGGAATAAAGGTAGAGTTCAATAATAACAAAAACCACAGAAATCATACAAATTCATGGAAACTGAATATCTCTCAGTTGAACCGCCTGTGGGTCAAGAAAGAAGTAAAGAAATAAATCAAAGACTTTCTAGAATTCAATGAAAATGAATCCAGAACATACCCAAATTTATGGGACACATTGCAAGCAGTGCTAAGATGAAAATCCATAGCACTAGTTGCCTACATGAAAAACCTAGAGAGAAATCTCATACAAGAGAATTAACAGCACAGTTAATTCAGCAAACTCACGTAGAAGGAGTAGAAGGCAGGAAGAAATAATCAAACTCATGGTTGAAATCAATAAAGTTGAAACAAAGAGAACAATACAAACAATCAATGAATAAAATAGTTGGTTCTTTGAGAAAGTTAACAAGATAGACAAACCCTTATTCAAACTAACCAAAAGACACACACACACACACACACACACACACACACACACACACACACACACACACACGCACACGCACACGCACACGCGCGCACACACACACACACACACAGAGAGAGAGAGAGAGAGAGAGAGAGAGAGAGAGAGAGAGAATATCCAAATGAACAAAATCAGAAATAAAAAAGAGGACATAGCAACAGACACCCAGGAAATCTAGAGAGAATCATCAAGTCATACTTTGAAAACCTATATTCTACTAAAGTTGAGAACATAAAAGAAAAGGACAGCTTTCTAGGCAAGTACCACTAACCAAAATTAAATTAAGAACAGATAAACGACCTAAATAAACCTATAACTTTCAAGGAAATTGATGCTGTTATTAATGTCACCCAAGAGTCCCCCCCCCCCAAAGCCCACTCAGGGTCAAATGGTTTCAGTACAGAATTCTACCAGACATTCAAAGAAGAACTAATACCAACATTTCTCAAATTATTCTGTACAGTAGAAACTGAAGGAACATTGTCAAACTCGTTTTATGAGGCTACAGTTACTCTGATACTCGATACTCAAGACACTCAAAGATGAAACATAGAGAATTCTTGATCAATATCCCACATGAACATTGAGGTAAACATACTCAATAAAATTCTAGCAAACCAAATTCAAGAACATATAAAAAAAATCATTCACCATGATCAAGTAGGCTTCTTCCCAGAGATGGTTCAACATACAAACATCTATCAATGTCATGTATCATATAAACAACACGAAAGAAAAAAAGCCACATGATCACTTCATTATGTGCTGAAAAGCCTTTGAGAAAATTTAACATTTATTCATGATAAAAGTCATGGAGAGATCAGGAATATAGGGAAAATATCCAAACACAATAAAAAGCAATATAGAGCAACTCACAACCAATATCAAACTACATGAAGAGAAACTCAAAGAAATCTCACTGAAATAAGGAACAAGACAAAGCTGATCTCTCTCTCTCTCCACACCTGTTCAGCATGGATCAAGAAGTTTTATCTAAAGCAATGAGAAATGAAAAAATATCAAGGGGATGCAAATTGGAAAGAAAGAAGTCAAACTATCACTATTTGTTGATGATACGATAGTATGCATAAGTGCCCCACAAAATTCTACTAGGGAACTCATATAGCTAATAAAAAATCTTCAGCAATGTATCAGGGTACAAAATTAACTAAAAAAAATCAATAGCCCTCTTCTACACAAATAATAATAGGGCTGAAAAAGAAATCAGGGAAACATCACTATAATGCTGCAGATAGCATTAAATATCTTGGGGAAACTCTAACCAAAGAAGTGACAGACAACTTTGACAAGAACTTTAGTCACTAAAGAAAGAAACTGAAGAAGATATCAGAAAATGGAAAGCTCTCCCATGCTCCTGGATAGGTAGGAACAACATAGTAAAAATGGAAATCTTACCAAAAGCAATCTACAGGTTCAATGCAATACTGATCCAAATCCCAACACAAGTTTTTATAGACCTTAAAAAGACAATACTCAAATTCATATGAAATAAAATAAAACCCAAGATTGTCAAAAGAATCCTGATCCGTGATAGAACTTCAAGGGGCATTACCATCCCTGACTTCAAGCTATACTATAGAGCTAGAGTAATTAAAAAAAAACAGCCTGGTGCTGGTATTCAAACAGGTTTGTGGATCAATGGGATTGAAACAAAGACCCGCCCTTAATCCACACACCTATGAACACCTGATTTTTGACAAAGAGGCAAAAATACACAATGGAAAAAAGATAATATCTTCACAAACAGTGCTGGCATAACTAGATGCTAGTATAATGCTAGAAAAATACAAATAGATCTGTATCTATCATCCTGCACAACTCAAATCCAAGTGGATCAAAACTTCAACATAAACCCAGTTATACTAAACATATAGAAAACAAAGTGGGAAATACTTGAATGCATTGGAACATTTGACCACTTCCTACATATAACACCAGTAGTACAGATACTAAGAACAATGATTAATACATGGGACCTCCTGAAACTGAGAAGCTTCTTTAAGGCAAAGGACACAGTGAATAAGACAAAATGTCAGCCTATCGAATGGGAAAATATCTTCACCAACCTTACATCTGACAAAGGACTGATCTCTAAAATATATAGAGAACTCAAGAAACTAGAGGCCAAAATCCCAAATAATCTAATTAAAAAACAGGGATCAGATCTAAAAGGGGAATTCTCAACAGAAGAATGACAAATGGCTGAAAGACGCTTAAAAGAATTGCTCAACATCCTTAGTTATCAGAGAAATGCAAATCAAAACAATTCTGAGATACCATCTTACACCTGTCAGAATGGTTAAGATAAAATGCATAGATGACAGCCTATGCTGGAGAGGATGTGGAGCAAGGGAAACACTTCTCCATTGCTGTTGGGAGTATAAACTTGTACAACTACTTTGGAAAGCAGTATAGCAGTTCCCCAGAAAACTGAGAATCATGCTCCCCAATGACCCAGCAATACCACTATTGGGCATATACCCAAAGGACGCACATTCTTGACTCAAAAATATTAGCTCAACTATGTTCATAGCAGCATTATTTGTAAGAGCCAGAACCTGGAAACAACCTAGATGCCCCTCAACTGAAGAATGGATTAAAAAATTGTCATACATTTACACAATGGAGTACTACTTAGCAGTAAAAATAAATGAGATCCTGAAATTTGCAAACAAATGGAAGAATTTGGAGAGTATCCTTCTGAGTGAGGTAACACAGGCCCAGAAAGATGGACATGGTTTGTACTCACTCATAAGTGGATTTTATACATGAAGCAAAGAATAGTCAGGCTGAAAACCACAAACCCTGAACTTCTAGGTAACAGGAGGAACTTAAGAGAGACATCCATGGATCCCCCTGGTAAGAGGAAATAGAGAAGATTTCCTGAGTAATTTGGGACCATAATGGGGAGTACCAAAGAGAAGTGGGAACAAATCATTAGAGAAGGAGATGGCTGAGTGGTAGGAGCAACAAAGAACAGAAAAAAAGAGATGGATATCTTTCTAGAGGGATCCAGGGTGGGGTTATAAAGAAACTTGGAGCTAAGGAAACCTTCGAGAACCCTCAAGATGTCCTTTGCTAGGACTCCAAGCAATAGTGGAGTCTAGATATGATGTCTGCTATAATCAAATTAATGACCAAACTAATTGTTATTATAGAACCTCCATCTAGCAAAGGACAGAGGCAGAAGTAGAGGTTGATAGTTAAGCACCAGGTCAAGCTCCTGGTCCAGCTGTAGACAGAGAGAGGAGAGAGTATATGAGCAAAGGGATCAGGATCATGAGGAGGGGACTCACAGAGACAAGGGACCCTAGCTATTGGGAGCTCATAAAATCTGAAATGTCAGCGGAGGAACCTTCATGAGAAGGAACTAAAACCTCTGAATGTAGATGACAGTCAAAAGGTGGAGACAGTTTGTGGAGCCTCTTGCAGTAAGACCAGAGTTTATTCCTGATGCATGAACTGACATCTCAGAGCCCATTCTCTACTGAGAGACACCATACTCAGTCTTGATACTGGAGGGAGGGAATTGGACCTACCTCAACTGGATATGCCAGGCCTAAATGACTCACCTTATGATTACTTGCCCTTCTTGGGGAATGGATGAGGGTATGTGTGGCAGTCTGGTTTCTCGGTCCTGGTAGCCAGAGGTCCGAGACCCTGCTGCCCGAGACCACTTAGTAGCACCCCGTAGGCCCCCTGAAATGACTCAAATGCCTATATCAACTTCATGCTGTTTGTCCCACGGCTCAGGCACATTGCTAGCTATCTCTCACATCTTTATATCTTAAATCAACCCATTTCTATTCATCTGTCTGCCACGTGGCCCGTGGCTCACCTGTGTTCCCCACATGTTGCTCCGTTGGGCTTCAGCTTGGTCTGCCTCTGACTCTGTCCTTCCTTTCCTACATATTCTGATTCCTCCTCCTACTTCTTCTATGGTGCCTGCTATGGCCCAAAATAGCTCCTTTATTTAAATATTGAGATTCACAGCATACAGAAAGGCATTCCCACATCACTTTCCCCTTTCTGTTTAGTCAAAAAGGAAGGTTTCAATTTTAACATAGCAAAATTATATATAACAAAATAACTATCAAGCAAGAATTATAGTTACAATATCTAGTCTATTTGTATTTAGCAAAATTAAAGAAAATACTCTATCGTCTACCTTATCTTTATAAATCTAAAGTTTCATATCCAATATACCTTTCAAATGACTAAGAAAAATTGTACCTATAACTATCTAATCTTCAACTACATCAAAGACCACAGAAGGATATATTTACCCAAGTAAACCAGAAGTGCAAGTGACTTCTAAAATCTAGAAAGGACAGAGATGACACCTATCTGCCTGGACAGTCACCCAAAGTTCCTTTATAAAGTTGGGGCATCCATCTTCAGCCTACAGGCCCAGAGTCTCTTTTCATTTTAGTGAAGCAAGAAATCTGCTCTGCCCATTCTGGCACAGTTCATCAGCTGCTTCTCCTCGAGTCCTGAAGAATGTTTGACAGTTTTCTCTGAAAAGCAGGAACCTGAATGACCATCTCGGCTTGTTCTGCCGAAGTTCAGAGATCATCTTCATATGGAACCTGCATGTCCAGTTTAAACAGCATACTGTCAAGCAGTCAATATAAGAACAGGTTCATGTCCAGCGGCTAACCATTGCCACAAACAGAGTAGACTCAATATGGAGTTTCTTCGATGCCCATTTTTCTCTTGAAGAAGATTGGTGCTGCCAGGAACAAATCTGTCTCACTGTCCAGAAAAGTATAAATTCTTAAAATATTTTAAATGTCATATTTTGTAGGTCTTAGAAGTATTTGAAGATTACCTACCTAATTGAAATATATCTTTGTATATCTAAAAATCTAACTAACATACATTTCTTAATTATACATTACAATTCTAAATCAATTGCATAAACATCATATCTTAAACAAGAGTAGAAAAATACATACAGCATAAGAGAATTGACCTTAAGTTTGTATCAATAAATCAAAATCTATACCAATGTAAAACATTTTGAGATTAACAGCTGATTTCCTGATCTAAGTAAATTCAATAATCTAATTTTTAAAAAAAATCATTTATATACCATATCCCCTTTTTCTTAGGGGGCTTGAGTGGCAGGGGTGGGCTACTAAGTGGTCTCGGGCGGCAGGTCTGTGGGTCCCGGACCTCTGGCTACCAGGGACCGAGAAACCTCACTGCCACTGGTATGGGATGGTGGAGGCTGAAGGAGGACAGGGAGGAGGGGAGGGGGCAGTGGTAGATATTGGGAAAAATCTTTTTAAATAAAAATGAATAAATAAATAACATGAAAGAATAGCAAAAGGAACAAAAAGGATAGTCAGTGTAAAATAATGACAGGGGCATGAATAGGATTTATGGAGATTATTTAATAAAATTCCTATGAAAGTTCCCTTTGCATATTCA
The DNA here is from genome assembly GCA_033318265.1 of Phyllotis vaccarum. NCBI lineage: Eukaryota > Metazoa > Chordata > Mammalia > Rodentia > Cricetidae > Phyllotis > Phyllotis vaccarum. The sequence continues at coordinate 61,762,868 of JARWLC010000002.1, forward strand.
TACACATTCTTCAATCCCACTTTTAATAAAATGTATAGAATATGACAATGCTCAAAAATTCTGATAAATAAATACATAAACATCTGGGTTGAGGAAAAGAGAGATTAGCAATTTGAGCAGTTTCATATTCAAGTTGTAGGTAGCAAAAAGATGAGCTAGATAAACAGGATGGTTTGCAAAGTTATTTTGTTCCTAATTGGCTTGGTAAACTGCAAAACCTCAGTTCTTAAACTTGGGGCTATTTTAGACTAGAAAAACTCAATGAATATATATGGCTGTTGCCAAGGTCTGACAGCATTGGATATGGGCACTAACGCGAGTCTAAGTTATCCTAATACAAACGCAAGGACTCATTAATATTTCAAAATCTTGTCAAGATGTGTGTGAGAGAGATGAGAGAGACAGAGAGAGAGGGAAGGGGAGGGGAGGGCAGGGGAGGGGAGGGAGGGAGAGTGGGGCAAGTGAAAAGGTAAAGAACAGGTACCAAAATAAAACAATTTTAGGTGTAAGATTTGAGAAATGAAGAGTTGTAGGGAATGCTGCAGTAAGAGAAGGAAGCAGCAGAGAGAGGAGAGAAAAGGCAATAGGAGAGGAGTAGTGGGGAGGGGAAGGGGGTGCAGAGGAGAGGAGGGGAGGGGAGGGGGAGGAGAGGGTAGGATAGGGTAGGGGAGGGGAGGGGAGGGGAAGGAGAAGTAGAGCACCCAAAGCTAATACTTGGAAAGGTAGACAGTAACTATTGCTGCTGCATAGAACTTGGGAAAAAAATGCATGATGGTCTTCAAAGGCTCCTGTGAACAGATACATAGTGATATTGTTTTACTGGCTTTACATATTCATCAAAAAACATGCCTGCTTATCTTATTGTCTTCTTGGCCTGGATTAAGAGACTCAAATCCTTGTTTTTTGCCCAGACCACATTGGCAGAAAGAAATCTAAAGTACACATGCTCAATTGATTTGATGCAGTAAAGTAAAAAACAACCAGAGATACTGTCACCATTTAATAAAGTTTTATAACTGTTATCAAAGGCCTGCATTTTATAAACCTGAGCTTCTCAAGATAGTATTTATAGAAAATTGCTAAGCATCATTTGTAGATAAAAGCACAATTCAATATTTATGAAATGCTAGTTTTCTATAAATACAGACATTTGGAGACTATCTTTTCCACTAGTCATTAAAATTTAAAGAAGGATCAAAGCTAGAATAATATTAACAATTCCTTGAATTTGTATAGCATTTTACATATTATTAATAATAGATGACATTTTTTGAGTGCTTAGCAAGTACCAGGTGCCTTACATATAAATTCTCACAAGAAATTCAGTTCAGTACCCAGAGCATTTGCTTAATACCTACTGTGTGACAGATGACTAACACTTGGTTTCTGTCTTTTAAAACTCTCATTTTGTCAGTCTCAACAAATGTTGGTTTAATAAATAAATGAATAGATGGAGAATTGGATGAAGCAGTTTCAAGGCCCTGAGAGGGAATATGTAAATAACTAGGTCCTCCCTTAGCTTTTATGGTTTTGAGAAAGTAACATAATTTTCTCTGGCCTCAGCTTTTCATCGGAAATTTTTTTCTATCTAAAAATATTTCATTCAAAAGTATGAAAATATTACTGAAGTTAAATGTTTGCAAAAAATGAGATCTCAACAAATGGCGTAGTTATTACTATTGATATCATCACCGTTACAATCAGTGAGCAATCCAATGTGACTCTAGCTCATTTCTTCTTCGAATCATAATGGAGCCAATAAAACTGCAACATCCATCAAACTACAGTGTCTATGAAAATACCACTAAAATATACACACAAAAAGGAAAGAAAATAAGAAGCACAGAAATACATCCAGAATGCCCAGCCATTCTTGTGACATGACAATGTCATCTGCACGTGTACTGTACTGCGTTCACAGCTATTCTGAAATGGGCTAAACCATAGCTTTCAACATCTTTCTAGGTTACTACATCATCTATATTTAGAGTAGAACAAAAGAAGAGGAGTGGGTGGAGGTTCAGTTTTAAGTATATTTCCAAAGATACATAATAAATTTAAAAAAGGACAATAATTTAACCAAACACCATACCAAAACTTCTCTCATAACCAAATGTTGGTTCTAGTTAGCATGGGCACAAATTCCTAACATTCTGAAATAATAGTACAGTTTATAGAGACCAGATAATAAGCATCTAGAAACCCTTTTGATTCATATTGCTCAGCTATAGTATAGTTGTGCCGAGATTTGCAAAGTGAAAACTTTAGCAATGAACCAAATGGATTACATCACATGGGTCACTTACCATTTCGGTCTGCTGGTAGATTTTACCATAGGTGCCATCCCATCTCTGTAAAGACTCTTGGTTTTACTGAAGTTAACAATGTTGAAAATGACCCTCTGAAAAGAAACAGATACTTGTCAGAAGTCTTTGCTACACAAATTCACACTTTTTAATAATTAAAACAGAAAATCGTAAAAAAAGATTAAAGGAAGCCAACATGGACTAGCACCCCACAGTGTAATAGTATTCAGGGTAAGCTTACAAATCTTATTTGTTTATAATTGATTATGATAATTGGCTTCCACTTAATTAGTCTTGAAGCCCTAAAAGCCTGGTACTTATTTCTAACACTAATGCTTTAGGGTTTTGTGACCTTGTGATATGACCGGATAATAATCCCTATGTTGGTAAATGGTAGTAATTGAACCTACCTAGTGAGGTTCTAATGGGAACTAAAGGAGTGAATGCATGTATAGTGTGGAGACTCTCATTAGGTAATACAGTGTTTTCAACAAGATGTCACTACTAATTTTTCATTTTCCCTCGAAAAAACTAGAATTTGCCTGAAAATAAATAATGTTACTAGGGTAAAGGTAGACTTTTGATGTTCAGTGAGACTAAAGATTCTGACTCACTACAAAGTTACAACAGAAATACCCTCCATCCACTGGAAGCTTTTTGTATTTAGAGCCGTGTGTCGTCTGTGCTGTCCTCTGGCCCAGGGTGTGGGGTAGAGCCCGACTCTCAGCATTCATTGTAGGACCACAAGTACTCGAGTAAATCATCTCCTCTTGATATTTTATCCTTACGATAGAGAAGTGGCCTGTCTAGACATCTACGGGTTTTCCAGAGTGGGAGTGCTGACAAACATAATCAGACCTTCGTTTAAATTAATACATTTTTTCTTAATGAAAGACAAGAATTTATGAAAGAAAGATGAACTGAATAGAAACATACCCAATACCTCTTAAATTTCCCATGACCTGAGTACTAGGGCTTAGGCAACTAGAATAGATTAAGAAAATAAAATCTGAGATATTACCTTTATCAAGCCTTTCACTATATTTACAGCCAAAAAGATAAAGCATACATTTTCCATTTATTTCTCCATTTTACAGATATGAACACTAAATCTCTGAGAGACCACTTCACTTGCTCAAAGACATACAGCTAGTAAAGGACAGTATTAATATTTGAATTCAGGAGATATAAATGATAAGACAGCCATGATTTTACCCTTGAGTAGTCGCTTGCTAAGAGTCTAAGATAATATATCCCTTAGTAAATTAGTTTCTTAATAATGGAAAAAAGAACTATGATAGCAAATTTTAAGCTTTCCAAGTTTCATTTTATTAAAAAAACTCAAGACTACTTCCACTGTCATTGTATTTGGAATTATCATAAAGACTTTATTCAGTGAAACAGTTCTCAGGAATAACTTGTGTTTTGTCTTCTCCTCAGAGACTCAGCCATTGACCCCAACTCTAGGCGTTTCAGACCTCCATTCTGTCATTACATTAAGTCATCAAGAATGTCCACAGCTTCTCCATTATTAATAACTTAGGCCACTGCGTGTCAGTTCAATTACTTTTCCCAAGGTTTTGGCTCCTATCTGATTGAAGAAAATCAATATCAAGGGAACAAATGGCCTTTGAACCTCACAAGGCATAATCCCTTCTTTTCTTTTGAAATTGGAAGTGTCAAATCCATTTCCAGTGAACTTAGAATCTATACTGTATGTATAGGAGCTAGATTATTAACAAAGGGAGAAAGTTAACAGAGAGATAATACAAACAGACAAAGTGAAATAAAAAGGTAGAAAGTCAGTGGAGGTTTAGCAATTATTAACATCTCACTATTAGAAAATGACTCAGGCATTTTTATATATTTTATATTACTTAGGTATTACATTCTTAAACAAAAGTTGGATATTTTAACTCAGTTTTATAGAGGAAGGAAATTAAAACTAGTATGACCATGTATACTTCCTTTAACCCACAAACAAAAATCTCCAAACTAGTCAATAGTGGAATTGGGACTTAAGCTCCAAGTTGCTCTTACTGTAAAGGTCCACACCTTTGCTTCAGGATTACATACTCCCTAATAGTCTCCACGCATTTTCAAGAAACTACTTCCTGCCCATCCAAAAAGGTGGCACTGGTGACAAGAATCAAATAATCAAGATGAAACAAATTAACTCACGATCATTAGTACTCATTCCCACTTAATCGTTTCATTCACATTATTCTGTCTTCTAGATTAAAATCACCTGCAAAAGTTTTGAGACCTATAGACCCTTCAGCCCCAGAGACTGACCTTTGAGCCATTTCTCATTTTTGAGTAATGAGCTTTATAATACAGAAGTCATCTGTTGTCTCTCATTGTTATAGTCTGACTATCAATGGTCCCCAAAAAAGCCAGTACATTTGGGGATTCTTTGCTAACTGATGGGCTTTGGGAAAGTGGTTGTATTGTAATGATTCTGAAAAATCAGTGGATGAGCCCTTAATGCATTCTGATAAGATAATACTTCAACAGTGGTGGAAAGCTGCGGCTGGAGCTTAACTGGAGTGAGGGGGGACAATGGGGGAATTGCACAGAAAGATGCATCTCATCCCTGCCCCTTCCACAATATCTCCTGCAGGCCAGGAAGTGACGACTCTCTTCTAATATGGTTTCTTTTGGTCTTCTAGTTCTGCCTCACCATAGGTCTGAGGCACAGGACCAAGGACACATGGATTGATCACAATATAACTAAGAGAAACAATAAGCCAAAGAACAGCTGACTGAGGCAACAGAAGGATTTAGATTCTGAAACTCTGGTATACTACAAAGTATTTACAGTGAACAATAACTTAAATTAATGTTTTAAACCAAAGAGAACACCAGCATCAACAGTAACCCACTCCACTCACTACCCCTAAAAAGGCAATTGAATTTAAGTATTCATCTCTTATGTTGAAATGCATAACAGATGTTACTGCAAGAATAATCAATAAGCTATAAGAAAAGGCTAAAGAAATCCACAATCAAAAACACAGAACAAGATATAAAGTATTAATAAGATATAAGGAGGAAAGAAATAAAACTCTAAATGCATCTCATTAAAAATTGTCTGAAAAGAGATGCAATAAATAGGCAAGGGTAAAAATGAAAAAGAAGAGCTGAATATAATTATGGTCAGCTTTGAGAAAGACACGAATCTTCAGATCTGGGATTTATAAGACCAACCACAGCAAGCTGTTTAAGTGTATACACACACACACACACACACACACACACACACACACACACACACACACACACACACACACACACACACATAATACATATATACATATATACACAAAAAACAAAGAGAACCACTTGAAAGGAAACAATAGAAGATACAGGAGACCAGAAAACCACTGATTGACTATCACTTCAAAATAAGGACAAAATTCCTTTTTAGGCAAATTAAAAAAATATTTTAGCTTCTAATCTTGTTTCTCAGCTCTCTGACCCACATCTTTGCTTTTAAATGTTTTCCTCTTTCTCCTTCCTGTTTTGAGAGGCTTATTTCCATTTTTTAAAAAATGTGCATGTGTGTGTATGTATGTTTATCTACGTATGGGTATGTGTGTATGAATGCAAATAGCTGCAGAGGCCAAAAGAGGGTCTCAGATCCCCAAAGTTAGCGTTACAAGCAGTTGTGAGCAGCCTTATATCATGGGTTCTGGGAATTCAACTTGAGCTCTCTGGAAAAGTAGCATATACTTTTAATAGTTGAGCTATTTTTTTTTTCCAGATTGCAAGTCCTTTGTTAAAGAGCTGTTTCTGTTTCTTCCATTATCCACACATTCCTGGCCAAAGACAGTCCTTGTTCTGGGAAACAATAACCGGGAATGATCCAAGTTGTCACCCAGACTCCTCTATCTGCCCACAACATTCTGACATTCTGTCTCTCTTTCTCTCTCTGTCTGTCTATCTGTCTCTGTCTCTGTCTCTGTCTCTCTCTCTCTCTCTCTCTCTCTCTCTCTCTCTCTCTCTCTCTCTCTCTCTCTCTCTCTCTCTCTCCACACATTCCTGGCCAAAGACAGTCCTTGTTCTGGGAAACAATAACCGGGAATGATCCAAGTTGTCACCCAGACTCCTCTATCTGCCCACAACATTCTGACATTCTGTCTCTCTTTCTCTCTCTGTCTGTCTATCTGTCTCTCTCTCTCTCTCTCTCTCTCTCTCTCTCTCTCTCTCTCTCTCTCTCTCTCTCTCTCTGTGTGTTTGTGTGTGTTTGGGACAAAATTGACCCACACCACAGGTAAAAACCAATAAACCCACAGCACTTAAAATAGTAATTTGCTGAGCAGACATGCAAATAATCAGAAAGCTATAGAAGATTCAAATATCATAACAATTATCATTATTAAAAGATTATTTACAAATATAATCTATATCAATAAGCACACAATAAGTAGATGTGAAGCTTTCCATTTAAATAAAGAATACCCATAAAAATTAGGCATGTATATGATCAGAAAATAAACATTATTTTAATTATTCTTATATCAAGTCATAAAATAAAAGTGTATTTCAAAATGATAGCAAAACAGCCATGCACTTCAAAGTGTTAAATTAAAACAACCACCATAAGTTTCCATGTGTCAAAGAAGAAATTCCGAAAAAAAAAAAAGAACATAATGAAGAGTTAGATGGTTAATTAACCATTATGTATGAGAACTGTGGCAATAAGTAAAGGCAGTTCGTGGACAAGTTTGATCCTTATATGTACATAGTAGAAAATAAGAGAATTTAGAGAAGTAAGGTTCTGAAGACAGGAGTTCTATGCAGGGTTTGGACAAAAGTATACTAAGAGAAATTAAACTCATTATCCAGCTCATGTCCCAAGGATTGCTCTTGCTCCATGTAAGGCAAGATTTAGAGGATATCATGTTGAAGAAGCTGAAGCACACGGAGAGATTCTCTCCGCACTGCTGTAAGACTTAAGCTACAATCAGGAGGTGAGAAGATTCTTTTCTGGCATCACCAACTCCCAAGGGTAAATATTTCCAAATACAGAACTAGAACACTACGCCAATAAAATGCCAGCTTGTTAATAGTAAGATGTAGGGGGCAGAAAAGGCCCTGAGTGGGTGAAATCCTGAGTGAACATATATTTTGACATGAGCATGGCCTAATGAAGATTCTGAGACCACTTGTTTCATGATAAACTGACAAAGTTATTAGCCATATGGGTCAGGAACAAGAGCGATAACAATGAATACCTTGCAAATTTGAGTATGAATGCTTATGAACCATTGATCAGGATGTGCAAAGACTAATAGCTGCAGTCTCCTGCTGTAAACATCTGAGAGAAGGAAGCACTAGTTAGCCCTTACCCCTGTGCTGTACCTAACAAACATGCTGAGGATCCAGGTTCAGTGATATATGTTAGAGAACCCTACATGATCCCAATGTTACTGTGTATGTGTCTATGTCTTCCCTTTATTCATTTCATTGTTGGCCCAGCCTGGCTCCCTGAACTCAAGCTATGTCGAATATACAGCAATAAAATACTACATACTCAATAGAAGCAGAGATCAAGGTAAAGAAACTTGAAAGAACTCGAAGAAGCAGTGATTTGTACTAGGTCTCAGAGAGCTAATGTAACAAAAAATAAAATCAGATATTAGAAGGTAGGAGGTCAGTTGCAAAAGAAAAATATATTAAGACTTTGAGGGGAAAATGAGCAGCAGAAATATTAAGGAATGAAATTATCTATAGCAAAGGGTAAATAAGTCCTATCTAAAATGAAGATGAATATGTAAGAAATTGTAGAGTAGAGATGCTTACAAATGGTACAGAAAACAGTCAGATACATCAAAGTGACTTCTAATAGCATAGGAGATAAATCCTGGTTATCTTCTTTTTGTGAATAAAGTCATTCTCATTCATGAGGGTTGCCTATGCTATTTTTCACAGTATTGTCAGCACAGCTGAACGGTCCTTCAGAAATTTAATAGATCTCAAACTTTAAATCATTTACTCCCTTAGTCTTTTTAGAAGCAATTTTAAGGTCCTCGCTTTAAAGATAAAGAACCAAAAGTGAGGTCATGAGCAAAGGAATAGTTTGGGGAGACATTTGTAGTAGTACTTGACTTTTAAAATTAAAATGTGAAATGAAAGAAAATTAAAAGGTAAAAATTTATTCAATTCATTGTGTAAATCTCTCAAAATCTTGAAGCAAAACCAGGCAAGAGCTTCTGGAGAACAAAATAAATGTAGCCCAGTCTCAGTTAGAAGCCATTGTTGAAATTTTCTAAATGATGCTTATGCCTAAGTATTTCCCAGCAGTAAATTTCCATACTGACAAAAGCAATATACATAACATGACACATTGTAGGAACAGGAATACAAATCAGAGCTTAAATACCTATCAGTGTTAGCTACCCATACTAATAAGTTAATAAGAAATATGAAATTTACTACAAATACAAGCAGAAAAAGCTAGCGATAAATTTAGTATTCATTCAATTATTACCAGATTCTTTGTAAAGTAGAAATTGAAGAGTACCCCACATTCCTTAACCTCTATTAAAATGTATAGCCATCATACTTATTGAAGAAACACAACAAATATTCCTTTTATAGTTAGAAAATCAAATGTCAATGTTTCTTCTATTAAAAAAATCATACAATAAATTTTAGTGCAGTATATTTTAAAAGGCTCCCCAGAGATATGACTCAGTAGTAATGACATATATAGCCAAATCTGACACCTGAGTTGGATCTTCAGAAACAATTCCTGCAAGTTACCCTCCTCTTCCTCTCTCTCTCTCTCTACACACACCCATACACCACAGACACTACCTAACCTACTATCTAAATAAACAAAAAATTATAATATAAAATTTAAAACTTAATATAAAAGCATTAGATTTAATTACTTATATGTATGATTATATATCTGAGTATAGGAGCTTGTGGAGGTCAGAAGACAGTGTCTAATCTTTGCAGCTGGAGTTACACATGGTTGTGATCCATCATGTGTGTGGTGGAAACTGAACCCTGATATTTTGCAGAAGCACTTACTGCTCTTAACTACCTGATCATATCTTCAGATCAAGAATCAAAAAAGCTTAAAGTTAATTTTTCATTAATCGTGTAAAAAGTATAAAATGAGAGGAAAACTGAAAAATGTTTACAATAAAGAGATATTGTGGTAACACATATCACATTATTCAGAAGGTAGAGCCAAGAATATCAGGACTTCAAGACTTATTCAATCACACAGTGAATATGAGATTAGCCTGGGCCACATGAGACTCTGTGTGAAAACTAAGGAAAGATGTAAAGGAGCATGGTCAGTGGGAGTTTCTCTGAATAGGAGAGGAATGGGGGAAGAGAAGGAGGTAAAGAAGGAAGAGGTGCAGTCCAGGAAGAATAATGGATTGCAAAATACCACATACATTTCAAAAATAACCCAAATGCTAAAACAATGTTTTAAAAGATATAGCTTATACAAATTAGGAATTAAAACTCAGAAGTAAACAAATTATGATAATAAGATTAAAATAAAAATACTATGTCAACAAATTCTGAAATTAGAAAAAAGGAGCAAATGTCTATTAAGACAAAAATTCTCCACTACTAAAGCTGACAGAGGATATATCAAGCAATCATAGTTCTATTTGATAAAAGTAATGGATTATTTTAAAAACTTTCTCAAATACAAAGTTCAGTCTAGCAAGTTTTGCCAGAGAATTTGCCCAGTGATGCAACGAAGATGAGACACCAGCACTGCACAGCTCTAGATGCTTGAAACTGAGAAAACACCTGACAATTTGTGCTGCAAAACCACGTGACCTTGACAATGGAATCAGAAAAGGCTTCACCAAAAGAAAGCGGAAACTCAGGGTCTTTCACACACACACAAAAATACAACAATCAGTGACTTGTATCCAATGTAGGTGGTGAGAATAAATCATAATAAATTACTACTACTAGAATAATAGTAGTACATAAATACTAATAATAATAGTAAATAAATAATAGTAGAATAAATAAACTACTCTAGAAATTTAATGCTTTAAAAATTCTTAAATGCACCATAATGTATTCATAGAAAAAAGAATTTACCTCAAATGTCAAATCAAACCATTTGATAAAATGTAGCCGTCTTGAATAATAATTACTCCAGAAAACTGATTATAAAAACGTAGTATTCTACAAAAGGTTATCTAACCAAAGAAAATGTTCAAAAATTCAATAATAATGCCATAATTAGTTATAACGACAATATAGCATTTTTATTTAGTTTGGGGACAAATAAAAAAGTGAAAGTTAGTAATATTACTTCTATTTGAAATTTCCTACCCACAGCAACAAAGCAAAGCAATGAAAATAAATGTAAAGAATGTAGTTATGGAGAAAAAAATTTACATTACATACACTGCTAAAATAAGATTCCTAACAGAAATATTGATACAAATTCAATATTTTAAAATTCATTATGTATTTACATACAATCAAAAAAATAAAATTTCAAGGTTTTTTATATTTAAATTGTTTAAAGATAAAAATATTTATATATAAAAGGAACAGAAAGTACAAAACCAGAACTTTAAACACAAAACTATAAAACATTAAGACTAAAGAATAAGTTTATATAACTTAATATACATAATATAATTGTTTTTAATAACAATGCAATTCATCGAAATCCCAGTAGATGTTTGTGCATATGTGTGTGGGGGAACAAAATTTGATGTCATTATAACATTTTCATAAAATGGCAAAAAGCAAAAAGTAACAACTGTAGAAACAACTTAATAATAAATGAATTACGAATTAAAATAATATGCTTTATCAAATTTATTAACTAAGATGATGTGGTTTTGTGGTCTGTGGAGAAAAACCAATAAACCAAAGAGTCTAAAAACAGGTTCAATGTATTCCAGGTACAATATTATTGGTGAGTAAGTGAGAAGCTGAGTATCAATGAAAGGTGATTAGCCAATGGAGACACTGATAAAGACAAAAATGCATAATGCCAGAGATAAGTATAATCCTCATACATTATCAAAGAGACTTCTTCATATAACAGATGGAGGCCATTGCAGAAAACCACAACCAATCAAAATGCAGAGCTGAGGAGCCCAGTCCTAATGGTTACATCTACAAAACACTCTCCTACACCTAATGTTCATGAAACTTTGCAGAAGAGGATATAGAAAGAGTGTACGAGCCAGGGTATCAGGGGGTTTGATGTGAGATTTTTGTCTCTGAATAATGTCAGAAGGTACATCCATATGTCTCATCACAGAACCTACATCCAACAAGGAATGGGGGTGGAAGCAGAAATTCATGGCTGAGCACTGAGCCGAGCTCCTGGTCCACGTGAGAGCAGGGGAGGAGAGTCTGTGTATGAACAAGGGGATAAGGATTATGAGTCAGAGAGATGGCTGGCTAGGGCTCGGGGGAGCTCACTGACTCAAGAACAGTCTCTGTGAAACCATTGGGAAAAGGAGCTAGATCCGCAAAGGGTAGGCAACTGTCAATTGGCATGGGTAGTATGTGGAGCCTCAAGGGGTGGGATCAGGCTTTGTTCCTGTGCATGGGCTGGCACCTTGGAGCCCATTCCCTGCAGAGGAACACTTGACTCAGTCTTGATATTGGGATGAAGAAATAGGACCTGCCTGAAGTGGATGTGCCATGCTGAGCTGACCCACCTTGGGATTTCTCACCCTTTTTGAGGAGGGGATCAGGGAATGGGGAGGCAGAGGCTAAATGCTGACTGGGAGGGACTGGGGGAAGGGAAGGATGGGCAAGCAAGGCATACATGGGAAAAAGAAGACTTTTTTAAAAAAAAATAATAAATAGATTATAAAAAAAGAAAAAATGAAAGGTCTCAACTATGTGGATCTACGGTCATCCTATTAATAGTTGAAGAAAGATAAACTAAGAAATCAATTCACTCCTTATCCATGAAATTAGCAAAAGAATAGTAAATTTGAAAATATCAAGCAAGGATAATAATTGTGTATAAAAACAGTGGTTCTGAAAATTGCTGATGAATATACAAAGTAAAATAATCTCTTTAAAAGGAAAGCTGGCAGTAAAGATAAAGGTACTTAGAACTTTGATCCTGTAACTATATACTCTAGTAGACATGTATGTGCATTGCACACAGAAGATGGGAACTGTAGTCCATTTGTTTATTTGAGTAAACAAGTAAACCACTTAACTCAGGAGAGTGGGTAAGCAGAACACCAGCCAGCATTTAACATGAATGCTCTAGAGGGACAATTATCCAGAATTTTGTTTAATAAAAAGGCAAAGCAAGCATTATAACACAGAATGTTAACATTTTCAACGTAATATATGTCTAAAAAGTTATAAAATCACATGTGAATACTACATACTGATTTCAGATGCCTGGCTGATTCTGGAAGAATGGAAAATAAGAGGTATTTATGATATAATGCTTTATTTACCAAAGTCAATAAAAGAAAGGAAGATATAAAGACTGAGAAATGTTTAACTATGTTACAGACATTTGAGTTTTCTTAATAGAAAATGTAAGTGTTTACTGTTAATTTGATTGGGAATCTTAGTATAAAGCATGAAATGTAGAATAATGTGTCTTTCAAATGTTCAGTATACTTTTTAAGAATTTTTTCCATTATTTATTTTAAAAGTTTTTTCCCATATCTACCACTGCTCCCCCTCCCTTCCCTCTTCCCAGTCCCTTTCAATCCTCTCTCAGCCTCCTCCCACCCCATCTTCCCATTCATGAGGGCAAGGAGTCCCAAGGTGGGTCAATAGAGGTATCTAGTTGAGGTAGGTCCGAGTCCTTTATCCCAGAATTAAGGCTGGTGATTCTTCTTTTATAATTTTAAATGCTATTTTTAAAAATAATAACATTTTACAAATAATAATACTTATATTTTAAGTTTCCTATGCTTGAACTTCCATTTCAGTTTCACAGATCTTTATGTTCTGTGGATAGTTCACCATTGTATTTGTAACTGTAGTTCAATGATACACTTCAGTGATGAGAAAGCTCTAGTTGAGGATCTCTTGCAGTTGTAAATGGTTTCCTTCCCGGCCAGTGAATTATCCTTTATCATTACTATTTCATTATTTACTGTTATATTTTTTATTTTTTTAAATTGTTGGATTATATATTCTTTGATTTTTTTATGTCTTTTCTTCTTTCTTAGTAATTTTAAAATTATAAAGTGTAGATACATACTATCCGTGGCTATACATAAATTTTAAAATGAATTTGATTCTTTTGAATAATAGTTTTCATATGAATGATGCCAATATTTCCTTTTGGAACAACTAATTCTATTGTAGTGGTGGGGCAAGGAATAAGATAATGGGAGAAGGCCGTGTTGAGGTAGTTACACAGATATGTGCCATTATATAACCATCTTAGTTATAAGGAAGGATTACCCATGGTTAATTTGCCTTGTCATGACATATCCAAAGTATAGAGGCGAGATGAGCGAAAATTGATTAAAATCTCGGTCTCTGTTTATTTAACTCACTAGCACCTTACTTTCCAGCCATGTTCCAGTTTTTAATATTGCCGACCTTGTCTGATTTCCTGCATTCAGGAAAGAGATATTGGTAATTTCAAGCCTACCTTTCACTGTACAACTGTGATAATGGTTTGCCATATTTCTTAACATGTTTCCTTATCTGTAAAGAGAGATGTGATATCTGTATAATGAAATCAGTAGAATTAAATATGCTTACCAAGACAATGTGCTTAGAAAACAGCTTATATATGCTCATGTTCGCCTCCATGTGAAAGAATAAACACTTACATTTTTGTACACTTGTTTGCAAAAATAAAAATAAATGTGCATATTAAATGTAAGGAGCTATATATAAATATTACATATAATACGTAAGCACCTATCCCACCAATGTTGTTGCCTAAATATTTAAAACTATGCTAAAGAATCCTGGGCTTCACATATCAAAAGTATGAAGTCTGAAGTAAAATTAATCAGCTATTTAAAAGTAATCTATATCTGTCACAGGAGTCTCAAGGAACTAACAAAGCTTACTTATGAGTTAGTTGTACCTATGTCTCGTCACTGGCAACTGTCAAAATCTTCACGCAGATACGGGGGTCTGACATAGACAATAAAGAACTTTCTTACTGCACATTAGATGAGTCTCCTCTCTCAGAACACTGTGAGAAGGCAGAAAGACTGATAGACAGAAGAGGAACACAACAAAACATTCTCATCAAAGGAAGTTTAGCACATCAAACAAAGGCATCAGCAAAAGGACAGAAACAAAATAAAATCATTTGAGACCTTTTCTTCTCTTATTCAGAATGAACACCTACCAATAGCAAGACCCTTCTCCCAAATTACTCTCTACCTCTCAACTTGACAGCATTTCTTAGTGAGTTTTGTTCTAAGCTTTTATTCATTTATTCAAGAAAGTATATATCAAATAATTTCACTGAATAAGTAAGTATTAGATTCCTACTCTGGATCAGCTGTGATTATAGATAAAAATAAGGATGGTCCCTTGGCCCTTAAGCAACATTGTAAACCACGTTCTCTCTCTCTCTCTCTCTCTCTCTCTCTCTCTCTCTCTCTCTCTCTCTCTCTCTCTCTCTCTCTTTCTCTCTCTATCTCTCTCTGTGTGTCTCTCTCTCCAATCCCTCTCTCTCCAACTCCTCTCTCTCCAATGTGGACGAAGATTAAATTCACAGCCAAGGTAATATAATATAAAAAATGTTTTGTGGAGGAGGGAGTCAAGAGCATAAATAAGGGGGAAGGAGGGCAGAGTCAAGAGAGATGGAATCTAGTCACCAAAGAACAATACATAAGAAGCTTCAGGTAAGCCATAAGCCATGTGTCAAGACAGATTAACAGAAATGGGTATGTATCAGTCATGGTAAAAAGTTTTTAATTTCACTGAAAGTAATATGAAGAGACTATGAATTTTTTTCTACTATAGATGTAAAAAATTCAAATCCATGTTTGGGAGGGTTTATAATTAAACTGAATGAAGTACATCAGTCTCTGGGGAATAACATAAGTGAGTACAGATACTACTCTGACATAGTCCCCTGGATGAAATACAAAGATAAACAAATCATTATAAATCCAGTCTCATCAATGCAAAAATATGTCAATAATTTCTAGAGACTGACATATAGTACACAGAGGAGAGTGGTCCCATCTGCATGTATGTGAAAGACAATACTTTCTTTTGAGATAATTCATGAAAGAAAAGACCCTGTTCTGAGTCAAGACACTTAGGATTCAGTACTATAAAGCATTTTCTCTGCTAGTGTTGTTCTGTTTGATCTGCTAACAGACCAAGATCAAGGTCATGTTTTTCATTTCTTTTGAACTATAAAACATATATTAAATAAAACTCATGCTTATAATAACTTCTATTCTCCTGCCTTCCACAGTGATGACAAGATTAAGGAGAATCAGTAGACAGACACAACCTGTAGGATTCAATCCTTGGCCATTTTCTAAGCCACCAGTATAGTATCCTATATCTAATCTATTTCACATCCATTAGTATGTTAAAGACATAATAGAACAGGAGATATATACACTGGTTTGTCAATAAACTACTTATCATTTAAAATCCAAGGGATATTCAGTGCATCTGAATTCTCAAGCCTGAATAAATAGGTTTTCAAACTTAAGTAAGACCAAATCTCCACCCCCTCACACTTACTCATTAATTTACATGTTTTTAAGTTTTAATTTCTCTTAATGAAGCTACTACATCCCTACCTAGTTCTACAGTGCTACAAACTTCTGATCTCCACTCACCTTGAACTTTATTTACTTTATTATTACCTTATCATGATATGAAGAATAAATTGATATCTAGGATAGCCTCTCCTAAGTGACATGATTATTGATAATCTATTTTCTAACAAATTCTATAATTTATATTCTTAGAATTAAAATGGTTGTAGTTTCCCATCCTAATTTTTGTCTATATTTTAAAATATGTATTTATTTATTAACACACACACATACACACACACAAATGCACATATGCAAGTGCCTACATGAGTTTATGTGTACCACATGTATGCAGGTACAGAGGCCAAAAGAATACTCACAGGGTAGCTTTTGACCTCTCAGGTTTGTTGAGTACTGGGAACTGAACCTGATCCTCCCTAAGAGCAATGATTAACCACTAAACCATCTCTCCAGCCCTGTATCTATATTCTTACTACTGGTTTTACTATTCTGATACCAAGAACGAGTGAGCTTCATGAATCTACACTGAGCTTCTGTTTCACCTGGGCCAATAATAAACTGATGGAAGTGTTGCATATTAATTCTGAACCAAAACTTCAAGAAACCTTACATAATTTCAATTTTCTCTTTTTGCATTCCTTACCACTCCTTACCAGAGTATTTGAACTAATCCAGGATAAACTGACAGCATGAAGCAGCACTTTGAAGAGAAAGGCACTTTTAGCTAGAGCTATCCTAATGAGTTTCTAGTCAGATAATGCGCAAATTAGGAGAGAACTCAGATGAGATTACTTTCTACAGATAACTACTAATTAAACAACCTAAATGGAGAAAGGGTTTGGTTTTGGCTTACAGTTCAAGGGCACGTTGTTCTGCTCTGATAAGGAAGTGCTCTAGTTTCATTTCTGTTGCTATAATAAAATGCCTTGACAAAAGGCAATTTTGAGGAAAGTGTTTATTTTAGTTAAAATTCCAAGTTATAATCCATTATTCGGGATAGTCCAGTACAAGCTTAGATCATTTAGTTAGGACTGAGGGAAATGAATGCATCTAATCGTGCTCGTTGGTCTGCTTCCCTTTTGTTTACCATCCAATTTCATGACTATTGGACAGGTAAGGATCCCTAATCTAAAGAATAGTGCCGCACACAGTGGGAATGCTCTTCCCATATTATAGGACAACACACTAACTCATTTAAAAAATTCCTCATTAGTTATAGCAGTTAAGCATGTCCAGCCAAGACTGTGTCCCTTGAATTGTGAACCAAACTCTCCTTCTCCATAAGCTTCTCCTTTTCAGTTATTTCATCACAGCAGTAAGAAAACTGACACAAAAAAGTAAAATCTGGACAGCCAATGTATGGATACTCATATTCACATCCTATTCAGAGCACATTCCTATGTGTTTAGCTGGAATACCTTTATCATTGATCTAAACCATAGAGTGAGATGGTTTTCTTTTCATAAATTTCAAATTATTAGAACAAATATTCATGGATTATAGCAGTTTTAAAACTGAGTTTTAGACTAAATCGAATTTTAGAGGAAAAGGCGGGAGCATCTTGTGATCTGAAGATGGAAGATAAAATATTCCCTTATTAAAGGCAACTCTCCCCAAAGAGTTTCTGAGAATACTAAGATCTCCCCTTTGTTTAAAATAATCACATTTTGCTCAGAGTGGTGTACTAGAATTTTACCTTGGGCATGAATTTTTCATGACCCATTGATTGAAAAGACAAAACCAACAGAGAATATTATAAGCATAGGGACCTGTCATACAAGGTAGAGTTAAATTACTCCAAAGGTTAGAATGACAAAGCCAGGTGGAGCCCTCAAGACAGCAAGAAAATTGACAATTACAAATCTATCGAAAAGTGAGAAAAATCAATTACAAAAAGGTTAACTTGTGCTAAAATTATTGTTTACTTTATTAAACATAACTCAGTGAATTTGTGGAAAAGTATGTGAAAATGCGTATTTCTTAGTAGGCTTTCAGGCAAGTTAGAAAGTGCCAAAGAAACTTTTCTTCTCTCCTGGGTGATAGATACCACTCACTTTTAGCTTGACATTAGAAAGATAGTTTCTCAGGTCTGTGCTTTAATTTTTCCATTTCTATAGTAGAGATAGCTGAGAGAGCACCGACCAGATATCAGTTTAGAAGCCACACCACAATTACAGGAGGGAAAATTAGGGTGTCATAATTTATCTCCTCGGTGGTGTTGGGCTTTAATTTGTTGAGATGTACTTCTGTCTAACAATAAAGAATTTAATAAAAATGTGACTAATACTAGGAACACTAAAAAGGGAAGAAGCCAGAGTGAAACCTGATTTAATTAAGGAGAGATAAAGAAAGAGGTTCCTGTCAAATACAATGAGCCAAGGGTCAGAAATCTGACACTGAAATGGCCTCTGGAAACAAATGACCATTTCATGATGAAAATACCTCATAAAAATGACAACAAATAAGGATTATAGTCAATGTCTTTCATGAGCCTAGACTCAGAAGTTCTATACAGATTACATGGATGGTGGTATTGTATATAGGTCAGTGCCAGAGAATAAGTTCTCACCTTAAACATAATGACATGGACAACATATCATTGCATGAGATACTCAATATACAAAGAGTTCCATTGCCCCACAGGAAGCTACAGCATAAACAAGCTGATCTGAGTAGACAGAGTATTTGTTATCTTGAAGACTGACTAGGAGACGCACCAGAGAGCATTCTGCATAATAAGCAGTGTCTTAAACTTTAATTTGGGCAGTGGTTACATTGTTTTATGGGCTTGTACCAGTTAACTGAGCAATATATGTAAAATCCAAGTGTTCCCCTGTGTGTAGAGTAGTCGTCCATATTAAAAGTTGCCTGTAAATGTCCCACTTGGGCTTGTGGCTCCCAATACAGGCTTGTTATCTCTCTCCTAGTTCTAAAATCTGCTTGATTCTACTGGTCATTTTTAGATGGAAGCGCTTACTATGTCTCTTCAACAACCAATCAACACTATAAAACAGCACTAAAAGCTCCAGAGAACATAGAACGTACCTAAAAATAGTTATAACAGCTTGGTGAGAAAAACATCTCAAAGACCACAAATTATTTTGAATGGTTGGCAGTTTTCTTAAAAGTTCCTGTAGTGAGAGGTAAAGCAGTGTTTTAATTAGGACAATGGTGTATTTTTATACCAGGGGCCATAGAAACATAAAGTTGCAGTATTACAAAGCCAAGTTGGTAGAGAAATATATGAATTTTCAGCTCTGGAGGAGAGCTGAATCTAAATGTCAAATTATGTAACAATGTTTTACCCTCCACAGTTTCAAAGGAGTAAAAATGCCAGCAGCAGAGTCCCAGAGTTTAGACTCATACAGTTTATGAAATAGTAGAAAATCGCAGTTGAGAATATAAAAAGCTGTGTCCTAGCTCAGCTTATGCTACTTATTAGTGGAATGGCTTTGGAAAAGCCACTTAAAGTGATGAAGCTTTGCTTTGTCTCATGTGAGATTGACATCATGTACCTCCTGGTAATAAAGTTAAACTTTATATAAAGTAAAACTAAATTGGATCTGTTATTTCTCAGATAATCTTGACATATTTACTGCTAAGATGATATTTGAATGCTCTTGATCCAATAAAACAAACAATTTAGAAATTTGTTTCAAAAATCACATGGATTTTTCTAGGCAAATGAAGATGCACATTGTAATTCACTTCCATGGACATATTTGCGAAATACATAGCAGGTGACAAACTGAGGTCACCTTTCCAAAATAGAGTAACTATTTCTCAAGAAAATATTTCCTCTAAAATTTTACTAAAAGAACTGGGAGGGATTGTTGCTTCAGAATCAGACCAAGTTGACTTTATCTAGGTCCTTCCCAGCTAATGATTCTTATCAATAGTGTCTTTGGGAGAATCCCCAACCACCAGTTACTGCTTTTACACATGTACACTTGGTTATAAATTCTGTCACTAAATCAGTCCTTCCCATCTCATGTTACCCAACTCCTCTATCTCTGCCACCCTGGTTCACCAATAGCCCTGACAGTCCGAGGGCCTTTTCTCTTCTGGAAGCCTAGTTTACTCCCATGTCTGTTATGAGACTCGGCTAACATGCTTTCTCCAGGAAGCCTTATCTTATCTAACCCTTAGGCTCACATAAGTACCAGCACATCTCTCTGTAAACTGCATGTTCTACCCCAGTAACAAGCACATCACTGTTTAACCCTCTGCTATTTGTATTTATCTCTTAGAATGAATATATATATATGTATATATATATATGAATATATATTAGAATGAATATATACATATATATTACTAGCTAAATTAATTATTCCTTTTTGTCCAGCTTCCATGACTTTGTTCCTACCCTGAGAATCCCTTTCCTAATATCCACACAGTTTCTGAAATAGATCTACCTTGTCCATAAGTAAACATACTAAAGATAAAACAAAAAAAATCACATATATTCACACTCTTGAAGATCTTACCAGAGAAGAGAGGCAATTGAAAGTATTTGTCTGTGTTATAGCACTGATGCGACAGGGTAAAGCCTGGGAGGGAGTTCCAGGAGTGTGGGATCAGAGAGGACAAGACAATCCAAGATTATGGAGATAACGCAAAGAAGGCTCCCTGTGACCGCAGACATCAAGAACAAGTAAGATTTCCAGGTCAAGTTGGTACTTTTGGGGATGATGTAGTAAATGCTATGAACATACATACAAAGGTATAAACTATAATAATAATTAACAGCAAGTTAATAACAGCAATAAATAACAGCAAGTTTAGGATAAGGCTTTCTAAGACAGTTACTACTTCTATCATCCAGACTATATTACCATTAAAATGCATGGTATTGTCTTTCAGAACTCTTCAGAAGAAAATGCTCACGTGTAATGGGTTTCCTTAGCTGGCTGGTTCTAATCCTCAGGACTCCTGTTATTAATTTTTGTAGTAGATTTCAAGGAGCATTTAGAAGCTCAGTTGGTAATGTAAAGAACTTAATGTAATTAAAGCAGAATGAGTGACATCCTAATTCTATGAGACAGTCAAATCAGAAAAGATCCTAGGAGTCCCAGTAGCAACTCAACGAAGCACTGTAAACAAAGCCCATATGCCATTCAGTAATAAATCTCTTTAACAACATATCTTTGTCTCAAGAATGACAGTTTTAGGTTTTTAAAATGAAGTAGAATAATTATATAGTCTTGAGATAAATAGATCGTCAAGTAGAATGTTCAAAATCTTTCAATTGTTCATTTTTTAAAGTATGAAAGAAAACCATGCTCTTACTTCAATAATACTTGCTAACGTTAAGTGAGATATTCTGTGATCACTAGTATCATTCCCAATAAATATGCTGAAATAGTAATGTCAATATCTGTATAGATGTCCCAAGGAAAGAAGTCTCAGAAATACTTCATTCTTGGGATTATGAAGCTTACAGAGATGGAGTCGGTCCATGTTTGACTCTATCTGACTCTAAAGCCAGTATTATTTGTAGTCAAGGATTAACATATAGAGAATTTTTTTTTCTTATTGCTCTCTACTGATCCTTCAAAAGAAATGATCATGACTTTAGAACCATGAGATAAAATATTCAAAGTCTCAAGGACCCTACTGTCAGATTCACTACTTTCCTGAGTGGCTTCATTCTTATTGTTGCATGTGGTGACAGATTTCATACTTAATAAAATCAGCCTGGAATATCAGAAAACAGACTCACCCACAGCCAAGCCACGAGGGTCAGAGAGTGGTGACTCATGCCTTTAGTTCCAGCACTCAGGAGACAGAGATCTTTCTGTATTTCTGTGGGTTCAAGGCCTAACAACCAAACAGTAGTAGCTCATACCTTTAATCCTAACTCTAGGATTATGATGCAGAGTTGAACTTGGAAGTGAAGCAACAGCACAGGATAATATTTAAGGAAGGAGGAGCAGAGATTCAGGCATTCTGTAGGAGCAACCAGCCAGGCGGAGGACTCTTGAAGATATTTATCTTGTTCACCCTGAGAAGTTGACTGGGTGAGAATTGACTATGGTCTGTTTCCTCTCTCTGATATTCTAGATTTCCCCCAATATCTGGCTCTCTGTTTTCAATTATATACTAACTAGAACTTTTTCAATAGTTACATATTTGTCTAAATAGCTTCTAAGGCCTCAAGTAATTCTCACAGGTCTGTGACTGTGATTTTAAAATATTCTTATATAACATCTCCCTTGTGAAAAGGTTATGACCCATGAGCTGCCTGTAGTTGGCAGATAGGGGGATAAAACCTCGTAGAAATTGAATTAAGTTCTCTACATTTATCAGAGTAGAAAATAGGTGCAGAGCTGTCAAAAAGTAAAGGTATAAGTCCTTGAGAGATGAACTTAGTTAAGGCAGAGGCTCCTGTGTGTCAGCACTGTCAGCAGAAACCTCAGTCAATGTCACAAATATAGTAAAGACCTGAGAAATACATGTTATTGCAGTTGGTGATATAGGAGACCATTTTAACCAAGCAATAATGCTAAGTCAACTTTAGATCTGCTCTTAGAATCAAAATACTGAAACCTTTCTATAGGTTCCCTCCTAGCCAGCATTTTAAATGATTCATCTCTGTCTATGCCTAGGGTGAATAGCATTTCATTAAAACCCAAAGCATCTCATCCCTTTAACTCAATTTCTCCCAACTGTCATCCTCCTTTCTTCCTTTTTTCATGTTTTCCATCTCTAGTGACTTTTTCATTAAAATATTATAATTCTTCAAGAATTTCATATAATATAATGTGATTATAATTGGTTCATAACACCTCCCTTTTACTCCTCCCAGACATGCCCTTCTGCCCCTCAGTGTCTCACATTTGGACAAAGCAAACATCATTCACTAAATTTTAAAGCACTTGTGGAGTTTATACTATGTCACAGACACAGTGTTCTAATTTACCAGGGCAAGCAATGAAGATGGAGTGCAGTGCAAAGGCAGTAGTGTCTATGAGATGGAAAATCCCAATTGTGCCCTTTATTAATGGTGTGACCCATCCCAGCTTCTTTATCTGAAAGACTTGAGATTACAGTCCTGCTGTGAGTTAGCATTTGGTGTCTGGAATTTTGTGGTTGCTTAAACACTCGCTGAATCTCAGTCTTGGAATTGAAAGGAACGGGAACCAAATAAGCACGAGACAGTGGAATTGGTTTGCCTTATGAGAAAAAAATAAAAGTGAGTTTTTTTGAGTAGTCTGGGGTTCCTAGACCAGCATCCAATGAGATGACAGCACAGACTCAGCCCAAGTTCTGCTACTGCTAAGGCTTCCTAAAATTCAGGGCATAGAATCTCCCAAGCAGCCTCCTCTTTCCTCACACTGCGAGTTCTGCACAGAGCCCCCAGAAAGTTGCCAGCCATGAGATTCTTTTCCCCTCCAATGAAAACACACATGGCACAAG
Source organism: Phyllotis vaccarum (assembly GCA_033318265.1). Lineage (NCBI taxonomy): Eukaryota > Metazoa > Chordata > Mammalia > Rodentia > Cricetidae > Phyllotis > Phyllotis vaccarum. The sequence continues at coordinate 61,786,326 of JARWLC010000002.1, forward strand.
CATATGATTCCCATCTGGATCTACCCCCGACTTCCGGCCAGGAGGCTGCTGTGTGGGCAGGAACGTCTGTCTTTGAATTTGCCAGCCTAACCTGGCACCCTAAGCTAGTCCTCTCTGGGGAAGCACAGATCTGGCAAAGATCACATTTCTGTCTCTTCTTCTGAGGGCCTTGTCCATCTTTATACCTCTTTTGGCCATGTCAAAAAAAAAGTTGATGTCGGACAGGAACATGTTTGCTCAGACCAAACAAATGGATCTTTATTTCTAGAAGGAAACAGACTTTTCTTTAATCCAAGGAACAGATGCTGGCCCAGGAGGAGAGTGACTAGAAGTTCCACCCCTGCATCTTCAGGCCACTGGGGGCAGGAATTTTTATTAAAATAAACAGATACCACACCCCTCAGGTTCCCTGATGGCATCAGTGCCCAGCCACTTTAGTCATTACCATCATCATCCCTGCTGGATTCTATGCCCCACTGAATTGGCAACATTCCTTCTATTTGCAAACAGTTTGCAAAATAAGAACCCCAGGAAGGATACAGGTTGGCCAGGCTCCAGAGACTTTCAGCAGCAGTCATGCTAGATCAGGGCTACAGCTCACTTCCTAACAAAAGGGCTGATGTCACCTCCCAGTGACCCTAGACCACCATGGGTGCATCATCTCCCCTGCCCATACCCCAAATTCCTCCTTTCCATCCTGCCTCCTTCTGTAAATATGGAATCTAAGGAAATGAGAAGGCAAAAAACTGAAAGATCTGTGACTGAGGCCCCACATTGTTCATACATGTTCTGACATGGGGCAGGGGTCTGGGGGGAATGTGTGTGGAGGGGTTAGTTCAGGCTGTAACACTGGCCTGAAAATAGCACTTTCTGAGTCATCTCTTACAGTCTGAAGCTTTCCAGTTCTTCTCTCCTTTAGTCTGGCATTAATGATCCTCTACCATTTTGCCACTTGTGTCTTATCATTTCTTCTGAACTATTCCACCCTCCCCACACACATCCTTCACCAGGAGGGCTGCTTTATCATCAAATAAAAAAAAAGGGAAATGCAAGTAATGGCCACTGCCACTGATTATGTGGCTCTTGTGTAACCAGATTCTGTGCTCAGTTCTACAAACGTACCTTATATTTTAATCATACAATATACATTAAAGAAGTATGCTATATAGTTATTTTCATCCTTCAGTTGAGGAAATTAAGGCTAGGGGTTCGCAAGTAACTTCCTGTGGTCATGGAACTAGTGAGTGAAATGATCTGAATAACATTTAGGACATAAAATACTTTTTTGCTGAAACACGTCTAACCCTGATCCTAAACACCCTAACACCCTTTAACTTAACCTTGGCCTACATCAACCTCCTTCAACATGGCACAGAAGAAGAAAGGATAGAAAGGACTTAGGACGAACATTACATGAGTCTAAGCTTTACCAGGTCACTCCTCAGTGAGGATAAGCTTAGAGAGGCAATGTCTAAAGCAGCAGCCTGTAGGGTGTGGCCTCTTTGGCGGTTGAAGGATGTTTCACAAGAGTTGCATATCAGATATTTACATTATGATTTACAGCAGTAGAAAAATTAGTTATGTTAGCAATGATAATTATTTCATAGTTGTCATGGTTGAGGGTTCACCATAAAACATAACTGTATTGAAGGGTCGCAGCATTAGGAACCATTGCTATAGAGGCTTAGTAAGTGGCCAAAATGACATATTTAGTACAGAACTGAATTTAAACTAACTCTTCATTGTAGTGGGATTCAGATGTTAGCAGATAAGGATAGAAGGTGGGTCTCTGGACCCTAAGTGGGGTGTGGCCAGCCCCCATTAAAAAAAGCCACCAAAACACTAAGTTTGGCCATATTTTGTTCCTGTGTTCTTGGAGATAGGAACTCTTACAATTAGTACCATAATTGGGGTACTAATATATTAATTTCAAATAAACAAATAGAAATATAATTTTGTGGCTCAAATAAAGATGTTAATGAAAAATCTGATAGTTGGTAATATATGAACCAGTTACAACTGATACCACTGATTCAATGGGAAAATTTGATTCATTTTAGTGGACAATTTGCCACATGTGTAGGTTGGTCTCTCTATCTGTGTGTGTGTGTGTGTGTGTGTGTGTGTGTGTGTGTGTGTGTGCATGAGTATGTGCATGTGTATGTGCAGGTGTATGTGTGGTGTGTGTGTGTGTATGTGTGTGTGTGTATGTGTGTGTGTGTGTACATGTGTGTGTGCATGGTGTGTGTGGTGTGGGCATGGTGTGTGTGCATGGTGTGTTTGCACATGTGTGTATGTGTGTGTGCATTTTGTGTATGTGCATATGTGTGTGTATGTGTGTGTATGTGTCCATGGTGTGTGTGTGCACATGTGTGTGTGCATGGTGTATGTGCACGTGTGTATGTGTGTGTGCACATGTGTGTATGTGTATATGTGTGTGTGTCCATGGTGTGTGTGTGCATGGTGTGTGTGTGTGCATGGTGTGTGTGTGCACATGTGTGTGTACTGCTGCCTTTCTAGTCCTGTTACATTCTCACTTCTTTATTTGCAATGTTAAGTGTGAATGATAATATCCAGTATCTTCTCATCAAGTAAAATCTTAGCTTACAGTTTTATTAAGACATTCTCTATCAAGATAATGAAATTCCCTATATTGAGGGTTTGCAGAGGTTTTTTTTTGTTTCTCGAAGATGAGTGTTAAACTTTGAATGTTACATCTTGCCTCTTCCTTTCAGCTTTGCCATCTCACTTCTGCCATTACTGTGTGACCCACCTCAGTTAATTAGAGGACAGTTGTTCCTTAGCTGGTGAATGGGAAATGATGCTGGCAGGAGGTGGTACACGCCTTTAACCCCAGCACTCTGGAGGCAAAAGCAGGAAAATCTCTGAGTTCGAGGCCAGCCTAGTCTACAGAGTGAGTTCTAGGATAGCCAGGGCTACACAGAGAAACAAAACAAATAAGAAGATAGAAATAATGAGTCTTCATAACTTCACTGTACTGCTTTTAAAATCAAGCTTGGTTAAAACCTAGGGAGAAGTGTGTATGATTTTCTGGCTACTTCCTAAAGAGACCTCAGGTCCAGTCAATAGTTTCTGCACTTCTACACAAAGTCCACACGAGTTTCCTAAAACACAAACCTGCCGCAGCCCTCTCAAACCCTTTGGGTGTCTCCTGTTGTCTTTTGAACAAGTTACAAATTCTTTAATATAACTGTTTGTGTCTTAGAGGATCATCACTGCACATGCCTCCAGATCATGCTTCTCTAGCTAAGTGCTCATAACAAAGTCTCGAAACTATAGCTAACTCACAGTGACATTGTTTTAAAAAGAAGTCTCTTTAGAACTCTGGGTCTGGTTTGCCTTTATAATGATCAATTTAACTTTCCTGACAGCAGTTACAGGAGGATCCTTTTACTTCTGTGCTCTCTATTGTACTTCATATAGTGTAGTGTTATCTTTATGCTTATACTATGCTCTGAAAGATTTGTAGTATTATTATTTTATGTGCATGTAACTGTGTGATAGTTTGTGTAAGATGCACCTGTATATGGGGTTGTGTATGTATATGCACACATGTGGAGGCCAGATAACAACAGACATTATTCCTCAGACTCTACCTATTCTTGAAGGAAAGAGTCTTTCATTGGTCTGAGGATTACTCAGGCGGTTATGCTGAGCTTCAGAGATCTGCTCATATCCCCAGTTCTCCAATACCTGCTTTGCAATTGATAGTACACACTACTACTTGTATGAAGTTTCTGGTCAGTCTGGCCTGTGGTCCAGACCTGCAGACCCACAGTCCAACAGAAACACACAGAAGCTTGCATTAATTCTATGCTGATCAGCCTATGGCTCTGGCATATTGCTATCTAGCTCTTGCTCTTATTTAAACTAACCCATGATTCTAATCCTGTTCAGCCATGTGGCTCAGTAACTTTTCTCAGAGAAACATAGCTGTCCTCTGCATCTTCTGGCTTCTCTGGTATCTCTGTGTCATCTCTGTCCTGCTCTTCCTGTTCCCAGAGTTTTCTTAGTCTGGTAGCCCTGCGCACACTTCCTGTCTGCCTTCTACCAATCAGCATTTTTATTAAAACAGTCTGCGGGACAGTTATTTACAATGTAACAACATTATCCCACTACAACTGCACATAATTTTGTTTGTTTTAAAACATGGGTTCTGGGAATTAACTCAGATTTTTTCAGACCTATGGAGCAACACCTTTACTATTTGAACCATTGGCCCAGCCTGTGTGTGTGTGTGTGTGTGTGTGTGTGTGTGTGTGTGTGTGTGTGTGTGTGTGTGTGTGTGTGTATGTGTGTGTGAGAGAGTGTGTGTGATTTTAGATAGGTTTAAAGATTGTTGCCCCTAAACATATAAGGAATATACTGGCATTTTGATTGCACTGAACCTCTAGATCACTTTGGATAACACAAGAATTTTAACAATACCCAGGCTTTCAATGTATAATCAAAAATTATTGTTTCATGTGTATGTGTCCTCCTCAGTTTGTTTAATTAATGTCTCAAGTTTTTAATATGGATGTCTTTCATGTTTTGGTTAAATTTATGTCTGGTTATTTTTGGTAGGTATAGCAAATGGTAACTGCCTTCTTGACTTCCATTTTATGGACTTCGTTATCTGTATACAGAAACACTACTAATGTTGGCATGTTGATTTAGTGTCCAGAATTGTTTATCATATTTATTTAATTCTTCTGATATAGTGATTTCTCTGAGGTTTTTCCTACATGAGATAATGTCATCTGCAAACAGTGAACCCATGTATCTGCAGCTAACTGGTTTTTACACTCACTAAGAAAATTTGAGAAAGGACACTATTTACCAAATAGAACAGGGGATGTGGGTAACCACATGCAGAAAAATATTCCATGTGACAGTCTCACCAGTTTCAAGATCATCTGAAAATGAATTAATGACTGATATGTAAGACTTATTTGACATAACTGCTAGAATAAATTGGAATATTTCAGGTTGTGGAAATGTGTGAGCATGTTTTTAACAAGACTCCAAACTCACAGTAGACAAAAGCTAAAAGATACAGACAGGACTTAATAAACTTAAAAGCTTCAGTGCAGTAAAGAAACAATCAACAGAGTGTAAAGGTTTATAAAAATGGAACAAAATACTAGCAAACTAGACCTAAAAGGTTGTTATCTAGGAGTTTCAACTCCACAGGAAATATGTAATATCATTAGTAAGAATGGTCAATAGTCCTAAATATATATTTCCTAAAAAGAAGAAAATAAAAATGGACAATAGGAGTATTAAAAGTCAACATCAGAAATAATCAGGGAACTCCAAATCACAGCCATTATTATTGTTACATATATTTACACACACATACATGTATTTATGTATGTATAACTATAACCTGGTGAGTTCATTTACTGTTGCTCATATACATATATGCTTAGAGTTGACTACTTGAATTAGGATAAGCACCAGAGGGCTCATTGGAGGATTAATTTGCCTTTCTTGGTTTTTAATTACTGAGTTACCTACCTATCTGGTTGTACTCTGGTTCTCCCTTTGGACTATGTGTTCCTTGAGGACAAGGATCAAACCTTTATTTGTAGCATACAAGAGGTACTAATGTTTATTAATTTAATAAGGAAGATCCAAAAATGGACATCCCCTCAGTCTGCATTATTAAGTTGACATTCACCAATCCATATGCCTCAATTCACAGCATAATTTATGTAGGGATTTGCTAAATTGGTCCTACTTTGGGCTTTGCTGATTCCATCTCCAGAGAAATGGCTACAGTCAATTCTTCATTGCAAAGTGAACTTTCTTCTTTTCATCTTCTCCCCTTCTTTTTCTCCTACAACAAACCAGCTGAGGAGTAGTAATTATGAGATACTCTACACTGCAATTACTGTAGCACTTAACGTTGTATTGACATCTGTAAAAGAAATAACTCTTGGGATTTATGAACAATGATGTGTTTCCTACCTTTCTTTAACATGTATCTTTTAACTTTCAAAAACTATCATCACTTTTGACACCTGTCTTAACAGATTTGAAATATCAAAATTTTATACTTAGGGAAAAATCTTGATACATAAGAAGCAAAACACTGGGTTTCATTATAAGTGAGTCTGGTAGGAATTCTCTGAAAATGTATCACTTGAATTTTTGAACCTGTGGCTGGAAAAGTAGGTAGGTGCTGGTGAGGTATCTGGGGATTTTCAAATGTTTATCAGGGGTCAGCTCTACCTATGACACACTTGGGTGAAACATCACATTCTAAATCATGCTAATTATAAGTAGCAGATAGTATGAAGGATCTATTGGAAGTAGTTAGATGATATCCTGGCTAGTTTTACATTGATTTTATACAATCTAGAATCAGTTAGGAAGAAGGACTTTCAGATGAGAAAAAGCTTCCATAAGATTTACCTGTAGTCAAACCTGCAGAGCATTTTCTTAATGAATGATTGATGTGAAAGGGTCATTTTTAATTGTGGTGGTGCCATCCCCAGACAGATAGTCCTGTGGCGCATAAAAAGGAATGCTGAGCAAGCCAAGGGGAACAAAGCAGTGAGCATTGCTCATCATTGACCTTTGAGTCAAGTCTTGCATGCAGGGTCTTGAGTTCTGTCATGATTTCTGTCAGTGATGGAGTGCTACCTAAAAGTTACAAGACAAAATAAACCCTTGCCTCCACAAGTCACTTTCAGTCATGGTTATTACCACAACATCAGAATCTATAAGACAGGTGACATGTCTATTGCCTTCCCCTATGAACCTTACTTCCAACATATGAAGAAACTGCACAATGTCTATTCAGTGCAGCTATTATAAAAGTAAAATTAAAATGTGTAATATATATAATAGACTTCCTTATAACACCACGTATAAATATTAGACATAATTACCACTATGTTTTTTCAGGATTTAGTTTAATAGTAGTATTGGATAAGTTGCCATCTATAGAGATATAATACAGGGCTGGTAAGTTGGTTCAGTGGGTAAAAGAACTTCTTATGAAAGCATGAGACCCTGCGTTAGAGTCCCCATCACCTACAGAAGAGCTGGATGTGGTAATGTGCTAAGTCAATTTCAGTACTGGGGTGTTAGAAGGCAGAGCCAGGAGGATCATGAAGCCTTGCTGGCTACTAGCTTACCTCCGGATTCAGTGAGAGACCCTGACTCAAGAAACTACAGTAGACACTGATACAGCAGGATACCTGACATCCTCTCATGGTCTCCACACATGAAAATGACAGTAGGTACCCAAAGATACATATGTGTTTATACAAAAAACAGAGATAAAGTGTTAACAATCACATTTATTATAACTATACAATATTTGTATTATAACAATTGCTCTGACCCAGTTTTGTATGTTTCACTAAAATAAAAAAATTAAAAAAAAAATAAAAATAAAAATAAAAAAAAACCCAAAACTATACTGACATTTCCTCAGTACCTTTTGGGCTAATACTATTCTAAGCACTTTACAAACATCATCTAATTTGATCGTCACAGTGCTATAAAACTAATACTACTATCTTCATTTTACAAAATAGGCAATGGTGCCAGAGTGCGTAAGTGATCAAAAGTTACTAAGGGGCAAACTGATGTGTGAACCCAAGTAGTCTGGCTATAATTCTGACCCTTAAGAGCAAACCACATATAATGAATGATTCAAATCATTACATGTTAATTTCTGTATTATACAGGCATCTGTTTTAAGTGTCCCTTTAATTCAATCAACTGGCATGTAATGACTAATGAGCACATTATAGTAAATGTGACTGTTTCTTGAAAATAAATCAATTATACACTCAGGATGTCATTAAAGGAGATCAGAAAAATGTGAACAATATAGTTGATATTTTCATCACTGATCTCACAAAGTAATACAAGTCCATTATTACTATGGCAGAATATTGAGATAGGGTGGAATTCATCTTGTTCAGCTCCCCTTTCCAGGCCAATAAATGCTTATTTTCATCTCTACATATACATGGTTATTTATGTAGGTGTCATTACCAAGCAAGAAGGGGATGTGTTTGGTTACTGAGCAGTAAAAGATCCTGTAGCTAAGGAATTTCTGGTAATAAAAACTGAAGAAAATGTATTTGCAGATAAAAGAAACACGTTGATTCCAAGACATTTTTATGACAAAAGTTGAGAGTTGGTGATTTGTAAAGAATAGAAACTAACTCAAGATTCCCCAGGAAACTAAGGGTAATATGAGAACCTGGGCTCCATCATAATAGAAAATACGTAGATTCTGTCTCTTTTCTCAAAGTGGCTAACGTGTAGGACGTACTTGCTTACACAGGCGTTCTACTCTACTATTTGTATGTGAATATAATCTTTTCTTTTTTGAGAAATGAGGTCATCAGGATCCAATCAAACTATACCTTCTAGCTGCTTCTCACAGTTAACAAATGAACTCTTCAACTTCCTGAGATAGAAAACATGACTGATTCAGCTTTAATCAAGTCCTGGTTCACTTGTGAATTGAGATCACATGGTACATAATGAGTCCTAGTATACAAGGGTGATGTGGGAATGCGTTTATGTATGCTGTGAATCTCAATCTTTAAATAAAGGAGCTGTTTTGGGCCATGACAGGCACCATAGAAGAAGTAGGAGGAGGAATCAGAATATGTAGGAAAGGAAGGTCGGAGTCAGAGGCAGATCAAGCAAGCCGACCAAGGAGCAACATGTAAGGGAACACAGGTGAGCCACGGGCCACGTGGCAGACAGATTAATAGAAATGGGTTGATTTAAGATGCTAGCTAGCTAGCAATGTGCCTGAGCCATAGGCCAAACAGCATGAAGTTAATATAAGCCTCTGAGTCATTTCTGGGGATCTGAGTGGTTGGGTGGCTAAGGGGTCTCAGGCGGCAGATCTGTGGGTCTGGACCTCTGGCCGCCCGAGACCTAAAAACCCCACTACTACACAAGGGAATATGGGAGACAGGAAGAAGGACATCTTGATTATGGTAGCTATTCACCTAGAAACTTTTCTTTAATTGTCTTAAGAATGCATCTCTAGTCTCAGGAAGATTGATTATCATAAATGCCTATGGCAGTATTTTATGTCACCACTATAAGTGATAAGGCATTGTAAATACTTTAATGTAATTGCTATGGATTTCCATAATTCAAGTTTGTTTAGGGTAGTTCTTAATATATATAAGTTATTACAGTATGTTACAGTACTATATTTTGCTCTTAGAAAAGGCCTTGTTTAAAAGATAAATTCTTTAGCCATTGTGCTCATCACATATGCTTAAAGTTCACACTTAGAATTTTCTTGTAAAGCACAAAGATAGAGTAATACAGTTTAAAGAATGAATGCTAGAGATTTAAGTTATTATATTTTTCTGGAAAGAGTGGATTAACTATTATTTTTATTTAATATTTTATTTTTTATTTAAAAGCTTTTTGAAAAAACATACTCACCACTGTTCCCCTTCCTTCCCCTCTTCCCAGTCATACTCCAGCTCCTCCACCCCATTCCTCAGAGAGGATAAGGATTCCCAGAATGAGCTAATGCAGTCTGGCATATCCAGCCGAGGTAGGTCCGAGTCCCTCCCTCAAGTATCAAGGCTGAGCAAGGTGTTTCTCTGTAGGGAAAGGGCTCCAAGAGACCAACTCATGCACTAGGAATAAATTCTAGTCCCACTGCCAGAGCCCCCACAAACTACCCATGTCATTTAACTATTATCCCCATTTGGAGGGGCTAGTTCAGTCTCATGCAGGTCCCCAAGCTGAGAGTTCAGAGTCAGTGAGATCTCAGTAGCTCAGGTCAACTGTCTCTATGGGTTTTCTTGTCATGATCATATTTTGCTCATAGCAGCATTATTTGTAATAGCCAGAACCCAGAAGCAATCTAGATGCCCCTCAACCGAAGCATGGACTTAAACATGTAATGTGTATATTTACACAATAGAGTACTTCTCAACAGAAAAAGAAAATGCATCCTGAAATTTGCAGGCAAATGGATAGAACTAAAAAACAAAACAAAACAAAACAAAACATCCTGAGTAAGGTAACACAAACCCAGAAAGACAAGCATAGTATGTACTCACTTATAGGTGGATTTTAGACATAAAGCAAAGGATAACCTAACCAGGCTACAATTCACAACCCCTGAGCAGCTAGGTAACAGAAGAAACTTAAGAGAGACATCCATGGATTCTCCTGGGAGGGGAAATAGAGAATATCTCCTCAGTAAATTGGGATCATAAGGGGGATGGAGCAAGGGGAGGTGGGAAGAGAACATGAGGGGATGAGATGGTTGAGTTGGGGAGAGACAGAGAACAACAAAGTAGATACCTTGATAGAGGAGCCATTTGGGTTAGAGAGAAACCTGGTGCTAGGGAAACACCCAAGGACCCCATAAAGATGATCACAGCAGAGACTCCAAGCAATAGTGAAGGGGGGCCTAAACTCACCCTGCCCTATAAAAAAATTGATGATGACCATATTGTCATAGAACCTTCATCCAGCAACCGATGGAAACAGATGCAAAGATCCACAGCTAAGCTCTGGGTCGAGCTCCCAGTCCAGTGAAAGAGAGGGAGGAGGGATTAAATGAGCAAAATTTTGTGATTTTAAAGATCATACAGTGAAGAAGGCTGAATGTTCATCCAGATTCACTCTTAGCCATTTGCTGATGTTTCCAACAACCCCTTCCAGGATTGGAATAAATATTCTCTCTCAGGCTAATGCAACATGGTAGTAGTTTATGCAGAACTCTAATTTTTTTTTTAATTGCTAATCAAGTGGAGGAAAAGTAGAATCAACAGGAACCCAGTTAGCTTTGTTGAGTGGCTTGTGAGACCAAAAGGCAAAGTGCAGTAGCAAAGCATGTCGTCTGGGATAAATTAAATATACTCTGGTAACGAAAGTCTTGATGTATCAGCAAAAAGCAAAATTCAAATGACTAAAACAGTCTTTCCTTTAAATGATTAGATATTTAAAAAACTGAACAAATTTTTAGAGATGTAAAAAAATCAATATATTGACAAAATAAAATTATACAGATGTACTTTTTATTTCTGTGCAGTTATAATATTGCTTTATCTAAAATAAAGGGACAGCAATTAATTTAGTTTTTGAGAATACATTATGGATTTTGCATGTTCCATAAAGTGATACAGCAAAGAATTTTTGGAGAGATCAGAGAATCAGCAACTAAATGTTCCTGAGATGTGGAAATAATAGAATCTTTGGGTTATCCCTTCAGCGTATAGCATGGGAAAAGGAGCTACACCAGGTAGTCTTTGTGTTATCAATAAACTGCAAAATGTCACTACAACAAGTCATGAGAGTTCTAAACATAGGCTAAGTGGAAAAGATGAAACATTCACTACATGTCTAATAAGACAGAATAAGTAAATGCTGCATCACATGGTAAGCATAGAATTAAAACCTGCCCCCAAGTCTGCTGTTTTGCCCAGTTTTTACTATAACCAGACAAAAGACATATTTTTTTTTCTTTAACATTAGGCTTAAAGCCTAACTAATGAGGGTATTTAGGCAATAGGGACAATTTAGGTAGGTAAAACCACACACACACACACCATACAAAATGCATATTATTAAAATAACAATAATAAATAAAATAAACTTTTTTTAAAAAAAATAATTACATGTCTATCTTCTGGTCAAAATATTCTACCTTAATCCGTTTAAAGTAAGGTAGGGCTTTGTGGTGAATGGGAAGTTATGATCATTCTGATGCTGGTGACTTGTACATTACATTTTAACAAAGCTCAACTAATTCAAAGTTCTCCAATCTTTGCTTTGAGGGAAAGATACCAACTTAAATTTTATAGATATTTTCCCTTCACAGCACGTCACTTATTCTTATATTAATAGTGCTGTTAGGTCTTTACAGGTCTGAATATTAATTTAGTTGTTTTTAATTCACATAATTTACATACTATCTATAAATGGTAGATATAATAAAGAACTAAAAATTACATAATAATAACCTTTCTGAGACATGAGAGTTGTATTAGATGATTACCTCTCAACTATATTTTATAATAAAAGAAATGTATTACCAATGCCAATATTAATAATATCATGTAGCAGGCTGGGGAGCAAAATAGACAAATGGAAATATAAAATTAAATGCTACAAAAAGTATACTATGAATCAGAGTATGGCTCTGGGAAATAAGGAAGGAGTAGAAGAGACTTCTTTATTAGATATAGAGGTCAGAGATAAATAAGAATACTGGTTTTCAGCCTAGTGAAAGAATAGTTTATCAAGTAGACATCTGAGAAAAAGACGGTCTGAAGCAGGGTCAGAGGATGTATGAATGCTCAGATAAGAGATCTCTCAGCAGAACAGAGCAAAGTCAGAAGGGATACACAGGTCAGATAAAGTAGTGCTTTCCATGCTGTTTGAGGGTCTTAGTTGAGTAAAATGGGGAATCACTAGACAGCTTTATTACAAATATGACCTAATATCCCTAATTTTTTTAAAGATGTCCCATGGTACTGTTTGTAAAATATACTAGGAAGTGGGCTAAGAGATTAATTTTGAAACTATTCTAGTAAATTAATGTTGGTGGTTCAGACTAGGGCAGTATTAGTGGAAAAGTCAATTGGATTTTGTAAATTAGGGAAGATTTCAAGAGGGCTACTACTCAGACCTTACTCTGTCAGAAAATGCTAAGTTGTGACCCTAAACAATGAAATTGTATAAATCTTTCTTTAATCTGCTCACATAAAATAAGATTTGGAGGACACATAGAATTAATTGAGGGAGAGAAACTGGACCTATGACATTTATTTAAGGAGCAGGACAATGCAGCAATGAACATAATGGCAACTCTGTCCTCCAAGGAAGCCAAATAGATGGGCTGAACTGTCTGTATTTATTGAGCACAATCTATGTGATCAGAGCTAATGAAAACAGTTTTTTTTTTTTGGTCTAAAAAAATATAGAGAATTGGAACTTAAATCAGAAAACTGGGCTCTAAAATTTTCACTCATTAACTAGAAGAATGTATTGCTTCTCAGACTGATTACAAATACTCTCTTCTCAGCTGCAAACTTGTGCCAATAATGACAGTAACTACTTCAAAAGATTTTTATGAGGCTGGGGAAATGGGTCTATGAGTTAAATGCTCATTGTGAAGGCATGAGGACTTGAATTCAAATACCCAAAACCTATGTCAAGCCAAGTATGATCACATGCACCTTTATTATCAATGTACTCATAGTGAAAAGGTAGAGATTACATAATCTCCAGAAATTCATGGGCCAGCTCTCATGTGCAAAGATGAACAATGAAAAAGAGAACATGTCTGAAACAAGGATAAACATGAGAACCAACACCTGAGATTGTGTTCACGTAGCTATGGCATGCACACAGACATACTCCTACACATGCATACATACATGCACACAGAGATTACTGTGAGCATAATAGAAAGTATTAGTTTTGCACTATCTATATAAATGTTATCATATTTGATAAAGAAAAGTGTAAATAGCATTTGCCTACTCTTATAGTTATTTACTTTATGTGCTAATACTGAATCATAATGATGTTTGAATGTTGAGCTAAATAGAAAAAACAATTTTATTTTAGATATTGACTCTAAAATCTTGCTCCATTATTTTCTTTGGCTCTAATGGATATAGGATATAGGACGTGCAAATGCATGGAATGTAACCTTTAGTTACCAGAATTACAAAATAAAGTATGACTAAAGAAGTCATGAAGATGGCTGGCTCAGAAGTTAAGAAAAATTGCTACTCTTCCAATGACACATTTTGGTTCAGCTCTCACTGCAGGCATTGCACAACCACCTATAACTTCAGCTCTAGGAAGTCAAGCACCCCTTTCTGTCCTCCATAGGCACCCAAATTCACATTCACATACCCCACACCTAAGCACATATACATAATTAAAAATAAAATAAATATTTTTAAAGTAATTTAAGTTAAACTTAATTATAAGAATTCCAAGAAATCTAATTTATGAGTGATGCTCAGATTTAAAACATAGCAATATATTGTACATAATAGGTATAAAAATTAAAACTACCTCCAAATTTGCTTAATAAAAATGAAGAACTCACATAAACAAAGTTAATCAGATACCAATATCACTGGAAAAAGAAAAGTTACACCATGCTCCTGGACAGAATTTGTTAATACTGTGATACCAACTTTATTCAAATTATTCTTCAGATTTAAACATCAAACACTAAGAGCTGCAAAGCCTGATATGACCTGTAGTTCTGGACATGGGAGGCTAGGGCAGGAGAATTGCCACAAATTTGAGGCCAGACTGAGCTGCCATGTGAGACCCAGTGCCCCCAAAGACAAAACAAACAAACAATAAAACCTAAAGGAATTCTTTTAGATAGTTCTCAAAAGGAGAACAAACAAAATGACTGCAAATATCTCCAAAGATTGTTCATCATCCTTAGCAGTTAGGGAAAAGCAAATAAAACAACAGTGAGACATCATCTCACCCTGGTCAAAATGACAAAGACCAACAAAGCAAATGGCAACCAAGGCTGAAGGAGATTGCTGGAGGGTAAAACAACAATAAAAATGTCTGAAAAAGCCATAAGGAATCATATCATTAACTATTATCTAATAAAATCCCTATAATCCACATAATTCTGTGTATAAGTATACATACATAGCTTTAATGAACTTTTCTCATGTAGTCTGACAATCATCCAACCAAGAGCCAAATACAATTAACAAATTCCTCTGTACCAGATATAATAAGCCTTCTTTTGAGTTGCTGATTAGTGTTGTCCAAGAAACTCTCAAAATTTATTTCCTTTGGTTGCCCCCAAGAAGTAAAAGGTAAGTCTCTATTGTTGCTTTTCAGCAGCAAGACACAGAGGCCTTTGAACTAGAACTGACCTGAAAGACTCCTCCCTGAAAACCAGCTTTCAAGGAACTAGAGACACTATAAAAGGGTGAAAAAAGAGGCCTATTCAGCTATGAAACCCTTGAATTACATAAAAAAAAAACAAACAAAACAAACAAACAAAGAAAACATGACAGGATAACCCGAAGAGTGCATTTGTGGCACACATACTTTAGATGTAACCAACAGCTTTCCAATTGGACTTAATCACTAAATGAAAGGAAAACTATGTCTAGTACTGAAAACCTAGCTAACTAATTAGGACTAGTGAAATATGGTTATCGAAGGAGAATCTACAACCACTACTTACTAAACCAGCATAATCCCAAACAACCATCTATAAACATTTGTTCTTATTCCTACAGATAAGTGTGGTTCTTGCCCCTCATCAAGAAATAATCTTGCAATGGACAGAGACCATTATAGAAACCACAAGCAATCAAAATGCCAAGTTGTAGAACCCAGTCTTAAAGTCTACATGTACAGAATATTCTTACACCTATAGTCCCAGGAACGTTATGGAAGAGGGGGCAGAGAAGACTGTAAGAGCTAGAAGATCAAAGAGTTTGCTGTGAGTTTTTGTCTTCTAGTAATGTTAGCAGCTACACCCATAAGATCTCACCAACATGGACCAACTAAACATGAGGTGAACAAGGATGACATCAATAGAAATGACAAGTGGAAAGAATGCCCACAAGGCCTCAAACCTACAGCCTGAATTATAGGCAACTAAGAAATTCTGAAAAAGAGAGAAACTGTTGTAGGGGGATTATGTTGTTTCACTGTAAATAATTGTTCCACTAACTGGTTTAATAAAAAGCACTGATTGGCCAAAGGCAGACAGGAAGTGTGGGTGGGGCTACCAGACTAAGAAAACTCTAGGAACAGGAAGAACAGAGCAGAATGCCAGAAAGAAGCCAGAAGAAGCAGAGGACAATTATGCTGTTCTGAGAAAAGGTACTGAGCCGCATGTTTAGATTAAGGATAAAGAGTTGGCAACTTATATGCCTGGGCCTTAGGCTGACCAGCCAAAAACTATTGTAAGCATCTGTGTGTCTCTGCAGGTCTGTGGGTCTATGGGCCTAAACCTTGAGCCTAGGCCAGAAAGTCCAGGCCAGAAACCTCATACTACAAACTGTCTTCTTCAGAAAAGAGTTCACCAATTGATAATTCAATACCAAATGGTTAGCTCCAAAAATGTACACACAATTAACATTATACAGACTGAGTAGGTTATTTTGGGGAATATATACATATGCATATATAAACATAACAACAATTACCAAAAAAAGTTGTGATTTTAAAGAAAGCAATGAGGAGTATATAAGAGGTTTTAGAGAGAAGACAGGGAGGGGGAAATGATGTAATTATTTGTGTCTTTATGAAATTTAGAATCACCATGAGAACAAACCTCTGGGCATGTTTGAGATGGCGCTTCCACATTAGATTTATTGATGAGGAAATATGCGCCCTAAATATGAGCATCACAATTTCATGTACTATGTCACCAACTATAACAGAAAAGAAGACAAAAACTAAACAAGAGCATCATCTCTCTGCTTCCTGCCTATGGAAGATACAACAGGACATAACACTGCCTCATGTTCCAGCTGCTGACTTCCCCTCCAGGATAGACTGCCTTCTTGAACTATGAACCAAAACAAACCCTTCCCTCTTTAGGCAGCTTCATCATGTATTTAACCACAAAAAAGAGAAAAGTAACTACTTTAGAAATGTGATACCAACACAGCCCTTTGTCCACAATCAACAAAGAGCTGATGAAGAGCTGAGAACAGGGGCAATCTTAGGTTCAAATGGAGACACACAGCCCCCTGGTCTACTACTGACTAGGAGCCAGCTAAGAGCTAAGAGTGAATGAAGGAAGCAATGGGCAAACACCAATGCAAGAATACATATCACAACATGAAAAACAACAAAGCACCACCAGAAGAAGCTGCTGGTTGTACAACACCAAGAGCTGAGTATAGCAATGAAGAGGAAACAGAAGGAAATGACCTTAAAAACAACCTTAAGAAGAAAATAGAAGCCTTAAAAGAGGATATAAAAAAATTCCCTTAAAGAAATAGAAGAAAATACAAACAAAAAATTGGAAGAGATTAATAAATCTCCAAAAATAAAAATAAAAACCAAGAAAAAGAAAACCAATAGGTGAAGGAAACATTCCAGGAATTAAAAAGTGAAATAGAAGCAATAAAGATGGCACAAACCAAGGAAATGCTGAAAAGAGAAAACCCGAAGAAATGAACCAGAACTATAGATACAAGCATAACCCAAAGAATACAAGAGATGGAAGAAAGAATCTCTGGTGAGGAAGATTAGATAGTGGAAATAGATACACCAGTCAAAGAAATACTAAAACAAAAAAAAGTTATAAAACAAAATGTCCTTTCCAGTTGGACTAGGAGCACAACCTGGTGCTTCTCTATGAATCTCTACTCCGGCCTCTATCAGTTGCTGGATGAAGGTTCTATAATGGCAATTAGGATGGTCATTCATTTGATTATAGCAGAAGGCCTCTTTAGGCACCCCCTCCACTATTGCTTGGAGTCCTGACTGGGATCATCTTGTGAGTTCTTGGGTGTTTTCCTGTCACCAGGTTTCTCTCTAACCCCACAATGGCCCTCTCTATCAAGATATCTATTTCTTTCTTCTCCCTCTCTGTTGCTCCCTCCACTCAACAATCCCATTCTCTCATGATCTCTTACCACCTCTCCTTTGTTCCCTCCCCCATATGATCCCAATTTATGCAGAAGACCTGCTCTATTTGCCCTTCCCAGGGGGTCCATGGATGTCTCATAAGTTCTTCCTGTTACCATGTCTATATTTTTGGGTCTGTGTTACCTCACTCAGGATGATAATCTTCAGATAAATCCATTTGCTTGAAAATTTCAGAATATCAATTAATTTTACTGTTGAGTAGTACCCTAGAGGTAAATGTACCACAATTTGTTAATCCACTCTTCAGTTGTGGGGCTTCTAGGTTGTTTCCACATTCTGTTTATTATGAATAATGCTGCTATGAACACAGCTGAGCAAATGCCCTTGGGGTAAGAATGTGTATCCTTTGGATATATGCCCAAAAGTCCCAATAGTGTTATTGCTGGATCAAACGATATTGCTGGGCAAATGATATTCCCTGTTTTCTGAGGAACCACTATACTGATTTTCAAATTGGCTATACAAGTTCACACTCCCACTAGCAATAGAGGAGTGTTCCCCTTGTTCTACATTCCCTCCAGCATAGGTTGTTAACTGAGTTTTTGATCTTAGCCATTTTGACAGGTGTAATATGGTATCTCAGAGTTATTTTGATTTGCATTTCTTTGATGACTAAGGATGCTGAGTAATTCTTTAGGTGTCTTTCAGCCATTTGAAATTCTTCTGTTAATAATTCCCTATTTAGCTCTGAACTCCATTTTTAAATGGATTATTTGAGGATTTTTTTTTTTTTGCCTTTAGTTTCTTGAAGTCTCTATAAATTTTAGATATCAGTCTTCTTTCAGATGTAGGGTTGGTAAAGATCTTTACCCATTCTGTAGGCTGTCATTTTGTCACTGACCATGTCCTCTGCCTTACAGAAGCTTATATTATCTTATTTTAAGGCAAAAATATGTCTTAAACGTTACTATATTGCTGTTCTATATATCATTGTCCATTGATCTACCTATGTAAGAAGAAAAACAGAAAGTAAAAATATAATAATGTAATGTGGCTACCTCCCCATAACTCCCACTAGATGGATTCTCCCATCTTCATAACCCTCTCAACTTCTTTTTGTCTTCATCTTCCTCCTCTTCCCTCTTCTGTTTTTCTGGCCTCTCCTCTTCTTCATCTTTTGTCTTCTCCCCTTGCTCTTCCTCCTCTTCCTATTTCTTTATGCTGCCCATACCCTTAAGGGTGTGTGGCCATCCACTAGAGCATAGTGATGTGCCAGAATCGCATCAATAATAAATGATACTCCCTGTCCCAGCAGACATTAATTATCCATTATTCCTAAATTGTGGTTGGCACTCATAAGCCTATGCCCCTCCATACTAGAAGGTTACTGGCTTGATCTTACATGGCCCTTTTATAGGCAATCATAGTTACTATAGGTTCATGAATATAGCAGGCATAACTTGGTTACTTTTGATAAGGTTATGAATAGTGGCTTTTGTTTTCTTTTGAATAGTTTTTTTTATAATTTCCACATTTATTGTTTACTGCAACATTAAATGATAAATTATGTTGCTGCAACTAAGATTTCCATTATCATCTGGCTAATTCTTGAGTAAATTAGTTTGCTTTTCTTATGCACTGTAGAATGGGAACCATGGTTATAATAATGCAGTTTTGCCAACTAGCACACTAGCTGTCCTGCAAAAACTAAATATTCAAGGCTATTAACATGTAGTTATTTTCATAAAGAGAACAAAGAATTATGGCCTAAGACCAAAGGCCATCTACCTCCATTCATACATTATACTCAGAACTAAGAGGAAACTATAGAGATCCCCATAATTACACAGTAAAAGGTATCTTTTTCTGTGAACATAAAATTTTCAATGAAAATTAAGCAAACAATATAAAAATTTTCAAGCAGAGCCAAAAGGACAAGCAGGAATATGTGTGTTATTCAATTACACAGTAATAATTAAGAAAAGACATTTGAAATAACCATTTTAGAAATCAAACATTCTTAATATAGAATAATACAGCATGGCACTTTGTAAAGTTGTCAGGTTCACCTAATATTCTAATTACCATATATGTCTTATCTTATGAAGGTTTTCATGTAGAAATAATTTAATTTCACTTTATAATTCTTTATTTAAAAATTAAAATCACAGTACAAAAATAGCTCATTAGCTATTTAAATTATAACAATATATTCTCTTGCATTTACAGATACGCAATTTCTGTGTCATTGAGGAATTAAAAGATACCAAATTATCCAATATTTTTCTTAAAGCTGGCTAGTCAGCTTTGTAAAAGTAATAAAATATATACTGAAACATTATGAAGGTCCAGGAACAAAATTCAACTTTACACATAATATTTATCCACTGCTTTTTAAGTACATAGCCTTCTTCTGGACACTTTGACCAAACTATATAATCTAAAAGTTATTTCCTCATTTTCAAACTCAGCTTTCAGAGTGTAAAGCTTTTGTCTTAATCACTCTTTTGTTGCTATGACAAAATATCCCCTTCCTTCTACCCTGTTCTTCTTAGAGAATAGAGTATATTTTGTCTTAACTTTCCAGAGGAATAAGAGCCTATGGTGTTAGGGAAAATTTAGTAGCAAGCAGCAGGCATGATGTTTGAGTAGAAATCTGAGAGTTTACATCTCTAACCCCAAGATGTAAGCAGAGAGAAAACATAAAGCAGAGCAAGAGTATAAATACTCAAACCCCACCATTGTGGCTTACATCCTTTAGAAAACTTTTCACAATATGCCCCCAACAGTGTCTCTAACTAGGGACATTTGTATAAACTGAGAGTTATGGGGGGCATCTCACGATAAAATATATTCAAGGTTATTTTAAATATTAGACACGAACTTTTAATAAATTCATTACAAATACTTGAAATGAAGTTCCTTGGCTTATATGTCCAGGAGTGATATAGCTGATTCATATGACAGGACAGTTGTTAGCTTTTGAAGGAATCTACACAGATTTCAATAGGCACTGCACTAGTTTATACTCCCACCAACAGTGAATAAGGGCTCTACTTTCCCTAATTCTTGCCTGCATTAATAGTTTATTTTCTTGATCATAGCCATTCTAAATCGAATAACACAAAATCTTAAGGTTGCTTTTAGTTTCCATTTTTTTTAAGAATAAGGGTGCCAAACACTTTTAAATGTATTCACTATTCATTTTGTTTCTTCTTTTGAGAACCCCCTGTTCATTTCCATAGACCATTTTTTAAAAACTTGGTTGTATGCCTTCTTGGTGTTTCATTTCTTAAGCTCTTCGTATGTTCTAGACATTAGAATGTTTTTAACGTATGTTTCTCCCATTCTTCAGGTGCCTCTTCACTAATTTAGTTATTTCCTTTCAGTACAGAAGCTTTTGAATTTCATGAGTCTCACTTGTCAATTGTTGACCTATTTCCTGACATCTAGAGACCTATTCACAAAGTCTTTATCCATGCCTATATCTAAACATACTATGTCGTCTGTCCTGTAGTGGTTTCAGAATTGGATCCATTTGGATTTGATCTTTGTAAAGTGTGTGAACTAAGTATGTCACATAGAGGTCTGTTTCCCAGCACTATTTGTTGAGGATGCTGTATTTTTCTCCAATGTCTACTTTGGGCATCTCTGAAATAATCAAATTGACTAAACTTGTGTGAACTTCCATCTCGATCCTCCATTCTAGTCCACTGATCTGTACAACTATTTTTGACATTATCATGCTGTTTTATTAGCATGACTCTGTAGAACAACTTAAAAACAAGTATTCTGATAGCTCCATTAGTTTTAATATTATGCAAGATTTCTTTGGTTATCTGAGGCCTTTTCTATTTCATGTGAGTGTTAAGAGTTTTGATTTTTCAATTGCTATAAAGACTTCATTTATGAGTAAATGTGTTATCTATGCTCAGATAGAGAACTCTAAACGCAGTATACTACATACAAAAATGAGAGATAAAAATAAGAAGGGGTGTTATTTTAAAAGTGAGGGATGTGTATAGGGAGGGGTATGAGCATGAAAATTACTAAAATTCACTATATAAATGCATGAAGCTGTCAAACAATTAAAAAAACCTGACCCAGTTGGGATGGACAGACGACTCAGCAATTATGAGTGCTACTGCTCTTGCAGTGGACCAGAATTCAATTCCTAGTATCAATCCCAGGCAGGTCACAACTGTCTATACATACAGTTCTTGCATATCTGATATCTGCCAGTCTCAGCAGCACATATGCGGTACACAGGCACATATACACATACTCTCTAAGTCATTTTTCTATTGTTGTGAAGAGACACCATTACCATGGCAACTACTTTAAAAGAAGTACTTATTTGAGAGTTTTCTTACAATTTCAGAGCATTAGTCCATTATCTTTATAGCAGGGAACTTGGAAGCATGAAGGTAAGTATAGCCCTGGAGCTGAGAGTTTTAAATACTGACCCAAAATCAGCAGAGAAAAAAAACTGAGCCTGTATCTGAAATGGGGTTTTGAAACCCCAAAGCCCAACCCTTGTGTCATACTTCCTCCAACAAGGGTGCACCTACTCCAATAAGACCATAAGACCATACCACCTAATCCTTCTAAAATAGTGCTACTCCCTGATGACTAAACATTCAAATATATGGGCTTATGAGGGTCATTCTAATTCAAACCACCATATGTAAATTGAGAAATTATTAAAACCCAGCCTAATTAAGATATACATCAAAAACTTGAACAGACATCCCTCTAAATAAGATATATAAATGGTTAATGAGATAATGACAAGATGCTCAACATCCTATTCATCAGAGTAATGCAAATCAAGCCATAATGAGATACCACTTCAATACCCATTAGGATGGCCACAATTATACTTCTACCACTCACGTTATCTTTTCTTGTCCCTTCTATAATAATATTTGGTGAGAATATGAAAACCTTGTAAAACACATAAATTTATTAATTTGCTGGTGAGAATGAAATAGATATTTTAAACAAGCTGATGGTAATGCTAATGATGAAGAAGACTCATGGGCTGAATTATGTATCAAACTCTACTATAAGACCTTAAATATACATGTTATTAAACAAGCACCATTGTAGCACCTGAATGAGGAACAGGAAGAAGTGTAAAGTAAAAGAAAGACAGGCAGGGGGAGGTAAAGAAAGAGAAGAAGAGAGAAGGGAGTGAGGAGGAATAAAGGGAGGAGGGAAGAAAAAGGGGCAGAGACTGAGAAACAGAGACAGAGTTAGAGGATGGATGGATGGAGGGAGGGAGGAAGGGAGGGAGGGAGGGAGGGAGGGAGGGAGGGAGGGATAGATGGATGGATGGATGGATAGATGAATATATAGACGGATAGACATGCAGATAGAGAATCTCAATACCATTGCATTCAAGGGCTATGACAGCACATGAGAGACTTATGGGAAAAGAAAGAGAGAAATGTCCAGGTCATAATGCTTGAAAGTGGGCTGAGTTGGTAAAATGCCTACTGCATAAGAAGGAATCCTGTGTTTGTATCCTCAGCACGCCTGCACAAAGCTAGTGTGGTGGAGTGCACTTCTAACCACAGTACTGGAAGAAGGGAAACAGGAAGATTGCTAGAACTTATTGGCCAGCTAGCTTAGCCCAATTAATGAGCTTCAGGTTTACTGAAAGACCCTGTCTCAAGGAAATAAAGTAGAGAGAGATTGAGGGAGATACAGAGTGTTGATCTCTGAGACCTCCGCTGAATAGTAAAATTATCTGGAAAATATTCCTAAAAGCATAATAAACATTAATATTTCTCACACATTAAAGAACAGTGAAATATGTACTACATTCTTAGAATGACAATGACTTTCTTGTTAGTTCATCTCTAGGGTTACTCTCACTCTCTGTCAGAACCTACAGAAAGTACTTGAGCCCCAGGATCGAGTTTCCTATGTTAGACTATAAGTCACTGCTAGAGTCTTAGCTCTTAGCACAGTTTTGGGTATATTATAAGTGCTCATTAACTGTCTTTTAGATCAATTTAAAAGGAATATACATACATATATGTGTAATAATAAAAGAATATCATGCAGATACAACTGAATGATATGAAATATTATTCTCTATGAAGTTGAAATATGTATACATATATGCATATATATTATACATCTAATACATATGTGTGTGTGTGTTAATTAGATGAAACGACAAGCCTTCTTGGCATGGCATGTAAAATATCTATTAATATGAACTACTGCATTAAGATCCTCAATGAAGCATTATTTGTGATGTCAAAATGAACAGAGTACTTGGTCGCCATCCCTGCACAGAAATCGGCTTATACTGTGGTGTATTTCCATGACAAAACAGTGGCTGAGTGGTTGAGATGTTGATTGCTCTCTGTAGCCAGTTATCCTTTCTTCTGGACATTCGTCTACACTTCCTTTGTATTCTGGCAGGAAATGTAATTATTTCTAGCCAGTAACTTATGAATGTGAAGGACACCTCTGCACGCAAGCATGTAATTGTTGTATGAGGCCCTATAGCATTTCTTCCTGCTGTGGTAACTGAGGATCCTTGTTTGTCACATGGTATACTGCCAACATTGTATGAATTTCTTTAGCTTGTGTTCCACTTCATTTTTTAGAGGAGTGCATGAAATTGGCCCATGCTACCTGAACACTGGAAGTGAGACAGGAACACTGCTGTGGTTAGTAAGATGGAGGGGCTAAACCAAGCCCTTGATGCCTAATCAAAAGGAATGATAAGCAGCAGACTAAGGCAAAGCTAGTCATGGTTGTCGGAGTTACAATTTTAACTAATTTAAAACTACAAGATTAAAGTAAAAATTTTAAAAATGATTTGTATAAAATGACATTTGTAAGTCTGAAACCACATACAGTTAAAAGTATATTATTCTATAAAGATTAAAATAAAGAAAAGCAAAAATGGAAAATGAGATTGCATAGTGTCTTTGATTATTTGCAATCAGAAGATTTGCTTTCTGAATAAGAAGGATTCTAGATTTTTTTTTATGTAGAATGTGAATTATGATCACTACAATTTATGTCTGCAATCAAATCCTTAGCCCTATAAATATTACCTTACTTGAAAAGAATCCCAGTAGGTATAATTAAGTTAAATTTCCAAACTGAGATCTGTTTAATTTATTGCACAGGCCCCAATTCCAACAAGTATCTATACATATATGGAAACAATGTGGGAGTAAACGCTGAAGCTAGAGATGTGCCGCAGAGCCAAGGAAGCTAAAGAACACAGTTCTAGACACCTACAAAGCTAGTGCCACTCTACATATTTCTTGGTTTCAGACTTCTGGTTCCAGAATCAAGAAAGAATGCATTTTTGTTGGTGGTGTTTTAAAGCTCCACACTTTGTAGACAAATTAGCTTGGAAATAAAAATAAATAAATACAATGAAGTATTACTGGCTTTTCATTACTGGAGGGAATCAAATGTGCTTGCAATTTTTCATTTCATTTTTATTTCTCTACATCTTTTTAATTTCTCACAGTGATTTTTTAAAAGGGAATTTACTTGGTTTACTTTATACAGTTATGTTTGTGTTCTCTCTCTCTCTGTCTCTCCATCCTTCCCTCCATCCCTCTCCCCTCTCTCTAGTTTACCATTGTGTAAGTGATTATACTCCTGAGAACACACAGTGCTTGGCTTGTAACCTTCTTGCTACAAGTGCTTCGCCATCACAGTGACTTTAAAAGTCCTCAGTGATTGATTTCCACCTTGGTTTAGAGTCTAACTTCTTAATCCCTACAATTTTTTGACTCTTATCTCTTGTTTTAGATTACCTAAATTTTTCCACACAAGAAAACTAAGTTTTCATAACTTCCCTCCTAATATTTCCTCCACCTAGAATGTTCTGGGATCTAATGTATCTTCCTCAACTGAGTGTTTTGGAAATCATCCCTGATTGCTCAGATAGATAGCACTAACAATGAAATCTAGTATTTGACATTGCATTCTAGTTGGTCTCTTCTTGTCAATCTCTGCTTATAAAAGCAGTAGCTGCTAAACCTCGATGATAAATATATCCCCAAATAACTCACAGTTATTCAGGCAACAGTACAGAATAGTAGCTGGATACACTCATGAATGACTTACTTCATAACTCAGTGAATCTCACCCTGAGCTTCTGTATATTCTAAACATCATACTGTATTATCCAGTCAGGGGGCTCAAACCAAGGCAAAAAATGCAAAAGACCCCAAAAGTAATTTCTCTCTAACAGCATTAATCATCAGAGAATAGCTTCTTAAAATTCCCTAAAAAACAAATGAAAAAAAGTACAATCATCAGAGTTGCATTTACAATAATAAATCATCTTACCTCTTAAGTCATACTCACTGCACTGGGTAAAGTCTAGCACTGAGCACTCTATGACTTTCTAGGTCATCATTTGACTAAACCTTGCACAACTGTCAACAGCATGACCTACAACAGCGCTTGAGCTGACTATAGTACAAGGAGAAAAACAACGAGCATACAGCACTATTCCTTTCCTCTTTTTATCAAGGTTGTCCTGAAAACTAACTGAATATCCATGCTTAGGGGGAATTAGAAGGTGTCCAGCTTATGTCCTTAAAACAAAGTGGGTCCTAGAGAAACAGAGATGCATGCAGGATCGACCCTACTTTACAGCATAGTGTTCCATCTGACCTATCTTTCTAATCTCCTTCTCCTAGAGACAATTGTCATTAGAACGGGTCACTTGTATGATCTAGCAGAATTTTCTCATCTTAAAATTCTTGAGTATAATTGCATCTTCAAAGTCCTTTTTGCTATGTAAAGTAACAGACTCAAGGACTTTGTGTAGGATATGAGCATCTTTGGAATCTCTTTTTCTGTCAATCATAATTATGTATTTCCTTATTGCATTTGAATCTCAATTCTCAATTATATATACAGTGGACAGAGTCTTACTGATTAACTCCTCTACTTAACTAAGTTGAATCAAATCGATTCAGTTTTTTATTATATTAGTGCTACTATATCAAAGTGACAGAGACTGGATAATTTATAAACTAATAAAAATTTATTTCTCATAGATATAGATGCTGTAAAAATCCTAGATCAAGGTGTCTTATTATATTATATCAGATAAATGCTCTTGTATGCTTCCAAGATGGAACATTTTGATGCATCTTCAATAGAGAAAAACACTGTGTCCTCAAAGATGGAAGGGTCACAAGATGTTTCTTTCAACTTCAAACTATTTTATTAAAGTGCTAATCCAATACTTTAGAACAAAACTCTCACAACTTACTTGTCTCCCAAAGGCCAACCTGATGAATATTGTTACACTGAGGATTCTGTTTTTATATGACTTTTGAAGGAGCCTCCATCATCTAAGCCACAGAAAGTCATTTGAAAACAGTGATTAGAACTAAATCTTAACTTCTCTGCCACTGTTAGGGAGTGAAGGGTGTAGTCAGGTACTATGTCAAGGCAATCTAATGGCAAGAGATTGTTATGGGTAGAGTTCCACAGCTTCAAAGGAAGAGAAGACATTTCTGTTTTAAAAAGAAGACCCAAGTATATCATAATAACACACCCAAGTGTCTCTCAGCTCACTGAAGGAAATTAACAACAAACCTAAAGGAAAAGGAACAGGAGAGAAAAAATGAGCCTATGTCTGATCACCTGGGAAGCTGTAGTTCTGGGGTCTCCAGAGACCATGCCTTTCAAGATGTACTTAGAGGTGCTGTGGTAAAAATGATTAAAATAGAAGCCAATATGCCCTTCCTGCTCATGAGCTAGGCTTCCATTTCAAGTTTCAGTTACACTTGAGCAGCTAAAGTCCTATATTCACAAAAACATCTGGTGAACATAAGTGTTGGGAAAAGAGGAGAGATATATGTAGGGGAAAACATGAAGTTTCATTCAAACTTTGTCACTGATTTACTACTTTTAAGCAAAACTCTCTTCTTTGCATTAGTTTTCTTATCCATAACCTTGAGCTGGGCTGCAATAACCTGCCACGAGCTTTTAGTATCGGATCTTGATTTTGTTTATTCCTGTCCTCTCGAACTTCCCCTCAGAGTCCACACCGATGTCCATGAGTTGCACACATTTATTTTCACGACTTTGATCCTCTCAGTAGCTATGAAAATTGTAGTCTTAGGTGTTTACCAGCCATTTCTACTGCATTCTTCTATAAGGTCTCACACAAAATGACAAAACCTGGACATTATAACATTCAAGTCCCTTTCAACCCTATGTGTTTATCTAATATTTGTTCCCATTATTCTCTGAATTCATGGCAAAGTAGACACACAAACCATTCTCTCATCACCCTGTTATCTCAGCTAAATATTCCAAGGATCTAAGTCCCTTCATGAGATAGTGGCTTTCTTCCTGGGTCATGTTAGTGTAGGGTGCTCAATTTCCCATCATATGCTTATTTAAAATTATGATAAGCATTTAATAGAATTTGTGGTCTTATTAAGGAGACCAGTGAAGATGTTTCAATGCCAAGAACATCAAGGACAAATGTTGGGTTCAGACTCTGAAGACCTGACAGACTGACTACACCTCTAAATAGGCTTCCATTTTCCCAGCTAAAAACCAGAAATGCAGATTTTCCTCATGCTATTTCATTTGCTCTCTAAAGTCCTACCACTCTTGAAGAATAGCACCCGGTGATGCCTCCTATGATAAAATGCTTCTACTCCTGCTTACACAGTGTTTATCACATTCTTGAGTCTGTCTCATATATTTTCTTGAAAACATATGCATCTCTCTAGTTCTTCCTCAGGGAAGACATGATAATTAAATCTGCTGGGCTTTTTCCAGTGCTCATCAACAAGAAAGAAACCAGAAAATGTGTGTTGAGTGAATTTGTGATATTGTGGGGAACTAGAGAAAAAAAAAAAAAGAAAAGTGACAAAGTTACAGATTCTTGTTTTATGCTCAGTGACATTTCCTATTTTGAACTAGTACCTATTTTGAACTAGCTACATAGCCTCTGTTAAAATTCTTCTGAGAGG
Source organism: Phyllotis vaccarum (assembly GCA_033318265.1). Taxonomy (NCBI): domain Eukaryota; kingdom Metazoa; phylum Chordata; class Mammalia; order Rodentia; family Cricetidae; genus Phyllotis; species Phyllotis vaccarum. Next base: position 61,814,915 of record JARWLC010000002.1, read on the forward strand.
AAAAAAAAAAAACCTCATGATATAAAAGCATTTAAATGATGTTTAGAGTTTCATTTGTCTTTTAGACTCTAAGTGTAAGAATGCTATTTAGCATTTCTATAGCATTTAACAATTCCAAAGAACTATTCAGTATTAATTAGATAATCCGAAGGCACTGTAAGGCAGGCCAATATTATGATCCTCTCTGAAAAGTTAAGAAAATGAAAATTCAAAGGTGTTTTGGATCACGTTTCAGTTCATGAGAAACTGCTGAAAGTTATTAAAAATATAAAGCAGTGTTTCAGAATAGCATTTAATAAAGGTTAGAAGCACAGCATAGAAAAGCAATTGAAGTTTTTCATTTCCCTACGGGTCACCATACAAAAGGTGATGGATATGATATACCACTTTCTCCTGTAGTCTCCCTAGACCTCTCCCCCCTCCCTATGCCACCAGGGTTGGCTTCCCTGTCCAGGAAGAGATCTAGAATTCACACAGAATAATTCATAAAAAATTCAGACACTTTAGATAATACATTTATGGCAACAATACAGATTTCAGTTTTAAGAATTAGAGAGTGGTTTATAGGTCATTGGCTTGCTCAGAGCTACTTCAAAAACAGGGAAGCAATAATCATACTCAATTGTGGTCAAGATAACAGTGACTTCAGCTAAAAGTCTATGCACACCTTTAATCCCAGGACCAGGGAGGAAGAGTCAGGAGAATCTTTGAGTTTGAGGCCAGCCTAATCTATAGAGTGAGTGAACTGTAATATAAGAAGTAATTGGCAACAACATTGAAAGTAAGAATCAAATCTTAGAAGAGTGCCTATTATATGAATTATGCTATGGAATTCCACAACAAAGAAAAGTAAAGAACATATTTCACATAGTTTAATAGGAAACATTTTAAAAATAAAAATATAACTGAGTATAGTAATTATCAGGGGCCAAGGCATAGAAAAAAATCAGAAAGACAAGTGAATTGTTAATAATTGTTAATTGCCTTTTTCTTTACTGGAAAATGTGTCCTTGAGGAGTCACTGAATTATAAAAATATTAAGAAGTAAAAGTAAAATGACCATATATGATCAATAATGATAGTATATATGAGATAAGGACTAATTGAATGCACCTAAAGTATTTGTGAGACATAAAGCTAAAGACCACATTTTCAAATTTAGGAGCATTAAATAAGACAGAGTATTTAAATTAATTAAATTCAGGCCAAAGGTCTTGGTTCATATCAGCCAGGGTCAATTTGATCCACCTGAAAAAAAGCCATTATTTAAATTTGCCAAGTTTCATTTATGGAAGTATATCATGAAATCTGGTCCAGAGAACTTTGACCAAGCCTGGATTCCCACTGCTTTTGTACACTGAGTGAAAGCAGATGAAGTACTCAACAATGGGCCAGATGTTGGGATCTAGTGAAATATATAAATGAGTCTAGGTTTAATTTTGGCTAGCCACTATCACTTGCTGCTTGTATAGCCATGAATAATAATTATAACTATCCTGAAGTTTTGCATAGGTTAGTATCTTAAAGTACTTTTGTACATATTATTTCCTTCCTATACACACAAGCCTGTGAATGGAAACCATGCATACAATTGTGTCAAGCACTGTACTTCAAGTACTCAGACAATGGAACTGTGGCTAAAGAAGTGAGGACTAATTGATCTAAATCTGTACTCATAATAGCTCCCTCAGAGCCAATATTTAACTCTCTGGTATTAGGATATCTTCAGTTTTTCTCTTTGGTTCTGAAACTAAATACTTGAGAACCATTTGGCAGTTCACATCATTGAAAGTATTAATTCCCTTAAGTTCATGTGACTTCTGACACAGCATGAAAAATGACAAATGTCTTTTAACAATTATCATTCAGATAAAAGTCCATGTTTATCAAATGACAGATGCTAGGAACTACATAGACTGTCATAGTTAATTCAAGTGCTAATGTCCTCACTTTATAAGTAGGGAAACAGATACAGAAAGTTTGAAGATGTAATTATCAAGTGGATATAATTTAAATTAAACCATGGCCATAATATGAAGCACATGTTCTTCAATACTGTTTAAATGAATCTTTAATTTCCACAGTTTCTCTCCATGGAAATTAGACTCCTGGCTTCCTGACTAGGTCCTTGTTGACAGAGTGGGGCTATTTGCCAAAGAAAGTATGAAAAAGTATTTCGAATCAGCTACATATGCTAGAACAACAACCAAGTTAATGAGAATAAGGAATGTGAAAAGAACATTCCTACAATCAGTTGGCTTTATTGTCATGCCTGGTTCTATGACTATTGAGAGCCAATGCCAACTCAGGGCTAGGAAACAGCTGGACTTTCTGTCCAATTGGCTCTGCCACCTTTTTTGGTAATACAGTTGGCAAAGTATTTTATCTCTGTATATGCAGAGCTCTAAGTCTTAGAGTCCACTTCGCAGTCATTTTACTGTCTGATAAGCATCTGAAATTGGATAGGTAATTTTGGATGTTTTACTCTCAAGATATACTTTTCCATTAGCTTTTCTTAGTGACTGAAACTGCCATTTGCTCACCCTCCAATACCAAAAGTCTGGGAGTATGCTTTAGTGCCTGCCATTCTCTTAGCCTCACCTAAGCAAGTTGTACTGACACAACCACCTAATATACCTAGAGCCTGTTTGTTTCTCTTTATCTTAATAAGACTTTGTCAAAGCCACTGTCATTTCTTATCTCAGTAGCTACAATGGTTTTCTAACTGATATTTCAATATTATTTTTATATAACTAATTCCCTACATGCTATTAAGGGTGACAGGATTTTTTTAAGTTAAACCATGCCATTTCTCTCTTTAAACTATGTAATTACATCCTATCAAATGTAGCAAAAATGTGTATTTTTATTTTAAGGTAAAAGGGCTTCCTAACTTTAAGCTAAGAAATCTAGCCTTCCTAACTTCCCAGTTTCACTTCTGACTCCCTTGTGATCATTTACTACATTCCTACAACCTTGTATGCTCTTTTATTCTAAAAGGAAAATATCTATGAGTTCCGCAAAGAAACTATACACACAGGTTATATAAAATCATTCTGGGCATGTATGCACATGTGTGTAAGTTACAAAAAAAAAAAAAAAAGAAAAAAAAAGAAAAGAAAAGAAAAAAAAACGGCTTACACTTACACATTTGTGGACCCTAAAAAGTCTAAGGCTGTGAATCAAGCAAGCTATAAATACATGATATCTTGTGCCTTTACTGTAGCTTGCTCTAAAGAGTTGAGAGCCAAGAGACCAAATGTGTGACCACCAGCCTAAATCCATGTTGCAAAGGCAAAGTAAGATTAATGCCCCAGATCTAAGGCAGTTAACAAGAGACAGTAAATTGCTGTAATCAGCAGTCTGTTCCAGGCAAGCATTCATATGCTATTCAGTTCTATTGCTTAATTAGATGAAGTTCTCATGCACCGGGAAAGCATCTTCTGCTTTACTCAAGCTGATTCAAATGCTAATATTATCCAGAAATATCCTCATAGACATAATAAGACTAATGTTTAATATCTAGGCATTCCATATACCAGTCAAGTTGACACATAAAATTAATCTTTGTAAATTACAAAGATTATCTTTCCCTTTAAAGTGTGTTTACTTACTATTCTCTCTGCTTATAATTATAATACTTAAACTATTGCTGAAACTTGTGCTTTCTTGACATTTAGCTGAATTTAAATATTTTATCTTAACTAATATTTCTATGATCCTCCTACTCAAAAACTTCTGTATTTTACCAAGTATAATCATTGTGTTTATTTATTGTCACCTCCTATTAGAATATTAGAATGTAAGGTCAAGAAGAAGTGGACTTTTTGTTATTCAGATATATTTATACAATGCCTAGAAGAGTTTCTGGCATATAGGAAGTATCAATATGTGCTTACTGGTGCAACAGATACATCAAATAATGATGATAATAACCACCACACAAAATAATTTCTTAGTTGGAAGCAGGTGTTAAGAACATGGTCTTCCATGAGATATCATAGTATAATTAAGTCCAAAATTAATATATGTTCATTAACTTCTTCTATCAATCTTGAGTACAAGTTTAAAAAAAAAAATTGTTACTTCTTGGTGCCCTGAATCTTGATATGAAAAACAGTGATTTAAAATCCTACCTTGAAAGCTGTCAGAGATTAGATGAGATGGTGTGTTAAACACTTAAACTTATTAGGTTCTTATTCTTAGTTGCCAGACATATCACATGAGATAGCTGGTAGGAAATTTGCTTGATAAACTGTGAGGAGCTATTTTGCTGTAGGTTTAAAATTCTCAAGCAGAGATCTGAAGACAGACAGATGAATTCAGAGTCATTAGATTCTGGCTGTCAAATAAAATATGTTTTAAAATATAAATTTTGGGTTTTTCAGCATCAAACAGGAGCCTCCCTGCCAGAAAGCAGCACAAGGCTCTACCCAAAGCCATTAACACCACACAATCCAGGCTTGGCAAAGTTAGCCTTCATGTTGGCAGTCAGGATTTTCAATTAGCAGATGGGTATCTGGCTCTTCAAGCGCTTTAGAGCAGGACTTTGGATACTCTCAGTAAAATTCATGTAAGCCCAAGAGACCAGTGGCCATCACATTCTTATTATCCACACCTGCTTGTTTAGGTAGCTGGAAGCTCTTCCAGCAGGAGAAAAACTGAATTCCCCGGGGCAACATGTGATCTTTAGTACTTTCCTCCACAGTAGGGCCCTCTATTACCTAGAACTAGATTATTCATTAGACTTTCCTCTACAAATGCATGTGGATTTTCAATAATGAGAAATGGTGCATAGTCTTTGCCTTCCCTGAATTGCAAAACCTGATTATCAGTGAAGACACACTCTGTGATTCCCGTTTTGGCTGCAGAATACCAATTTCCACTGGGTCCTATTTCTGCAATTATTTAACGTTTATTGAGCACCAATAATGCACCAAGATCACTCTCTCTTTAATCTTGTCATTAATGATCCATCAGACTCCTGTGGGTGGTGGGAAGAAGAAGGAACAAGGTAATTATCAGTGTAGTGTTCAATCTGAATCAGTTAAATTGCCCGAATTATTGAAGTTTAGCTACTCAAGTAAGAAGGTGTCCAAATTTCTGCAAATGAAAACAAAGACATCTATCTTATTGTCTTTAAAAAACTAAGAGGAGTAAGGTGGAGATAGTATACTGGAAACAGATTACAAGTTTGAGTATTTATAAAAGAAGTCAGAGGTGCTTAAAACAAGAAACAGATATTTCTTAAGGAATCTAAAATACATATTTTAACCTTCGTTAATTCAGTCCCCTTTGTCTGAAATATACTTTTCACACCACCTCTGCATACTAAAATTTTACTTATTAATATGAAGTTAGTATAAAATATAATAGCAACACATCCTTATGACCTCAGGTGACTTGTATATCTTTTCAGACAAGTCTCTTGCATTCAATTTTGAAACGCTACCTGGTACCCATGCCCTGGGTATCCCATCTCTTAAATAATATTCACTTTTATTTACAGAGAAGAATGCTTTATTTCTCTCTATATTTTTGTTCTACATCTTTTGTGAAGCAAATGAGCCAGTCTGGTCCATGCGTATATGGTATATCTCAATCAAGTCACATTTACAAGTAAAGATCCAACTAAACTGTAAAGTTCCCCCCCCCCACACACACACACAAATGGCTGCTTTGGCAATCAGAATATGCTCAGATAAGATGTCTTTAGAAAAGATCACTTGGTAGATGAATGTTGAATGGCACAGGTAGTATGAGGAACTCAGTTGGAGTAGGATCAGACTGTGCTCCTGTGCTTGAATTGGGATCTGGGAGTCCATTCCTTATAGAGGAGCACCTAACCCAGGCTTAACACTGGGATAAGGGAATTGTACCTACCTCAACTGAATATGCCAGACTGAACTGACCCATTTTGGGACTCCTTGCCATCCTTGGGGAAAGGATGGGGGGTGGGGGCAGGGGAGGCTGAGGGAGGACTGGAGGGATTGGGAGAAGGGAAGAAAGGGCAATCATGGGAGTACATGGGAAAAAAATGTTTAAAATGTGCGCGTGTGCGTGTGTGTGTGTGTGTGTGTGTGTGTGTGTGTGTGTGTGTGTGTGTGTGTGTGTGTGTGTAAAAGAAAAGAAAAGATCACCTGGAGAATTACTTGGAAGTAGCACTGGAAGCTTTCATTGAATCATAAGACATGTAACCTAAGCACAAGAAATAAAGGCTCTAGGCTGTTCTGAACATCTTCGGCAGCCACCTGGCACAAACTGGGTCTTCAGCGTGTATTATTTGAATAAATAGAGTTCCATCAAATTTGCCAACCCCCAAAGGTTAGGAAAGTTCAAAGAAGTATAATCATCAAAATCCAGGCTAGATAACCAAGCATATTATTCAAGGGACTAACTTGAGCAAATACAGTGAACTGCTTTTGTGTGGTTTTCTTCTTGAATTTAAATCTTATATTTAGAATTGGTAATGGGCAAGAGATAACCCCTCTGAACCACTTAAGGCAGAGTGTATTGTTACTGCTGGCCTTTGTCTGGATAATCAAATAATAAAGTCAAACCAGCAACCAAAGGCGAACTCCCAAGCTGGCTCTAAAATACTTTAAATGTTATTTGTTCAGTAAACTGTAGAACATTGAATTTCTATATTAAGTAAATTATAAAGAAGAGTGCACTTTACAAAATTAAAAAGTTCTCAGGTCCTTTATCATTTATTCTTTTGGGAAAGGCTTCAGAGTGTGCCCTGTACAATTAGATGACTCTGTATGGATATGGAAAGTGGGGAAAGTATTCTTAAGACTCAGTGCATGAATCACCACAATTTCAGCTAAAATTTCACAGCTTATTTCTGGGCCTTAAGTCAGAAAACTTTGATGACAAGCACCCAGTTCCAAAATGCATTCATGATTTAAACCTTCTGCCTTATACATAAATATCAAGAAATCAAGAGCAGAAGCATGTTGAAGGAGACCATTGAGACCACTGAAGTTCCCTCAGGGTCACAGAAGCCTTAGAGGGTTCCTAAGAAATTTTCTCAGGGTACACTATACCTCACCTCTATTGATCATTTTTTATGCAGTGGGCTTCTCCGTTATAGTCCCATTGCAGAAATGCTCTCCAGATAAAATAATCTTGGCAATATACTTCTACAGTTAGACAGCAAAGTATGTGATATTTTGGTACTATGGCTACAATGTCAAAATTACTGTGGGATCCCATGCTAGTCACTAAAAAGCGTTCTCATTTATAAAATGGTGACAATATTATGACAGACAGAATTTAAATGTTAGCCAATAACATATCCTCTTTCTTTGCAAACATACATATTCCACTACACCTTGTAATTAAATTATTCCCAGTGACCAGTCACTAGCCAAAGGAATATGTATAAAAATAATGCATGCTAAGTTTAAACTTGGACATGAAATCCTAGGCGCAATCATTTATTGTCTTTTTAAAATCCCTTCTTTAACAACCTTGAGTTCACTGTTTGAGGGGAGCAGTCTTCCCAGAGGAATGCTAGATCCAAATGAAGAGAGGAACCTACCAAAGCTTTCTTCTGAAGGCCACCCTGAGATGACAGTCAGAATAAACCTTCACCTCGCTCAGTTCCAGAGATTTGAGGCTATCACTGTTTATGCTGGCTACCTACCCACACATTTTCTACAATGGTTAAATAAAGTTTATATATAAACAGTCAAGCAAAAGCATCCAATAAACCTTAGTCAAAATCTCAACTGATTTACATATGAATTGGAGAAAGAATTGAAACTATAAACTAGACCAATATTCTTTTCATGATTTCAGTGTGCATTCCCTGACAAATATTGACTCATCTGATAGTTGCCACTTACTCATTTCTTACGTAACGACATTGGCTAATGCATTTATTTAAGAAATACTTAGCTTATAACATGAAATTGTGTGCCCCTAAGTTTTGAGTATATAGTCTGATGATGACATGAACATGGCCTTCAGAGACCACATATTCAAGTAAAAGAAAATGAGCAATAAACATAAACTCAAATATAGCTTTAATAAAAATCACAATAATAATTGCTCTATAAAAGTCACAGCTGGGTAACTGAGTGGAGGAGGGCTGGGTTGCTAGTTCAAGTTGAGTGGTACATTTAGGAAGTACCAGATATGCCAAGATCTACATAACAACGAATCTTGTTTGCCTAAAAATTTTCATTGACAGGGGAACAGAAAAGGCAAAAGTTCTGAGGCATTAAAGACTTTAGCTGGCCTAACCCACTGACAGGCCTGTAGAACATGTTTGCTGGATATGGACTCTCAGTGTTTCTAAACTTAAAAAAAAACTTGATGTACTATGTTTTCTTTTTTTGATTTCCTCAAAGAAGTTTAAATATGGAAGTTTTAGATATACTTTCAATTCACAATCTAGTATTTACTGACTGTGATAGCTAAGGCTAATTTTGGTTGTCAACTTGCCTGCATCTAGAATCAACCAAAACTCAAAGCTGGGTGTACCCATGTGTTGTAGACTCTTATTTTAAGGTGTGTTACTTTGGTTTATGTTGCATTTGTTTAACTCTGTGAAGCTGTGTTACTGTGCCTAACTAAAATGCCTGATGGTCAAATAAAGAACTGAATGGCCAATAGTGAGGAAGAAGAAAGGATGGGTGGAGCTGGTGAACAAAGAGTATAAACAGAAGGAGAAATCTGGAAGGAGAGGGAAAAAAGAGGTAGTCAGAGAAGAAGGAAGTTATCAGGGGCCATCGAGTCACACAGCCACAAAGTAAGAGTGAAAAATTACAGAAGAAAAAAGTTACAGAAGAAAAACCCAGAGGCAAAAAACAGATGGGCTAAATTAATGTTAAGAAACATGGAGACAGTCAGTCATTGTTAAACTACTTGGATAACACAGCCTGTAAGCCATTCTAATAAATTTTAGGTGTGTGTGTGTGTGTGTGTGTGTGTGTGTGTGTGTGTGTGTGTATTCATTCTATCAGATCAGTTCCTTTAGAGAACTCTACTAATATACCATACTGACTTTAATTTAGCAATTTAAACAAATTAACTTCTCTAGAGCCCATTTTTCTCACATATTTTATGGGGATAATATACATTTATCATACCTGACTTTTGCGGGAATTCAATGAGAAATATACATGGCATGTCTGTGATAGAGCCTGTCAGGTAATTTACCAATTTACAGGGAAGGAGATATTTCCCTACTGTTATGAAAGAAATAGAGTATGCAGCTGAACAGACACTGCACTTAAGTGTCCCAACTCTGGATCTTCCAGAAAAACAAAAATAAAATCTCCACTGTCTTTATTCTTTCTGATTTCATTTTGAAATCTTTTATGGTCTTTACAATAGGGCTAACCATGTCTCACAGAGATACTGTTGAGAGCACTGACATCTGAATTGACAAATGGAAATGGTGATCATTTCATCTCCCAATTCCATCCTATTGTCTACTTTCACTATTCACATGAATGCTACTCACATGAGAAGGACTTTCTGATGTCTTCATTTTATCATCGGAGAATAAAGCTATAATTTAACCACCTCCCTCTCTGTAAAACCTCCTTCAGTGGTTAGAGGGAAGTGGAAGATGCTGAAAAATATAGCTGCACTCAAATATCCAAGTCCTAGTTCTTGGAACCAGTAAATGTGCCTCGTATGTAAATACTTTGAAGACTTGACTACCTTAAGGAGTTTGAGAATAGAAAACGTTTAGGCTTATATGAGTGGAACCTAAATGCAGTCACAAATATTTTTATGGCATAAGGAAAAAGGGAAATTGGATATACAGAAAATATGTATACAGATAAAAAGGAACTGTGAATATGCAGACAGATTAGAATGATGTGGCCACATGTCAATTAATGTTAGTAGCTCCCTAAACCTGGAAGAAATCATGTTTTCTCTCTTAGAGCTTCAACCAGGAGGACAGCCCTGAAAAGAGCTTATGTGAAGCTCTAAGCACTGACTTCAGATTTCTGGCATTCATAACGGTCAGGCAATAAGTTTCTATTGTTGAAAACCATGTAAATTGTGTGAATTACATGGAACAGTTGTAGGGAACTATTATAGGAATGTAGGGAAAAGAGTTTTCACATTGTGTGTCAATTCTGACCTTCAGTTACTTACTGCACATGTGCAGGTGATGTATGCCATGGGAAATGCATTTAGGGCAGTGGCACACAAATCACATGTTCAACAATCTGTTCCAGATAAAAGGGAAAATGGGTTCATGATAGTAAATTCAAATGGTTCTTACTACATAAAAAGTAATATTGCAAATGCTAAGCTTGCCTGTTTCCAATTCTAGTTTCATCTTTATCCCTCTATGTCCTTGTACCAACCACACAGATCCTCTGTTCTGCCATCCAAATTTCCCTTCATACACTGTTTCGTAAAACATTGCACATGCTGCATATCTTGAACCCCTTCCTTATATTTAAAGAGAACTATTGTGAAATTATTTTGACTCCTGCCTTCACCCATCAGCAGCAGAATGAGCACCACTGTTATCTATATTTCTATGCATTTGGAACTCTGTGACATTTAACTATCACTTTCCTTCCCAATTCTGATCATGTGCTGCTGAAATGATATGGTTTTTGCATCTGTCTCACACAAGACAATGAGCGCCATTGCTATATTCAGAACCCACCTACTTCAGTATTCAGTACATCCAGAGAACTGAATTATGGGACTTTTGGCTCTACCAGAGTCTTTTCCTTCCATTTCCTTCTCTTGTCATCTTTCATAATTAACTCTTCCCAACATGCTTGACATCACCACTTATGTGTATAATTTCTCACCCAATTCTCATGAAATGTGCCTTCCACCCTCCAAGAGAGGCCATGCCTCAACACATATTTGCACGATTTCATGTTTCTATTTTATAGCATTTAATCCTGTTGGTGCTTTGATCTCAGACATCTCATTCTCCAGAGTGCTAAGAAAAATAATTTCTGCTGCCTAAACCACCAGTAAACTTCATTTTGTTATGGACAGCGAGGCAAGCTGGCACAGACCAGAACAAAGCTTGGTTTAGTTTGCTGATATATTTCGACTATGTTCTACTGTTTGGAAAGAGTTCTTTAGTGAATATTTGTTGAATAAATAAATGACATTTTAATCTTTCAAATGAAATGTTTTATTCACATTTGTTTTTGTTGGTTTGTCTATGTTGGCTAAGGCCAATTGAAAGTATCTATCATTTAACTTGAATTAGAACTTGAATACTATAGTAAACAATTAAGGGAGGTAGATAACAGCTTAGGACTATAATTTCTAACAGGGCAACTTAGAATCTAGGCCCTGACATCTTCTGCTTCTGCCTCCTTCTTGCTATGACCTTTCATTTCCAAAGAGTGGCTACTATAACAGAATCATGTATCAACACATCCCATATATTAGAAGTTCTGATTTTCTACTCACAGCGAAAATGACCAAATATGGACTATAACTAATATGTAAGAACAAAGCCATTGATATAATTCTACGTAGTAGTTATTAAGTGGATAATTATAAGACTCACCTTTCTTATATCACCTGGTAGCTGTTATGGTACAGTATTGAGGTCATGGGTACCTCAAGGTCTTTAGAAAAACCCTTCAACTTTCGATAAACTTCCAATGAATAAGATCCCATATCTTATATTGTCTCTGGGGGATGTTAACATTTCTTTGTATCTACATACATAATGCAAAAGCATTATTCTGGGAGAGCCAAAACTTTTGCCATGAAGTTGTAAGAGTGTGATGATGACCACAGCAATCTTTCTATTTAAGCATCATTTATCTGACCTCTAAAATGAGGTATTTACAGTGCTGTCTTTTTCTTCAAAATCCTAAGGCTTCATGACTCTTATACAATCAAGAATCACATTCAATTCACAATCAAAATATTTATGTTATTGCAATAACAATCTTGCCTCCCCCAACCTATTTTTGGTTCCTAACTCTCATTTCTTCGACAAGCATAGGGAGTACCCTACGTTTACCTTCACGTGAAATATAACAGCTATAATCTTCCAACCACAGACAAACTCCTAATAATCGTTAGTGATCTAATTTTCCACAATCTATGTCTCTGCAACACATGGCTTACATCTCTGCTCAGTGATCATTTCAGTCAACTAGAAAGCAACTATTTTTTCCATATCTAAGAATGTAAAGAATGACATGCAACCTAACATCCTAAAATCATTATTTAGTTTTCAAAATTGAATGCAGTATTCTTTTTCCTAAAATTATTTCTTCACATAAGCTTAAGCATTTTTCATTATTGTTTTTATTACATAGATTTATAGGGTTCAATATGACATGACTACATATATATTATATCCAATAATCAAATCAGTGTGCTTGCATACCCATATTTATTGCTACATTATTCATAATATATATGATGTAAGATCAACCCAAATTCCCATCAACATGAACAGGTAATAAAATGGGATTATACATGTAAATATATATAAGTATTAATCAGCTATAAAAGTATTATAGCCTATTAATTAAAGGATGGATAGAAGGCAAGTTAAATGAAATAATTCACTCACAGAAAAAATCCCATGTTGTCTATAATATGTGGATATTGTAAAAAGTTGAATAGGTTATTAGAATATATTTTAGTATACTTAACAAGCGTGGCAGAATCACAAGGTAGGGGTAAGAGCAGAGGGATAGACAGTGATTGTATAATGGGTAGCAAAGCAGCTTAGGCAGAAGGAAAAAAATCTAGCATTATATACTGCAAGGATAAAAGTCCATAGGAATCTTTTGGATAGAAAATAGTAGGAGTAACTTCAGGATAGAGGAAATAAATCTTGGCAGTGGCTTCTCCCAGTGACAGCTGCTTGTCATGCACAGGGATACACAAGCAGAGCATATCAGTTCACAATGTGTTTATTACTAGGGGGCACTAGAGTCAGGGTCCTCACAGGCAGAGATCTGACAGTAGTGGCTAGAGACAGATGCTACTAACCTTTGAAGAAACAAGATTGATTTGAGATCTACTAGAAGGATTGATTTAAAGTACTAAATTAATATTATAGTATACCTATCATGCATTAAACACAGCTGAACATTTTATATATGGTATTTACAATCCTCACCACTCATCATTAGAACCTATAACAACACTGTCTTTATATTATGCACAAGATTCATGAAAGGGTAACTTAGTGAAGGCCATGAAGCAGCAGATGGCTTTGGAACTCAAACTCAGGTAAGGGCTGTCTTTTCTCTTAGTAATAATGTCTCTGTTTTGACTACAATGTGATGTGATGTATCTCCTATTTACCCTTTCTCCTCTCATATAGATGACACTCCCACTCATACATAAGAGTTTACATGCAAAGCAATTTAAACATTACCTTTTACAACATGTTTTCATTAAGGATAGATAGGTTCTTAAGACTCAAAAGAAATTAGACTTTATAGAGGAAGATGAAGCATATATATATATATATATATATATATATATATATATATATATATATATGTGTGTGTGTGTGTGTGTGTGTTTGTGTGTGTGTGTGTGTGTGTGTGTGTTTGAAATATATATATTTCAAAACTATTTCTTGCTTCATAAGTTCTGGTGTTCTAGCCATAGTTGAGATCATTCTAGTCTTGCCTCTACAGTTAGAATTCTGTGTTAGAGAAGCCCTTCTCCTTGTTAATGTCTCTGATTTTCCATTAGTACAATAAGGGAGGATAACGTGTGCTTTCTGAAGGATCTTCTGCCTTTGGCATGCTAGAATAGGTCATAAATAGGAGTTATGAGTTCCTCAAGGTACATAAACTCTCTTTCTATAAACTTGTTAAATATACACTGCTTTTAATCTGAAAACAGTCCTCACAAGAGCAACCAGAAGGCAAGGCATAGGAAATTACAATGAGTGTAGCTAATGAATGCATAATTATGACTTCCTCTGTGCCATGCATGGTACACAGTGGAAGGGAGGCTGTATCATAAATGATGATGGTAGAGGGAGTTAATGATGAATGACAAGTTCTCAGCTTACTCTGTCTTTCACCAGAACTTGAGAAAATTGATCTCTACTTAGATTTACCTCATTCTCATTATGCTCTGCGTGTGTGTATATATATATATATATATATATATATATATATATATATGTATATATATATATATGTATATATATATATATCTTGATAATTAAAAGTGAACCAATTGAGATGGTTAATATTAATTGTCAACTTGATGAGATACAGAATCACTCAGGAGGCAACTCCTAGGCACACCAATGAGAGAGTCTCTAGCTAAGGTGAGTCTGAATGACCAAACCACTGTGGTTATTACCAGTCCATGGGCTGAGATTCCAACTTGAGTAATGGAGAAGATGAACTGAGTACAAGCATTTACCATTCCATACTTTCTACAGAGATACAGCATGACCAAATACACCAAGCCCTCTCCACCTGATCTACCCCTAAGAAGGGCCATACCCTTGACCTGTGGGCCAAAGTAAAGCCTTTTCCCTTAAGATGCATTTGTGGGGGTATTTAATCACAGCATCAGGAAACATGTCTTAGACAAAAACTTGATCTCTGATTTTGGTCTTATCCTGAAGAACACATGAACAAACATGATGAAATTAACACAAAAAGCCTTCCAAAATACTCTCCACAGGACTGAGAGCCCAGAAAAAAATGAAACCTATTTGAGAGCATTATGTTTTAGAAAACCAAGATCTTTCTATTGACATATTTGAACTCTTTCTCAAACAAGTAAGGTTTTTTTTTGTAAACAAATAAACAAGCAAAACTCAGGGATCCTCATTCTCAACTTCTGCCTCCCTCAAATGGATATTCTGAAACAAAATCTTGTTGTGTTTTTATGTCTCTAACAATCCGAAGGTATTAATTCAATAGATGCCCAGCAAGCTGGTGAGTGGTTCGCTGGCTCCCTTGTACCTGTGTCTCTGCAAAGCAAATAGATATATTTTCAGGCAAGTAGATGATCACTTTGCATTTTTCAAATATACCTTCTTTGCCATTGCAAAATTTAGAAGATTAAGAAGCTTCCTGCACATTAAGCAATGTCAACAACTTCTTTTATGGTTTTATATTCATCTGCATGGAAGAAGAAAATTTGGATCAAAGAGGGGTTGCTTTTAAAATAAATGAATGAATGAATGAATGAATGAATGAATGAATGATCAAGAATCATTAGCACTGATGGGACCCACCACTAGTTTTTCATTCTAACAGGTAGGTGAAAAAGATGTTAATGATGAAGGTTAGTTGAGATGTTCTCGCCAGTGCAGGTCAAGTGAGAAATGTTTTCACAAGAAAAGTAATTTCCAGCAGAACGAAAGGAGCTTTGTTGATACCTGGCAGCTTCCTAAAGAGAATAATAGCTTCCTTGTAAGGCACTTTAACTTAGATCTTAAGAATGAATTTTGTCTGGTTGGCCTAAAAGTCTTTCAGCTTATATTAAAGATCCATGACTCGGGCATGGAATGATGAACAAAGCGAGCAACAAATGTTACAGAGACTGTTGCTTAGGAACATGCTCAAGTCAAAATGACTGAGCACAAGAATCAAGGTATGAAATGCTGGGGACAGAGCTGTTTTCTAATGGAGAAAGGTGGCACTTCAGAAACTACAGGCTAAAGTTCATGTCTAGTCTCAGTGAAGCTGTACACAAAGGGTGTCCTTCTTTACCTTCCAGGCTGACTCCTGCTCTGCCCCAATGGGTTCCCTACAAATGTTCATTTTCAGTTGAAAAACAACATATTCATCCAAACAATATGCCATGTCAAATCATGTTTCCTCAGACTCTGGTTGTATTTAGTTTTCTGATACATGAACTCAGGCCCAGAAACAGGATTCAGTGGACACAGGAATATAGACTTAAGAATGGAGAAAATCTTAAGTGAGCTCTGTTAATCTAATCTAATTCTATGAGAAGCAGCAAATGTATTAGAAAAATAAAAGTAATTACATTTATAATATTAACCTCTATGTTGCACCTTTTAAAATTAGCCCATCAGTTAGTCTATAAGGAAAACATCTTAATCCCAATTTCTCTCAAGAGAACACTGGTGAGAAATTTGCCCAATTCCACAGAGCTAATATCTGGCCGACCATTCAAGCCTCAGACTATTCCTCCATGTGCATGAGATAATAAAATATTTTAAAGCATTGGAAGAAATAATGGAGCAATGGTACTAGCACACAGAAGACCTGCTTCCTTCTGAAAATGCATCTGAGAAGCCACCTCACAACACCCTGAAGCACAGACCAAATGGAGGGAGTCCATGATCTTAACCCCCTACTGCCCCCGGGAACCCCATCCACACCCAGCCCTGCCCTAAACCAAAGAAAGTCGAGAGAGCCCCCTGTCAGATCAATCCCCAGAAAAACACAGTTCCAGGGACATCCTACGGGCCAAACTATATCCAACCCGCAATCTGCATCATTACCCACAGACAGAAACCTCCCTATAGGTCCACAGCTGACCAAGACCTGACTAAGAGCTGACCAAGAGCTGACTAAAAGCTGACAAAGAGCTAACTAAGAGCTGACTAAGAGCCAACTAAGAGACAAATAAAATCCTACCGAGAATAACCTCTGTGACAACTGGAGACACACAGCTCCTTGGCCCAGAGCCAAATAAGAGCCTAATAAAAACAGCCCTGCAATTATTGGAAACAGCTCCCAGGATCACAACTAAGAGTGGACCCAAGAGCTCAGAGAGAACCCAGGAAGCAATGGGCAGACACCAGTGCAAGAACAGATATAACAATATAAAGAACAAGAAGACACCCACAAAAGAAGCTACAACATCAAGATCCAAACATAACAATGAAAAGGAGATAAAAGGAAGTAACATTAAAAATAATTTTATGAAGATAATAGAAGCTTTAAAAGAGGATATAAAAAATTCCCTTAAAGAATAGAAAAAAATACAAACAAAAAATTGCAAGAGATGAAAAAAAACCCTGAAAGAAAAGTTAAAAAAAAAAAAAGAAAATAGGTGAAAGAAACATTCTAGGAATTAAAAATCAAATCGAAGCAATAAAGAAGACACAACTGAAGCAAATCTGGAAATAGAAGAACTAAAGAAACAAATCGGAACTACAGGTACAAGCATAACCAACAGAACACAAGGGATGGGAAAGAGAATCTCGAAGTGGAAAATTCAATACTGGAAATAGATACATCAGCTAAAGAAAACACTAAAGCAAAAAAGTCATAACACAATATGTCCAGAAAACGTGAGAATAACTGGAATCAAAGAAGGCGAATACTAGCTAAAGGTAGAGAAAATATATTTAACAAAATCACAGAAGAAAACATTCCCAACCTAAAGAAGGAAATGCCTATAAAGACACGAGAAGCTTACAGAACACTAAACAGACCAGACCCCCCCCCAAGTCTGTACATAACATAATAATCAAGGCACTTAACCTAAAGAACAAAGAAAAAATACTAAGAGCTGAAAAAGACCAACTTACTTATAAAGGCAGACCCATCAGAATAACATCAGATTGACTATTCAATGGAAGAAATGAAAGCAACGTCCTGGTCAGATGTGATACAGACACTAAAAGAGCATGGCTGCCAACTCAGACTACAATACACAGCAAAACTATCAACTACCACAGTGGAGTAAATAAGATATTTCACGACAAAAGCAGATATAAACAATACCTATCCACAAATCTGGCCCTACAGAAAGTACTAGAGGGAAAACTCCAACCTAAGTACACCAGATACACCCATAAAACCACAAACAACTGATAACTACAAAGAAGAAAGCCCAAGAATGTAAATACACACAAAAATATCAAGAAGGAACAATCTTTGGTCATTAATATCCCTTAATATCAATGGACTCGATTCACCTATAAAAAGACACACCTTAACACAATGGATACAAAAACAGAAGCCATCCTTCTGCTGTATACAAAACACACACTTCAACATCAAAGATAGACACAGGCTCAGAGTAAAAGGTTGAGAAAAGACTTTCCAATCAAATGGTCCTAAGAAACAAGCTGGTGTAGCCATCCTAATATCTAACAAAATAGACTTCAAACTAAAGTCAATCAAAAGAGACCAGGATGGACATTCCTTATTCATCTCAAAAAAATCCACCAAGATGAAGTCTCAATCCTGAATACTTATGCCCCCAACACAAGGGCACCTACATATATAAAAGAAACACTACTAAAGCTTAAACCTCACATCAAACCCCACACACTAATAGTGGGAGACTTCAATACCTCACTTTTACCCTTGGATAGGACAACCAGACAGAAACTCAACAGAGAAATAAGGAATCCAATAGATGTTATGTCCCAAATGGACTTAATATATATATACAGAACCTTCCACCCAAACACAAAGGAATATACGTATATCTCAGCACCTCATGGACCTTCTGTAAAGTTGACCACATACTCGATCATAAAGTAAATATCAGTAGATACAAAAAAAAATGGGAATAATTCCTTGTATCATTTCAGACCACCGTGTTCTAAAGCTAGAGTTCAACAACAACAACAAAACACAAAAAGCCTACAAACTCATAGCAACTGAATATCTCTCAAGTGAACCACGTCTGGGTCAAGTAAGAAATAAAGACTTTCTAAAATTTAATGAAAATGAATCCACAACATACCCAAACTTAAGGGACACAATGAAAGCAGTGTTAAGAGGAAAACTCATAGCACTAGATGCCTATATGAAAAATCTAGAGAAATCTCACACAAGAGACCTAACAGCACAGCTGAAGGCTTTAGAACAATTAGAAGCAAACTCACCTAGAAGGAGTAGATGGCAGGAAATATCAAACTTAGGGCTGAAATCAATACAAAGAGAACAATACAAAGAATCAATGAATCAAATAGTTGATTCTTTGAGAAAGTCAACAAGATAGATAAGCACTTATCCAAATGAACCAAGAAGCAGAGAGAGAATATCCAAATTAACAGAATCAGAAATGAAAAGGGACACATAACAACAGACACTCAGGAAATCCAGAAAATTATCAAGTCATATTTTGAAAATCTACTCCCCCCCTTTGCCCACCCCAAAATAAGGACAGCTTTCTAGACAGGTACCACTTACAAAAATTAAATCAAGATGAGATTAAAGACCTAAACAGACCTATAGCACCAAGGAAATTGAAGCCATTATTGAAAGTATCCCAAGTTAAAAAAATATAAACAAACAAACAAACAAACAAACAAACAAATAAACAAATAACAAATAAATAAATAGGATCAGATGGATTCAGTGGAGAATTCTATCAGACATTCAAAAAAGGAACTAATATCAATATTCCTCAAACTGTTCCATAAATTTGAAACTGAAGGAACTTTGCTGAAATCTTTTTATGAGGCCATAATCACCGTGATTCCCAAGACACTCAAAAGTTGCAACAAAGAGAATTACAGACCAATCTCCCGCACAAATATTGATGCAAAAATACTCAATAAAATTCTGTCAAACTAAATCCATAATCCCAGAGATGTAGGGATGATTTAACATACACAAAACTGTGAACATCATCCATTATATAAAAGAAAAAACAAACAAAAAAAAAAAACAAATGATCATCTCACTAGATGCTGAAAAAGCCTTTGACAAAACCCAACACTCCTTCATGATAAAAGTCTTGGAGAGATCAGAAATAAAGGGAAAATACCTAAATATAATAATGGCAATATACAGCAAACTGACAACCAACATCAAACTAAATGGAGAAATACTCAAAGCAATCCCACTAAAATCAGGAACAAGACAAGGCTGTCCTCTCTCTCCTTATCTATTTAAAATAGTTCTCAAAGTTTTAGCTAAAGCAATAAGAGAACAAAAGGAGATTAAGGGGATACAAATTGGAAAGGAAGAAGTCAAACTATTTCTATTTGCAGATGATATGATTGTATACATAAGTGACCCACAAAATTCTACCAGGGAACTCATGCAGCTGATAAACACCTTCAGCAACATTGCAACATACAAAATTAATTAAAAAAAATCAATAGTACTTCTATACGCTAAGGATAAAAAGGCTGAAAAATAAATAAGGGAAACATCACCCTTAATAACACTGCAAATAGCATTAAATATCTTGGGATAACTCTAACAAAGGAAGTAGCACACCATTTTGACAAAAACTTTAAGTCACTGAAGAAAGAAATTGAAAAGGACATCAGAAAATGGAAAGATCTCCAATGCACCTGGATAGGTAGGATCAATATAGTAAAAATGGCAATTTTACCAAAAGCAATCTAGAGATTCAATGCCATCCCCATCAAGATCCCAACACAATTTTTTACAGACCTTGATAGAATAATACTCAACTTCATATGGAATAACAGGAAACCCAGGATTGTCAAAACAATTGTGCTCACTAGAAGAACTTCAGGAGGAATTGCTCAGCTATGTTCATCGCACCATTATTCATAATAGCAAGAACCTGAAAACAACCTAGATGCCATTCAACTGAGGAATAGACTAACAAACTGTGGTACATAGTTCTACACAATGAAATACTACTAAGTAGTAAAACAAATGACATCCTAAAATTTTCAGGCAAATGGATGGATTTGGAGAATATTCTCTTGAGCGAGGTATGACAAGCCCAGAAGGAGAGGCATGGTATGTACTCACTCATAAGGGAATTTTAGACAAAAGCAAAGAATTCCCAAGAAGAAGCATGTAAGGAACACAGGTGGGCCACGGGCCACAGGGCAGACAGATTACTGAGGATGGGTTGAGTTAAGATGTAAGAGCTAATTAACAATGTGCCTGATCCATAGGCCAAACAACTTAAACTTAATATAAATGTCTAAATTATTTTTAAAGGCCTAATCAACTACAAACAACTAAAGAGTCTAACGTGACAAGTCTATAAATCTAGACCTTTGGCCACCTAGGGCCAAAAAGCCTTATTGCAACAAATACCAAACTGCAACCACAACCCCTGAACATCTTGAGATTAGAAGGAATTAAAAAGAGAAATTTTGTTTTAAAAAGAGAAAGGGGGATATGTAGGGAGATTATGTTGTTCCATTGTAAATAATTGTCCTGCCTATGCGTTTAATAAGAAACGCTGATTGGCCAAAGGCAGACAGGAAGTGTGGGTGGGGCTACCAGCCTAAGAAGACTCCAGGAATAGGCAGAACAGAGCAGACTGCTAGAGAGAAGCCAGAAGAAGCAGACGACAACTATGCTGCTCTGAGAAAAGGTACCGAGCCCCATGGCTGAACAGGATAAGAGTCAAGGGTTAGTTTAAGGGTAAAGAGTTAGCAAGTTATATGCTTGGGCCTTAGGCCAATCAGCCTCAAACTACTGTAAGCATCTATGTGTCTTTGTGGGTCAGTACGTCTGCAGGCCTAAACCTTGAGGCTAGGCCCGAAAGTCCAGGACAGAAACCTCATACTACAGAGACATCCAGAGATTCCCCTAAGAAGAGAAAATAGAGAAGGTCACCTTGGCACATTGGGGTCATAGAGGGTTGCAACCAAGAAGAGTTGGGAACAAACCTTGAAAGAAACAGATGGTTGAGGGAGAGGAGCAACAAAGAGGGAGATAGAAAGAGATGGATATCTGGATAGAGGAAGCTAATATGGGTTTGGAAAGAGACAGGGTGCTCGGGAAACCTCCAAGAACTCACAGGATGTTTCTTGCTAGGTCTCCAACCAATAGTGTGTGGTGGTGCCTAAACATGACTTCCCCTATAATCAAATGAATAACCACCCTAAGTGTCATCAAAGAACCTACATTCAACAATGAATAGAGGTGGCGGCAGAGTTCCATGGCTGAGTAGCAGGTCGTGGTCCCAGTCCAGCTGAAAGCAGGGGAGGAGAGTCTGTATGAACAGAGGATAGGGATTATGAGGGAAGTTTCCAAAGTGATGGCTAGCTGGAGCTAAGGGAAGATCACTGAATCAAGAATAACCACTGGAGTTTCATCGGGGAAAGGAGCTAGGCCCTCCAAGGGCAGGCAACTGTTGACTGGCATGAGCAGTATGTGGAGCCTCAAGGAGTGGGATCAGACTGTGTTCCTGTGCATGGGCTGGCATCTTGGAGCCCATTCCCTGCAGAGGAACGCCTAACCCAGTCTTGATATTGAGATGAGGATATTGGACTTGTCTGGAGTGGATGTGCCCTGCTGAGCTGACCCACCTTGGGACTTCTTGTCCTTTTGGGAAAGGGGGAGGGTGGATGGGGAGAAGGGAGGCTGAAGGCTGACTGGGAGGGATTGAGAGGAGGGAAGGAAGGGGGAGCAGGGGAATACATAGCTAAAAATGACATTTATTTAAAATAAAAGAATAATAAAAATAATGAAAGAAAAAGAAAATGCACCTCTTTGTACCTCTATGCTAACCTTACGCTACTACACTCGGTTTTTCTTCTGATTAGGACAGTTGCTTCAATTTCGTCCTCATTCAAATTCTGCAGATAAGCTTCTTCTAGTGAAGCGATTCAATTAGTTAAGAATATTTAAATAAGTCAATGAGTCAAGCCACTACATTATTAGATCAACAATTAATGTAATTGTATTCATTGTGGTCCTGAGGGTTTTTTTTTTTTTTTTGGAGAAACAGCAAAATTTCTAGAAGATAAATCAAATGTTATTTCATTATATTGGATAATGGTCTCTTCACTTCTCCTGGGGATTTTTTCAATATTTTAAAATAATTACATTAATTGATTTTAATGCTTTAAAAAAGGTTTTAATAATGAAAGTTCTTTTCAGAGTCACTGTCATTTCTGATACCTACATGTCTTTATCATCGTCTATCAGTCCTCCATCAGAGAACTAAGCTCAGTGTTATGAAGCTCTTTAAAATTTTAAATGTTTACAAGGTACTTTCAAATATGTTAAATTCAAATGATTCAAAATAGCCTCATCACCATGTTATGAGTTAGCTAAGTTAGCTAAATAATATTTAAAAGTCCCTCCTTATAACATATGTATTACACACACACACACACACACACACACACACACACACACACACACACACACACTGCTCTCCCCTTTTTTGCATTTCCTTGGTTGGTCTCATGTAGGTTCTAAATATTACTTCTTTGAACTTTATCTCCAACTTTGACCTATCTCAACAAGACAAGATTCTCATATTAAAATTGAACTGCCTAGTGATGTTTGTAATTTGATGTATGAAAGGCATAAATAAAAAGATTTATTTAATTCATTCTATACAAGTTGACATATTACTACTTCCTATACAGGTACTCAAACCAAAATTCAGTCTTGACATTTAATGCATCCAATAATCTCAAGTCACAATGCTCTTATAGAAATGGTTTTGTTAAAATCCAATTGTGAATGCTGCCTCCAGACATTACTCATGTTGCAATTCTTTTGTTTGGCTAAGGGCTTCATCTATCTTATAGTAGTAAAGGACGGTCTGACTAAGTACATGTGGTATAGTTTCTTATTCTACAAGCTCTACAAGCAGGCAATAGCTTTAAGAAAGTTAAAGCCAAACAACATTTCCTACAAGATGTGTATACATGTGGCAGTGAGAAAGCCATGATTTCTTGCCTCTTAAAAAAATCCCAAGATTAATTTAGGCATTATCCCTATTTTTATCCTCACCTCCTTTCATGAGTTAATCCAGCAAGATACTCAAAATATAATGCTGCAAGAAAGAAAAGCTCCAGCAAATGTGGTTTATATCCCCTCCATACCATAAATAATACCTGTGTCAATGCTAGATAGATGTTGACAATTCCAAAATTTGGCAAGCTTGAGGCTAAACTGCAAGAGTGTCTGCTGTGTGGACATATCCATGCTCCCTCTTGCAGGCTCCTGGGATCCACCTCAGTGGACCAGGATGGTTTTCTGGGAGAAAAAAATTACTATTTCAATGATTCGATTCTGTATTTCTGGTTCTTTCTTAATATAGAATGGAATTAGATGATCATGCAAAGGATGACAGTCAGTCACCATTCAGGGGTTCTAAAGAGATGTAGCTAGTGATCTTACTTTAGAATGTATGTTTAATAATTGCACAGGGACTCCATTTTGGAACCTTAAGCAAACTATTGGGATGAAAACAGTGCAATTATACATTCACAGTAAAATAATAATGCCTGGAGAGACAAAAATGAGCTGAATTTTGAATTTTAGATACAAAAAATTATCTCCTGTGGATGTATCTAGCTAGATCCATACAAGGATGCAGAACTCAGAAGAGCCTGTCTAAATTGTACATGAAACCCATTAGTATAGGTGTTATGTGACCAACAATGATAAGAAAATATGAAGTGAGAAGAAAAGATTCAAGACAACCTTTGAAAACACTACGATTTGTCACATTTATCTCTGCAAATGCTGCAGAGATGTGTAAAATATATAAACAAATAAAATGTAATGAGTGAAGAGTATCTTCATTTCTAAAGAGATTTGCATTATTTTCTATTCTCCTCAGCAAGTGGATCCTTATTCATATCACATGAACATTGTCTACAAGGAGCCCGCAAAGCACACAGAGCATTGCCTGGCTTTGAGAGCTCAGCTGGTGCTTCTAAAAATTCTGTTGCATTCTTCATTCAGCAAAGACACTGTGTCATTTCCATCTTTGTAGCAAGCACTAATGATACTTGCACAGATGACTAATGTCTTCTCTGGTGAAAAATTAATGCAACACAGTAATTTTCCTACCTGGGGTTAATGAACATGTCAGATGCTGAAAATGAGTTGTTTGAAACTAAATTACTATAATCCATATTTAGAATATTGCTACAGGGCTGGGGCATGAGTGTACTTGGTGGATATATTTGAAGTTCTCTTTACGTTGGAACTTAATTTTTACCAAGCCTTTTAAGTACTAGCTTTCCTGATAGCCTAACATATAAATTGAATATATTATCTCATACACTACATTGCTAGACTGAATCCCATGAACAACTTATTTTATTTATCAATTCTTTCTGTAAATAAATACACTGAGCACTCATTATATATCAGTTTAATTTAGTCTTTTGCCCCATAAGAGCTTATAAGTACATAAAAATGAAATGGAATTATAAATAACTAGTACAACATTGCAAAACAAACAAAGTCTTTGGATATAGAGAAATATTTTTTTATCCCTGTGGTTAAACACAGTGTCTTATGCATATTATGCAGATTCACTAATCTGTATATAACCCTATAGTAGTTCAGATTAAATCTTAAAAGACAATGTTATGTGATTAGGCAAACAAGCCAAGACTATCATATACTAAAAAAAGTTTACAAAGGCAGAGAGATATTAAAAGTTGGTTTTAGAAACTGAGTGTTTATTATAATGCATAACAAACTGATTACCAAGAAATAACTCACTTTTGATAAGAATATTAAAATAACTTAGCAATACACAGAACATCTGTTGAGAGAAAAGCTCAGGTTAAGAAAAGAAACTGAACCAACCTGGATGGCATTCCCATTCTAGCTCTTCTGATAGGCAGCTTTGGCGTTCTTTATTCTCATACAATATATCATGATTATAGTTTTCCTTCCCTCTGCTCCTTCCAGTTCCTCTTCCCCTACTCTCTCCTCTGGACTCACTTTTTTTTTTCTTTCTCTCAGAAAAGAACATGCTTCTAAGAAATAACAGCAGAACATCACAGAATAAAATATGAAATGATGAAGCAAAAGCTATAATATTAAAGTTGGACATAGCAACCCAATTGAGAAAAAGAGTCCCAAGAGGAGGCACACGAGAAAGAGACACACTTTTTCTCATGGTCAAGAGTCCTATAAAAATACTAAGCTAATAGCTAGCTATAATATATGCATAGAGGACCTGGTGCAGACCAGTGTAGACCCTGTGTTTGCTGCTTTAGTTTCTGAGCTCATATTGCCTTCCTTAGTTGATTCAGAGAGTCTTGTTCTAGGGGAGTCCTCCAACACCTCTGGCTTTTACCACTAAAGAGGAGGCAAAAAGATACTTTGGAAAAGAATAAAAGAAAATCTATAGTTTCACCAATCTTTAATTTTATCATTAGTTAAAAGAGAAACATTATTTAGATCATTTACTATATACTAAGTATTTTGTAGTTGAATATTGAAAACTAGCATGCAAGTATAATTATCTCTTCACATCTACATGGTTCCTCATGCCCAGTTTAATCACATATACATGCAAAAAATTCATCTGTACTAAAGCTTTGCAGACTTTTTCTCTTTATCACCCTCCAAACAACATGACACCTATGTACACTGTCTTAGGCATCATGAGAAATCTAGAGGAAGGATTTGAATAGTTACATGAAAACATTACATCATTTTAAATGAGAGTGAGCACTCCTGGGTTTTGTTATCAGAAAGGAGTGTCTGTGACAAAAAGCCTGGTACTGACATAAAAACAGATGTGCACATCACTGAAACAGAGCAGAGGATCTGGAAACAAACATTAAAGCAATCGGTACCGAATTTTGGACAAATATAACAAAAATGGCCATGGAAGAAGGTAACCTATTCAACAATCAGTGCTGGCCCAAGTGGATATCCACCTGGAGAAAACAAAACAAAACAAAAATTAGATCACTATCTTCTAACCTATACAAAATCAATTCAAAGTATTGCAAAAAGCTAAATTTAAAATATGAAACTGCTAGGGGGAAACATGGTAAATGATCATCAGGATATTGGTGTGGACAAAAAGTTTCTAAATAGAACCTTAATAGCAAAGGGACTTTTTGAAACAAAAGGTGCAACTACCTAAAATTAAGACACTTTTATACAGCAAAAGAAACTATACCCTCAGAGTCAACAGCTCATAGAATGGTGAATATGTATAACAAGACAAGGAGATAGTACACAGAATTTACAAAGTACTGGAAAAAGTAAACATAAGTGAAAAACTGTGAATCACTTAATGTACTACTGAAATGAACAAGTAGTTGTCAAAAGAAAAAACACAAAATTGACTAGTAAAAAATTTAAAGTGCTCAACATTTAGCCAGGCATGGCAAATGCTTTTAATCCCGGCACTTGGGAGATATAGATAGGCAAATCTCTCTAAGTTTGAGGCTAGTCTGGTGTACAGAGTGAGTTCCAGGACAGCCAGGGCTGTTACTCAAAGAAACCTTGTCTTGAAAATGAACAACAAAAAGATGTTCAACACAAACATTCCTTACCAGTGGCAAACTGCAAATTAAAAATAATTTTAAACACTACCTCATCACATTCTTAATGTCTATGATCAAGAAATCCGAAAACAGATTTTGGAGATGTCAGGAAAGTGAAACCTTTGTTCATTGCTGGTGGGAGCGCAAAACAGTACACCATTCGGAAATCAGTGTGGAAGAAAGGAGCTTGCAAACTACAAACACAACTGACAAATGACCCATTTATATTACTCCCGGGCATATACCCAAAGGATTCCACATCCTGCCACAGAGATACACAAACATATATGTTTATCACTGTTATATTCATAATAGAATATAAATGGAACCAGCCTACATGTCCATCAACAGAAAAATAGATGATGAAAATGCGATATATATATATACATATATATATATAAAATGAAATATTATTCAGCTAGAAAAACAAATGTACAAAAAGATGAGTAGATTTAGAAAATATAATATTAAGCTAAGTAACCAAAACATAGAAAGACAAAACCTGCATAATCTTCTACATATATGGATACCAGTCTGTAATGTATACCTGTTTATATTTAAATAAAGGAGGAGAAATCTAGGAAGAGAATGAAGGAGTGGGAAAAGAAGAGGCCAGCCACACAGCCAGACATAGAATAAGGTTAAAAAAAAAGGAAAAGAAAAGATATACAGAAATAGAGAAAGGTAAAAAACAGATACAATAATTCAAGAAAAACTTGTATGAAATAAGCCAAGCTTAGGCTGGGCATTTATAAGAAAGAGTAAGTCTCTTTGTGTGATTATTTAGGAATTGGTAGTGGGGCCCCCAAAAGTAAAGAGAAAGAAAAGGTACACCACAGAATCTTTTAGAAAGGAAAAGGTTTAGTTTGTGTGGCTTACAATTTCAGAGGTTTAGTTTATTATCATCATGGTGGGAAATTGGTGGCGTGGAGGCACTCATGGTGCTGGAGAAGGATTCTTCATCTTGATTCACAGGCAACAGGAAGCAAACTATGTCTCTGGGTGTGGCTTGATCCTAAAAGACCTCAGAGCCTACCCCACAGTGATACACTTCCTGCAACAAGACCATACTACTCCAAAAAGTCACACCTCCTAACAGTGTTACTCCCTACTTATGGGGTCATTGCATTCAAACTACCACACCTACATGGCAACCACTATAGTAATAGCCATTCTAATATTAATATAACAACAATCACAATAGCAAAGTAGGTACCACTCCAAAAACATGAACTTATAACCATCCCATGCATTATATGAACTGGTACCTAATTTTAGAGTTGGATCCTTGGCCCTACTCTTCATGATCACTCTGACTTTAATCATCTACTAGACACCTTATATCAAGTAATACCTTAATTAATTTTCTGTTGCCATGATAAAATAATCTGACATAAACCACTCAATGGATGGTTTACTTGGGCTCATGGTTTCAGGGTATAATCTATCGTGTAAGGTAAGTTGTAGCCACAGGACATTGAGGCATATGGTCACTGTTTTTATTAGGTTTCTTTTGCCACAATTAACACCATGACCAAAGCAACCTGGGGAGGAAAGGTTTACTTCAAATTACAGCTTATAGAGGAGTCAAGGCAGAAACACAAGGCAGGAGCTGAAGTGGAGAACATGGAGAAATGCTGACTACTGGCTTGCTCCTCTCGTCTTTTTCATATTGCCTTCATCTTCACTCTATAACAACGTGGCCATGGAAAGTTGTGAGGATATGTTTCATATTTAATAAAAATCAGTCTGATCCAGTCTGAAGTATCAGAGGGATCTACCCACAGTCAATCCAGAAGGATCAGAGATTGGTAACTCACATCTTTAATGCCAGTACAGGGAGTATCCTGGGAGTGGTGACCTACACCCTTAATCCCAGCAAATCTGAGTTTGAGGCCATCTTAGTTTACAGAGGGAGTTACAGTTTCCCAGGCAGGCAGTGGTGGTGCCATGCCTTTAATCTTAATCTGGATGTGAAACAACTGGGTGAAGAGGGTATTTAAGGCAGGCATAGAAAGACAGAGAGGCAGAAGAAGCCAGGAGGAGCGAGGCTGAGGAAGCTGGAAGACAGCTGGGTGAGATTTGACTGTGGTGTTTCCTCTCTTTGATATTTCAGACTGTTTTTATTAAATATGAAACATATCCCCAAAGTTAGTACTGCCCACAGTGGCCTAGGCCCTTCCATCGCAATCATTAACTAGGAAAACACTCCACAAAGTTGCCTATGGCCAGTCTGAGGAAGATATTTTCTTACTTAATGTTCTCTCTTCTGAGTCTTCAGCTTGCTTCAGTCCGACAAAACACTTACCAACCATCATATTCCATCTATCGTCAAGGAGAGTGATAAATGATACTTATCTTACTTTCTTCTCAGGATCCAAGCCCAGGGATGGTATCACCCAAGGAAACAGGTCTTCCCACCTTAGTTAACCTAGTCAAGGTAACTCCCCATGGGATGTCTAAAGGACTGTCTCTCAAAGTATCTCTGTATCTCTTCATTTTGATAACTGAAATTGACTAATATAATGGAGTCATTTCTTAGTATTTATGTATAATTGGTTTGAGGTCTCCTTTTATTTAAATATAAATATAATATAATATATACCATTTTGCCATTTTCTATCAGAGTGTGTTTTGTAGATCTCATCTTGACTACTATATTGCCTGCTGCCCCATTATCCACAGTAGCCTCATCCCACAAAATTGCTTTCTGTTTTCATGTCCCATATGCACTCCCTGCCTCATCCTTACTTGTCTAAAGAACACTGTGACTTCATCGTTTTTCTAGCTTTGTAGAATTTTCTCGTACTTATAAGGTTAAACAAATGCAACATAAAAGAATGTAACATATCTTGTCATTATTAAACAAATATGCCATAGTATAAACAAATGTAACGTATCTTAAACTAATACTCCACAATATTGTGGTCATTGTGTCTCTTTACAGCAACTGAAATCCTAACGAAGACAGTAGGTATGCTGGTTAATGTTTTCAACAACAATTAGAGTTGCATTTGAAGATGAAGCCTCAATGAAGAATTACTTCAATCAGACTAGCCTGTGAAGCATTTTCTTGATTAAGGAGGGCCCAGCCCACTGTGGGGTGGAGCCATCTAGTTCTGGGTTCTGTAAGAAAGCAAGCTGAGCAAGTCATGGGATTCGGTAAGCATCATTCCTCCATGGTCTCAGTTCCAGCATCCAGTTTTCTACCTTAAATTCTTATCCTGATTTTATTCATTGATGCACTGTGACCTGGGAGTTGTAAGATGAAATAAACTCTTTCCTCCCCAAGTCAGTTTTGGTCATGATATCTTATTATAGCAACAGAAATGTAACTAATAATGCAAGTAAATGATAATGTAGATTGAAGTGATTATAAAGCCTCAAACTAACTTTTAAAATCTCAAAAGATTATTTTTATAAGAGGATTTCTAAGATAGCATACCATGGTTCACAGAAACTAGGAAAACGGTATAATGCTAGATGTCAGACAATACAGAGTCTGGAACGACTGTCTATCATTTAAGGGGTACATATTCAGGACACATTATCTGAAATGCTTGGGACCAAAGGCATTTTGGATTTCAAATATTTTCAGATATCAAAATATTAATAATCCATAATGAGATATTTGGAACAAAGAGCCTAAAGGCTAAATACAAAATTTGTTTATGTTTTCCTTTATACCCTATACTGTAATTAAAAGTAATTTTGCACAATACTTTTAGTCAAACAGTGTTTTGACTTCTATTCCTTCTTTTAAGCTACTCAAATGTCCCCAAGGTCCCATGGTGCTGAAACACCAGGGTCCTGTATGACATTATTGGGAAATGGTGGTAGAATCACTTAACAAAAGTGTAAAGATATCATCAATGGTTACAAACTTTAGGAGGTTGGGCATTTTATTAGTCAGCTTTAACTCACTGTAACAAAATACAGGAGATCAATACCTTAAAAGGATAAACACTTATTTTGGCACACAACTTTGGGGTTTTAATATATGGTCATCTGGTTCCATTGAACATATAAACATTATGTATAGCAAGGAGCACATGAAACAACAAAAGCTAATTACCACAGGACATCTGAGGTGGAGATGCCTGAAAGTGAGCTCTCATATGCCCTTGAAAGGCATTCAATGACTCCTTTTGTTCCTACTAAGCTTCACTTCCAAACCAGTTACAGTAGGTATGAATAGTGCTATTAGCATGTAAGTGAGACAACACTTAAGATCCAAACCAAAAAAAAGAGTAGGCCTCTAGGAAATCTGAAAGGTTTGGACATTAGCAATCCCTGCTCCATTTTCCTCCCAGGTTTTCAAAAGGGAATAGCATTCCTATCCCACTCAATTGCTGCAATAGGACTCTGTCTTAACCTGGGCAGATCGAAAGGAAATGGGGAATTAAAATCTGTGACATCACCAGCTCAAGGTAACTTCCCTTCTCAAAGTTGATTTTCTCAGGAGGTTTGTGCAGTGATTAATACACATAGATGTATATGAAGTTTTCAAGTAGTAGGTTCATGTCAGCTTTCCAAAAACTTCAGGCTTCTGAGCATTTCAGAATGTAGATATTTTCATCAGCATTATTTTATTTGCATGTAGAGTTATATGCATCAGATCAAACTTCACTGCTCATGTTTCATGGAGATATTGGTAAGAATGAGAAGGTAATGGCTGATGACCACATATACCACCAAGTCCTCCCTAGAGTAGTCAATGAGAACACACCAAAATGAATCATTTTCAACACTTGGAATAATGCTCAAACACTGGTAGCTATCTATATACTATAATTATGACACTTAGGATAATTATAAGTTTCATTATAGTTTAAACCTCCTTTGGAACAGAAATGATAATGTGCAAATGGAAATACATGCTTGTTTTTACTAAAAGATCTGGTGATAAATAATTATGATTTTCAGTGGCTTGTGCCACTACATTCTATTTCAATTCCTTTGTGCTACTTTCTCCAGAGTGTCTTTGTTTTTATGTTTTTGGTGAACACAGAGAGGAGGCAGGAAACAAGACAATTAGCTGCTTAAAATGAGAAGGCTAAATGAAGGAGGGAAAAACTATTTTTCCATTTTGACAGAACAAGTAATATTTTATCTATCATGGGAGAGCCTCACAAATACAAGAGTCTTAGTGGGTATAAGATTATAACAATCATGAATAACATGTTTTATTTCCTTTGAAATATTATTTTGATTCATTATATTTACTGAGAAGTTATCAAATATTCTTCAGTGAAACGTTTTCCATGTTCCTGCCAATATTCATCACACCAACTGAACAGGGTGATGATATGGTGATATCAAATAGATAAGAGCAGTAATGACTTTTGTTCAGGCTTGGCTCATGCTACAAAATATCTTTCCATACACTCCCTCCTTAGCCATAGAAGGTGAAGGGTAGAAGTGGAGGTATAATTCAATGTAAAAATAAATATAGATAGATATATAATAAATACATAAATAAAAATAATAAAAAGACATCATTCCCTCTTCTAAAATACATCACAGAATGTATATACATCTTGGTGAAACGTAAAGACAGATGCCCTGAGTGAGTGTCCTCCATTCCAAGCAATTGCTATCCTGTGGAGTCCAGCTGTGCTGCCTTGCAAAATATTGTTCAAAGTAGGTAGGGTAAGGCATACATTCTCACCATAATATCAAGATGCTCCCTGTCACCTGGCAATACTGCATACAGCCTGGAGTAGAAACCAGAGCGTATAGAGTTCCAGAGGAAGGGCTAAAATATGTAGAGACTAGAGCATGGACTTCATCCATATGGCTGCTGGCTTCTCAGATGTGGTGGGTTGGGGAAGAATTACTTAGCCCTGTAGTAGCTCTTTCGGGAACCTCATACCTATGTTCTCTCTCTCTCTCTTTCTCTCTCTCTCTCTCTCTCTCTCTCTCTCTCTCTCTCTCTCTCTCTCTCTCTCTCTCTCTAAGCCGATAAAATCCATTGTTTTCCAGAGTGAACTTTGTGAAATCATGCTATGTTTTTAAGGTTGGGACTTTGTAAGGGAGGGTTAGAAATTGATTTATATCTCCCCAGGTTAGGAATTTTAGCAACAACAAGTGAAGCCTTGAGGTTGCCAAGCAGCAATTGATTCTTTCATGTATCAAGGTTTCTGCATGTTCTGAACCTTCTGCTGAAAACTCAAGCCCTACTTAACACATCACACACACACACACACACACACACACACACACACACACACACACAAATATTTTCTATTGCAAATATTACTGTCCTTATCATGTTCCATTTAGATATTTTCTACCAGAAATCACTTATGTAGAGAGATGTTCTCAAGAGGAACTAACCTACAGTATTATGGGTGCATTCTCACCTTCTAGTACAACAGAGCAGTAAAATAAAGAGAACATATACCATACACTTATACTAACAAATAAAGGGACTTGAATCCTAGATATATCACTCAGTGGTGGCTAAAAGCAAGTTTATACATCCTCCCTAAACTTTGTAAAGAAAAATCAATGAAATAAGAAACAAAAATACTATGAAAAAAATATTTTAGTAGTTTGAAGGAAAGGAGAAATATTTTCAGGATTCACAGACAAATTTCATTCCCATGCTCAATTTTCCATTAAATAGTTCAACACAATGTTCAATATGAACTCTTAATTTTAGATATTTTCTCTCATTCTTCTGTGAAAACCAATGTCTTCCTCCTCTGCACTCCTTAAATCTATAGAATACATGTATATCGATAATATATATTCCTATATACATAGGCTCAAGAGGAATAAAAATACTCAGAAATAAATGATTAATAAACAAATAAAAATCATAAATAAATGGATGGATTTCTTTTCTTCATAACCCAATACTTACAAAGCACAAAATTTGAGTAATTTTGATGATATTGGATTATTAAACACCTGTATCACCTTGTCCTGGCTCAATTTTAATTATTCTATCTTATATTTTTCAAAGCTACAAGATAACAGAATCCCCCCACCCAGTGTTTTAGAAATAGTGAAAAATCTTCCTTGGCTACAGAGAAGACACAATTTTTGCCTGAGCAAATGAAGTAAGATATAACAAAAATTAGACTGGATGTGGGTATCTCTCAGAGTAAATGAGTGTCCTACTGAAATGAAAGCAAGAAAAGAGCTATGTGAAACAGGAAAACAGACATCTGTGTAACATCAAAATGCTAGACTTTAGCATTAACTTCTTAACTACTCCATTTTAAACCTTTGAAGCTACTTATCTCTCTAGGTATAAATTTTTCTATTTTAGATAGTTTGTGTAAATGGGATATGTAATTGGGTATATCTTCCTTTATTCATTTTATTTTTTTATTTTTTTCTGTGAAATATGTATCACATGTGTGTGTGCATGTTTATGCATGTTTTGTGTATATGTGTGCACATCTGTGTGTTTGTGTGTATGTATGCTCCTGAGTATTATGGCATGCACCTGAGTATGTGAGTATATACATAAACACCAGAAAAGTATGTTGAAGGAGTCCAAGCAATGTAAAGCCATCTCTGGCCTTTTTACATGGGTATTAAAGGTCCAAACTCAAGTCACCACGCTTATATGGGAAGCACCCTTTACAACCATGACATCTTCAAATCCCTGAACATAATGTTTTAAAGCTTTATTCATTTTGCACTATCTATTATTCTGTCAATATTTTAATATAGCTAAGTATTTAGCATATGAATACATCATGTTTTGTTTATATAGTTACCAACTGAGGGACATATCAGTTCTTTCTATGTTTGGGCTATTATACATATAACTCCTGTGAAAATTAATGTACAAGATTTTGTTTGGACATCTTTTTTTTCAAATTCTTTTTTTGCATATATTTAGAGGTGTAATTGGTCATAAGAGGTCCTATGTTTACTCTATTAAGAACCATCAAACTGTTTCCTGTAGTAGCTGTACCATTTTTTCAATTCTACAAGTCAATCTGAAGTTAACCAAGCCCATTAATGTTTTCATATGTACATCATTTTATACATTAGTGTCTGTGATAAGGCCTGTATCACATTTTTTAAATAGAAAAGAGTAAATCTCTGAGAGATTCAGTCACTTGATAAAACTCAGCTAGCTTCCTGATATATTTCTGATGCTATTAAGCTTGGACTAAATCCTGAAAGTTAAATTTTCTTTCAATCTTATTCCCCCAAAATGATGTAATAAAACAACAAATGTGTGCCAAACTCTGCCTCTCTGAAGCCCATTGTAGCAACCTGCTTATATTTTTCATCATTTTAGTAGCTTAAGTATTCTGTGTAGTGAGTGCATTAGAGTCAATCGCCATTTCATACAAACAAAAATTGAGGATAAGAGGTACTAAGAAATTTATTCAACATTTCATGAAATTCACTGCACAGATGGGTTTGCTGAAGTTGGGACTGCTCATTGTTTTCCAGAAATATCTATGAAATTAAGGGGATAACTATAAAGTAATAGCTATCCCAGTACCAGATCTAGATATCTTTAGAAAATAGCAAGAGGTCAGTTTTTGAAAATTACCCATAGCAGCAGGAACCATTTTACAAAGAAAACTTCATGAAAGGGAAATTCTGCTGTTAGATGAACAGTGAAGCACTCAATCCCTTGGCATTTAACAACAGAAAACCAAACCCAAGATATGAAACAACAGCTTTCAGATACGAAAAACTTCCAGCGTTTCCTGGGAGAATAAACAGGATGGTCCCAAGAATGTAACAGTTCGTTATCTGAAAAAGTTCCCAGAATACAGTGTAAAGAGGTGAATCAAAGTGGGTCCCAGGGATCCCCTTAAGTCAGAGCATCAACGAACCTCACACTCTGAAAAAGTCAAAGTTGCTATAGTTCACAGGGTCCTTTTAAGTCTTCACCTGAGAATAGATCACTACATGACTGCACACAAACTACTAAAGCCGGGAAAGGACTCACTGGGACACAGGATAAGTAAAACAAGTAAAACTCACAACTGACAAGAATTGAAAAGAAAACTAAGATCACTCTACATTAAGGACTGTGGTTAATTCTATCTTCACATCTAAGGATTTTTTGGTGCTATGATATATAAGTAAGTGAGAAGATGTGGCATTTCTCTTTCTGAATCTATGTTAAGTCACTCAGAATATTTTCTAGTTTTAGCCATTTACCTGATCATTTCATTTCATTTTCTTTTACAACTGGGTAGAATTCCACTGTATACATGTACTGCTTTTTCATTATTCGGTCATTAGCTGAAGGACATCGATGTTCTTCCATTTTCTATATATTTTAAAATGCAGCAATGAACATGGCTGAGAAGTGGAATAAATTTAGGTCCTTTGGAAATTTGCCAAGAAATGGTATAAGTGGGTTTTATGGTAGATTTATTTTTAGCCTTTTGAAAATTCTCCACACTGATTTCCAGAGAAGCTACACTAATTTGCAGTTACATCAACAGTAATGATTTATTGCCTCAGAATTCAAAATCTAAGAGTCACACTGCTAAAACAGCTCTCTGCCTGGCTTCTAGATAATTCCCGCCCTCACCCCCACCAACTGTTTTCTCACATTTCTTCCTTGAACATGAGAAGAAGAAAGAGAGCATATGCATCTCTTATCAGATGATTTCACCATGAGAACCCCTCCCTTGTGAATTAATATCACTCTGATAATACCATAAAAATCCTATCTCTACTCACCATCACATTGAGGTTTAGTTGTTCATACAGGAAGATGAAGCAGATACAATTATTCACTTTGTGTGTTTTAGATATATCCCATACTTCCATGTCTATAAACAAATTCATCAGTTCCCTCCAACATGTTCCTCCTGTGATGGATGCCTCTCTCATGAGTGGTATCCAATGCTTTCAGTTACTCACAATAAAAAATAAGGGACCATTCTGGGCCTTCCATCTCCTCTCCCTTAATCCAAATGTAATTTGTAACCAAGTCCTACTGTATACTTACTAAGAGAGTTCATAAATCCATGTTATTTCCCTTTTGCTAAGAAAACTAGCATGTTTTGCCTAGACTATTAAAAACCAACACTTAATTTCAATAATATAGTGCTATGGTTAAGATTCTGGTGCTGCAATTAGATTTGAATCTAATCTCATCTATGTAAGTCTAGTATATGAGCCAGGACTCTCCAGAGAAACAAAACTTGAGTCAACTTATTTTAAATGCTAACCATATTGGCAAAATACTTTCAGAGTAACATTTTGGTTAGGGATTTACCAAACCAAATGGTTTGAGTAGTTGGTTTTAATCTTAGCAGCTAGTAAATATTTGTTATTCGGGGCATAAATTATATTCCCAAAGAAATTCATGGCCTATTCTAAAATACAGTCTTCTTGGTGTTTTGTTTTTGAATTCTAGATATTTAGATATTCTAGACACTAACCCTCTGTTAGTTGTATGGCTGGTATTTTTTTTTCTCATTCTGTATGCTTTCTCTACACTTAAATTATGGTGTCCTTTGTTTTACAGAAACTTTTTAGCTTCTTGACTTAACATTTCCAAAATGTTGACCTTAATGGCTGATCTACTAGAATCCTATTCAGAAAGTCATTTCCTGTGCCTTTTAGTTAAAGCACACTCTCCACTTTCTCCTTTCACAAATTCACATTATCAGGTTGCACATTGAAGCCCTTGATATATTTTGGAGTTCCAAGTTGAGAGGTAAGGATCCATCTTCATTTTTCAACATGTAGCTATTCAATTTGAAAGTATCATTTGCTGAAGATGCTGTCTTTTCCACAATATGTATCTTTGGCTTCTTTGTATAATAAAATAAAATAAAAGTAAAATAAAATATATTTAAAAAAAATCCACATGGCTATATTCAAATGGGCTTATATTTGGGCCTTCTATTCTATTACAATGATCAATTCATTTGCTTTTATATCAATAACATTCTGATTTTATTACTATGAATCTGTGTACAACTTGTAATCAGGGATGTTGATGCCTCTATAATTTTGCTGTTCAGAATTGCTTTGGCTATCTTGGGAGTACTGTGTTCACATACTAATTTTTAGATTTAGTTTTTTTCAATTTCTGTTACTAATTTTGCTAAACTTTTGATGGGAATTGCATTGAACTTGTAGAATGCCCTTGATAAAATGGCCATTTCACAAAATTAATCCTACTAATCCATAAGCATGGGAAATCTTTCCAGATCCTCATATCTTCTTTAATTTCTTTATTTGGTATCTTAAATTTTTTTATTATATAAACCTTTTATTCCCATGGCTAGATGTATTCCCAAGATAATTTCTGAGGTTATTGTGAGTAAAACAAATTCTGAGCAGCTGTTGTCGGCTGAGGCCTGTGAGAATTATTCCATGGTTTAGAAATGATACCTGCCCTGAAGAAGCTTCTCAGTGGTTGGCAGCCTTTAGGAGCTCTCAGGTGCCCCATCCCCAGAGCACTGCATACACCTCACTGTGCCATGTATATTCAGTTAAGGAATGAGTCACCTGTCACCTGTCCTTTCTCATGGCACAGCTGCTGTCAGCTGGGTAAATGGATGATGCTTCTCCTGGGAAGTGGTTACTGAGAACTAATTAAATAAAAGAAAAAATAAAAGCCAACTTTGGCCACCTTGAAGCACTGTTTTAAAGTCATGGTGTCCTTTGATACCCTCCTGTCAGAGAAAGGAGCCCAGAACTCATCTACATGTGGGTTTCTATTAATATGTAATGACTCTTAGGACAGGAAGGAAATGGAACTCTGTTTCCTTTTTGGATATTTCCAGAAAAACTGAAGGAGAAAAACAGCCTCATCTTATCGAAAAGTCTTCTCTTGGGAATGTGGCTAAGGGAAGGTTACAGACGCAATCCTTCAAAAAACGTGGTAAAGCATAACTCATCATTTCTTCCCAGGTAACTGGCTATCAGGAGAAAGGCAGCTTCAAGGCCAGCTCAGTCTCCTTCCCAACACAGTCCATTTGAATTTCAAGAAAGGATAAAAGAGTCTCTTTAATTAAGGCTATTCTATACAGGACCATTTTTGCCTTTCTCAGGGAATCTGACTCTTCTTACTTCTAAGAATTTGCTATTCTCCTTTCCTTGGGTTCAGGATGTACAGGATGAGAACCATTTCCTTCAGGATCTCATTCTTACGTCCTAGAAAACCCACCTCTTTAAAATACAAATCTACTGCACTACTGCAACAGACAGTTAGAAACTGCAATTACAAAACACTGGTTTCTCATTAAAGCTCAGAAGGTAATTCTGTAGGTCTCCTTTACCTTAGGTCAGGTTCCCACTTGTCTCTGCATAGACACATTAATCGTTTCCACTGTGTACATCTAAACACTTCTAATATCTTACGTACACATTCTTCTGCAAGACTGAACTTCAAAGGATAACTTTTTAACATAGATTTCTCAAATTCCAGAAACATTCCAAAACTTGACAAGATTGACCACCTTCCAAATGAGGATAATCATGAATGATTGGTTACCCTGCACCACAGAGAAGTATAATGGAAAGTAGATGTTCTCCTCAAGCAAAGACAGTGATTGATTATGGGATCAGATTTCTGAATCAGACTTGTGATAATAACCAACTAAAGTATAGAGCTCAGGCTTATTACTAACTAGCTCTTACATTTTAATTTAACTAATATTCTTTGTTTATGCTCTACCATGCAACAGTACCTTTATTAGCATGCTACATTCACCATGCTCCCTCTGCATCTGGCTTGCATCTCCTGACCCTACCCTTCTCCTTCCCATCATTCTTAGTTTGGCACTTGGCCCCACCTACATTTCCTTCTGGGTGCTAGCCTATCAACATTTTATTAAACCTATTCCAGTGGTAAATCTTTACAGAGTACAAGATTATTCCACAGCACAGCTGTGTCTCTTACTAACAGTTACTTTTTCCAGATCGAACTGAAGTAAAGGGGTCATTTAGCAATGAAAGTGACATAGGCTCATAAGACTACGAAAATCATGACAGTGATTCCCTATTATATACCTTCCGGGTTTTAGGTTCTGAATTAGAGATATGTATGTATTTATAATCTCTTAATCTTTCCAGCAGTCTGACAAGAATTATAATACATTTATATTATCAATTTTTAGCTTTTAATCATTGAAATAAAATAACTAAGAAAATAAACCTAAGGGAGGTATAATTTTTAAACTTTTGAGAATTTTGTACATGAGAAATGTGTTTATAACATTTCTACCCCTTCCTCCCCCACACCACAACTCCCCTATCCGATTTATGATCTCTTCTTCAAATATAATAGAGTAAAAGTTAGTTCTTTGTTTGGGGTTGGGTAGACCTTTTATAATTTTTCCTGCCCTTGTTAGTAAGTCCACTAGTGTTATCAATATGCAATTCTTCTTTAGACAAACATATTGTTGAGATTTCATGGATGCTGCTTCCCTGTAAGGTACATGATACACTATTTAGAAGTAGGCATCATAGTATTCTGGCTCTTAAAATATTTCTAACCCCTCTCCCATGATTGTCACTCAGTTCTGTATGTAGGGGTTTCATTGTAGATCTACCAAAGAGTGCTGAGCACCCCAACACTCACTTCTTTGCATTTTGATAAGTAGTGGTCTCTGTAATAGTCCCGTTCCACTGCAAAATTTAGTGCTAACCATAGGAAACCCCCTTCTAGTTGCTGGCCAGAACTTCAAGTTAAGATCTTATTACAGAAGACACCACATTTTGGACACAGGACTTAGAGAGATAAATAAATCCACAACTAACCTATACATTTACTTCTAAAGGACTAGCTCTCATAATATCAGAATGTGCTATGCAAGGTACCAAGCAATAATCAGCTCTATCCAGCCAGAAACCCATGAGCCACAAAAATGACCATCCCAGAAAAACATCTCAAATGGTGCAATAACGGCAATTTCTTCTTGAGGGTAACCAATAGTTCTCTAATCAAACATAAGACCCAGGTGATAGGAGGGAATTAATGTTTTGTACTACAGACCTAGGCATCAACCTATGGCTGGAGATATCAGAAATACAGGAAAAGTATCTAAATATAATAAAGGCACATAGAGTAAGCTGACAGCCAACATCAAACTAAGTAAAAAAAAAACAAAACTCATAGCAATCCCACTAAAATCAGGAACAAGACAAGGCTGTCCCCTCTCTCCTTATCTATTCAATATAGTTCTTAGAGTTTTATGTAAAGTAATAAGAGAGCAAAAGAAGATTAAGGGGATACAAATTGGAAAGGAAAAAGTCAAACTCTCTATTTGCAGATGATATGATTGTATACATAAGTGACCCCCAAAATTCTACCAGTGAACTCCTACAGCAGGTAAACACCTTGAGCAAGGTAGCAGGGTACAAGATTAATTTAAAAAAAATCAATAGCCCTCCTATATGCTAAGTATAAAGGGATGAAAAAGAAATAAGGGAAAGATCATTTTTTATAACCTATGCAAGTAGCATTAAATATCTTGGCATAACTCCCAAAGAATTAGCAGACCTGTTTGACAAAAACTGTAAGTCACTAAAAAGAAATTGAAGAGGATATCAGAAAATGGAAAGATCTCCCATGTTCCTGGATAGGTAGAATAAACATACCAACAATGACAATTTTACCAAAAGCAATCTACAGATTCAATGAAATCCCCATCAAAATCCCAACACAATCTTTTATAGACCTTGGAAGAACACTATTCAACTTCATATGGAATAATAGGAAATCTAGGATTGCCAAAACAATCCTGCTCAATAAAAGAACTTCAGGAGGAATCACTATCACTGACTTTAGGCTATTTTATAGAGCTACAGTAATAAAAACAGCCTTGTACTGGAAAAATACAGACTTGTGGATCAATGGAATCAAATTGAGGTGCCCAACATTAACTCACACACCTATGAACACCTGATATTTGACAAAGAGGCCAAAAATATTCAATGGAAAAAACAGTATCTTAAAAAATGGTGTTGGCTTAACTGTATGGTAGTAATGTAGAAGAATCCAAGTGGATCAAAGACTTCAACATAAACCAAGATACAATTAACTTGATAGAAAAGAAATTTGGAAATATCCTCCAATGCATTGGCCCCGGGTAACCATTTCCTAAATATAATACCAGTAGCACAGACAATAAGAACAACAATCAATAAGTGGGACCTCCTGAAACTGAGAAGTTTCTGTAAGACAAAGGACACAGTCAATAAGACAAAACAACAGCCTAGAGAATAGGAGAAGATCTTCACCAACCCTACATCTTACAGAGGACTTATCTCGAAAATATATAGAAAACTCAAGAAACCAGTTCCCCAAAGCTAAATAACCCAATTAAAAATGGTGTTCAGAGCTAAGAAAGGGAATTCTCAACAGAAGAATTACAAATGGCCGAAAAGTATTTTAAAAATTGTTCAACATCTTTACCATCAGAGAAATGCAAATCAAAACAACTTTGAAAAACCATCTTAAACCTCTCAGATTGGCTAAGATCAAAACACAGATGACAGCCTATGCTGAAGAGGATACGGAGCAAGGGAATCACTCCTCCATTGTTGTTGAGAGTATAAACTTGTACAGCCACTCTCTAGTGCAGTAAGGGAGTGCTTCAGAAAATGAGGAATCAATCTCCCCAAGGATCCAGCAATAACACTATTGGGCATATTCACAAAAGATGCACATTCGTACCCCAAAGGCATTAGCTCAACTATTCTTATAGCAGCATTATTCATAATAGCAAGAACCTTGAAACAACTTAGTTGCTCCTGAAGAGTGAATTAACAAACTGTAGTACACCTACACAAAGGAGTACTACTCAACAGGAAAAAAGAGGCACTCTAAAATTTTTAAACAAATAGATGGATTTGGAGAATATCTTCCTGAGTGAGGTATCACAAACCAAGAATGAAAGGCATGGGATGTACTCACTCATAAGTGCATCTTAGATAAAAAGCAAATATCCCCAAGCTGCAAACCACAACCCTTGAACAATTTTGGATCAGAAGGAACTTAAGCGAGACACCCAGGGATTCCCCTAAGAAGAGAAAATAGAGAAGATCACCTTAGAAACTTGGGGTCATAATGGGTTGATATCAAGAAGAGTTGGAAACAAATCATGAAAGAAGGAGATGGTTGAGTGAGTGTAGCAACAAAGAGAGAGAAAGTGGTGGATATCTCAATCGAGGAAGCCAATGTAGGATTGAAAAGAGACAGGGTGCTCGGGAAACCTCCAAGGACTCACAGGATTTTCCTTGCTAGGTCTCCAATCAATAATGGAGGGGGTGCCTAAACAGGACTTAACTTATAATAAAATGAATAACCACCCTAAGTGTCATCACAGAACCTACACCCAACAATGAATAGAGGTAGAGGCAGAGACCCATGGTTGAGCACTGGGCTGAGCTTCTGGTCCATCTGAGAGCAGGGGAGGACAGTCTGTATGAATAAAGGGATAGGGATTATGAGAAAATTCCCATTGTGATGGTTAGTTGGATTTCTGGGGAGCTCACTGAATCAAGAATAGCCACTGGAGACCCATAGGGAAAAAGGAGATAGGCCCTCTAATGGAAGGCAATTGAGGGTTGGCATGAGCAGTATGTGGAGCCTTGAGAGATGGGATCAGACTGTGTTCCTATTCATGGACTGGCACCTTTGAGCACATTCCCTGAAGAGGAACACCTAA
Organism: Phyllotis vaccarum; assembly: GCA_033318265.1. Classification (NCBI taxonomy): domain Eukaryota; kingdom Metazoa; phylum Chordata; class Mammalia; order Rodentia; family Cricetidae; genus Phyllotis; species Phyllotis vaccarum. The sequence goes on from JARWLC010000002.1 coordinate 61,858,676, forward strand.
TTCAGTCTTGACTTTGAGATGACAAAATCTGACTTGCCTGGAATGGATGTGTCATGATGAGCTGACTCACTTGGGACTTCTTGCTTTTTTGAGGGAGGGGATGGGTGGATGTGGAGGGTGGAGGCTGAAGGTTGACTGGGAGTGATTTGGAGAAGGGAAGGGAGGGGGATCAGGAGGATATGTATAAAAAGACATTTTTTTAATAAAAAGTAATAAAATGAAGAACAAAAAAAGATCAATTATCAAATTGGTTCCCTGAGACCTACCTTCCATCGAAAAATTTAGAGTGTCTTATGGTAGCTGAATATGGAATAGGGTTAAGATAATTGTGGATAGCCCAAATTATTTAAACTTGACATAAGCAACATTATACAAGGCTTTAGAGAAACAAACACATATCTTCCTGGGATGTGCACTATACAAATATAATGAAAGATAGTTTGAAATAAAGATAAGTGTACTCATACATAAAACACAGGCAACATAAGATGGAATACATTATTTTTTAACACAAGTTTTTATTCCTAGTCTCTGCACAAATAATTCTAGTTTCAACACTATGCCTTTTGGAAAATCATCACTCTAACCAGATGGCAATTATACTGTCACAGAATTCACCATAGAATAGTTGGTAATAAATGACATGAAGTTAGATATAAATCCTTAGTATTTTTATAGAGCTCTGAGATTAATTGAGTCTTATTTAAGTAGAATCATGTAGTAAATTCCATCTAAGAAGATGCTGGATTCATGCAATTATACCTTCATTCAATATTTAGTTAACATATGTACAAGTTTGTCTTCCCTTGCATACCTCCCACAAGGACAAGTGGACTAATCAGATTTTTTTTTCTTAAGTCAAAATACGCATTTTATTTCATATAAGCAACAGGGTATGGAAACTATGGCAGAAAGTCCAAAAAAAAAAAAAAACCCACAATCAAATAGTCAAGATTTAAGCAGACAAATTATCTATCAAGAATTTTATCTGTCTGGAATACAACTAAATAGAAATACCTACCATTCAATGAAATTTATAGTTATAGACCTACTATCTTTATTATAATATTTTTTTCTGTAAGAAAATAATAATAAAGTTTGTTTGTTCGTTTGCTCATAGTACTTACAAATGCATATGGAATGTCATACCATTAGTTCATCTTTACTATGGAAGAAGAAACTAAGGCTTATTGAGATTCTGCCTAACAGAAAGTGGGACATTCAAAATTCTGGCTAAGCTGTTTGTTGCCCCCACCCCGAACACACTAAAACATGTATGTAAAAAATAAGAAAACTATAAGCAAAAAAAGTAGGATTGGGGTATTTTTGAAATCAGAAAAACATTTGGGTCAAATATGGCTATGGGTTATGCTTTATATGAAAGCATGTAACAGCCAGTACTCATGTTTGCCATTATAATACTCCAAAGTCAAAATACTGAATTAACACACCAAATAATTAATATGCACTAGATCAATATTTAGTTAAACTGAAGTTTCCAAGTCATTACATTGTTCTCAATCAATATTTTTCTAAAATAACTGAATGACTACCATTGGAATTGTTTTGTTAGAAATCACTTTACAGAACCACATGCATGGCATTTACATATATGAGGATATGAAAATAGATGACTTTGTTTCAACTTTGCTTACTTTATGATGGTTAAGAGTGGTCCTCTTATGGATTTCACAACCTTAGGACATTTTAGATAACTATTAAAAATAGAAGTTCTTAATTTAAAAACTAATTTCTACTCACCCCAGCCTCTAAGCCTTGGCACTAGTATATAACATGTGCCCTTAAACTCATCACAGCCCCAGTAGCAGGCCAGCAGGCAGAACTCCTGAAGGCAGACCTGCATACCACCACCCCTCATCATACCCTGTAACCTATAAGCCTTAGTCCATTCCCCAAACTCCAGTGGGCTCCATCACAAAAACTCCAGTTACAGGCAATCAGGCAGGACCCTGCAGCCAGACCTGCCCACCACCACTATACTATCATCAGACCTTTTGCCTACAAGCCACTCCATCCCCAAACCCACCTATCCTCTGGAGGGGAGGCTTCAACAGTTCCCTAAGACACAGTCTACACTGGCTATGATTGAACAACAGCACGTGCTGGATGAAGAACAGTTCCCTAAAACACAATGCTTGCACCAATTGGAGGAAGAGATGTAATACATTAGTGCAAGAATACATTCAGGGACATAAAGAACAATATGGCACCACCAGAATCTAGTAATTCTACAACAGCAAGAATGAACATTCCAATGTAGAAGAAGCAGAAGCAAACAACCTTAAAAATAACATTATAATAATGACAGAAGATTTTAAAGAAGAAAACAATAAACTCCCTTAAAGAAATAGAGAAAAAAGCAAAAATCAGATGAAATCAGTAAATCCCTCTTTTAAAAAACATCTCAAAGACCAAACCAAAATAAAGCAATAGAATATGTGAAAGAAACAGTTCAAGACTTTAAAATTGAAATAGAAAACATAAAGAAGACCCAAACTGCTAAAAATGGAAACTCAGAGTAAACAAGAATTGCAGATGTAAACATAACCAACAAACTGCAAGAGATGGGAGAGCAAATCTCTGGCATGGAAGATAGAAGAGAATAAATAGATTAATCGGTCAAATAAAACACTAAAGCCAAAGTCATAACACAAAATGTCCAGGAAATCTGAGACACCATGAAAAGACCAGAACTAAGAATAATAGCAATAAGGGGAAATAATACCAGATCAAAGGCACAGAAAACATATCCAACAAAATATTAGAAGAAAAACTTTAAACATAATAAAGGAAATGTCTTTGAAGATACAAGAAGCTTGCAGAACATTATGTATACTAGACACCCCTCCAAAAAATCCACTAACCACATAATAATCAAAACAGTAAACATTCAGATTAAAAAAAATAATATTAAGAGCTGCAAAAGAAAAAGTCCAACTAACTTATAAAGGCAGGCCCACTAGAATAAAATCTGACTTCTCAATGGAGACTATGAAAACCAGAAGGTCTTGGACAGATGTTATACAGACATGAAGAGAACATAGATGCCAGCCCAGACCACTAAACCTAGCAAAACTCTCTATCACCACAGATGAAATAAACAAGAAACTTCATGACAAAACCAGCTTTAAATGGTATCTATCACAAATCTATCCCTACAGAGAGCACTAGGAGGAAAACTCCAAACTAAGGAAGTTAGATGCACTCATGAAAACACAAGCAATAGATAATACCACAGCGGGAAAACCCAAAGAAGAAACACACACACACACACACACACACACACACACACACACACACACACACACACACACTACCACCAAAATATAACAGAAATTAACAATCACTGGTCATTAAGATTTCTTAATATCAATGAAATAAATTCCCCTATAAAAAGACAGGCTAACACAATGGATATGAAAACAGGATCCATCCTTCTGTGTTGTAGTAGTGGGTTCTCGGGTCCCAGGCAGCCAGAGATTCGGAGACCCACAGACCTGCCGCCCGGGACCGCTTAGCCGCCCACCACCCGAGTCCCCAAAAAGGACTCAGACGCTTACATTAACTTCATGCTGTTTGGCCTATGGCTCAGGCACATTGCCAGCTAGCTCTTACATCTTAAATCAACCCATTTCTATTAATCTGTCGGCCACGTGGCCCGTGGCTCACCCGAGCCTCCTTACATGTTACTCCTTGGGCGGCTGGCTCGATCTCTCTGACTCCACCCTGCTTCTCCTACCTAAGCTCTGATTTCTCCTCCTACTTATTCTATGGTGCCCGCCATGGCCCAAAACAGCTCCTTTATTTAAAGATTGAGATTCACAGCATTTGCACATCATTGTCATGTATACTATGCAATTACTACCTTCATTTAACTATACTAGATATAATGTATGATTGCACTAGTTATGATATATGCACAAGATGTTTTATATACCTCTGGATGATATATATATATTTACATGTTTAAAATGCTGTGGACACTTTACCTGGTAAAATACCCCTAGTTCGATAGTTCTACTAAGGGTCATTGTTCAGGGATTGTACACCCCTTATATAGGTATTCTAATTTTTAGTACAGGGTTTATTCCTTAAGATGATAAGATCTGCAGTCAACACTATTTAAGGTATCATATCCCAGTCATGTCAGATACAGGTTAGAATATCATAGATAGACAAGAATCTTCAACCATTTCATAGACCCAGAGAATATGGCATTTAACATTTAAAATTCGGCCACGAGAGACACGACGACTCCTGGTGTCACTGCTCCCTTCACGAGATGGTGTTGAGCATCGAAGATACTCCATTGGAGTTGGTCCTCTTGGCAAAAAATGGCCGGTTGAGTAAGGAACTGTCCTTACCTTGATTGCTGACAGTACACACATGATGTCAAGCTGGATGAACAAGTTGATAGATGGAGACTGATGAAACCTGCCTAGACAGGATAAGACAGTCCCTTCAAAATTGTTCTGCTTGTAAAAAGATCTGTCAGATACCATAGGCCTATAGCCAATCCGATAGATGCTCTAACGGCGCACAAATCCAGAGGTGATTATCCAGGTAGCTGTGTTGCTGTCCTCTCCCAAATTTTGGAAGTAACTACTTCCATGTACTTCTGTCTTTCAGACAAATTCACCTTCCTTCTCAGGTCTTGAAGAGGTTGAAGAATAGATGTTTAAAGTTATCACCCTAGTATCCCTTAGATAAGAACACTCAGGTGTTAAATTTTCACTTTCCCAGATTAACCCTTTAATACAATCTATACACCCTACTATCTACCAATATTCTAGAACTATTAGATGTACCTTATATAAGTTAGGCTTTGATTAGCAATTGTACTTTGACCTCTCCTAGATACTACCTCATAATAATTCCTACTGTACATAGTCTTAGTTTAGAACCTTCTTAGTTAGAAAAAAGGGGGAGATGTTGTGGGATTCAGGTGTCAGCTGATAAGGTCAAAAGACACTTATACAGGGCACCTGGCCCCCTGAAGGGGGCGGGGAAAAGCCCATTGAAAAGGGGCTGCGGAAACACGAGACGCTCTCTTCCTGGTTCCTGGATGATTGGGGTAGCATCAGCGACTGTCCTCACCGTTCCAGACTCCAGTCCTTCTTCAGGTGCTACTGTAATCTGTTAACTGTACTGTGAGTTCTGATTTATATTTTAATAAATATTTATCTGGTACTGGTGCCTTCTAAGTAAACTGTAATTCTTGCTTGATAGCTATTTTGTTATATGTAATTTTGCTATGTTAAAATTGAAACCTTCCTTTTTGATTAGAGAGAAAGGGAGAAGTGATGTGGGAATGCGTTTATGTATGCTGTGAATCTCAATCTTTAAATAAAGGAGCTGTTTTGAGCCATGGCAGGCACCATAGAAAAAGTAGGAGGAGAAATCAGAGCTTAGGTAGGAGAAGCAGGGCGGAGTTAGGCAGATCAAGCCAGCCGCCCAAGGAGCAACATGTAAGGAGCACGGGTGAGCTACGGGCCACGTGGCCAACAGAGTAATAGAAATGGGTTGATTTAAGATATAAGAGCTAGCTGGCAATGTGCCTGAGCCATAGGCCAAACAGCATGGACTTAATATAAGCCTCTGAGTTATTTTTGGGGACCTGGGCAGCTTAGGGGTCTGGCACGGCAAGTCTGTGGGTCTCAGATCTCTGGCTGCCCAGGACCCAGACAAAACCTACTACTACACTTCTGCTGCATACAGAACACACCTCAACTTTAAAGAGAGACACTACATCAGAGTAAAAGCTTGGAGAAAGACTTTACAATCAAATGGACTTAAGAAGCAAGCTGGTGTAGCTATCCTAATATCTAACAAAATAGACTTCAAACTAAAATCAATCAAAGGAGATTGAGAAGGACATTACATATTCATCTTAAGAAAAATCCACTAAGATGAAGTCCAATCCTGATCATTTATACCCTAAATATAAGAGCACCCAGATGTAAAAGAAATATTACTAAATATTAAAAAGCACGTCAATGCCCACACAATAATAGTGGGAGGCTTCAACACCTCATTCTCACCAAGGGGCAAATCTGTCAGACAAAAACATAACAGAGAAATGGGAGATCTAACAAATGTTATGACTCAAATGGTCTTACTAGATAAATACAGAACTTTATACCCAAACACAAAAGAATATACCTTCTTCTCAGACCCCAATGGAGCTTTCTCTAAAATTGACCACATACTTACTTGGTCATAAATCAAATACAAAGAGATACAAAAAATCAGAATAACAGCTTGTATCCTACTGGACCACCATAGCCTAATGTTAGAGCTCAATACCAACACAAACTACAGAAACTGAACACCTCACAATTGAACCACCTCTGGGTCAAGGGGGACACAAAGAAATTAAAGACTTCCTGGAATTCAATGAAAATAAATCCAAAACATCCCTAAACTTATGGGACACAATGAAAGAAGTACTAAGAGAAAAGTTTAGAGCAAGTGCCTACATAAAGAAGAGAAATCTCACACAAGCAAGTTAATAATGCACCTGAAAACTCTGGATAAAAAGAAGAAAACTCACTCAGTAGGAGTAGAAGGCAGGAAATAATCAAACTCAAGGCTGGAATCAATAAAATTAAAACAAGGATAGCAATAGAAAGAAATCATAAACAAAGAGTTGGTTCTTTGAGAAAATGAACAAGATAGACAACCCATATCTAAAATAACCATAGGCAGAGAAAGAAAATATTCAGATTAACAAAATCAAAAGTGAAAAGGAAGAAGAACAGACACCAAGGAAACCTAGAGGATCATCAGGTCATACTTCAAAAACCTGTACTCCACAAAACTAGAAAACCTAGATAAATGAGCAGTTTTCTGGATAGTAACACTTACTAAAGTTAAATTAAGACCAGATAAATGACTTAATTAGACCTATAACTCCTATGGGAACAGAAGCAGTTATTAAAAGTCCTCCACCCGGCAAAAAATCCCAGGTAACAGGAAGTATTTAAGAAAGACATTGATTGGATCCCTGGGAAGGGGAAATATATAGGTTCTCCTGAGTAAATTGCAGCTATAGAAGGTTAGGGAGACGGGAAGTAAAAGAGGGCATGAGGGATGGTTGAGTTGGGGAGGAACAGAAAGGGAGAACATTAAAATAAATATCTTGATAGAGGGAGCCATTTTGAGGCTATAAAGAAAACTGGTACTAGGAAAATACCCAAGAATTCACAAAGATGACCCAATTTCAGACTCCAAGCAAAAGTGGAAAGGGGGCCTTAACTGGCCTTTCCCTATAATCAAACTGATGAGCACCCTAATTGTCATCATAGAAACTTCATCACCAACTGATGGAAGCAGAGCAGAGATCCAAAGCTAAGCACTGAGTCGAGCTCCCAGTCCAGTTGAAGACAGAGAGGGAAACGTGAGCAAAAAGGTCAAGAACATAATGGGGAAACCCTTAGATATGGGTGAACCGAGCTACTGGGAGCTTACTTACTATACTAACAGCTGAGGAACATGAATGGGACTGAACTATGGCCTTTGAATGTGGATGACATTGTGGCATGGGCAGTTTGTGGGACCTCTGTTAGTGGGATCAGAATTTATTCCTTGTGCATGAACTGGCTTTTGGAAGCTGATTCCCTATAAAGAGATAACTTGCTCAGCCTTGACACTGGGCTTGGTCCTGACTTAACTGGATATACAAGATTGTATTAACTCCTCCTGGGAGTCCTTACCCTCTCTGAGTAGTGAACTGGGGTGGGTTGGGGGAAACTAGAGGGCTGACTAAAAAGAGAGGAGGTATGAAAAACAGTGAATCGTATGTTTTTAAAAACTCTTAAATAGAAAGTAATTTCAGCAAAATTCACATTTCTTGTGTGTCCTAGATAAGAACAATTAATTTAAAATGTTATAATGTTTTATCAATAAACTTTCTTCACTATCAATGTCCACATCATCTGATTTTATTTACCACTTATTTCTAATTCTGCCTTATCTGGTCCTTCTTGTTAGGTTTGCTTCAGAAAGCTGGGGACTCCAGATACAATGTACCACAGATGTGATTGGTTTCAAGTAGCCCCACCTTTAAATTTGTTGTTAAGATAAATTAATACTCCCTCACAAATGAAGGAAAGACAACAGCCAGATGTACCATGCACAACTTTAATTCTAGCACTTGGAAAGCAGAGACAGGTTTGATCTTTTTGTTTGAGGATAGCCTAGTCTACATAGGCAGTTCTAGGATAGCCAGAGCTACATAATTAGGAAGGAAGGAGGGATGGAGGCATGGAAGGAGGCAGGGAGGGAAGGAAAGAAGGAAGGACATAAGTAAGTATATAATCACTTAGCCAAACTTCTTTAAGCTTAAAAAGCTTCAGAAATCAATTTTGTCTTAATTCATGATACACTATCCTAAAGTCATGATACATTTAATATTATATATCCCATAACAATAGTTGATAATATAAATATTAAAATCAAAACATTAGTATTTTTAGCAAAATATATGAATATTCATACTAACTGGATTGAAGAAAGAATATAAACCCTATTTAGGGATGTCATATTTTGCCATCAAATTGGTTTGATAAACTTTAAAATACTTTTATGGATTTCAGATTTAAAAAGAAGGGATTCCATCCCTGCATTAACTAAAACATCAGAGGCTTCCCCAGTCACAGTAAAAGCAATATCCCTACTTCTAGATGTAAAGGCATCTGTGCCTATGACTGAACCTCAGTCTCCCTTCTTCCAACCCTTTCTTAACGTGTATTATGCCTACAATTAAATTCTACCTGTATCAGTTCAAAGGTAAACTGTGCCTATGTAATGAGAATAATACTTAGACTAGCATAACTATAAATAATAAGTACCTACTGACACTTCCATAAAACATACAGAATCAATGTTATTTAGATAATATAAGGAACATTGAGTACTCACTGACCTGAAAATAATACCCAAGTACCTAAAATTATCTGACCTGAGAAGACCTTTCTACCTCTTTTTATTCAAGCTGTTCTAAAAACCTTCAAGGTCCTTTAGTTTGTCTCCCTCTTCTTAACTGTCTTGATTCTTTAATTTTGTCTGTTTTTTTTATGCCATTCCCCTTTTCACATTTAATAATTGGAGTTTACTCATGATAATATAGATTATGTATATGAATAAAGGAAATGATATCAAATTGCCTGGATTCAATAAAATTTGGTCTGTATGTTGTAATAGTTAATTTTAACTGTCAAACTGATGGTTTTGACAATCATTTGGGAGATGTGAAATAATTTCTGCAGAAAAATAGCTTGATTTGGTTAGTTAAGGTGAAAAAATGATGTGAATTGTCTTTCTCTATGCTATAAATATACTTTGTTACTGTTTGTTAATAAAGAAGCTTTGGCAAGGCAGCTTAGAGGCAGGTGGAAAATAAAACAAAAAGGAAAAAGACAGAAAAAGGAAGAGTCAGAGACAAAATCTAGCCAAAAAAGAAGCAAGCTGTAAAAGGACAGGTAAGCCATTAGCCATGTGGCAATACATAGATTAATAGAAATGGGTTGAGATAAGTTGTAAAAGCTAGTTGGTAATGAGCCTGAGCCATAGGCCAAACAGTTTGTAGTTAGCACAAGCCTCTGTGAAATTATTTGGGACTAAGAAAGTGTAAACAGGTTCAGACAGAGGGACAAGGCTAGGCCAGAAGGGTCAAAAACTACAAGTTACAAATGTTGCCCACTGTCAGCCAATGAAAGAGCTTTAAGAGATTCTGAATACACAAAAGCAGAGCCACACTGGGCTTCCTCATCTCACAGCTTCATACAGCTCAGTGCAGACACTCCTGGAAGCTATGTGCCAGATGTAGCTGGCAGTCAGCTTCCCAGAGCTGGACAGTATGGTTGATTTCTACAGTCTCTTTCATGGACTGTGGTACTAAGAGGTTTTTCCCAGACACTAATTTCCATGGGTTGGGAATATAGCTATGGGTGGAAAAACATAGTTTTGTGATACTTAATACTGTTTCCCAGAATTGGGAAAGTAAGTGTGACTTAACTGGTACCTCTACCATGTTGAAGCCAAGCAGGGCAGAGCCAGTAGCAAAGGGTCTTAGCCATAAAGTTTAAAAAATGATTAAAGATATGCAATAACATAGATTAAGATGGAGAAAACATCTAAACAGGTTACAATGTGTATAAAAACATACTTAGGCATGGGAAAGTAAAAAACGGGGGGTAGAGAAAGCCCTTAAAGAAGATAAAGTAATAAAAATATAATAAATCACATAAAGATGGAAAATACAGTCTTGATTATGTATATTATTGTGTTTTCTTTTCATTTAACTGTTAATAAGCTAACTACAGAAATACATTTGATTGTAAGTTAAGCCAACATATATTTTAAATATATCTTGATTTTGAAATCTGGGTCTAAGGATATGCTGCTTTAGGAAAAAAGGTTCTGCTTTTGTTTCCACATGAGAACCTATGGATTACTTCCAAGCTAAAATAGCTTGGTCGACCAAGAGACACTGAAGAAAACTGGCTGAAATGATGCAGCCTCACAGATGACTAAAGCCAAGATTTAACCATAATTATAAATTTTCTCAGGATCCCCTAAGATTTCCAGTGGCACCAATCAGCAGGAAATAGTATGGAAAGCTATGCCCAAATTCCCAGCATATTGTTTATAAATGTTTGTTTTCATTATAAATGGTTAATGATCATCATTTTTTTTGTACTTAAAAAGGAGAGATATAAATTAGAAATGATAAAAAGATAGGTTATTGAATCTACTTTGATCAAAAAAACAACTATTAATCTCCAAATACTTTACATTGGTATGGATTTTGGCATATTGATGCAAATTAAAAGTCAATTTTGTTACATTTTATATATATTTTTACTTTTGTTTAGGATATTATATATATGCAATTTTTAAAAAATTGTAATGCATAATTAATAAATATAAATTTACAGTAAGGAATATATAATAAACTTATAATCATGTTAGTTATGGTTTTTAGATATATAAAGGTATATTTCAATTAGACTGATAATCTTCAAACACTTCAAAGTCCTACAGAATACAGCATTTAAAATATTTTAAGTAGTTAGACTTTTCTGGACAGTGAGACATGTCTGCTCCTGACAGTACCAATCTACTTCAAGAAGATGATGGGCACTGAAGAAATTCCATGTGAAGTTTACTTTCTTTGTTCTTTCCCTGACTGCTTGACAGTATGCTGTATAAATAGGACACACAGGACTCATAGTTAAGTGAGCTCTGAAATGGAAGAACAAGCTGATATAGTCCCTCAGGTTCCTGATCCCAAAAACCAAACAAAACAAACAAACAAAAAACAACAAAACCTGCCATACATTCTACAGGACACAAGAAGAAGTGACTGACAAACCTTGCCAAACGGATGTAACAGTCCTTCACATGTCCTGCTTTACTAAAAAGTCTGCCAGAGACTCTAGGCCTGTAGGCTGAAGATGGATGTTCCAACATTACAAAGGAACTTTGGGTGGCTGCTCAGGTAGCTAGAAGTCTCTGTCATTTCTATAATTTGGAGGTTGCTTGCAATGTTCTTCCTGTTTATTCGTGTAATATCATATCCTTCTGTGGTCTTTGATTGAGTTGAAGATTAGATATAGTTTTCCTTAGTCATAATAAAGAGAAAATTAAATATTAAAATTTACACTCATAAGAATAAGGTAGATGATAGAATATTTTTATTAATTTTGCTAAATATAAATGAACTAGATATTGTAACTGTAATTCTTGCTTGACAACTATTTTGTTATATGTAATTTTTGTATATTGAAATCAAAATCTTCCTATGTGAGTAGACAGAAAAGGGGAAGTGATATGGGATGTCTTTCTGTATGCTCTTAATATACTTTGTTACAAGTTGTTTATAAAGAGGCTGTTTAGGCCTCTGGCAAAGCAGCTTGGAGGCAGGCAGGAAATATAAGCAGTGAAAAGACAGAGAATGGTGGAGTCAGACAGAGATACAATCTAGCCAAACAAGGAGCAAGATGTAAAAATACAGGTAAGCCATGAGCCACATGACAATACACAGATTAATAGAAATGGGCTGAGTTAAATTATAAGAGCTAGTTGGTAATGAGCCTGAGACATAGGCCAAACAGTGTGCAATTAATATAAGTCTCTGAGCAATTATTTTATAAGCAGCTACAGGACAGAGAGTTTTTTTCATACTGCAGGCCAAGAAGACTCAGGCAAACTTTAGAATACAGAGAAGACTTATAAATTATGGGTGCCATAATTCCCTTGGCAGGTATCTTGGACTTTTTGAAATAGGAAAGTTAGCTGAAGGTAGCTTCATCACTCAAGATAATTTCTCTGTTATCTACACTCATATGAGTACACAATAGCATCATAGAGCTTCTTGCTGCCAACTTACTGTAACTCAGTACACATTAATTAACCTTTGCTGGACTCTTCAGTCTCATTTCCACAGACGTTATAATCACTCTTCTACTTTCAAATTCTATGAGGCCAACATATTTTAGTTCTAAATTGACATGAAATATGCAATACTTGTCCCCCTATGTGTGACTTTATGTGTCATTAGATTATCTAGATCCATCCAACTTATGCAAGTGCAAAAAATAATTATTTTTATAAATGTTGTACATATACACTATATTTTTCTTATCAATTCATCTGTTCATGGACACTTAGAATATTATCCTTTCTGCTATTATGAGTAGTATTGCAATATGGGAGTGCAAATGTCATTTTGACAGACTGATTCTACTTCCTTTGGATGTATGCCTGGATGGGAATTGCTGGATCATATGGTAGTTTTATCTTTAATTTTTGAAGTTAAGTTTTCTTATAGGAAGGTCTGAGAAGAAAATCACCATGGCCATCACCCCACCTCCCCCCGACACACACAAACACACACTCACATGTACACATACACACACACTTCACACACACATTCACACACAGTTACACACATACACACAAACACGCACATACATGCACACATACACACACACACGCTGGCTGTAAAATGATGAAAACTCATGCATGAAAGCACTGTGGTTAGGTCTACTAGGACTAGATGTATGCAAAGATTCTCATGAAAGTGTAAAAGATAAAAAATCATGAGAATTTGAAGTCTGAGATTCTCTGCCAGCAGAGTTCATCTCTTAGGTTCCAATTAAACACTCCATTGCTTCTGGAATGTCTTTCTTATCTTGAAGTATCCCTTAATTTATTACCTACAAGGTTCTATTGCTGTGAACAGACACCATGACCACAGCAACTCTTTTAAAGAAAAGCATTTAATATTGCTTGCTTACAGTTTCAGAGATTTCCTTCATTATCATCATGCTTGGAAGCATGACAGCAGGCAGACAGATATGGTAATAAAGAAGTAGCTTAAAGTTCTATATCTGGATCCTTACACAGCAGGAAGATAGAGTAACAACTGGGCCTGGTTTAAAAATCTGAACTCTCAAAGCCCACTTCACAAAACACTTCGTCCAAAAAGGCCACACCTACTCTAACAAGATTATACCTCCTAATGGCTTCACTCCCTGTGGACTTATGGGTGATATTTTCATTCAAACTAACACACTATCTACGTAACTATCTAATCTTGCTCTTATATAATTATATATGTGTGTGTGTATAAACATATATATATATAAATTAATGTATATAAAGTAGCTAATAAATTATATATTCATATATAGGTAGGTAGGTTTTATACACACACACATCACCAGTTAGATATTTGTTATCTTTATATTATCAACTGTTGTTCAATAAAGCAGAAAGCTCGCCACCACAAATTAGAATTCCATGATGCATAGCTTTGGCTATATGCTTTTATATAACATAGCAACAACACCTCCTTCTCCAACATTGGCATGTATCATCAAAAAAGATTAAAGTCTATAATCCACTGAAGTACCCAAGACTTTCATGTGACACTATCCAGACTGAGCTTTATGCTCATTGAAAGACCTTGCTTTTATGGCCGGTTTGGATACCCATGTAGAGAATCCTAACTGGCCTCAGCAGTTTCCTCTAACCTTGATGGAAGCCTTTAGGACTCCCCCACTCTTCTATCTACCATGTGTGTAACAAGTTGTGCTGTCAGATTGAGCAGTATAGCCCTTTGGAATGCGTGAAGAGCTACTGGATGCGTATGGCTGAACCAGGGAAAGCTTTGTCCTAGGTAGAAGTTTTTAAGCCAGAATCCTTGGAGAAGCATTCCTTGTTCTCGTACAATTTTTCCTTATCCCACACTTCTTCCAATGTATATTTTTCAAAGAATATTCAATTTTATATGATGAACTCTATTCAGTAGGTGGTTTCTTGCACCAAAGGCACCATTATTACCCTTAAATATGTTAAACTAATATTCAATTACGTTCACATAGTAGGTATGTGTCCTTGTCTATCCTGTCTACAACTTTAAATAAATATATACTTTTTTTCCTTAGCAAACTGCATATTTTCAAGTCTTTCTTTTCTTTGTAATTTGAATTCTTACTGTTTATCTTGCCAAAAGAAGTCAGCAACAAACATACTATCTTCTAGATGTTATGGTGTCTTGAAATTTCCTCCACCAAATAAATAATTTCATTACCTTTTAATTCAGCCTAGATGTAATATGAGCTGCATCCAACCCAGTTCCAGATAGGTTCCTTGTTCCTCTTAGAAACCTCATGATGAACCTGACACTATCTACATCGATCACCACTGGTCTTCATAACATAAGCTAGAATGGACAATTAAGCTCTCATTAAAGCATTACAGGACTTCTCTTGCCTTCACTCTAAAGAATTCTTCCACATTCCTTAAATAAATCAATTAAATAATGTCTTGTGATTTCCTGATTTAGTTGATCTACTATGTCTCATATAGATAGGCCTTAATAAATAGATGAATGAATGGATAAACAAAAGAGTAAGGTAAACCAGCTTTAAAATGGTTGTTGGACATCTTATGGCAGGCTGATTAACTAGTGAGGTCTAGTTTTTTCATATATAAATGAAGGAGCTACACAGATAAACTTTGTTTTTGCTCATGATATGAGAAAGACATGATTATATAAGCTTTACATGCAAAGACAGGGGTGTGTAGGGGTATTGTGTTGTTTCATGGTAAATAATTGTCCCACCCACTGGTTTAATAAAAAGAGCTGATTGGCCAAAGGCAGGCAGGAAGTGTAGGCAGGGCTACCAGACTGAGAAAATCTCTGAGAGCAGAATGCCAGGCAGAATTCCAGAGAGAGACCTGGAAGAAGCAGAGGAGAACTATGCTGCTCTAAGAAAAGGTACCGAGCCACATGGCTGAACAAGAGACATGGGTTAGATGAAGGGTAGAGAGCCAGCAAATGATATGCCTGAGCCTTTGGCCGAATCAGTCTAAAACTATTGAAAGCATCTGTGTGTCTCTGTGGGACTGTGGTACTGTAGGACTGCGGGTCTGCAGGTCTGGGGCCTGTGGGTCTGTGGCCTGTGGGCCTAGACCTTGAGGTTAGGCCCGAAAGCCCGAGCCAGAAACCTTCTACTACATGGGTGCATGTTATGCTACCTCATAAGACCTACCTTTGAAGGAGTTCTCAAAGATTTTTCTGAAAGAACTGTTTTATAATGTTCTCTATGGCTCATTTCTGAAGAATTAGCACAACCTACTTTATTAAACTTTGATTGCTTTAGAGTTACTGCTAGAACTTTTTTATTAAATTTGCTCATCAACTGTCTTTAATATGCATTCTGATTTTTCTCTCCTTGATACCCCTTATTTCCCATACAACCCTATAATTTCAACCACACACCATCCCTCCCAGTCTCTTTCTTAGAATCATGACTTATTTTTTATGAGCCATTTATTGATCCCGGGATGTCTTTGTAATATGGCATTTGAACTATCCATTTGGTAAAGGAGGCCTGTCAATGGTCAGCCATGGGTGAGGAAGGGCTCAAGGACCCCTACACCCCACTGTTGAAGTATTCATTATTACATTTAGAGAGATGGGAGAATAATTACCTTCAGCTGTATAACCATTGGAATGTTTTTTCACTTGTTTGTCTTTATTGCTACAAATAAACTGCATTTGCATATATTCACTCACTTCTCCCTTCTCCAGCTCCTCTCTTGCCCTCTACTCTCTTTTACTCCCTCTTTCTCCTTCCACACACAGAGACACACACCATGTGCAGTTAGTGTTCTCTCACATGGGTGGGGCATAATTCACAAGCCCCTACTCATAAGAGCTAGACTTCTTCCCTAAAGGAAATGCCAAATATCTTCTATTACATTGATTTATATTGGTAATGTAAGGAAAGCATTGTTACAGCACACGGAAAGATCAGAGGACAATTTGGGGAGGTCTGGTCCTTTCTCTCCACATGTGGGTGCTTGTCAATATTAGTTTGACATTGAGCACTTTTACTCAGCCATTTCACCCTCTCTAGACATTCTTTTTAAAAAATAAAAGACATATTTGAGGGAAAATAAGGCTGTCAGCTCATAGACATCTTTCATTTTTTCTTAACACATATGATTCTACTGAGGTTTTAAGTATTGAAGAAATAGATAACTAAACTGAAAAAGGTACTGTGTGCCTACAATAAAACAGAAATAATGTCAAACATTCAAAATGTTACAATATTCAAATAATATCCAAAATTATTCAAGTATGTCAAAATAGTCATAAGCTTACAGCAATGCTTACTGTTTAATCTTTGTAAGTCTGTTAGCTTTTGGTACTGATTCTGTTTTCTAAGCACTAAGCTTAGTGAAATAAACTTTTGCTGATATTGAGATATTTATAACATTCTAGGTTTTTTTCTATTGTTAAGTGAGTTAAGAACATCTTTTCAGCTGTTTAATACTTCTCATAAATGCTCTAGCAAGAATTATAATATTTTAGGCTAATATTATAAAAGGTGGAGAAGCATAATAAATAGGAATATGTTTTGAAATATTAAAATAGGGCTTTCAACTATGTGTAGTCTCAGTCAGGTAGCTGAGTAACTTTACTTGTAATATTTTCATCATAAACTGATTAATGCACCATAAAAATATTGAATATATTAATAATACACACAACAATGATTGATGTTATCATTTAATGGTCTGATAGTCAGCTTTAAATTTTAACTAGATACAATTTAAAATCACATGAAAAGGAAGTTTCAATGAGGGGTTGTCTGTTTACACTAGCTTGGTTTGTGGGGAATTGTCTTAATTCATTTATTCATTGATATTGAAAGACCCAGTCTTTTGGGGATGTCACTATTCCCTAGGCAAAGAGTCCTAAAGTGCATGAGATTAGAGAAGCTGAGTGCTATAAGATAAGGCTCTTATACAGTGTTAAGATTTATCACTCAAATTGTTTTAATCAAATGTTGCTTGATTAGTAGTTTTTGTTCATGCAGGCAAAACAAGGAGAAAAGATACATGATAAAAAGAGCTCCAAAAAAAAACCTCTAAATAGTTTCCAATGTGTTTTTACAATGTGCATAGTCTGATGAAAGAAACAAAATGGGTATGTACAGGTATATAAAGGAATAAATAGTTTAAAAATAACGCAATAAAGTCTTTAAGAGAGAAATAGAATTTTTTAAAAATCCATATAGAAATAAGAAATACACCAGGTCTGAATCCTGTTTAGCATCGTGTTGATTCTGAATTTTTATAATGCTGACAAACAATAGCTTCTGAGAGACATGGAATTGAAAGTGGAACTGATGAAACATACCAGCCTAGATATTTTAAAACAAAAATTAAAAAAATGTAAAATGGATCTTAAAAGACACATTGCTTTAGAGAAGTAGTTTTGCTAAGATTTACATATGAAAACAAGAGACTGTGGACTTCTTCCACGTTAACATAGATCATATTTGATCAATTAAGAATTTCTGAAACTTGACAGTTGGTATATATCAACAAAGGCTACTGGTGGTCTTCTCAGGACACGATCATTTTCTCAAAATTTTCTTAGGGACCCATGGAGATACCTTTGTCCACAGACAGCAGGAACTAATATGAAGGAAGCTATATCCACATTCCAAAGAGTTGTGGGTGTGGATGGTCTTTGGTTATTTGATGAGCTATGGATATGCATTATAAGAATAAAGGATTAAAACACAACTATTAATCTAATATATCTTCCATTGGCATAGATTACGGTATACTGAAACAAATTTCATTTTGTTATACTGTATATATGTTTCTACTCTTGTTTATGACATTTTGTTTATACATCTCAATTGTAATATATAATTAAGAAATACAGATTAATAGTCATCATAGTACTCAAATTTAGAGCTATATTAGTTATGTTTTCTAGGTATAGAAAGATATATTTCAATTAGGTAGCAAGTAGGTAGGTACTCTTCAAACACTTTAAGGGCCTATGGACTATCGTATTTGAAATGATTTTTAGAACTTAGAAGTTTTTAAACAGTAAGACATGTCTACTCCTGACAGCACTAATTACTTCAAAGAGGATTATGAGCATCAAAGACATACCTTAGGGAATTTGTTTTCATTGTGGTAAGGCTAGTCATTTGGTCAAGAAACTACTCTTGCCTGAACTGTTTGACAGTATACTGTATAAAACAAGCATGCATGAATCACAGGAAAGTGACTGCTAAACTTTGCCAAAACAAAGCAGAATGGTCCTCCAGGTGTCTGCTTCACAGAAGAAACTGCCAGAAAATCTGCAGGACCCAGAGGAAAGTGACTGGTGAACTTTACCAATATAGGATGATAGTACTTCTAATTTCCTGCTCCACTAAAAAGTCTGCCGGATACTCTAAGCCTATAGGCTGTAGGTGCCCCAATGTTACAGAAGAATTTTGGGTGACTTACCAGGCAGCCAGATGTCTCTATTATTTCTATAGTTTTGGAAGTGCTTGAGACACACTTCCTATTTACTGAAGTAATATTATATCCTTCTGGGGCCTTTTATGGAGTTGAAGATTACATAGTTATAGTTTTCCTCAGTTATAGCAGAAAGTAAATTAGATATAAAACTTTAGACTCACCAAGAAAAAATAGATAAGTTTTTTTTCTAATTTTGTCAAATGCAAAGGGCAACGTTAAAACATTCTTTTTTAATTATACAAAAATAGAGAAATTCTGTGGAATAATGGTCTTGTACATTGTAAAGATTTGTCATACAAATTTGTTTAATAAAACACTGATTGGCCAGTACCCAGGCAGGAAGTATAGGTGGTACACTCAGACTAGGAGACTTCTAGGAAGTGGAAGGGCAGAGTCAGAAGAGATGCTGCAAACCATTCAAGAAGCAAAATATAAAAATAAATAAATAAATAAAACAAAACAGTAAGCCATGGTCCATGTGGTAATACATAAATTAAAAGAGAAGGATCAGTTTAAATGTAAATTCTAGCTAGTAATATGCCTGAGCCATTGGGCAAACATTTATAATTAATAAAAAGCCTCTTAATTGTTATTAGGGAACAGATGGATGGGAGTGATTTGCCCATTTACAACATAAGCAACAAAGTAAGCATGTATACATAAATCTCTCTATACTCTCAGGTATGACTAGGATATGAACAGCTATTTTATGTTCTGTTGCCTAGACCTCTGTACATGACAGCCAGAAAGCTAATATAAACTTGTTCCTTCTATGCTGATATTTTTTTTTGTTTGGGTATTGTACAGTAACATAATGAAAATAGGGCCATGTTTCCAGTGATTTGACCAAATTTTCTTCCACTTCTATACTTTAGTATCATTATCATATTCCTTTATTAAATAATCATCTTGTTAATAAATCCAATGCTGAACACATATTCATATGGCACAAGAAGAATCAGCATTTTTCATAAGGGTCAAAGTAAATAGTTTAGGCTGATAGGGTATATAGTTCCTGTAACTACTGAATGCTGTGGAACAATCTGCTGGCTGCTGGTGAGTACTATAGGACTACATGCATTCAAACAGAACCTAAAGACTCTGACAAGTCAAAAGGGGTCATGGCTGAGGTTCCTATAGATCTGGCTGAGGTTTCTGAGACATAAAATGGGAATGTCACAGGTTTCAGAAAGACTATTTTTAAAAAATGCTCCCTTCCTCCCTCCCTTCCTTCCTCACTCCCTCCCTTCTTCCCTTCATTTTTTTTTAAGTATGTTGTCTTGGTCAGAGTTCTATTGTTGTGAAGAGACACCATGCAAGGCTAAGCAACTCTTATAAAGAAATGCATTTAACTGAGCTTACTTCCATTTTCTGAGGGTTAGTGTATTAATGACATGGCCAAAATCATAGTGGTATGCAGGCAGACATGGTATTGGAAGAGCTGAGGGTGCTACATCAAAATCCACAGAAGGCAAGAAGGAGAGAGACTCTTGGCCTGCGCTATGCATTTGAAATCGCCAAGCCCAGTGCCAGTGACACACTTCCTCGAAGTCTATCCATCTCTACTCTAAGAGACTAGATATCCTAATAGTGTCTCTCCCTGGTGACCAAGCACTCAAATATATGAGGCAATGGGGTCATTCTTATTCAAACCAGCTCACGTGTTTAAATAAAAGTAAATAATGATATTATCGTTTAAACAGGGGTTGGAGGATGTTAAGAGTAAACAGATGACTTGGAAAGAGTTAAAATGGGGAGCCAGAATTGGCTTGGATGAAAGTAGAATTTTGAAGCACCAGAAACTTGCTTGGAAATGGGATTTGCGTATGATTATCCCCTTTACTTTTTTGAGAATGGGGAAGCAGTGTTCATCACAGACTGGCCAGTCTGAGGAGATATTGCTATGATAACTGTTTTTGTCTCAGGCAGTAGAAACTGATAAAGTCAACTGAGAGAAAAGAAGTAACAGAAGACATTGGTCTCAGACCCACCCTACCCATTTTTAGCATCTTGTTCTTTTACTAGCTTCCTAATTTCAGACCCATCACAATCCTTCAAGCAAACATCAGAGTTTTTACTTTAGAAATAAGAAAGCCTATGCTTGTATAGGTTAAGTAATTGAGTTTATAAATAATATGAATTGAAATTAAGATCTGGAAGTGAAGTACAGATCCAGGAGTGATACACATGGAGTAGCGAGGGAGGAAGAGGACACCCAATAAACCAGCCATATCGGCAATCCTGGAAATCAATATATATATGTGTGTGTGTGTGTGTGTGTGTGTGTGTGTGTGTGTGTGTGTGTGTGTGTGTATACATATAGCACACAGATCACCCTCACATATAATTGGGATTAAAATTCTACTTTCTTGTTTTCTAGTTATAGTCTGTTCCCTTAAGTCTTTTCTTATGTCTGAATTAAAATGATTTTCTAAAACCACTTGTTACAGATATTGCCAAAGTACCAGTAAAATATATTTGAACTTGGAATGTCACCACAAACATCCTGATATGAATGGAAACCTGTGCTTCTGCGTATATAGCTGACAAAAGGGGGTGGGGCCCTAAACGCAGAAACTGTGACATCTTGAACTTGGAGCAGTCTTTTATGGTTTCAAAGAACCCAGCAATCAGATTAACTACTATACTAGAAGCTTTATTTAGCTTAAATATTTGAGAAAAACTTAAGTGTATGTGTGTTTGTGTGTGTGAGAGTGTGTGTGAGGTTAGTTTACAAGTGCACTCATGTGTATGTGTGCATGTATGTATGTGTGTTACTCTGAGTGGTGTGTGTGTGTGTGTGTGTGTGTGTGTGTGTGTGTGTGTGTGTGTGCCACAAGTTGACTTCAGTTATATTCTTCTGTTTCTCTTCACTCTATTTTCTGAGACAGAAACTCACATTGAACTATAAGCTTCCTGTTAGTGAGTCCTTGGGATATACCTGCCTTCCTTCCTCTAATACTGGGCTTACAAGCATGGGCTACATCCTCAGCTTCTTATGTGAGTACTGGGGACCTGAACATGTACACATAGCAAGCACATTACCTAATAAGCCATCTCCAAGCCCTGAACTATGTGCTTTTTAGTTCTTCATTATTGTAGATTACATAAGAATATAATTTAATTCACAATTCTGAAAATTGTAGAAACCCCAAGTGCTCACAACATAATAAGCAAGTACAGGACCACTTTGAATAATCAACAGCATTCCCTCTTGGGCTATTTCCTAGACTGTTACTATCAATTTGACCCAATTAAATATATTTTGTGGGTCTTTAAAAAAACAAAACAAACAAAAACAAATATAACTTTGGTGCTATTCCATGATAAATCCAACTCTTCTGAATTTTTTTGTAATCAAACAAAATGATCCTTTACAAGGAAGTAGTCAGAGATACTAGTATATGGACAATTAAATTCATGAAGCAAAACTAAGCTGATTTTCTAACCTTAACTTCATGGATTGTGAAATACCAGGGTATTTGACTAATATCCAATAATAAAATATTAATTATCTGAGCTTCAATCTCTGTTACAGAAGGAAATGAAGGCCTCAAATATCCATGTTTTTAAAATAGAAAAAAATCAGTTATGGTAAAAAATAACATTTAAAATAACTGAGGGTGTGTGTGTGTGTGTGTGTGTGTGTGTGTGTGTGTGTGTGTGTGTGAGTGTGTGTGTGGCCTACAATTCCATAATCTTACTAATAGCAAAAAAGAAAGGATACACTGGAAGATTTTAAGTAAAGAACTAAGTGTGTTGAATTTGATATATACTGTACCTTATTCTTGGTGCTTTATATACTTTTATTGCTTAATAAATCTTTTTCTTTCTTATAGCTAAAAAAAATTCAAGCTTGGAAATATTTGGTGGGTGTTTTGTCAAGTATAAGGTGTAAGGGAGCAGACTGATTGGCAGTTCAGTTTCAGTACTGACACAGTGACCTGAAAAATGCCAGAAGCAGAGAGATTGCTTCAAAATCAATAGCAAGAAGAAATGTTGGATTGAAATTCAAAGTCAGTATTCTCCCTACTACAGCCTCTAAAGTGAGATGTTAGATTCCAGTGTAGCAGTGTCTACCCTTAAAGTTCTGAGAGAGTGGAGAAGAGGAAGACAGAATGAAGTGCAGCATAAAAATATGAAGTTGACCCATCATGTGAGGAAAGGTTCCAGTACCATACTGAGTGATGAAGAATGGGTGGTAGGGAGGATGGGTGATTTGGAGAGCTAAAGGAAAAAACAGGAATTCATCAATGAGATATGAACAAGCTATGGGAAAATAACAGAATCCATGACTCATGTTATAGTTGGAAGTTGGTCATATATAATTCACATAAAAGACAAATAAAAGTGGAGAGGAAGGCAGAAGTAGGATTGAATAAGGTCTTATTAGCCATGACAGAAATTTATACTTGAGCCTGATTAAGGTCAAGAAAGATTTAAGGAGCCTTAAGTTTGTACTTTTAAAAAATGTGTGTTGAAATGAATTTTTTAAAAGTTTTCTTATATTATTTTCACTCCCAAATTTTTCCCAAGAAATTTTATGAGACATTGGGTGAATAAATATTTTATGTATGTGTGTGTGCATATCTGTGTGTTTATTTAAATTATAGTATATTATATAAATAATATAGAACATTTATATTCATAACATAAATATATCTCAGAACTGATTTTGACAGTTCTCCAGATTTTCT
This sequence comes from Phyllotis vaccarum, assembly GCA_033318265.1. Lineage (NCBI taxonomy): Eukaryota > Metazoa > Chordata > Mammalia > Rodentia > Cricetidae > Phyllotis > Phyllotis vaccarum. Next base: position 61,882,249 of record JARWLC010000002.1, read on the forward strand.
AACAGTTATATAAAGACTAATAACTTTAAAAGATATCATATGCTGCTATTATAACTTGGATCTTAAAGATACCCCCAAAGGACCATGTACTTTGGGGATTGGCATGTAGTTTGGCATATAGGGAGGTAGTAGAAGGTGTAATAAGTGATACTGATTAGTGGGAGAGCATAGTCACTGGGAAATGACCCTAAGTAAGACAGTGCAATTTCAAACCACTCAACTTTGTCTCTTTTCATTTTCTAAGCATAAAGTGAATAGCTTTGCTCCATCAGACATTTCCACCATACTCTCAAGGTAATGGAAACAATTGGACATTCTTTGAAACCTCCAAAACTGAAAAATAACCCTTATCTCTGTATTAGTTTAGGTACCTCAGGCATTTGTTATAATCGCAGAAAATACAAAAAGGCACAAAATTGTTAACAAGAAGGAGAATTATTCTTGTAACTACATGTGATTGTATGAAAAAAAAAACTTTGAAATTGCTACCATAATTGTTAGAAAAGTTTGATAAGAAAAAGTTCAGAATGATCTAAAGAGAGTTTTAACATGATTTTGGTGGTAACACGGAAGAATAGAATATATTGACAGAAAGGTAGACAGAAATGGCACTTAGGACATTATTGACAACTGGACTAGATAGAGGTTTATATTGTTACATCATGGCAAAATGGGAATTTTTGTCCATGTCCTGAGATGTTGGGAGAGGCTAGATTTAAAAGTAGTGGAGTCTTTTACCTGGCAGGTAAATTTGAGGCAGACAGTATTCAGAGAATCAGAATGAGTATGATCATCTGCTTTTAGACAAACTTAAGAGTAAAAATCAGAAATACAGAATAACAGAACAGAATGATTTGGAAAATATGCACTGGAGAAACCAAAGAAGTTCATTCAGAAATCCACTTGGCTATGAGATTAGCTCCTTCCATAGAAAATAGAAAGAAGATAATCACTTGGCAACAGAGCAATAGGCTAGCTACTACAGGCTACCACAAGTGCAAAAACAAATGTCTTTCAAAACTTACAAAGCAGTGTCTCTAGACAAAAGGAGTGCTGAGTAATTCATTAAGTCAAAATCACCTGTGGATTTGTATTCTATACTCAGCTGGCAAGTTCTACTGGGCCGAGGTATAGTGTTAACCAAGTGATCTGGTTTTACAAGCATGCAAAATTCAAGAATAATAGAAGCATGTAGTTTTCCATGGTAATTTCAAAGGAATGACTGACAGGCCAAGCAGTGAGTTGTAGGGTTGGAGTTTCTGAGAACACCTAACAGGGTTTATGAGAGTAAATTTGAAACTGCAAGGGAGAAACTGGAACACTATAGGTGCTTGGGTTAAAAAATTCAGCTATTGAAAGGCACAGCTTGAGAAGTCAGTTTAGGTGTGTGTGTGTGGGGGGGGTGTGTGGAGAGCAAGCTACAGCCAGAAAGGCTATAGGAGAGTGAGTCCTGTAAGAACACCACTGCAGGACTTTGATGCTCAAATACAGGCCTATGACTGAATGTTTGCCCTGCTGATGTTAGGTCTTGCTTTTGTCAGTTTCCTTCCTGTCATCCTTCTTTTCTCCCATTCAAAAGACATAAATATGATGTGCTATTATACATTTGAATATGTACCTTTCATTTTATATCTTATAGGGGTTAATAGCTGAGTTTTCCTTGAATCTAAAAGGAAACATGACAAAGAAAAATGTATAGCAACCTGAACTTTCACTTTGAAGAAATGATTGAATGGTTAAGACACTGGTTACTCTTGGACATTGACCAAAGGCACTGCGTATTGTAGGTTAGACATGAGTATTTGGGGTGTCAGGAAAGATGTTTTAGAATTTGTATCTAGAAAGTCATAGAAGTCCACATATGAAAATCTTCACCCCCAACTTGACACCACTGTACCAGAAGGAAATGGTAGAATTCTTAGGTGATGAGGCCTAGTTTCAATTTATTAAGAGTATGTTCTGGAAGGTAACTAGATTATCTTTATCACTATCTCTATTTCTCATCTCTAGATCTATCTCTCTCTGTTCTAGCCATGACATGAACAGTTTGACTCTACTATGTGCCTATGTCAGGTTGTACTGGTCAACTGGTCAGGGTCAGAGCTTAAAATGTACAAAATTATAAGAAAAAATAACTTTTATTTTTATAAATTGATTTAATCTCAGTATAGGGGTGGATTGCAGTAATGAAAGATGGTTTTATACATCCGCCATACTCAAAACAATGTCTCTCACAGTACCCAGACTGATACAACCATTTCCCAAAATGATAATGATGGACACTACCAGCAAGGGCTCTGTCTTGTGGTTAGAATGCCTTAGAAATAGGATATTAAGAAGAATGTAAACTTCAGCATCGCACAGGATTCAAATCTAGGTACTTATAATTGCTAAATATTTGCAACTTTGTACATGTTCTACCTCATTATTCTAATTTTTCTAAATATCATGCTTTCACCTCAGAGAGTTATATAGTACAATAAAATCTATGCCAAGGGCCTAACAACACAGTATGTGATCAAAGTAATGACTAAATCAACAGACATGTTCACATTTTTGTCATACTAAGTACAAGCTCTTAAGAACTCTTAGGCATGGAAAGTGGAAAATAATATCACTTGAGCTTTTCAGACTCTGATCTCCCCAGATTCTTGCAGTTTCTCTGATAACAACTATTTAAAGTGCTTGGAATAAAAAATAATATACTGTAATATAATTTATCTAATATCAAACGCTGAGCTTGTATTAAAGGACCACTTTCAAATTAAACTCAGAAATTTTTTCTTCAAAAAAGGTAAACTGGTCAATTACTGAACCTCAGTTCTTCTTATTTGATTTTTTTTCCCTTTTCATTCATGGGTTAAATAGTCACTGAGCTGAGGAGACAATTTCATGGTATAATCCAGAGTCCCCGTGCTTAAGTTGCATTTTTGTTTGGATAAATACCTTAACAGCTATGCTAGTAATATAGCTGAGACTTAAAACAGAAAAGAGTAGAGAAATAACATTTTAGTTGGTCAGTCATACTAGCCATGTATAAGAACTCAGTAGCAGGACACACTTTGTGATTACACAGCAGCATCACTATTGTCATTACTTTTGGTCCCCTTGAGACAGTAATATCCTATTTATGAATATACAACTTACCTGAATCACAGAACATGGGGAAATAAGATGTGTACTAAGCATAAAGTGGCATCTATATTGTCTTGGCTTGAGTTTCAATTGCTGCAACACAATGCCATGACCAAAGCAAGTTGGGGAGGAAATGGTTTACTGAGCTTACATTTCCACATCACTATTCAGCACCAAAGGAAGTTAGGACAGGAACTCAAACAGGGCAGGAACCTGGAAGCAGGAACTGATGTAAATGCCAGAAAGGAGGGCTGCATTCTGGCTTACTTCTTACAGTTTGCTTAGCCCACTTTCTTATAAAACCCAGGACTACCAGCACAGGGGTGACACTCACCAAAATAGATTGTGCCCTCCCCCACGAATTTCTTATTAAGAAAATGCCCACAGGCTTGCCTACAGCCCAATCTTATGGAGGCTTTTACCTTAACTGAGGTTTCCTCCTCTCAGATGACTTTAGCTTATGTCAAGCTGATATAAAACTACCCATCACAATGTGTATGAACATTTGCTTGCCCATATGTTTGTTTACTGTGTTCATGCCTGGTGTCTGTACAGGCCAGAAGTGGGAGTTAGATGCCGTGGAACCTGAGGAAGGATGTGATGCAGAGGCCATGGAGGAGTACTGCTTATTGGTTTGCATCACATGGCTTACTTAGCATGCTTATTGTAGATTATTATAGAATCTAGAACCAAAAGTCCAGGGATGGTACAACCCACAATGGGCTAAACCTCCCTCACTAATCCTTAATTATGATAGTGCCTTACATCCAAAACTTAGGAAGGCATAGTTTTTTCAATTGAGACTCCTTCCTCTCTGTTGTCTTTAGCTTGTGTCAAGTTGACATAAAATCAACCAATACAATTACTGTCTAGTTTTCAGAGTGTTTAAAGTAGTATTCATTCTACTTGAGGAGAAAAGTGATCTTCAATTATGTCCAACTGCGAACTCTTTAGGCTACCACACTGACTGACCAAGTAAGACATGCCTACTGAGGCAGAAGTGATGCAAACATCAGAGAAATAACCAACTACTTCATAAATGGATTTAAGTATGACTCCACAAGATAAAACCAATACCTAACAGCATTATCTAGCCAATAAACTAGGGCTAGACAGGTCAGGCCCTAGGGAGGAACATATTACAACTATGTTGCCACATAGATAAAATATTAAATTTAATTTTAATGAATTATTGTTATATCCCTAGATTAATACATCTCTCAATATTCATCTGAGAAGCATTTATTTTTGGAGATGATGATTAACACAGTGGCCCACAACTGGCCAAGGATAAACATGTAAGAGTCAGAGGTGTTGGATGATTACAAAGAAACAGTATCTTTTGAACAGCAGGATAGCTGAATATATGAACTAACAGTGTGGTACATACAGCATGAGCAAGATCTCTGGAAACTCAAGAGACACAAAGATCTCAGGATGGAAATGGGAATTGGGCATAATATTTTACACCCTACCTCTGAAACTTTTGGCCATTGAAAGATGTTGTGAGAGGGGAGAACAGTTTTCTCTAAGAGTGTATTCCCTTAATAAGTCAATCATACTCAAGTGGAAGATAAATCCAAGAGTAGTTTGGTAGCACAAATTTTGGGGCCACAAAGTTGGGTAGGAAGGCACGTGACAGTGAATCTGGGAAAAGCTGAGAACAGGGTGTGAAAATCATCCAGCTAGGTTAGAAAAAAACTCTAAAGGAACTAACCAATGAACATTTATTTTCAGTTTTTAAAAAAGTGACACTAGCGGTAAGACAAAGTTTCTCTGCTGAAAGGGTGTCCCCTCTCCTAAATGCCGGCCTGTGTCTGTGCCAGGGCCACAGGAAAGCAGCCACCCTCCCAACATCATTGACTTCTTATTTAATGGCAGCAGCAAAGCTTCACTTTGAAGACAATGACCTCTGGGTTGATTAAGAATTGAAATATTTTGAATTTATGCTATAAATTTTGGCTCAAGCTGAAGAGGTGCTAATGTGATTGGAAGTCCTGCAGCAACTGTCATAGTTAAGAGATGAATCTGAAATCCATTATTGATAGTTTTGCTTTATTCATTGGGACAAATCCAGTTTTTTAATGTGCTCAGCTTCTCAAAAATAAAAAAGAAAAAGAAAGAAAGAAAGAAAGAAAGAAAAAGAGAAAACCAGAGATCCAAAACTTTAGTGATTACTGCTTCACATTCTAGAAACACCTTGAATGGATATTTTAATACTTAATTGAAACAAAACCCCACCATGTTCTCCATAAAGAGAAGGGAAAGGACAAAAGAAATAAAGGGGGAAAATGTTTTTCATACTAAGAATTTTTATGATAAAGACATATTTGGTGTAGGCAATGTCAGGGTAACCTTCTCTCTACTCCTACATCCCTTAAAATTCAGTAAGTATAGTGTTTTATTTCCAAATTCATTTTACCATTGTGCTGTCAAAGATCAGCTTCATTTATATCTGCTAATTCTGCATTTCAATTCCCTAATGGTTGTTGGGTATTTATTGTCATTCTGATCTTTCTGCTTAATGTTTACTTCAAAAATAATGGAACTGCTTCAAGCAAAAAAGAAAAGTTAAGTTAAGACAAGCTATGATTCATGCCTATTTCTACAAATAGTATTCATCTTCTATAGTGACATAAGAATAAATGCTAGATAGACATAACCTTGTAAGCTGAGCCACAATAAAGATGGATTTGCTATTACAAAGGTACTATTTGCTTTGACCTTAATAGACCTCCTTTGGGGAAAATTTTTGTTCTTATGTTTTTCTCATTCAGTACATTTATATATTATGAAGCCATCATTTCAGTACAGTTATGGTTTTATAATTGAAAATAGATTCTTCTTTCATCCAATACACCCTGATCAGTTTTCCCTTGTTCCAGACCCCCAGCTCCCCATTCACCTCTTCTCTACTCCAAACCCACACCTCCTTTATTTCCTCTTCAGAAAAGAAAGAACTTCCAAGAGGCAATAGCCAAACTGGACAAAACAAGATACAATAAAGCAAGGCAAAAACCCTTCTTCTGAGGCTAGAAAGGAAACTCAGGAAGAAGAATCCCAAGCGCAGGCAAGAGTTAGAAATATACACATTCCCACAAAAACAACAAGCTAACCACTATACCATATAAATAAAGGACAGGGTGCAGACCCATGCAGGCTCAGTAATTGCCACTTAAGTCTCTGTGAGGTCATAGGAGCCCTGCTTAGTTGATTCAGTGAGCCATGCTCACCTGGTGTCATCCATCCTCTCTGATGCCAACAATCTCCCCTCCCCCTTCCATAGAATTTCCTCAATCTACCAGGGGAGAGACCTGATGGGGACCTCCAACTTAGACTTTCTCTCAACATTGTCTGGCTGTGGGTCTCAAGAACCTCTTCCATCTGCTACCAGATGAAGCCTCTCTGGTGACAATTTTGAAAGAGAAAGGATGAGTCAACTTAAAATCAATATATCCTAAAAAAATTATCTTCCTTTCTAAGAAGTTATTATTTGTCAATAGCTTCTCTGTTATGAGTAAAGGCTCAAGAGTACCTCTTCAATCCATGATAAAATACTGACTGGCTTCAATTGTGTAGTCAAAAATAACTGTTGTAAATTAATAAGTATAGAGGTCCTGCATGTCCAAAAGACAGTCTTTCCACGGCCCCATACCAATAAGTAGTATGGGCAACACACACACTGGCCTCAGGCAATTATTTTTTAAAAGATTACACAAAATTGATATGGGTGAAGATATAATGGATTTATCTGAAATGAGTTAGGAGGATGAGCAGGAGGTACCTATGATCAAAATATATTACATGTAATTCTTAAAAAATTAATAAAAACATTGTATTAAAATGATTACATACTCAATTACTTAGCTGTTTAATGCCTAGAAGACAGTATATATTTAGTACTAACAAAGGAAATTGTGGGACTCCCTAGAAACACTAGAGCTGACAAAGAAAGAATCCACAAGAGGCAAAAAGGAAATCCTGTTTAATACAATTTAGCTGGTGCTGGCTTAAACTTTCTTCACTGAAGAAAGAAACTGAAGAGGACATCAGAAAATGGAAAGATCTCCCATGCTCCTGGATAGGTAGAATCAACATAGTAAAAATGGCAATTTTACCAAGAGCAGTCTTCATATTCAATGCAACCCCCATCAAAATTCCAACATAATTTTTTACAGACCTTGAAAGAACAATAAAAGAACAATACTCAACTCCATATGGAAAAACAGAAAACCCAGGATTGACGAAACAAATCTGCTCAAGGGAAGGACTTCAGGAGGAATCGCCATCCCTGACTTCAAGCTATACTATAGAGCTACAAAAATAAAACAGCCTGGTACTGGCATAAAAACAGACTTGTGGATCAATGGAATCAAATTGAAGAACCCAACATTAATCCACACACCTATGAACACCTAATTTTTGACAAAGAGGCCAAAAATACACAATGGAATAAGATAGTAACAAATGCTGATGGCAAAACTGAATAGTAGTAGGCAGAAGAATGCAAATAGATCTGTATCTACCACCCTGCACAAAATTCAAATCCAAGTCAATCAAAGACCTCAACATGAACTCAGATACACTGAACTTCATAAAATGAGAAAGTGGGAAATACTGTCCAACGCATTGGCACAGAAGACTACTTCCTAAATACAAAATAGCACAGACACTAAGACACTAAGAACAACAATCAACAAGTGGGAACTCATGAAACTGAGAAGCTTCTGTAAGGCAAAGGACACATTCAATAAGACAAAATGGCAGCCTACACAATGGGAAAAGATCTTCACCAATCCTACATCTGACAGAGGACTTATCTCGAAAATATATAGACTAGAGAACTCAAACAAAACAAAACAAAACAACTATAGCCCAAAAACCTAAATAACCCAATTTAAAAATGGGGTTGAGAGCTAAAAAGGGAATTCTCAACAGAAGAATTACAAATGGCTGAAAGGCACTTAAAAAATTGCTCAACATCTTTAACCACCAGAGAAATGCAAATCAAAACAACACTGAGATACCACCTTACACCTTTCAGAAAGGCTAAGTTCAAAAACACAGATGACAGCCTATGCTCAAGAGGATATGGAGCAAGGGAAACACTCCTTCATACAGCCACTCTGAAATGCAGTATGGTGGTTCCTCAGAAAACTGGGAATCAATTTCCCCAAGGATCCAGAAATACCACTATTGAGCAAATACCCAAAGGATGTACATTCATATCCCAAAGGCATTAGCTCAACTATATTCATAGTAGCATTTTTTTGTAATAGGAAGAACCTGGAAACAACATAGATGCCCATCAACTGAAGATTAGATTAACAAACGGTGGTATATCTACACAATGGAGTACTACTCAGCAGTATAAAAAAAAATGACATCCTAAAATTTTCAGGCAAATGGATGGATTTGGAGAATATCCTCCTGAGTGAGTATGACAAGCCCAGAAAGAGAGGCATGGGATGTACTCTCTCATAAGTGAATTTTAGATTAAAAAGCAAAGAATACCCAAGCTGCAAACCACAACCCCTGAACAGTTTGGGATCAGAAGGAACTTAAGAGAGACACCTAGAGATTCCCCTAAGAAGAGAAAATAGAGATGATCTCCTTAGCAAATTGGCATCATAACGGGTTGGAACCAAGAGGTGGGAACAAATCATAAGAGAAGGAGATGGTTGAATGAGCAACAAAGAGTGAGGAAAGAAGTTGGAAGCCAATGTAGGGCTGGAAAGAGACTGGGTGGTAGGGAAACCTCCAAGAACTCACAGTACGTCCATGGCCAAGCCTCCAAACAATAGTGGATGGGGTATCTAAATAGGACTTTGTAGTGGGAGGGGTTTCTCGGTCCCGGGTGGCTAGAGGCCCAGAGACCCACAGACCTGCCGCACCAGACCCCTTAGCCACCCACCCGCCGCCCAGGCCCCCACAAATGACCCAGACACTTATATTATCTTTATGTTGTTTGGCCTATGGCCCAGGCACATTGCTAGCTAGCTCTTACATCTTAATCAACCCATTTCTATTAATCTGTCTGCCACGTGGTCCGTGGCTCACCTGAGCTTCTACATGTTGCTCCTTGGGCGGCTTCAGCTCGATCTGCCTCTTACTCCGCCCTGCTTCTCCTACCCATGCTCTGATTTCTCCTCCTACTTCTTCTATGGTGCCTGTCATGGCCCAAAACAGCTCCTTTATTTAAAGATTGAGATTCACAGCATATATAAACGCATTCCCACACCAGGACTTCCCCTATAATTAAATAAATAACAACTCTAAATGTTATCACAGAACTTACATCGAACAATGGATAGAGGTGTAGGCAGAGATCCATGACTAAGCACTGGGCAGAGCTCCTGGTCCAGATGAGAGTATGGAACAAGAGTCTGTATTAGCAAGGGGATAGGGATTATGAGCAAAATTCCCACAGAGATGGCTAGCTGGAACTCTGGGAAGAATAAAGAACAGCCACTGCAGAACCATATGGAAAAGGAGCTAGGTCCTCCAAGGATAGGCAACTGTTGATTAGCATGGGCAGAGTATGTAGAGTCTCAAGGGGTGGGATCAGACTGTGTTCCTGTGAATGGACTGGCACCTTGGAGCCCATTATCTTCAGAAGAACACCTAACCCAGTCTTGATAATGGGATGAGGAAATTAGACTTGCCTGGAGTGGATGTGACCTGCTGAGCTGACCCACCTTGGGACTTCTTGCCTTTTGTAGGGAGGGGATTGGGAAATGTGGAGGGAGGAGGCTCAAGGCTGACTGGGAGGGATTGGGAGGAGGGAAGAGAGACAGGAATACATAGAAAAAAGACTTTTTAAAATAAATTAATTTTAAAAATAAAATGTCTTTCTGCAGTTAATTTATTAACATTTAAAATGTTAAAAGGAAACACAATAATAAACATAATCCAGACTCTGTGTATTTTCCATTTTTATGTGGCTTATTATATTTTTATTACTTTAAATCTTTTATAAGATTTTTCTCTATCATTTTTCTCTTATCTCCCAGCCTATATATTCTTTTTCACACATATTATAACCCATTTAGAGATTTTCTCCATATGAATCTGTTTCAATTTGTATCCTTAATCATTTTCTATCCAGGACTGTTTTTAAAATGCTAAACTGTAAAGCACTGATAACTCTGTCCTGTTAGGGTTTCCAACATGGCAGAGGTACCTGAGTCATGCTTACCTTCCCAATTCTGGGGAATTTTATGATCCACATTGCCACCATTATAGCACCACTGCCCACTGTTCATGAAATCCATTTACGTTTTTGGCCCTGTTAAAAGAGTTACACAGTCTTTGCCCCTCAAACTGAGTTAGGAAACATCTCTTAAAGGAGCCACACTTCTTGCCACCAGCAAACTGAGCCCTCTCAGAAAATGCTGTTACTAAGAAGTCTTCTTTGATTCTGTTGCCTTTTTGCCTGTAAGAATAGAAACCTTAAAACTATAATATGCAGCTTGTAACTGAGAGAAAGAACTCCGAAACTGTTTTTTGCTCCATATATGTGCTCTAGAACCCTTTTAAAGCATCCTCAGGCTTTGTGTAGCTGTACGGGCTATTTGTAGTAAGAAATGTCTGGCCTGGCCTAGACTTATTGGTCAAGACTGACCATAGCTGCTTGGTTCCAAATAATCACACAAAGATTTATATCAATTACAATTGGTCTATGGCTCGGGCTTATTGTTAGCTAGCTCTCACATCTTAACTCAATCAATTTCTATTAATCTGTCTTGACACGTGATTCACATATTACTTCTCTTGTGACTCTGCCCTCCTTGCTCTGTATCTATGGTTGTACTTCCTACCTGCTTCTAAGATGCTCTGCCATAGGCCAAAACAATTTCTTTTTTTATCCAATGGTATTCACAGAATACACATCATATCATCACCCCCCCCCCAGTCCACTCTTCCCCCTTTATGTTTAGGAAAGGACAGGTCTCTAATGAATATTAACAAAACATGGCATATTCAGTTGCAGTAAGACTATACATCTCTCCATGTATTGAGGCTACGCAAGGCAGCCCAAAAGCCAATAAAAGAGTTAGAGACAGCCCCTGTTCCCACAGTTATAAGTCAAGCTACATAAATATAACACAGATGCAGATGGCCTAGATCAGTCCCATGCAGGCTTTCTGATTGTTGATTCAGTCTCAGTGAGCCCCTATGAGCTTAGGTTAGTAAATACTATGAATTTTCTTGAATCCACTTGCCTTTACAATCCCAACCTGCTCATTTGATTTTCACCTACCACTTCTTACACTTGTTGTAAGTAATAACTACAAAAATGTATTGTTTTCTTCCATCATGTCATGTGTTCTCTTTCTTCCTATGGAATATTCAAATAGATTCTTTCACTTGGAACATCTGCCCATTCCCCCTCTTCATTTATCTGGTTGCTTATTTATATTCTTCTCATTGCAAATCTAAAAATCATTTCTTACAGAGGCCTTTGCATGACCATTCCCATTCCTGAATTAGTTGCTGTCATATATTTCAGAGCCTGTTTGTCACAGATTGAAGGTCCACATTTGTTCAGATTCCATGTATTGAGGTCCTAATATCCAGTGTCAGTGTATCTGTAGAGGAGGTTTCCATAAAAGGATCTGATATTAAAGGAGGTCATAAGGATAGGGTTTTAAATTCTAAAAAGACTGGTGTTCTTATAAGAAGAGCTTGCAGTGAGCTTACTTTCTGAGTATTAACAAGAACTGGCCATAAGCATAGAAAACAGTGGCCATATGTAAGGCTGGAGGACAGGACTCAAGAGGCCAAATTTCCTGACACTTTGATCATGAATCTATAAGCTCCAGAAGCTTGAGAAAATACATCTGTTGTGGTATTCTTTGTACGTTTTGTCAGTAACCATCGTTGGTGTCTTGTTTTAGCACTCTAAGCTTTTACTTGCATTTAGTAATCTTTGTCAACTTCTGGAAATATACTTAAAACAAACGCCACAAAAACATATTAGAAAACTATTTTAAACATAATATTTAATTAAAACATTTTAGCCAAATTATACTTGGGAAAACTTCAAGTAGTGAACTACAGATAGTATGTCAGTAATTCAACTTAGACTTTTGAATTTATTGATGATATGAAAGTGTTGGATATTTAGCAGAAACTATTTCAATTTGATCTTTCCCTGATCTGGTGATGTGTAATATGATACAATGCCTCAAGGTCTATACGACATTTATTCAGATATATCCCAGTTAAGGAGTATCTATACATTTTGCTTTTAAAAGCAGACTGTTTTAAGAATCATGTCATCCCAAATTTAGTTCCTTGTTGTGATGTCCCTCTACAATGCACCTTCTCCATCCTTTCTATTTACAGGTCAATCCACAAACCTTATTGCTATTTACCAAGGACCACTGCCTCCTCCAACCATTTCTCCTTCCAATTGGCAATTATTTTATTGGTTATGTCCACATACTTAACATACTTGAGAGGTGTCTATAAAAAGTACAGAAGAGAAACCAAACATGTTCCTTATATTTGAAGTTTGACAAGATTTTGATGAGAGAATAGTCTGTTGCTTCCAGGGAAGCCTTTATGGAGACAATAATAAAGAGACTGTTAAAGTAAAGCCTTTGTGGACACTGGAAGGAAGAGCATGGCTAACAGCAGCAGAAGGGGTTTGGTGTGTAGCTCAACAATTTAGAGAGTTATCATCTTGAATGCTCATCATAACCCCCCCCAAAAAAGAATCTTAAATGTTATTATCTTCCCAACATAAAAATGAAGAATCTGAATTTTTAAAAGGGTAAAATAACCTATGTGATCACACTTGTAGAAAGAAATACAATACAGATGGCCTTGGGCAGGACTGAAGTTGTCCTAGTGAATAATGTAGGGCATAGAAAATAGCACCAATATAGTTATATACAGAAAAGGCCTTTCTGACAGCCCTAACTTCTTCTTTGAGGAAAGATGTGAATATTCTCCATTAGAGAAAGACAGTAGACTGAAGAAGGCTGCAGAAGTGAGACTGACATAGGAACACAAGCCCTAGTAGTTATCAGAAGCAGCTACCAGTGAATTTCCCGTCTAGCTTCATTTTCTTTGCACTGACAAACAATTCTCAGGAAAGGCAACTGAGAGGAGGGAGGAGTTTATTTAGCTTACACTTTCAGAACACAGTCCATCATTTGGAAATCACAGCAGGAAGTCAAACCATTTTAATTTCCTCTTTCCTTTTTACAAAGAAAAAACTCAAATCAATAAACATGTTTGCTCTATTTCTTCTGTGTTTCTATCAGAATGTTTCAAAATGCAACAATGAATTCAAAGGCTATAGAAGACCCTCTCATACCCAAATTTTCACAAATATCTGCACATTTTAAAGCATTCTATAAGAGGAAAAAGGAAAATTGAGTTAAAAAATGCTTATTGGTAAGCATTTTCTGTATCTGTGTAAGAAGTCCTCATAACAGCTACATCACTTAGTTAATACCTTGTTCTTTGTCTAAAGAACTGTAACATATCAGCAATGCTGCCCAGAATCAGGCTAATGTAAACTTCTAAGCAATACTGCCTCCTAAATGTATCCATGAAGAACAGTAAGCACTTGGGGAAAATGTGCTGAAATAACTGAAGACTATTAGAACATCAACAAATTATCACAAAGGAAAACTGCTCTAAAGACTTGATTATTTTGCAGTTGCTCTAAAATATCTCTTTCCTTTCTGATAAAACACAGATTTAACTGGTACTGGTTAAAAAATAGCCTCAACAACAACTTAACCTACTACTCTGATCATCATCCTATTTAAATTAATGTAACATTTAGTAAAATCTCCATTCTCTCAAACCTAAGAAAGATGATATAAAACAAAAGTAGAGATTTCTATTCATGACTATGTTCACTGAAACATTATTTACAATACAGAAAATTGACAGTAATTTAAATCATCAAAGTTAGTCTAGTATTAAATTAATATAAGACAAACTGATGTTATTTTTATAGATTTCAAAATTAATAGAATAATTGGCTACAAAATTATGCATGTTACAGAAACTCAATTGTACAACTGTTCTCTTAAAAAAACTAGAATAAAAGTCCTAAAACAGTAATAAAAATCTATTCTCAAGAAAAATTATTGACAATTTGTCCTTGTATATTGATAGTCATGTTGTCAATATTATACTCAATATAATACATGAAAATATTAAATTAACATAACGTTACTCTGTAAGTATCTGCAGATGGTTCTACACAAAAACTGCTCTTTAAAAACAATTGCTTTATGTATCAATTAAAGAACATTTTTAGATGAGATTAATATCTCAGTCTTAATCTTAAGAAAGAAGATATTTCCCATAATGCATGTAGGGCCTCATTTAATCAGTTGAAGGCAAGAATTGACCTAAATAGCAGCTTCCATTAGTGAAATGAAAACTTGCCCCTTTTTGATGTTTTTAAGACAGGGTTTCTTTGTGTAGCTAGGGTTGTCCTAGAACTCACTCTGTAGACTAGGTTGGCCTTAAACTCAGAGGTCTGCATGCCTGGGCCTCCCATGTGTTAGGTGCTGACATTAGAGATGTGCACCACCACCCTAAAAAACTGGAACTGAACTTCTCCCACTCTCTCTTCTTTGTCTTCAGCCCACCAAACCTCACTGTATATTTTGTACATACCAACTTCCTTATACTTTGTATTTATTCACATTACCTACTTGTTCTGCTTCTTTAAAGAACCCAAATGCATAAACATAGATGTGTTGACAAGCAATAAGAGATATTAAACCTGAGATAATATATCTCCAAGGCAAAGAGCTCCTTCTGAAAGAAACAGATGAAGTTAATTATTCCATGATTCTTCATTAACCACAATATTGAAGAAACAAAATAGAAAGGCTGCAGTGTGTGTGCATGTGTAATATGTATGTATTCTGAATATAAACTATGTTGAATAGTGTATATTTAATATAAATATATATTGCCTTAAGTCACTATAAATTTATGTCCTATAACACTATGGCCCTCACTGCCTCAGAAAGTGAGAGGTGGTCTGAAAATAAGGTGCAACATGTCAAAAAGAAAGCATCCCACTATTACATGTCTGCAATAGCTCAGGCCTTTGTTTAATGTGGCTAAAAATATCTGGTAGCAAACTAATGCCATAAAATTGTATCAGCCTATACCTAGTTTGTATGATATCAAACTACAGACTCTCATAGGTCACATTGTCAATTCATCCCCACTTTTGACTTTGTTTATTTTGGCTTATCAAACTGTGCTCCAGTCTTAAAGTTATATTAATTTGCCTGATTTCACAGCTGTAGCAGCAGGCAAGAGATTGCTTCTTCAAAACCCAGTCCTAAACTATGATGATCACACAAGAAGAGTTTATCAATATACTGTTAATTTATAAACCAAAATATTTAGAAACAAGCAAAAAGAACAAAAATTTTAGGTAAAATCTGTCCACTACTTATAAAATTACTTATAGCTGTTCTATACCTTTGCTACTAACCTGCAGTTGTAAAGCTCTTTGGAAGCTGTAAATACTTTGATATTAGGTCTCAATCTCACACTATCTTTGTGAGAACCTCAATATTCAGGTGAGTTTCCTTAAAGTCAGATGGGAACCTGAGATGGGCAAAAGGTGATCACCAAACCCAGTGTCACATGTTTCAGGG
Organism: Phyllotis vaccarum; assembly: GCA_033318265.1. Classification (NCBI taxonomy): domain Eukaryota; kingdom Metazoa; phylum Chordata; class Mammalia; order Rodentia; family Cricetidae; genus Phyllotis; species Phyllotis vaccarum. The sequence continues at coordinate 61,898,043 of JARWLC010000002.1, forward strand.
TACTAAATTCAATCTTCTCAATCCAAATTCTTTCTTGTTCTGTTGATTATTCCCTTTCTCTAGTTCTTGTTCTGTCTTTATTCTGGGCCTACTTTCTTACTTATCCACATGGACCTTTATAACACTGTTATACACCATGCAATATGGAGATCAAGATAGTTCTTAAATTTATCCAATTCATATCTACAGAATATTTAGGGAAGACATTAATCAAAAGCTGATATTTTCAGACCCTGAACAACGTCATGCAATCTACCTACAAACAAGAGTGAGAAAAGACAGGCTCTTTTAGAGAGAGCTGGGAAAAAGAAAGAGGAAGGGGCTACAAGTATATACTTTGTAATTCTTCAAAGAATATGGTTTCAGAGACAGTGTAGAGGGAATGTAGAGGGCTCAGCTAGGAAATAAGGAAGTCAGAGTAAAAGTATTTGGTAAGTTATTAGTAAAGTATAAGTCAGACAGGCCTCCACTTAAAATACTGTAAGGATCAAGATCTTCATAGTATTCCTAAAGGATGTTTATATAGATGAATATTAGTATCACATGGGTATTTGTAAAAGACAGTAAAATTTAACTTTTTAAACATTTACAATAAAAATCACAAAAGAAACAAGAGAGGACTCTGATGGATTAGTTCATGTCTATAGTCCCATCAATTGGAAGACTGAGACAGAAATAATTTTCATGAGTTTGAAGCCTGCAGGACAACGGGGGAAAGACAATTCATCAAGCACTGGACTACTCTGCAAAACATTAATTAAAACCCCAAAAGATTGGTGTCACCAATAAATGCAACTTTCATTTCCTCTCAATAAATGAAAGCTCCAGTTCTCTTTAAAACTACCTCAGCTTCTATAATCAATTGACACTTCAAAATTACAGACTAAATTTAAAGTTTGACAAAGGCAGTGGATGAGAAAGAAAAAAGACAATCAGAACCATGAGGGCATTTCTTCCTAAAAGTAGGTTAACATGCTAGGCATTCTCTGAAGATATAGGTGATGCTTGAGTCCTGAGATACAGGAATCTCATCCAGGAGTCCTAGGTCTCCCTGTGATTCCCTCTATAATTCTTATTGAATCCAACCGTGCTTTAACCACTTTTAAATTCATAAGATGGGCCATGAGCACAGATGTACCTGTGCTACACATAGGGAGGGCAGAGCTGGCAGAGCCCCAGGATAGGGCCATGTTGTGCTCAGTCGGCACATTCCCAAGCACGACTAGAAACTCGAATGCAGCAATCTATTTTCAGTTTCTGCTCATGCTGAAGACAATATGCTCTCAACTTTCTTCCCATGATATTTTCCTCCTACGGTTTTAAAAAACCAATTGCTGTTTAGAGCAGCATAATTACAAGGTTCCGGATTCATCCTAACTTAGCTAAGTATTTGAGGTGCACAGACCAATTAATGGTCATAGAATAGGGAGCAGCTACTTTGTGCCAAGGTTAGTACTAGGTACAATAAATACTGTGTGTATTTGTATTTGTGTGTGTACATATATATATATATGTTATATATATATATTATATACATGCATACATATGTAATTAACAATTTTATAAAATATTTAATGTGAGATAACTCTCTAAAATTTTTCTTCTCTGTCATGTGGTGCTGCCAATTAATAGAAGTGTAAAATAATCTCAAAGTCACAAGAGATTTGGGAAATGGAGTCGGGACAGTGAGCAAAGCTGGTGTGGCTGTTATAGCTCTCTTGATCTCTTACTTTTCTTACCTGTGAAAAGCTTGAACAGCCTGGAAAAACTGTCTCAGTGACTAAAGTATTTGCCACAAATGTGTAAGAACTGAACTGAGTCCCTTGAACCCACATATAAAGCTGAGTGTCCCATGTCTGTAATTTCAGTACTGTAGAGTCAGACAGGAGAGTTCCAGGAATTTATGGGCAGTCTAGCCAATCACTGAGCTACAGATTTGAGTGAGGGATATTGTATCAAATATTACAGTGGAGAGCAATTGAAGAAGGCACCTGACATTGATCTCTGCTCAACAAACACGCACACACATACACACACACACACACACACACACACACACACACATGTATACACAAATCCATGTGCATATGCACACACAGGAATAAGCATATGCTCACATGCTTATGCATACACACAGATACAGAGTGTGGACAGACATATTCACACACACATAAAACTGAACATATAGAACTGAACTAAATAATGCTTTAGAATCTCTAATGCATCTCATGAACTAGCTCTTTCATAACTCATAATGATTACTTTTATGACAATGATGAGCCCTCAATTCCTATAATTTGTTCATTCATTCATCTATTCAATCAAATATGCCTGCTAGATATAGATTTTATGGTAGTTTTCATAGACATATGTAGAGTAAAATCAAACTGATGCTTCTCATAGGCTTCTATATATAGACCATAGACTAGGTAGCTTACACAAAGAGAAATTTATTTATCATACTCTTAAATTCTGGATATCAAAGGTCATAGTGCAGTGTAGCTAGATACAAGCGAGAGACCTCAGATTATATATAGCCATTCTTTTGTGTATTCACATGACATAAACCTCCCAGTATCCTGTTTACACAGGCATTACCCTACTCTTGAGAAGCCATCTTTATGACCTCATCATCTCCAAATTGCCATGCTTCCAAACCATATAACTCTGAGGATTTAATTTCAACATGTGAAAGGGAAAAGAGACATAAGCATCCAGCATACAAATGCCCCTATTCATATCCACACTAAAGCAGCTGGAAAACTTTCCCACCATTAAGTTTCTAATCTAAAACTCTGACAGAATGCCCTTCCTTCTGTCTTCTCACTTGACCAGCAAGCACTGGGAAAGGTGAGCTTAAAAACCACAAGACTGTCTAAGAGTAGATGTAGATTCAACAGGTAATAATTTGTAGATAATAGTGAGGCCATAGGAATTAAAAATGTAAATGAAAATAACAAAGAGATTGTGTGGTGAGATTAGGGTGACATTAAGAAGTTCTAATACTTAGAATGACATAAAAGAAAGAAGCCCGAGGATCAGAATGAGGAAGAATAAATTGAAAAAATAAAAGAGAAATGAAGATAATACCATCAAACAATAGAAGAAAGGAAGAAAAAGTGATTGACAATGTCAAATTTTGAAAAGCATGATCCATGGACTTGTAAAAGGTGTCTCAATGTTTGTCAGGAAAGTAACTCCGGTTGAGCACTGGAAGCAGACACCCGAGGGCAGTGTGATGGAGACTGAAGACTGAAAGGAGGGAGCTCTAGTGCCATTTATGAGATTGTCAAAGATTTTGATCATGAGGGGACACAACCACAGTGTCCTTTCTTATCATCTCTCTGAGTGATGTAATTCTATGATGTTTGATAAGTAGAAGAACACAGAATAGAGTCCAGGGCTATGTCTTTTACATGGATTCCTAATTTACTGAGTAAGTATTTATTGGCTATTTACAAAATTCTAAGAATGAGGCATATACCACTGAGTAAAATAGATGTGCCTTGTCCTCAAGGTATCTATGTTGTTTATGTGGTTTCAAGAATTAAACACGATGATTCCTATTTTAAAGCATTAGAGTAATATACATAAGAATATAAGTGAAGAGTTGTCCTTCCAGCAAATATGAAGGTTTGATATAACTATTTACTACTTTGCTTATCCCTGAAGATGACACAAAGAGGCAAGGACAAAAAAGCAACAAATAAAATCCTACAAAACTCACCAGGACCCCTCACAGTTCTGACCTAGTACAGAGTGTGTTTTCCCTGCTGATAATAACACTGGCTTCTCTTTTGCTAGATCTAGCCCAATGTGAGGCAAATTCAGCATCCCTAATCTTGGGGCCTGCCTGTAGACACAATTGCAGCGTGTCTGTGCATTAGGCTTCTAGCCTAGCCTTCTTAACCTAGTCCTGAGGTTCAGACCCACTCGCAGCCCTGCTGCCACTTAACCCTAAATAACCACACAGAGCCTTATATTAATTACATGCTGTTTGACCTATGGCCCAGGCATATTGGTGCTAGTTCTCGCATCTTAATTCAATCAATTATTCCTATCTTGTTTAGCCATGTGGCTCAGTACCTTTTCTCAGAGAAGCGTTCTGGTCTTCTTTCCTCTGTGTCTTCTACTGGTGTCTCAATCTGACTCTGCCCTCCTTCCACTTTATCTATGTTCTGATTGCCTACCTACTGCTAAGATGCCTTGCCATAGGCCAAAACAGTTCCTTTATTAACCAATGATATTCACAGCATATAGAAAAGCATTCCACATCATGTCTGATCTATGAAGATTTGAATAAAATAACATCTAGATAATGTTATAGGGAAGAAGTGCTAACTTTAGAATTAGGAGAGTCTAAATTCAAGCCCCAGATCATATCCTGGGAGGGCAAAAAATATCACTTTGTATTTACCCTTTTAAAGCTCACATTCTCCATCTGTAATTGAAGAAGATAATTAAATACTGGCCAAAATTATAAAGTGGCATATGCAACCTGGGTATGGTGACACATGCTTTTAATTCCATAACTTGACACTCAGAGGCAGCCAGGCTACATACTGAAATCCCATCTCATAAAAGGTATATATAGTTATGTGTGTGTGTGTGTTCTATGAAAAAGTTCATGGAGCATTATATTCAGCTCACATTAAAAGGATGGGAGGAATTAATTTCAATTAAAAATTTTATGAGTTTATAAGTAAATGAAATATGAGAAAAATAAAATGTACTATTCACTTTATTTTGATAAGATCTGTTTAGCCAGATTATTAATCACAGTTTAATACTGGAAATGGATGATATTCTAATCTGTAAAACATAAAAGGCCATCATCAAAGTATACCTTAGCATTTTAAACTTTTAAACTGTCTTTATGTAAAATGAGGAATGATGGTGGTCGACACTAAGAAAAAAGTTTAACATATGTGTCCATGAGAGTATATAATGAAGGTAAGCCCACACTGTTTATGATGTGTATATTATAAAATACAAAGAATAGGATCAAGTGATTTACAGCAAGTTTAATGCTACCATCTTCCTGTAGTTAATTACATGAACACTACTAACCTAAAAGCTAGGATATCAAAGCAGGTATGAAAATGTTGGGGGTTGGAGGTTGTATAGTTCTGAACATATGAATACTAGGTTTGAACTACAAATCCATCACTTCCTTAACTACTCCCTACCTTAGACTCTTGATATATATATAATAAGATTGATAATGAGAGCATAAATTTCATGGGGCTTAAATAAAGATTGGATCTATGTAACATTTAAAACAGTGTCTTGTGTATAGAAAGCACTAAACTAATAACATGTTATTCTAAGAGAACATATAGTATTATCTACATTAATAATGCTCAAGCTTAATTTAGTCGTATGAATGATCTATTTCTAGCTCAATATCTTACTTTTTGAAGAACAAGCTGAGAACTTGAATGAGAAATGGTTTGAATTCATGTAGAATATTAACAGAAAGTTTGAAATTCAGTTCAGGATTACCAACTATACGTTCCTTTCTACCACTTGAACAGCCCAACAACTATCTTTACCTCTTCTCTGATGAGTAGTACATTATTCCTGAGAAGATAGTCAAATCTACCTTAGAATCATTTGGTTTACTTTTATTATTTTTCATACTATAAATTGAAAGTCTTCGGTGGAAGAAAGTATTCTTGTGTTATATAGCACCTAGTAAAATGCTGTTAAATACACATTCATCGGTATATCTTTATTATTCAATATAAGATCAAATAGAAAACATCCTTGATATTAGTAACAAAAATAAAGTTTAACAGTACATTTATTATATATGTTCACTAACTGGGGATGATTTTTAAAGAGAAAAACATTAAATTTTGTATCATGGAATCTGGATTATAAACTTAGCTTATTATATAGGAGAACTTGGTATGAAGTACCACTCAAGTATGTGAAAATGTTACATATGAACAAAATAAAAAATAAAGACTTTAAAGTGCACTTGGGATAAGGAAATTTAATTTTATTGAAGCAAAGGAAAACGAGAGATGGATTAAAAAATACTTAATGATCTGGATAGTATTTTATAACTATTTCTATAACAACTGTGAAAGCAAATTAGAGGGAGAGAGCCTAAAGGTCAGTAAAGTACTTCTCTGTTGTGGATTAAAGTATTGAGGCTTAGAAAAAGAAGTTAGGCAGAAATAATTTGTTCAAAGTTAGCAGTAAAATCCAAATTTAAAAGTAGATCATGGGATGCAAAAGTCTATCTTTTTACTGTACTTTAATACCCCCTCAGAAAAAGAAATTGCAAAAAGAAATATTATATGTACCTTGCCATTAAAGGAATATACCATAAAAGTTAAACTATTAATCAATAGATTATGCCCAAAATACCTACCTTCCAATCAGATAAATTTTGATTATATAATTATAATCATTATTAAACAAAATAAAAAAATATTAACATTTTCTAACTACTACTATAGGTTATTATATATATGTTAATATAATTAGATGATCCATATTATAATTTATATACACAATGATAATAAAATATAAATGCCAATATAGATGTAAATCCACACTTATACACATTTACATACCTGCATCTAAATCACATGGAAATTTAATCCACATCTTTAAATTTGAAACCACAAACTATAGTTTGGCAGAGATTTTCTAATTTTTAAGGAAATAACCTTGGTTCATATCCAGTTTCTACATCTTAGTAACTATGTGATTCATTATGTATATTCTTCAGAGAAAAAGTCACTATTTTTTCATTATTAAAATATGAATAACTATGAGCTTGCTGTGGAGGCCAGGTTTATATATATATATATATATATATATATATATATATATATATACACACACACACACACACACACACACACACATATATATATATGCATGTATTGTTTAGTTAAGAGTCTAGTCTCTGAACTAGTTGTGCTAGTTAAGAGGTAACATCTTGGTTAAATTGTGTGGCTTTACTGATAACCAATATCACAATACTTTTGATCCACTAAGGTTATTACAAATACTGTTTAGAAGATCATATGAAGTTTATAAAATAGAAGGATGCTCTCCTATATAATAAAAATTCAGTATGTATTCACTATAATTTTCCTTATATCAGCATCTAAGGTAGTTTATTCACACTTCGATGAAACAATTTACCATCTTCCAAAAAAGGAAGACACAAAACCCTGGGAAATTGAATATAACAATTTAAGTAATATAGCTGAAAAAACTACAAAAGTAATAAATCTAAAATCCACTGCTCCATAACTAATTGATACAATCTAGTTAGTGTATTCAGCCTCTGTATTCAGCCCACCTACAGAGATAGTACAGAAAAATTAAAATGAGTGACAGGTCTATCCTTTTAAGCCTAAGAAACAAATAATTCACGTAAGACCAGAGAAAGTACATGGGGGAATACCATGCCATGAAGAAAAATGCTCTATAAATTCTATAATATTAACAATTTAGATGATTTTTAAAGGTAAAGTATTTAACCACATAGTTCACTAATATAAAGAGGCAAAGGACAATAATGCTTAGAGAGAGATGAAGGCATCTTTTAAGTAGCTAATCCTACAAAGACTAGCTGGCATGGAGCACCTTCTCGCCTCAACATGGAACTGTGATTATATCCCTGAGATTCTAAAGGTAAAACACAATTCAACCTTTATGTGTTATAGAATAGAGTTAAATATATATATGTGTATATATAGAGGGGGGATAGGAAAGTGTTTACTTAATATATGTATATATACACTTAATATGTATTAGTTATATATAGTTAATTATATATATAGTTGACATGTTAGTGTTTTATATACAGTTAATTTTCTATATTTTATATGTATCACTGACTATATAATTTAACACATGCATATATACACATATATGGTTCTAACCATTATACACATATATTTAACTTACTACATATGATAGATTGCAATAATGGAAAATGTAAATAAAATAAAACTGCTAAAAATAAAACAACTAATACAGAAACTGCACTAATCTAAGTGAGAAGGCAACAAACTGAATCTAATCCTTATCAACTGGAGTTCACCTGAGAAAACCGCAAGAGATTAGGAATCTAATCCTTACCAACTGGAGTTCACCTGAGAAAACCGCAAGAGATTAGGAATCTAACCCTTATCAACTGGAGTTCACCTGAGAAAACTGCAAGAGATTAGGAACAGCTGAACAGGATGGTTGATCACTTCAGCTTAAAAAGAATGGAGAATCATAAAATGTAATGGTCTAAAACATGTAGGTATCCCTTTCAAGAACTTTTTATGGATGGAAAGGGAAATGGTGTTTTGAAACTCATAATAAACTCCTTTCATCTACTTGTAAGTCTGTAATTCATTTGCATGTTGCACCTTAAGTTAAAATAAATTGCTTTTTATGAATCCTCATAGAATTGAGTTTTATTTGACATGCAATCAACTACAAAAGCAATCTTACTAAAGAACAAAATTCAGTACATCAGTAGTTTAAAGATCTGTAAAGTAGAGCCTTTTATTGTTGCTTTCAAATTATGCATTTCACTTTAATTTTCTAAATGGTTCTTCTGTAGAAGATGGTCTATGTCACAAAGTAACTTCTTGGCTTTAGTTTACTCTGTTAGACTCATGTGTACATGCTGAATGCAGCACTGTAAAAATCGTTCCAAGGATTTTTTGACTAGTTTCTTCCTACTTTTACGTAACTAGAATCCTATATCCTGCATACATTCATTTTGCAATTATGCTTTTCCACCTACTTATTGTCAAATCCATCTACAACAGGGACTAGCCTAAGTACAGATGATAAGATAATCTGAATTGAAGAAAAAGGCATTAAGGGAAATCAACATTTAATGAAAACCTTCTATGACTTCAAACACAGCTATGAGAATTTGCACTGATTATTGTATTACTGCTTTCAATGATTTTATGAAGTATAAATTACTGGAGATCAAGGTCATAGAAGCTCAGAGAAGCTTGTTTGCATACCAGAAGGCTCAATCATGCCTAATATCTTTATATCTGCAGTTGATCATGTACTCCAATATCCCCAACTCCTAAATTATATCAGAAACATAGTTCTTCCCTAGACAGTGTTATCTGATGACTATAATAGTCAATTTCCAGTTTTTTTTTTTTTTTATTTCAGGACTTTATAAAGAGATCTCTACTCCCAATGTGATAATGGCATCTCAATCATAGACTCCCAGAATGTTTAACAAATAATCTTTTTGGTACATCTGCTTGTTAAGACATTGTTTAATGTAACCTTATTTGTATCCCAGAAACATATTTCACACTTGGCAGCAGCAAGTATTGGCTAAGGCCACCACAACCATGGTCTTAATTGTGTTACTTACTTCCTGCACATTCCTTGTCTACTGTGACAGTCTAAGTTTCACATTGTTTCTTGCTGTAAATGCTGAGTGACTTCTAGTTTAAGGCTCTGCCACTTTCCCCTTTCAGTTACATTCCCATTTGTATCTCATTCTGTATATTTTATTTTGAGATAGGTCTCACAAAGTTGCTCAGGCTGGCTCTAAACTCACTCTGTGGCCTAGGCAGGCCTTTAACTTGTTATGCTCCTGTCTCAGTCTCTCAACTATATTGGACTAGATTACAGGTCCTGCTCTGGATTACACTTTTTAAAGACTGTGCGATGTCTAGGAATGGGAAACATTTTTAAAAATGGCATATTTCAAACAAACACATAGAGTATTTCTTTGTCTGCCCTTCATATTTTGGCATATTAGGATCTGAATAATGAGATGCAGAATTTAAACTGGAATACAGAGGTGCTGTTCCACATTAGAATACCACAGGAGCATACACATCATGTGAGGTGACAAGTCAAATCTCCTTGGCTATGTCTTGACATGTAACATTGACAATTAAAGGTTATGAGTCTTGGAAATAGCATTGGGCTGACCCAATGACCTCAAAGTACATATAAAGGACCTGGCAGGTCTAATCATGCCCCTTTACTTTAGGTATTGCTATTGTCTTCACACTTTTCTTCCTCTGTAACAAAGCATCATGACGAAGGCAACTTACAGAAGTAAGCATTTGACTCAACGGGAGCCTATGGTTCCAGAAGACCAATGGCATGGAGTATGAAAGCAGAAAGCCAGACATGGCTGAAAACTTACATACTGAATCAACAACCATGAGGCAGAAAGAACATACCTGTAAAGGGATGAGGTTTTTGAAACATAAGGGTCTACCCCCAGTGATACATTATTTCCAACAAGGCTACACCTCCTAATCTTTCCTAAATATTTCTACCAAAGAGGGACCAAGCATTCAAACATATATAGCCCATGGGGCCATTCCAATTTAAACATCACAGTTATTATTTGGCTGTGAAATGTCCTCTATGGACTTATACCTATGAACACTTGGTGGTGACCCATCAGGTAAGGTTGTAGATCTTTCATGACATGAGTTATACCTAGCAAAATGGGGTGTCTGTTCATCTTAGTATTCACCCTAGAGATACAAAGATTAAAATCCTTCAACTTTCCTTGAATCAGTCACAAAACTATACAAGATATGATAGTGCCAACAGCCAAAAAAATGGAGCTTTACAAAAGAAATAGTACTGAAGCAGAGGCTCAGAAGAGAAAGCTTTAAGACATCTATTGTGTCAGTTTCAATGTTAGCTATCAAGAATAAAGAAAATTTACAGAAGGGAAAAATGAATAAAGCAAAACAGATACAAGGAATTGTAGTGGGATTATGTTACACTGTAAATAATTGTCCTGCCTACTGGTTTAATAAAAACACTGATTGGCTGAAGGCAGCAGGAAGTATGGGCAGAGCTACCAGACTAAGAAAACTCTGGGAACAAGCAGAGCAGAGCAGAGATGCCAACAGAGGAGACAGAGAGACACCACGGAGACACCACGATGAAACACCAGCAGACATAGAGGAAAAAAGTTGAAATGCTGCTCCAAGAAAAGGTACTAAGCCACATGGCTGATCAAGATAAGAATCATGAATTAGCTTAAGAGTAAAGAGTTAGCAAGTTATATGCCTGGGTTCTAGCCAATCAGCATAAAATTAATATAGCTGTCTATGTATTTCTTTGTGACTGCGGGACTTCTGGTCAGTAGGTCTGGGCCATGGGGCCACACTGAAAAGTCTGGGCCAGAAACTTAATACTACAAATGGCAGCCCAACATGAGTGATATATACCTACATAAAGCTGGAGAGAAATTAAAAAGGGTTCTAGAGCACAGAATCAGAGGCAATAACAGCTTCCGAGTTGTATCTCTCACATGAGCCATGGTACAGAGACGTCCTGGTGAGGACTTGAGCTATAAAATGGTGGACTTTGCAACTTAAGCTGTGACATGGCCAGATCCATGAAGATTCACAGGAGCCTAGATGTGAGCAACAAGCTGAAAGTGATATATTTACGCTTTCTGTTTATACAGACAAAAAGGAAAGAGAGTCAAAGACTGCTTCTTAGTAGCAGCAGCATTTTCTTGGGTCAGCTCTGTTTGCAGGAGGCAAGCAGAGGCGTGGCTTTTTAAAGTGAGGTTTCCTGATTCAGCCTTAGAGGCAAAACACTTGTGAGTGTTTTAAGAGGCCTTGCTGCCAAATAATTAAATGGAGTTAATGAGCAGCAGATGGCAGTGCTTTATTTGGTGATTATATGGACCCTAAAGTTCCCCGGAGTAGTAATTGTAGATCCTACCAATACTTCAACTAAAAAGCTAAATTCTATGAAGCTAGACTAGGATCTGGGTGGGGTCAGTCAGCCACCCTAGTGAAGCCTTTAATCCTTAGCCACACCTTGGCAGATTAAAGGTGTGGTCAGAAACAGAAAGAAATAGAGGGAGCTGGGTGGAGTCAGCCACCCTAACCAAGCAAAGGTGTTGTCAGAAACAGAAAAAGGTAAGAAATAAGAGATATACAGTAAAGACAAATTTTTAAAAAATCTAAGTGGTATAGTGTGTTTAATATATATATGGTGAATTGAGAGAGAAAAGAAAAAAGGATAGAGAATGTCCTTAAAAAAGAAATAAAATAAAATAATAATAAGCCACGTAAGGATGGAAATTACAAAGAATGTCTGGATACTGTAAGTTATTGTCTTGTCTTTAAGTTTTTTGACTGAAAATGAAGTAGTTAAATCTTCTAAAAAGCCATTTTATTATAAATGCTGTTGGATTAATTTAACCTATATATTTTGTAAGTAAGTTGACTTTAAAATTGAAATACAAAGATATGCTACTTTGAAGAAGAGGTTTTTTTGCATTTTCACAAAAAAATGAGAAGTTGTGGATTTATTCGTGGTTAAAGAATGCAAGATTTGATAGAGGAAGACCCCTTGAAGAGTCTCCAATGTGAATGATGGCCCAGATGATTCAGCAGAGAACCTCTGCTGCAGTTTCCTCTGAGCTCTGCATCTAAAACAGCTTTAAGAGGACTAGCTGAGATGGTCCAGCCTTAGAGACTATGCCACTAAAGACTTGTTCATAATATTAAATTATTCTTTGGGTTCTCATGGGATTACCAGTGCTCCGATTCAGCAGAAATAACCTAGAGAACTATACCTGAAGTTCAAAAAATCAGATTATGAATGTTTGTCTTTGTTTACAAGTTGTTATAGATATAGATAATAGTGGAAAAAAAACTATATAAAGGAAATTAGATTTGGGGTTCTAGTTTTTACAAAGGGGATATGTAGTGAGATTATGTTACATTGCAAACAATTGTCCTGCCTACTGGTTTAATAAAAACACTGATTGGCTGAAGGCAGACAAGAAGTGTGAGTGGAGCTACCAGACTAAGAAAACTCTGGGAACAAGCAGAGCAGAGCAGAGATGCCAACAGAGAAGCCAGAGAGATACCACAGAGACACCACGATGAGATGCCAGCAGACAGAGGAAAGACATTGAAATGTTTCTCTGAGATAAGGTACCAGCCATATGGCTAATCAAGATAAGATTCATGGGGTAGTTTAAGAGTAAAGAGTTAGCAAGTTATATGCCTGGGCCCTAGGCTGATCGGCATATAATATATATACAAATCTGTGTGTTTCTGTGAGCTTGTGGGACTGTGGGTCAGGGGGTCCAGGTCACAGGGCCAGGCAGGAAAGTCTGGGCCAGAAACTTAATACTACAGGTAGTAACCTCAGACAGTGTTTACTGAACATTTGTATGTGCCAGACAGGGCCACAAATACTGTGTGTCCTTTCACAGGATAATTTAGCCACCTGTGTTGGTTTGTTCTTTGTGGCCTCGCTTTGAAACCTCCATTACTTTTTCAACTCTTGACTTTCTCAGTCATCTTTTCATCACAAAATCCCAGATTTGTCTGCCAAGTTTCACAATAAACATTAGTGGTCCTATTTTAATTCCCTTCCCTCCTGCCTTTCTCCTAAGCAGTGTTTGACGCCCACCCCACCTCCAGTTCTATCGATATAGATTCCACATTTGGATGTACTATTCACTTTTCTCATATTTAAAAATGGTCCAAGAAATGTGTCTTTCATTCCAGTAACTCCTGTTTTGAAATATCTCTCTGAGCCAAGAACGTTATTTCCTCCTGAGAGGTTCTTATGCAGATAGACTTTATTCTTAAGAAAGATGGAGATGTTTACAAAAACTCAGAGTTTTAAGGTACAGTAGAACTTTAGTCTTGCTATAACAATTTAAACATGGATAACAGCATAAAAGATGATCAAATTTTTCATTTCATCATATTCAATTCAAAATGTCATTCAATAATTCCACAGAAAATATCTTTGAGCATTGCAATGGAAGACTTTGTTGTCAATATCTTTGGAAGGAAAAAGAATAAAGTACCAACTTGTGTTCTCTACACAATGCTTAAAGTATGTGATTTTTTGTCTTTACAAATAGATGTTATACACTTCACAAAGAATCTCATTCCCAGACTCTTTCTCTTTTTCATTTTGAATGAAGTTCTTAACTGGGTCAGGCTGACTGCTTGACTTTCAACTTGTTAATAAAAAAAAAAATACTTCTTTGATTTTGGAAATTGGGTAATGAATTTATGATCAGAACAATTGGATTAGTATGTATCAGTGTGATCCCAAGTGCTACTAACATCAGAATAGGGTTTATCAAATGTCTATAGCGTCATTCACTGAAATGTAAGATCTGAATATAAGTCTTTTGAGTCATAAGTTCTCGAAGAATATACTTGGCTATTTCATGTTTTCACTAGAGTTCTTGTCCCTGTATCAAACCACATTTTTCCTTTTGCACATGGATAACCCTTAAAATTCCCTCAAAAGTAAATTCCCATGCCATATATTTTGGAAAGTAAGTTTCAATTCTGATCCTGACCCACATACCACAGTCTAAAGTGGTCATCATCCGCATTGACTTTTGTGACAGAAAAGTGACCATATGTGGCAAAAAGTATTATCAAAATTCCATTTCCTCTTTATCTCAGGCTAGACTACACCCATAGTAGCTTTTCCTATAGCTGACTGACTCCAGAAATTGGGGGTATTCATGAAAAAGATAATCACTCTTTCTAGCTCTAAATGCATTATTGTCTTATATCATTTCTAATTTTATGCAGAGGTCTAGATTTCCAATTTATTATGGAGCTTTGTTCTACTACTAACTGACACATTATATCTGTATGTGGAATAAGCATTTATGTTTAATCTCTGAAGTTCTGGATTGTTTCTTTTAATGTATAGCAAATAAAACTACAATCAAATGTTTACTACTATTTGTCTATCTAAAATATCTCTGATCTTGATTTTTCTGTTTCTACACAACATTTAGCAGGATTCTGGCAAAGAATAAGTATACTCAATAAATATTTAATAAGTATACAGTAAATAAATATGCTTAAGATTATTTGAAGCTTGCTGAAACCCAGTTATCAAAAGAACAAAATGGAACAGAATATCAGGTTATTACATGCTAACTAAGAACTTTTAATTTAGAAATCTCTTGGTCAAAAGATATTCATGGTTAAGTAAGGAAACTAATACATGTGGTTTCAAAAACAAGTCAGTATTAAAAGCCATAACTAAGGTCGGTAGCTCATTATCAGATAAATAGGCAAACCTAAATCATCAATTAGAAATCATTTTTGATACTTCAAAAGAATAAGACACCAACACTGACTAACACTGATTCTCATTCCACATTTATCTCTGCCTGTTTGTTTTATGGACGATTCCTAAAATTTTAATATTTATGTTTGAATATACCACCAATAATTTCTTGTCTGCTAAGATTCCTAAATCACAGGGTAAAAAGCTTTGTACCTCACTGGCAGTGGTGACTATATGGTGTCACTTTTCAACATGCTAAGGGAATTGGTATCTACAGGACACATTTCCAACCTGTCTCTAATACATTAGTAGTTTATGAAATATAAACTTGAAGTGTATCTCTGTATATGAAAAAACAAACAGACAAAGGGCCATATTTCTGACTTAAAATGCTGGATATTTTCCGTTCCTTTTCCTTCCTCTTTTCATGATGGCCCTCATCAGTGGGTGGCCATCATTAAGAAAGTTATATTAGTCCTGCCTCAAGCAGTCCCAGAATGTTTTGTCTTGTCCTATTAAATAAAATGAAACCAAAAATTACCAGCAATTTCACTGAGGAAGTGAAAAAAATAATTGTGATAAATATCCAGGCAGCCCAATTCAACAGAACAAACAAGTATAGCACAACTCAGAATGACATTTGAAATTAAGGGTACTTATTTTTCATGAATATGTGAACTGTTGTATTGATTTAGACAAAAAGTATGACAGAAATGAACTGATTTCAGCTCCAGCAGAGCCCAGGATATTCGTGGAAGAAGATCTTTGTCAGTGGTCTTTAACTGGTGTGCCCAGTATTTCACAGTCCGTAACTTTACTTCATCCCCATGTGTTCATTCCCAAGTGAAGATTGGAGCACGGGCTCTCTTGCCCTGATCCAGACATTGAGCAAAGCAGAAGAGGTCTACATGGTTAGAGGGAGTTATTGAAATAGGAAACTGAATTTTTGTATCTAGGGTGGAGTTTGCTCCTCTGATGGATATAAAAGATGGGAATAAAATGAAGACTAGACTTTAGGGGGAAAAAAAAATAGGAGGAAGCAGCCTTGGAGGAAACTAACAAGAAAAGCCAAGTTATTACAAAATGACACTGTGGTTTTAGTATGGCAGGGGCCCTATCTGCACATGCCCCCTTTTAAACACTTGGGATGGTGACAAGTAATGTGATTAATAAACATTAATAATCAAAGAGGACTAGAAATGTTCTAAAAACATAGTGTTTATTATTGGAACAATCTAGAAGAGGTTTTCCACAAATTCACAATAATCCTAATATCTTGATTATGTTACAGTGAAGAATCACAGTGCTCAAATAAACTTTTAAACATTATCAATACATGTTTGATTAACAATGCTAAGGATGATCCAAATTTGTTTTCTATTTTCTCTTTAGACAATGTTATAGTATCTTAGTCACATGAAGTGATCTAAGACTTTGCTGCCCCAAAACAGAGCAAATATTTAGTATACATATATATCATGAAGTTGAAAAGTACCACTGTGCCATTTTGAAATATTGTATATTGTCCTAATAATTTGAAAATGCTTCAAGTTGATAGTAAGATGCCACATGAAAAGATGCCTCTGGGAGATGTGGTATAAGATGAGGAAGGATAACAAACAATAGACACTTCCTAAGAGAGAAGAAACAGAATGATCATTACACATGAGTGACTGGGAGACAGAACAGTTGAGGAGTGTGGAGACATGGGAAAGTGGCATCAAAGGAAGAAGTGAGCAGTATAGGGCTCCAGTTGGGCCCATCTCCTCCAGGGGAGAATGAGATGCCTCATCCAAAAGGTAATTCAGAGGCTCTGGTGAATAGAGACTGGAAGTCATACCCCCACAAGAAATTCATAGTTCTAGCAAGCCTCAAATCTAGTTTAAGCTTTGGTGACATATTGGTTCCTCTAGTGTAATGAATCAGCAGCCTATAGGGGTCTTTTTCTGTCATTGCTCCTATGTTAGAGTGCTATGGCTGGTCACTATTTTGAAAGGAAACGTTATTTAAGATTGAGTTACTTTGTAAGCCTGATAATGAATGAGTAATAATGATCAGTCACAGGGCCTGAGATCCACATAAGGTAATTGTGGAGAGGACCAGATGCAGCCATGACAAGAAGTTCAGAAGAAGAAGCTTCAATTCAAATAGAGAAGGTCAGTGAAGACAGTGATGTTATTTGTTTAGGAAACAACTCCATTACATGAAAATATCTTATACTTGGGATTAATAAGTGACCATAACTGTTGCTGATTAGAATGTCAACTACTACACTACCATAGAAATCAATACAGAAATCCCTCAAAAAACCTGAAAAAAAGAACTACCAATTAATCAAGCTGACTCCTGTGTATAATAGCAAAGGGGCTCTAGTTATGCAATTATCAGAGATAACTGCACATTTAGACCATTTATAATATCCATGTCTACGTTTTGAAATATCTATTAAGGCAGGAAAGGCATGCCAAAACCCCTGGAACTGGAGTTCTATGTGGCTGTGAGACAACATACAAATGCTGGAATTAAACTGGATTCTCTGGAAAAGCAGTTATCTCAGCTACTGAGCTGTCTCTCCAGCCCATACATTTAATCTTTTATAAAGGTTTTACATGAGATTTCATATGCCTGCAAAACACAGAAATATGTGTGAGTGTGTGTGTGTGTGTGTGTGTGTGTGTGTGTGTCACAGAGTTTTAGTCAGCTTAAAGAAGAATGAAATTATGACATGGGAAATGGTTGGAACTAGAACACATCGTGCTAAATGAAAATAAATTAGGCTCATAAAGACAAAAATAAAATATTTTCTCTCAGAGTCTATATTTAATATGAGCATGCATGTGGTGTGTGTGTGTGTGTGTGTGTGTGAGAGAGAGAGAGAGAGAGAGAGAGAGAGAGAGAGAGAGAGAGAGACAGAGACAGAGAGAGACAGAGAGACAGAGAGAGACAGAGAGAGAGAAGTAAAAGGGGGCGATGTGGAAGGATGAAATAAATAAAGGAAGAAGGTGGGAGAATGTGAAAAGGTAATGTGTAGAGTGGAGAAAATAATAGCACACTTTCTTTCATATGTAAAACTGACATATATGTGCATGTATGTGTGTGTATAGATATATATGGCATATTAGTAAAAGAGGGACTACTTGAGAAGAAGGAGGCAAACATGGAGTGGGGACAGAGAAAGATAATGATGTACAAATATGTGTAAAGCACAATGATATACATTTGTAAAAATATCATAAAATCCCATCATACTAAATGCTAATTTAGAAAATACAAAATAAAATACTTCAACTATTAATTGAAAATATGTCATCCAAAATTTCTTATTATATCTCAATACTAGTTTCAGACCTAAACTTGTATTTTATTTACACTTTTGTCCTAAAATTCAAAGATCTATAATGAATGCCTTCTGATCATACCTTTAACACATTGTCAAGGTATAGTTCAGTGGTTCTCAACCTTCCTGATACTGTCACCCTGTAATACAGTTCCTCATGTTGTACATCCCCCAACAATAACATTATCTCATTGCTACTTCATAACTGTAATTTTCCTACAGTTATGAGTCATAATGTAAATATCTGGTATGCAGAATATCTGGTAAGTATCTGGTATATTGAAACTGCTGGCATAGCTCAACTTGAGAGTTCCTTTCTTTCCTGCCTCATCAAGTGAAAGACAGGAAACATGAATGGAATCTGGGGAAGGAAGATAGGTTGAAGCCAGCATAGGCAAAGTAGAACTACATAATTAGAAAGCCTGTAGGATTTTTTGTTAAAAAGGAGCTGAATTTTAGTTACATTTGAAAAGATTTATTTTTAGTATTTTTATTTCATGTGTACCTTGCCTGCATGCATGGAAGTACACTACATACTTAATTTTTAAAAATCAATTATTACATCATCTGTTGCTTATTGGCCAGAGGAGAGTAGGATATATTTATGCTTCACAAGCTCTTTAATTTAATTTACCCTCAATTTTATTTCCTAAAGGTGGCAAAGATGAAATGAATTGTAAAGTATAAGATTTTATAAAGGTGTAAAAATTTTGGTTAGAGCTGTATATGATAATTAATTTTGAATGGCAACCTGATAGGATCAATAGATGATGAGGAAAATAACAAAGTATAACTCTTAGTGTGCCCATGAGGCCATTCTTCGAGATGATCAAATAAGAAGAAAAATCTGATGTGAGAATGCCTTTCTGTATGGTGTGAATGTCAATCTTTAAATAAAGGAGCTGTTTTGACCCATGACAGGCACCATAGAAAAGTAGGTGGGGAATCAGAATAGGTAGGAAAGGAAGGGCGGAGTCAGAGACAGATCGAGCCAGGTGACCAAAGAAGAAACATGTGAGGAACACAGGTGAGCCACAGGCCATGTGGCAGGCAGATTAATGGAAATGGGTTGAGTTAAGATGTAAGAGCTAGCTAACAATGTGCCTGAGCCATAGGCCAAACAGCTTGAAGTTAATATAAGCATCTGAGTCATTTTGGGGCCTGAGCAGCTGCGGCTAAGGGATCTGGGACTGCAGGTCTGTGGGTCTGGACCTCTGGTGCCTGGGGCCAAGAAACCTCACTGTAACAAAGATCTTGGAGGCTCTGAATGGAACAGAGTGGAAGGAAGAAGAAAGTCATGGGCACACTCACTCTTCCTGTGTTTTCTGGCCTCCATGAGTAAGGATGCTCTATCTTCCAAACCTTCCCAGGCATGATGGTCTAACATCATCAGCCAGTTCTTTGTCTCAGATATCCATCATATTAAAATGACTAAATAACATACCAGTTTAATAAAATAGGAATGAAATCCAAATCTTTTTGGTCCAGGTATATGACTATTTCCATTATACCATGATACAATACACACACGCGCGCACACACACGTGCGCACACACACACACACACACACACACACACACACACACACACACACACACACAGAAAAGACAAGAGAAGAAAGGAAAGGACTCACATCTTGACTTACTGTACTCATACTGCTGGTAGGATTTAGAGAACTATGAAGTGAAAATGAAAATGTTAACTTTATTTTTCCTCTGTGGCTCCACACCTGAGCAAATGGCCCACCTAACATTCCTAAAGGAAACAAGGCCCTCCATGCTTCAATCTGCGGGTGGCCACTGCCTTAAATGACAATGGGTTACAAAATGTAGCTAGCATCAAGTCAACCAAAACAGATTAGTACTTTATAATTATTTTTTCAAGTCTAAAAACTTTCAGAAATATATGCTGACATATATTTATATTTATATATATTTTATATATACATATATATGTGTGTGTGATAAATGTTAAAGACTTGCTTTAAAGTAATTTAGTGGGGAAAGTATTTTTAAAGCAGTATAGTAGTAAAAAATTTTTTTTAAACTGGCCATAATTTAGTTATTTCTGCAGCTGGGTTGAGTTTTTTGTTACTTCTGTACATGGAATTTTTCCAATATAAAAAGTGAACCAAAAACAAAGCCAATTTATTGAATAGTACCTTGGATGCACTTGGAGTGCTATTCTAGCCCTTTCTCAATTTGTTTCCTGGAATTTACTGTTTGCTCCATTTATTTTCAATTTTTGTGATAACTCTATAAACCAAGAATCATTATTGTGTGGAAAAATATTAATAAGAAGAATAATAGCTTGCATTTATTGAAAACTTGTTCTGCGCCTGTCTAGATGCAATGTAATTTGTTTTCATATTTCATTTAATCTTTATAAGAACTTTATGAAGTATGTCCCAGTACTTATTTTATGGATGAAGAAACTAACAAGGGCCTGTAAGAAGTGATGTGTCAGACTCACACCTCTATTGTGTCCCAGGCACTGTTAAATCTGGATTGTGCCATTTACCAGTGGGCCCCTACCCAGCACACTGGCCTCTTGAGGAAACCAAGAAAGCAGCTCTGAATTTTCTCTAGTATCTTATACCAAATCTAAAGAATAACGATTACAGGTCCTTTTTATACATGTTACATTATGCAAGGCCAGAAGGATGCTCATCTTTCCTTTTTATGAGCTTAAATCCAAAAGAAGAGAACACAAATGTCAACAGATGTAATGAGGCATTTATTTTTTGACATGAGAAGAAAATGGATAAAACAATAATAAAACAAGCAGAAGGGAAGGAAGAAATAAGCACTGGTCGGGTACCGACTGTACTTGATACATAGCATATGTCATATACTGCTATTTGCAATCCCCAGTTCTTCAGTAAAGGGTAGACTTAATTAAGTAAATAAAGTTTGGGTTATGTTGAGAACCTCAATGGTCATCTTTAAAGAGATGGTAGGCTAAGATCTGTGAGAGTTTGATGTTATCCATAAGAGGGAGACAAGGAGTTTGGAAAGAAGGGATCACCTAAAGCGGGGGGGGGGGGGGGCACACAGCTAGCAGACTGCTTAACACCACCACAAAAGATACTGTGAGTGGAATAACGAAAAACCCACCAGCAGAGGAGCTAAAGCACTGTTTTCAGTTACTTTTTGCCACGTGGAAACAATAAAGGAGTTTGCTTATAAACAAACGAGGGAAGCAAATACCAAAGTACGGAGGTTCCCATCTTATGATGGTCCAAGGAAACTTTTGTTCTCTTTTAGAGCTGTGAAAAGCTGGTATGCATGAACACAAGCATATATATTCTTTGGCTAGTGGTTTGAGCCTACTATGCGGTGCTTCTGGGCAGAGGCATGAGCAGTGCCTAGAATAAATAACATGTTATGGAGTATCTTGTGTTGATCAACAGTGATATCAGTAAGTACTCAATACATTACCTATCATAGAACCCCATAAAATCCAGGAGCACCTCTTTCTAAGTCCACTGGCTCATATAAGAAAGAAGTAGAGCATATTTATAATTTTATTCTAGTTAGGTGATCATAAAACTAAATATTCTTAAAAGATTTCAGATGACCAACACTGGCCTCAGCTATGGCATTTCTAATACAACCATGGGAAAGGAAGAATAGGAAATGTTTAGTAACCAAAAATTTCTGAAAAATACTAGCCCGATGTCTGGAACACCAGCAGATTGACATGAGTGATTGTGCCTGTGACTCCAGCATTTAGGGGGCTGACACGGGAGGCATACTTCAACTTTGAGAGTTTAAACCAGCTGAGTCTATATGCTCAGATTATGTCCCCACAAGGAATCCACCCAGCTCTGCTGACTAGACTGCATCTGCCCTGGGACTCTCCTGCCTAGAGCAGGAGAGCCTGACCTAGTGAGGATCTCTGAGTCGTCAGTTCCAACCCTCCTCAGTTCTGAGAAGCAGATTCAGATTGTTAGGTCATGTCATACACAGAGTGAGATTTTTTTACTTTTGGGTCATGAGTAAACATGTTTTAACTCTCCCATGAATACTGGAAATGCACATGGTACCTCACTTTATTGGACTAGGTCAGAGTCCAATCTGAAGAGATTAAAAACCAATCTCGTTGCCCTGAGAAGGAAGTTGCACTAACCCTCCCTTGTAACCTTGGTGATTTACTCTTTGTTGCTCTTTCTGAACTACCTGGAAATTTGTTGAGAGCTAGCCTGTTCTGAAGGCCTTCCAGAGGCCCTGATGGTAGAATGTTAATGTTTTACTCCTCACCTTGGCAGGTTAATGCAGATGATGCCAGATATGGATTGGTGCCAGGGCCTGGTGGGGGGTCTGTAGCCTGGGAATTGGCACCTGACATCTCCCCCATATGTATGTGGTCAAATGTTCCAGACACTGAAATGAGAAATACTTCATTTGCTGTCCTAGAATGTACCTTGTTCCAGAGGAACTAGAAATACCTGAGCTTCCTGTAATTCTTCTCTCTAATGTTCATTACTGACTTAGTTTCTGATCCCCCCTGTTGAGTGGTGGATGGTGATATATTATTTGTATTCTAAACAAATAAAGCTTGCCTGGAGATCAAAGATCAATGCCAGCCACAGAGTTAGCCATCAGACCAGACAATGCTGGAACACACTTTAATCCTAATACTTGGGATCCTTTGCTTCTGCTCCCAGTATGGGGCACACACATGCCTTTAATCCCAGCACTAGGAAGGTAGAGACAGGAAGTGATACTGTTGGGCAGAGAAATGTACTGAATGTACTAGGTTCTTGTTCACCTGGTCACCTTTCTAGTGGCGCTCCCCTGGTTGGACTGCCCCTCCTTTCCATGTTCTCTTGTGTTTGGTATCTTACAGAGTTCTTTATCCCACTTGAAACTGGCTCCCTGATCTTGCCCCAAGCTCACACAAATTAGCTTAGAATTTTCCATTAAATTTTAGCAAAATATTCTATAATTTTTCTATATAAAATATTGTCATTTATTATTTATTATTTTGTCTTAACTTACCCCTATGAATTTCTTGAACATAGGGAACTGAATTTCCTTATTTTTGAATCAAAACATTTTAACATGGGTGTGGTATAGAGTTAGTATATCATATCAAATACTGGTAATTATTTTGCAAGCAAACAGATAAAATCTCAAACTCAGGAGTTGAGAGATGTCTAAAATTACTATTTAAAATGTTTTTGCATGTTTGTGCATAACACACTAACTTAATCATCCAGTTGCACTCTTTCTGGTTTTTGTGCAATGAAATTTATCCACATAGTCATTGCATGATATAGATTATTGTCATTTCGGCACAGCATTTTAATGTGTGGATATAATGTATTTATCTATTCTATATTCATTCTGCTGCTGATGGGGACATTTGGGTCCTTTCCAGAGGCTTGATTTTCCAGGAGCTTGAGGCTATAATAAATGTGCTTCTATGACATGCCTTTAACTAAAAATCAATATACATTTATGCTGACTCTATAATAGTATGGTTTCAATATTATTATTATGGCTGAATATGTATGTTTGTATATATATATGAATTATTATAGCTGTATACATACATATATATGTATGTGCATATATATACACATGTACACACATCCAGCTTTAGACCCTGTCAAATATTTTTTCTAAGAAATTTCACAGAAAACTTCTTTGGATTCATAAAGTATGCTAAGCTCATAGAAAATTTCTATGTAAATACAAAGTACTTATTAACTCAATGCTTCATTTGCACAAGATCATCTTGTTCCATAGCAATTAAAAATAACATCTTTGATTAGATGAAATCAAATATCAACTGAGATTTGCATTTATAATCTAGATATGTCACACTCTTCACTGATCAAAATTGGATTTCGACGAAGTGTGCCAGTAAGAGACAAGTGCTCATGTGCTGATTTGCAAAGCTCATTAGGTCACGTATGTTTAGTACCATGTAATACTGTCTTTATAGAACTCTGGTTAGCCAACTGAGGGGAGGGCACAGCAAAATCCCATCTTTATTACATTTTTTATTGCTCATTTTTGCAGTAAACATATATTTAAAAGCGATTCAGTGATCCCTATTCATGTTCTTATAGGCATTTCTGGGAATAAAATGCTTGCATTCATTATTTTAATATGCTAGTATAATACTAAGTCTGGGTACAAAAAGTTTAGAAAAAAATATATAGCATAAAGAAAATATGAATCACTAAAAATCATTCTCTACATAAAATCTACTGAATTAGAACTTATAAAAAGAACCATCCTATAATATATTTTACTTTTTATGTTATATCAATCTTTCCATATAAATATTGTACTTTTAATTTTCTACAGTTCATTGTGTTTCAATATATAAGAACATTGCATGATTAAATCAGGTTAAATATGTTACCTTTCCAAACATTTATTACTTCTTTAAGGAAAACTTCAAAGTATTTTCTCCTAGATTTTTGAGATATATAATTGTTATTTTTATCTATAGTTACCCTACAATGCAACAGTATGCCATAATTTCATAACTTCTTGTTCCTAACTGACTTAGTACCACAAGATCAATATTTCCACAAATGCCTCCCATGCTTACTTCCCCAATTCATTGGAAAACAGTAGATTTTATATTCCACATATTAGCAGGATACACATCTTTTGGGGTTGGTCTTAATTTAGTTAACATGACACTAACTTTCAGCCAGGTTGCTACAAATGACAGGACTTTATTTTGTTATGCATGAAATTGCACATAGATACTTCATGTTTTATATCCAATTAAGACCTATTGAGAATTTAGTGTGTTTCCACATCTTGAGGGCTGTAAACACTGCTGCAATGAACATAGCGTGTGGAGTCTCTTCATACAAATTTAATTTTCTTTGCACGTGAGATTGCCTGATTGTGTGAGTCTTCTATTTTTAACAGTGTTAAAAACTAACATACTGTTATATATAATAGTACTAATTTACATTCTTACCAAAAGGTACAAGAGTTTTCTTTTCTCAGCCTGGCATTGATGGCCCATGTCTTTAATCCTAGCACTTTGGAGGCAGAGGCAGGTAGGTCTCTGTGAGTTCAAGGCTAGTTTGGTCTACAGAGCAAGTTACAAAACAGGCTTCAAAGCTACACAGGGATATACAGAGAAAACCTGTCTTGAAAAACCAAAAAAAAAAAAAAAAAAAAAGAATTATCTTTTCTATACATCAATCTTTGTTTTTGGAGACAGG
The DNA here is from genome assembly GCA_033318265.1 of Phyllotis vaccarum. Taxonomy (NCBI): domain Eukaryota; kingdom Metazoa; phylum Chordata; class Mammalia; order Rodentia; family Cricetidae; genus Phyllotis; species Phyllotis vaccarum. The sequence goes on from JARWLC010000002.1 coordinate 61,923,662, forward strand.
GATTTCTGTGTAGAAGTCCTAGCTGTCCTGGAACTATATTTGTAGACCAGGCTGGCCTTGAACTCACAGAGATCCTCATACCTATGCCTCTCAAGTGCTGCAACAAAAGGTGTGCACAATACACCCAGCTTCCACATCAACTTTTAAATTTCAAATAAAGTGGCAAATCACACTAACAAGATGTGATACTGTGATGACCTCCTAGTATTTATTGACATCACTCATAAAATCTCTTGATTGGAGTAATAATTGTTTAGTATGTCTGCTACTTATTTGATTGAAGGCTGAGAGTTCCTGGTTACTTCTAGGTATAAGCTGGTCATAGCAAAGACCACTGAATGATTATGGGACTTTTGGCCTCATCTTACAACCTCCAGATAATCTGATAATCAATGGCTACTTGATTTAATAAACCACACCTACATAATGAAGCTTCCAAAAATCTTGGAACAATCAGGTTTGCAGGAGCATCCTGATAGGTGAACACACGGTGATTCCCAAAGGATGGTACATTACAAAGGGCTGTTGAAGTATCAACCTGCCTCCTCCCAAATTCACAGTATGCATTCTTCTATTACTATCTTATATAATGTTCTTTATTTATATACTGGTATGCATAACTATTTCCCCAGGTACTATAAGGAGGCCTAGAAAGTGAATCAGAGGAACCATAACTTTAAGATGGCTAAAAAGACAAGTAAACAGTGTGGCTTTAAAAAATTTAACCTGGCATCTAAAGCATGAGTAGTCTCATGGGAAGACCTTGGAAATCTGATATTGTCTTAGCAGAAAGTATCATAACTTAAAAATATTTAGAAGACATTTAGTATATGTCCATTGCAGAAGCAATAGTTTGCTAGGTGCCTAGGAAAATACTTTGACCTAATAAGTCACAAAAATATTCTGTTGATTGTCAAGTGAGAATAAGATAAATATATTGGTTCTTCTTATATTTCTCAAAAATATCTATAATTTTAGGTAAAAAATTCATGCCCATTTTTTCAATATTATGAAAACACAAAATGACCATTAAACTTACTCTGCCACTTAAATAACTGTTTTACTTTTAAAAAGTTATTTTTTCTATTGTCAGCTTTTATAGTGCTGGCATGTTCTATGCATGCTACTTGGGGAGAGAAGTTAGCAATATCCTTACTCAACTATGAATCTTGAAAGCTAAAATAACACTAGTCTGATTTTAAAATAATAAAATAAAAAAGATGTCCACTGATGTACAGTAGCATGGGAGTGTGGTGGTTTGAATAGGTTTTGCCCCATAGATTCATGTGTTTGAATGCTTGACCCCAAAGGAATAGCACTATTAGAAGGTGCAGCTTTGTTGGAGGAAGTGTGTCATTGTGAAGGCTGCCTTTGAAGTCTTATAAGCTCAAGTCTGGTCAGTATGATACATTTTTTTTTCCTTCTGTGGCTTGCAGATCAAGATGTAGGACACTAAGCTCCTTTTCAGCATCATGATTATAATGGACCAAACCTCTGAAACTTTAAGGGAGCCTCTCAATTAAATATTTTTCTTATAAGAGTTGCCATGGTCATGGCGTCTTTTCACAATAGAAACCCTAAAACATGAGCTCTAAAATGGGCCATCTATATCATATTCTCCCCCAAAACTTGCAGATCATCCAGAAAAGGAGAGGCAGAGAGATTGTAAGAGCCAGAGGAGCATCTGTTTGTAGTGAAACTACTTTCCAGATATGACAGGCTCATTGCATACACAAATTCACAGCGGCTAGGACTATACACACAGGCCTGTCACAAGCATGAGTCGGCTAACATCACAGCATGGATAGGGAAAGGCTCATGAATTTCTCTTGGTCTCTTGGGAGGGAAATTCAGTTTTCTTCATAAATGTAACTGCTATAATCAGTAAACTAAGTTGTGCACAGACGATAGAATTATTTTGGCTTTTTGGTTAGGCAAAAGTAAATATCTACTTCTGATCTGGAAATGCTGTAGAAGGTATGGGTAGTTTGAGAAGAATTGTTCTTCATATAACATACATGTTACTCATGTTGCATGTGTAGGTGTCTCAGAATACTACTTCTTTGGAGAAACCTGTTTCTTTTACCTTAGCATTTTGGAAATTGTCTCTCTGTATGTATTAATGGTGATTATAATCTCTCTCTCTCTCTCTCTCTCTCTCTCTCTCTCTCTCTCTCTCTCTCTCTCTCTCTCTCTGTGTGTGTGTGTGTGTGTGTGTGTGTGTGTGGTGTGTGTGTGTGTGTGTTTATGTGTGTGTATGTATTATACTTTAAAAACTATGAAGAAGCCAATTTGGGAAGAAAAAAGGTAGTAACAAATTGTAGTAAGAGGTTTCTGGCCCGGACTTTTGGGCCAGAAGGTTTAGGCCTGCAGACCCACAGACATGCAGAGACACACAGATGCTTTCACTATTAATTTGAGGCTGATCAGCCTAAGGCCCAGGCATATAACTTGCTAACTCTTTACCCCTTAATCTAACCCATGACTCTCATCCTGTTCAACCATGTGGCTGGATAACTTTTCTTAGAGCAGCATAGTTTTCCTCTGCATCTTCTGGCTTCTCTCCGGCAGTCTGCTCTGTTTCTTCCTGTTCCCAGAGTTCTCCTAGTCTGGTAGCCCCACCCACACTTCCTGCCTGTCTTTGGCCAATCAACGCTTTTTATTAAACCAGTGGGTGGGACAATTATTTACAGTGGAACAACATAATCTCCCACAGCAAATAGATAAATTTGAGTAAATTTGAGTAAGTATTTAAGCTGTTCCAGGAATCAATTAAGAAGAAACTAAGGAATGTGACTCCTTCAGTTCCTATCACAAGAAATCTCTACCTTATTCTGGTATTTCAGGTACTAGAGCCCAATAAGGGTCCATAAAGGTCACTATTTCATTGTATTGGCACATAATCTCTCTACCCAAAATTTTTCTTAGAGAATTTTCCCCCTCTTTAAAAAAAAGTATTTTTTTAATTTTTTTATATTCTATATCTTAAAGGATTTAATAAGTTTTAAATTGAGTTAGTGACATATTACTTTTCCCCTCGCTTTTGTCCCAGCATCCACTTCCAAGTACCCTCTGTCCAACTTCCCACATGTCCCCCACTCCCAACTTGATAGCCTCTTGTTCTTTGATTATAATTGTTACATACATATGTGTGTGTATATATGCATGCACAAATATATAACTACTGCCTGCTGAGTCCATATTTGTTGTTTATGTATATATGAATATATAGGTGTATTGAACTTTCTCCTTTTAATCTTCCATCTCTCTTTTAGGTCACTGGTATCCCAAAGAGCCTGTCCTGGGGATCTCCTACTATTATACCTTATATCTATTATACCTTATCTAATATTTTCATAGCATTCCTTCCCAGTATTAGACACAATGTGTAGGAAATTTATGCCCAGTAAATACATAAATAAATAAATATAAAGTCAAGGGATGATAATTAATCTCCTTTTAAGTATTTTCTTGTCCAAAGTATGATTAAGTATAGGAAAGAAAGACCAAGAGCAGATACCATTCAAAGGCTTCATGAAGGACTACAGTTGCCAGACTATTTTGAACTTGCATGTGAGATTTCAAGGTCTAGTGAAAATATCTTGTGACAATCTAAGAGTTGTGCACAGAACAAGAACAAATCTGGATTACCTTGTCATTGTTAATTGATTTATATATGGTAATTGGGAAGATCTGGTAAGCTGGGCCTGTTCACTGAGATAGATATTTTCATTTAAAATGAAGAAACTAACACTCAGTAGATTAAATTCTCCCAAATCACCACACATATCCAGTATGTAAAAAGCTGAGATCTGAATTTTGGCTTGTCTGTTTCCAACGCCTGTGCTTTTTCTACTATGCTTTTCTGTGTTTATTCAAGAAAGCTATGTGGACTAAATATGTCAAATGTGCTGGGTCTATAAAATATGCTAATGATGTTTGGGAAACGATTCATTCTAACTGTTATAATTAGAGAAGATTTTCTGTGGATCTGAAATTTGAGCTGAACCATAAGGATCAAGAAGGATTGCAACAGATGAAAATAGTAGAGAGGGGGAGTATAGAAGTAATGCCAGCAGATAGAAAAGTCTGGAAGGTTCCAGAAGAGGAGCAAGGATAACACAGGCTTGAAAGAGAGTAGCCATTGAGAAAGCAGATGAGTTGGCAGTAGAAAGCCCCTTAAACTCAATAATAAAAGAAATGTGAAGCTGAAGAACCTCAGGGCAAAAAATTTTACATGATAGCAAACAGAATGATGCATTATGCATATATATCATAATTAGGCCAGAAGCAGAACTTCATAAGCAAACACAGATGCCAGAAAATAGTGCTACAAATTAAGAAATGAAAATTCAATATAATATCCACTTAACAATCACTCAAGAGCAGTTTTTATTGTTACAAAAGAACAACTTCAGTCTCATTGAAAATACAAATAATTGATTATCTCCAAGGGTAAAAGAATTGAACCTAGAGATGAGGATTGGGGTCTAAAACAAAAGTAAAAAAAATAGTAAAATATCCTGGTAAATGTGCATTCTACCCATAATAATAATAACTTGTTGTGGATTTTAAAAGTAATTCTACTAAAATTCTTCAGAAAGAAGTTCAGAGAAGCCTCTTGTCTCATCACCAATAAGTAAATAATAATACTGAATAATTTTAAAATTTGATAGGAAATGTTACTAAAAGATGTACGTTACAAACTAATAATTATAATTACAAAATCATAAGAAGAAGCTGATTTTTACAACAAACAGAAAAAAAATATTAGTGAGCCTAAAATGGGAGAAAAAAGAGAAAAATATGGAAAGTGCATTCAACACACTTTTGTTTACTCTTTTACCCCAAGCAAATCAGCCCAAGCATATGAACAAAATGAAAGAGAGAGAGAGAGAGAGAGAGAGAGAGAGAGAGAGAGAGAGAGAGAGAGAGAGAGAGAGAGATATGAAATAATGTAAGATAGACAATTCAGTTATCTGACCACAACCTTAACCCTAGTTATCTACTGAAGGAATAAGATTCTCATTCCTTTAATAGCAATCAATAAGTCCCTGATCAAGCAGGTGAGACTGTGATGAACAGTTTCAAAGTCCTTGACCCTCACAGACTAATAATCCAGAAAGAAATTTTAATACACAGTAATAAGAGGAAGCACATTGTCTCAGACCCTTTGATGATGTCATAAAATAATAACTGAACCTAGGTAAACTATCATAGGTAGAAACTTATTGGCTCACAATTCTGAACGTTAAAAATATAGCATCAAGTTGCAGAGAGGGAAAGATAATGCCATTGGATAGAGGAAATGCAGGGAGGTTCCAGGAGATGAGCAAGAAAGACACAGCACAACGTCTGAGAGAGCAGACATTTGACAAAGCAAATGAGAATAGCAGCATGGCTCCCACTGGATCTTGTGATCCCATATGGTGAGGATACTGTTCTTATCTGATAGAGGGCATGCAATTGTTCTAGCTTTCTTCTGTTGTTATAAAACACAGTAATCAAAAGCAACTTGAGTAGGAAAGCAATTATTTGACTTACACTTCCACATTGCAGTCTATCATACAAGTAAGACCGGGCCAAAAGCTCAGAGCAGAAAACAGGAAGAGGGCACTGAAGCAGAATCATGAAGAAATGCTGTTTACATAGTTGTCCAATTTTCTTTCTAATAGAAACCTAAAACTACCAAGATAGGGGAAGAGTTCTTGATATATAGAAGAAGTCACAATGACATCATCTGTAATAGATCTCTGACACTTAACATAAAGGATATTATTTGATTACTATGAAAATTGCAAAAAGTGGAGTACTTAAATCTATATTTACTACATGAAACCAAACAAATGCCATACCTTAGAATGTGTGACTATATCCCCTCAGGCACTGGAGTGGGGTAGAGGAGGCAGCAATTACCTACAATGCCTGAGAAAGTTGTGATTCAACAATTTGAGAAGCAGCTATTTTATTTCTGGGACAAGGAACTCACATTGGTACAAGATCCCAAGAGCATCCTTTCTAAAAAGCAGCCACTAACATTAGAAGGGCCATATACACATTTGGTCAAAGAAGTAATCTCTCTGTGTGTTTGGCATTCATAACTTTTAAATTTTTCTTGATATTTTCAGCCTCATTATTCAAATTTCAGATTTACTTATTAAATTACTTATAATAGACAGGCTCTCTGCACTCTTTCCTTAAAAGCCCAACTCAGAAATTTTACTTCATAAATAGGAAGGATACAGGATTATATAGGAATACAGACTCTAGGAAATACCTGGAATCTCTGCTGAATAGACTGGACTTTACCTGGGTGCCAGGTGAATAGAATAGACCTTACCTGGGTGCCAGGTGTATCACCAATACACATGAAACTTCCCTAGAGAAATTATTTTAATAGTAACTTTGGTTTAAAACTTATGAGAATGTGGTTCTTTTTCTTGGCTAGAAAATTTTTCTCAATTTATGATTCTCTGAAAGGAACATCCAAAAGAGAAGTAAAATCAAAGTCTCAATTGAACCTTCGTTCTCCCCACACTTTCATATGAAATTAGAGAAATTTGAAAGCCATCAGTTTGTAAATAATTGCAAAGCCATAGCATGAGAAACAATGAGGAAAAGAGAGATTTAAAAAAAAGCAGGTCTGTAAATAAAACACCTAGGAACATCATTATCTAGTAATAGAAAGAATATAACACAGGAGATAGTATAGATGAGTGAATTTCAAGCAAAATTCTAAACTTGATTTTAGAACAATTTGTAGCTCCTATAGTTGAATAAATTAATCAATATGCTTTAGATTTTTCCAGAAATGTTTGGTAATCATTCAACTACTTATTCAGCAAGTAGCTCTATAGAGTCTTCATTGCTATAGAATATATAGCAAATGTCTCCAAAACACTGTGTAACAATTCTTTCAAGAAAAAAAAATTCAGAGTAGTAGATTTCCCTCCACAATAAAGTAGAAATATTTTCCTAGATCCTTTTGAGGGCAGGATAAGAAAATATGTGTAATTTAAAGTGAAGCTTTCTATATGTTATATATTGCACACACGAAGGAAACTCAGGGCCAAATCTCTGGGAAAGGCAGAGATATCAGAAAGAGAAAATACCACAGTCAGATCTTACCAAGCTGTCTCCAGCTTCCTCAGCCTCGCTTCTCCTAACTTCTACTGACTGCCCTGTCTTTCTATACCTGCTTGAAATACTTTTTTTGCTCAGTTAAGGCATGACACTACCACTGTCTGCCTTGGAGCGTGGCACTCCTTCTGTAAACTAGGATGATCTCAAACTCATATTTGATTGAATTAAGGATGTAGGTCACCACTCCCAGATATTCCCTGTGCTGAGATTAAAGTGTGAGTTACCACTGTCTGATCCTCCTTGACTGACTGTGGGTACGTCCCTCTGATATCTCCGACAGATTTTACTATATTTGAAGCATATCCCCACATATCCCATTTTGTGTGAAAACATAAAAGATAATAGCTAACATTAGAAAAACTTTATACAATAGGTACAATAATTATATACAATATATACAAACAATAAAAGAGTAATGTACAGTCTATTAACAATTGATAATTCAAATAAAATATTTCATTAATTACACTATTTTGATGAGTCCAAAAGATTATACCTAATTAACTTGTATTACTGACTAAAAACTATTCTGGTGATGTCTCTTAAACATATTCACTTTAACTTCAAAGTTTGTTTTTTAAAACTGTCACTAGAAAACTATAACAATAACTATCTCATCTACAACCACCTCAGAGACCCAAGAAGGAAATAGTATTTACCCAAGTAAACAGGAAGTGCAAGCAACTTCCAAAATCTAGAAATGACAGAGATGACACCTATCTGCCTGGACAGTCATCCAAAGTTCCTTTATAAAGTTGGGGCATCCATCTTCAGCCTACAGGCCCAGAGTCTCTTTTCATTTCAGTGAAGCAGGAAATCTGTTCTGTCCATTCTGGTATAATTCATCAGTTGTTTCTCCTTGTGTCCTGAAGAATATCTGAGAGTTTTCTCTGAAAAGGAGGAACCTGAAGGACCATCTCAGATTGTTCTGTCAAAGTCCAGAGGTCACTTTCCTAGGGACCCAGCATGTCCAGTTTAAACAGCATACTGTCAAGCAGTCAATACAAGAACTGGTTCTTGTCCAGTGGCTAACTGTTGCCACAAAGAAAGTAGACTCCACATGGAGTCTCTTCGATGATCATTTTTCTCTTGAAGTAGACTGGTGCTGTTAGGAGCAGACCTGTCTCACTGTCCAGAAAAGTCTAAGTTCTTAAAATACTTTACATGCCATATTTTCTGGATCTCTGAAGTGTTTGAAGAAGACCTGTTCACCTAAAAGATATTTGTTTTATCTTGAAAACATATTGAAAGGTAGGAAATCCTTTTAGAAGAAGATTCAATAATCTATCCTTATATCCTATACATCTATATCCCCTTTTTCTTTCTGTTTTTTAACACAAATCTTGAACCTAATTGTTCTTGTTTAACTTTTTTCTAACCATAAACATTAACAATTTTTAACCAATTAACCTAAACAATGACAATCATCAATAATCTACTGAATGACCCAAACCACTCATACCACCTCTTAGGAATGTGGGCACCGTGTGCTTAAATTTACTTCCTGCTGTCTGGGGGCAATGGTATCTTCAGGGGATCTTAAAAAGAAAAGTTTTGTAAATTGTCAAGTCCTGAAATAAGTGGCTATATCATTTGTTGTCCAGTCTCTGCATAACAGGAAAGTGTATGGCTTGTCTCAAGTCCTGGCTATAGTAGTCTGTGAAGCTGGATCATCTCAGAGAGCTGTCTCGAAAATGTTCTGAGCAGTTTGTAGTCCAAATCTGATCTTTGGTTGGTGTTTGTCAGCCTGTGGCTTTGTCAGAGTCCATGTGAAATCATTGTTGTGGGGCTCCATCTTCCTTTTGAATATTTCAAGTTTGCAATTAGGCATTGTCATGGATCACTGGCAAAAAAAAATGATAAGAGACTAAAACCCAACACAATGTGCAGGAAGCTAAATATATAAGTATTTTTTTTTTTAGCATGGGATTAGTAACAATAAAATAGTCCCTTATTTTTAGTTATTCTTCTGTCCCATGTGGCTCTTCTGATATGATACAGAGATTTTGTATTTTCCTTTAACAAGTATTATTGAGTTTAGAGAAGGAGAGAGCCACACTCCAACTCTAAATCCAGCTTTAAATTATAATTAAACTGGGACTTCAACTTACAAAAAAAATATAGAGAGGTGAAGTAATGAGATTTATACAGGTACCAATAGATCTGATATTCTTTTGCTTGAAAATTTTTCTGGATAGCCTGCCTCCCTTTCGCTTTAGATGTCTAGATGTCCAAGGTCTTTTTATTTCTTAAAGGTAGGTATTTCCAGTTTTCTGTAATGACAAAAACAAAAACCTGCCCCCACCATTTGTTTTTCTTACAGCTTCAAGAATTGTAATATGGGTGGATGAGCTATCAATTCTTAGTTTCATGAAGTTTCTCTGGTTCAAATCTAGTCTTTATTAACTTTGATGGTATCCATAACTTTTCTCCACCTTTGGAAACAAAAACAAAACCCCTTCCCCAATGTAACACATATCCTGCCTTCCATCCAGAGGTTAGTACATCTTTGAAGTAAACAGGCTGATTTAGTTCAGCTGTTTTTTCTATGGTCCAATGCCTTTCAGCAGCTGTTGTTCCTTTGTCATTAACATTGAGAAGATTCAAAGTTAATAAAGCATTATGTAGTCTATCTCTAGGGGTCTCTGTTATTCCTTTTTGATATTTAGCATATTCTTTAGAGTTCAATTTGATCTCTATATGACTGCTTGCCCTGTAGGATTGTTTGGTATTCCTGTAATATGCTTTATATTATAATAAGCAAAAAAATTGTTTTACTTTACTAGAGACATATGCTAGAGCATTGTCAGTCTTAATTTGTACAGGTATTCCCATGATGGCCATAACTTCCAGCAAATGTGTGATTATAGAATCAGCCCTTTCTGAACTCAAAGCAGTTGCCCATTAAAATCCTAGAAATGTATACATTGTATGATGGACAGATCTTAAGTTTCTAAATTCTGTAAAATGAAATACATCCATCTGCCAGATTTCATTTCTGTGTATACCTTTAGGATTACTTCCTACTGGCAATGGAGTTGGTTATAGAAAGAACAGGTGGGACACCTTTTTACAATTTTTTTGACTTGTTGTCAAGTGATAGAGAAATCTTTTTTTTTTTTAATCCTTTGCTATTGACGGGATGCGTTTTATGAGATTATGAGGCTACTAGTACATTTCCTATTAATAACTTATCAATTTCATCATTACCTTGTGCTAAAGGACCTGGCAGACCTGTATGGGATCGAATGTGTGTTATATAGAAAAGATGATTTCTAGTCCTGATAATTTCTTGTAACAAAATAAATAATGAAATTAATTCTGACTTATCATAAATAAAATCAGCCATTTCAATGTGTAAAACAACTCTTTCTGCATACTGAAAGTCAATGACTACGTTACAAGGATCGGTAAAGTACATTAATACCATCACGATAACATATAATTCTGACTTTTGAACAGAATTATAAGGGCTTTGAGCCACTTTATATGTTCTGATTTGTAACCTGTCTTTCCTGATTTGTTGGCATCGGTATAAAATGTAGGGGCTCGAGAAATTGGTTGATCTCATATAATACAAGGGAGAATCCAATTAATTTTCTTTAGAAATTCAATTCTTTTGCTTAAGGGTATTTGTTATTAATATCTCACAAAAAAATTACTGCAGGCTCTTTTCCAAGGTGCACTTTCTACCCATAATTGGTCAATTTCTTCATTAGTTAAAGGTACAACAATTTCTGCTGGGTCCATTCCTGTCAATTGATGAAGTCTTAATTTTCCTTTAAAAATGAGCTCAGAAAATTTTTTCACATAGGTCTTTAATTTCTTACTCGGTTTATGTGGAAGAAATATTCATTCCAATATAACATTTTCCCTTGGCATTAAAATTCCTGTAGGAGAACGCTTAGAGGGCAAGATAACTAGAATGCAATTAATGTCTGGATCTACATGATCCACATGTGCCTCCAGTAATTTCTTTTCCACCAAAGCCAATTCTTTCTCAGCTGCAGGTGATAATTCTCTCGGACTGTTTAAGTAATTGTCATCATTTAAGGTTTTGAACAAATTATCCAGTTCATCATTTTTAATTCCAATAGTGGATCGTAAATTGGCAAAAAAATAGTAGTCTTTGAAAATCATTAAGTGTCTTCAATCTATCTCTCCTGATTTGTTCACTTTGGGGGTGTGATTTTTTTGATGGCCTATTTTACTGCCTAAATAATTAATGGAATCCCCTTTTTGTATTTTTTCTGGGGCAATTTGTAATCCCCAAGCAGGCAATTTTTTTTTCACTTCTTCAATTTTTTTTTCAAAGGTATCGATATTTGAATCAGCCAACAAGACATCGTCAATGTAATGATAAATTATAGATTGTGGGAATTTGTTACGTATTGGTTCTACTGGTTTTGTACAAAATATTGACACACAGTGGGACTATTCAGCATTCTTTGAGGGATACCCTCCACTAGTATCTCTTTACAGGCTCAGAATTATAAGTGGGCACTGTAGAGGCAAATTTTTCTTTGTCTCGTTCTTGTAAAGGTATTGTGAAGAAACAGTCTTTTAAATCAATAACTATAATAGGCCATTCTTTAGGTAACAGAGAAGGCAAAGGAATCACAGACTGTAAAGAGCCCATTGGCTGGATCACCTTCTTTATTGCCCTTAGGTCTGTTACCATTCTCCACTTTCCAGATTTCTTCTTAATAACAAATACAGGAGAATTCCAAGGGCTGGTTGATTCTTCTATATGCTGAGCATTTAACTGCTCCTGTACCAGCTGCTCTAAGGCCTGCAATTTCTCTTTTGTTAGAAGCCATTGATGAACCCATATAGGCTTCTCTGTTAACCATTTTAGAGGTAGTGATGTGGGTGTTTTTGAAAGATCAGCAGCTATGTTACCTTGTTTCTCTATAACCTGAATGGTCGTGACTGTTTTTCATAATACCTTCTAATGCTTTTTCTGGAACTGTGCTAGTTTATGGCTTATTTCTGTGTTTGGAGGAATATTTAGTGTTCATTGTTGTAGTAAATCTCATCCCCATAAATTTATAGCAATGTTAGCCACATATGGATTCAATGTTCCTCTCTGTCCTTGTAGTCCTATACACTCAAGCCATCCTGCACTCTTTTTTACCTGGGATAACGACCCAATTCCTAAAAACTGAACATTTACCTCCTAAAGGGGCCAACTAGGATGCCATGACTCTGGTGAAATTATTAATACATCGGCCCCTGTGACCAATAATCCTTCAATAATAATATGATTTACTTGTACTTTTCATTTTGGCCTTTGTTCATTGAGAGAAGCTTGCCAGAGCAGTTGCTTTTTAATTTTTCATGAGTTTTTTTTTTTCTTTTTCTATAGATTTTCTATCATTCAGTATAGTATGTCTTTTTAAAACATGTTTTAATTTTTTTAATTGTTCTTGGAAGTTGTTCCTCGACAATGGCAGGGAAAGATTGGATTGGATTTGAAATGGGGGGTTTCCGAGGGCAGAAAGTTACCTGATATGGGGGCTTTTGTATGCTCCCTTGGGGCATTTCCTAAGGGTAGAAAGTTAACTGTCTGTCCCTGGTTGATCTGTACTCATTCATCCAATGTCTTCCTTTTCCACACCTTCTGCATACTCCAGAAGGGAGGGGTGTTCTCTTGGGATTATTCCTAACAAAAGCACTGTTTCTGGGACCACCTTGTTTACAATCTCTTATTATGTGACCATGCCCTCAACAGTTGTAACATTTAACATTTTGACTTTTTCTTACACCTCTAGAAATAAGCTCCCAGTTATCATCAATGTCCTAAGACTCTAGATTAATCATCTCATAAATCCAATCCTCCAAGGGTGCTGATCTTGCTTTTAACCGTATAAGTATTTTTCTACATTGTGCATTAGCATTCTCAAAAACCAGTGATTCAATTATTATTCGCCTGGCTTCTGAGTCTGGTACCATTCTGTTTATAGCTGCAGTTAATCTGTGCAAAAAGTTCGTAAAAGTTTCTTTTGGGCTTTGAATTACTTTCGTGAATGATTCAGTTTTCTTTCCTATTTCTTCAGTCTGATCCCAGACATTCAAAGCTGCCATGTGATATAAATCCAGGTTATGTTCATTGTATAAAGACTGCCTTTCAATATCAGCATAGTAACAAAGACCAGTCAGGATAATGTAAATACTTGGTCTTGCATGTAACTTTTTCCCAGACAATGACATTGAAATTCAGGACATAACAGTAACAGTAGTAGGTTGAACCTTGAGTGGTCAGGGTACATGCTGAAAGTCAACTATTTCAAGGGGGTATGCCTCAAAACAGTAAGTCCTTAATTTAGCAATAAACAGAATCTGAGAATTAGTATTTGTAAATTTTCTACCAGAGCAGTTTAGTCTGCATGAATTTGTTCTGAAGTCTAAAGTTAGTGTCTTTGAGACTGAAAATAAGGCTGCTTTCGTGTGTCAGTAAAGAAGAATATTCTGGTATTATTTCTATACATCGGATGTTACTATCCACAACTATAAGTGTGCTCCAAGATGTAAAAACACACTAACAATTGGCTGTGGGAAAAAAAAAAACCCACAGCTATTTTTATTAGAGAGGCATAGCTGTGAACCTGAGAAAGTTACAGAAAGAAAACCACCAGTATCCACAGCCAGTCACTCCACAGGCTTTGCCTAGCAAGGTTCCCCAACACAGAATTATCATCTGGTAGGACAACCTGTAAAATACTCATTGTCATCTGCTATATATTCTTTACTGGCTTGTGGTGACCAACCACAGCATTTTACCTATGTAACAAATAATTACTTCAAACTTTGTTTTAATCACCCATACACTTATTCATGTGTCTTCATATTCTAGGAGCTTTCTAGAGACTTATTATACTTCACTGTTATATTTTCAGTGTTCCATACAGAATAAATGTGGAGCATGTGCTTAAAGTTATTGAGTGAATCACCCATTAGAAAGACTAAATGCTGGATTTTTGTTTGTTTCATTTTAAACCACACAGAAGCGAGGAAGGTTGAGGTGTCTGTAAAAGCAGCTGCAAAAAAAAATATTGACGAATATAAATACATAAGAAGCAATCCTTTGAATAAGCATCTCTTTTCTTTTTTCCCCTTGCTCAGTACTAACCCTTTACTTTGTGATATGAATTCCAAACCTTAGAGCCTCTCCAGTTTCTCTATCCATCCAAATTCATTCTTCTCCAAACAAATTTTCAACCAATCCTCTACTGGTTCCTTTATTTCAGTCTAAAAACATATTTAAAGTTATCTTAAGCCCACATCTGCTTGTATTTCTCATACATGGTAAAATTAATTTCAATTCCATTGACTCCGGTTTCATCTAATTTTCATCTTAATGAATTGATGAACCTGCTTCTCTAATCATGCCCTGCTCCAATACAGCCATCACACAAATGTTTTATAATAAATTATAAATCATAAAAGACATGTATTTCCTGTGCTTAAACTGCTTTAATACAATACACATTCCCCACTGGCACTTGGAGCCTTGACAATTTTATATGTTTCTTGTTATTTCCTAATATGACTATGTTGACCATTCCTTCAATTGCACAAGGACTCAGAATTCTTTGGGATATAATATTTATCCTTACCAGATTCTATATATTTCTCATGTTTTATTCTATGTTTTTTTAGAATTCTATCTTCTATATAATTTCATTTTCTACCTAAAGGGTACTTTCCTCGTGTAATCATGGGCAAAATATAATATACTCTTCTCATGCATATGACTCCTAATTTACACTGTTTATATAAAACATGTTTCCTCACCTGATTAAATATGAGAAATAGAGGTAACTGGTGTGGAGATTTCCTAGGAGAAAACAATGTTTCTTTCAATTCCCTTCCTGAGTCTTTATTGAGTTACTACTCCGTGTTTTATTTGTGCTGACTACACAGAGGGGGTGTTCCCAAGGAGCTCCTTGGTATATATTTCTGAAATTTCTCCCTTCCAATAACATAGTGAAGTCAGACTAGGAGAGATGCTCATGTGAGAGAAACCTGTCATAAGGGGATTAAGAGATGGCTCATCAGTCAAGAGTAGTTGCTGCTTTCAGACCTCAGTTTACTTCCTAGCACCCAAGACCAGAGCTCACACCCACCTGTAACTCCAACTCCAGGAGATCATATGCTCTCTTCTGGAATATGTGAACAACTGTACACATATGTTTATTCACACATAGATATATGCACATACACATATATAAAAACAAAACAAATGGTTAAGAAAGACAAATTAGGTCTTCTAATTTTATGGTTATTTTCCACTGTCTAGCATGTACACAGGGTGAGTGCATGTTTTAAAATGAAAGACAAATAACAGATCACACAGAGATAGCAAGTGGTGGCTAAGGCTCCCAAACACAAAATCCCCTCCAAAAAAGAGTATTACCTCTATACTGTCTCTATGTATTGAAAAGTTCTTTAAAATGTGATTTAATACAAAGCTGTATTCTTTCTGAGCCACTAACAATAGGAAAACACAACTGTTAAGTTCTAGTTAGAAACTGGCAAATACAAAGACACCAGTATCTTCTATGATGACTTCTTCACAGACACAAATTATATACAGGATTCCCATAGTTACCAAGCTAGCACACTGATATGACTTGGTAATTAGCAAGGACATCTCTCTGGAAACTTTCCTAAGAGCTTCAGTCTTTTCTACACAACTCTCCTAATCTTCTTCAGCAAACTTTGGCTGCTTTGAGAAAGGAGAATATAATAAATACTTTATTTATTTTATCACATTCTCATTTCTCAAAGCAATAAAGTTAACGATATGTTGCCCATAAAATTTCTCACTAGCTTTTATGTCAGAAATTGGCCATAAATGAAACAATGAAAAGGTTACAACTTCCTCAAATGTGTCTAATCAGATAAAGAACCATTAATTAATAGGGCTTAATAAAAAGCTTCAAAACTTTTTCAAAACTCATGCACAGAATTTCTGAGGTATAAATTCTTTAAACATTGTGCAGAAAATTACAGAGTAGGTAATGAATACTAAATTTAGTTGCATATAGTCACAGGTAAAGCAATCAATTGATGCCTATGAGAAAACACAATTTTCTAAGGGTTCAGAATAAGTGAAAAGACAGGATAGATACTATATTTCTTGTTTCTAGAGTAAAATTTGAGGATTTTACTCCAGTATCCCATTCATATCAGCCTGAAAGAAAAAGTTATTTGAGAATACACTAAATTTTAGGGCACAGGTAGAAGATTAATGGATAGCATAGAAGTATGAAAGAAATACTGCAGCAACTAGTGACAGAGGCAAGAGAAACTCACTCATCCTCTGATAGGGTGTGATGTGGCAAAGAGAAAAGAAAATTCTCCTTCCCCAGTTAGGAATACTATACAGACAGGAGGAGCCTAACTCTAAATAAATACTAGGAAGATGCTTTTTACCATAGCTGACAGATCAAAGAACAGTCGTCTTTGTAAATTTAGCATAATTGGTAACAGTCAGGCAAAGGCTGAGTAATACAAGAGACCATACTCATTTGATGGGAAGGCTTATGTGTAAACTCCAAATGTGAGCTCCATTTCCCAATATACTTCCTTTCTTGGTAGAAGCTTACACTCAGAGATATTTGAACTAAGATTTGAGCACTGTTTAAAGTCCTTAAAAACAAAAGTCCACATATCAACTGCCTTCATTAGTATTTGCTTATTTAAAAGACACTATTTAGCCCACCTGCTTTAAGCATGTTATGGTCCTCCTGACTCAATATTTCAAGTGTGAGATTCTACTTTCTATATGGTGAAATCAGCAGGCATGCATTATCGTACCTGGCTTTAACATGTTGCCTCTTCAAATGAATTCAATATATTAAGTACTTAATGAGGTAAATATGAATAATAGAGTAGTAAAAGTTACAAAATATGACTATAGCATTTTGAAGCAGGTCTCAAACATATAAGGTACTCAGACATACTGGTGAGTAGTGTGAGTATCATGTATACACTATATTATCAAAGCCAATGTACACATAACTTTGTGAATATGAATATACTATCATGTGGCAAAATATGTATAATTATATTTGCTAATAATTGTTAGTATTTTGTGTCCAAATTTTCACTAATTCTTTCAACACTTAAGAGTAAGTTAAAATTATACTCTGCCTTTAAAAAGAGGTTAAGTATTTTTTTATGTCATTTTTTAAAAATTTAATTTCATTAAAAAATGTCATCTCAATCAATGTATCCTCCTGCTCCCCCTCCTTCCCCCTCTCAATCCCTCCCTGCCAGTCCTCAGCCTCGCCCCTCCCCATCCATCCATCCCCTTCTTCAAAAGGGCAAGAAGTCCCAAGCAAAAGGGCAAGAAGTTCCAGCCCAGCACTTCCACATCAGGCAAGTTCGATTCACTCATCCCAAAGTCAATGCTGGGCTTGGTGTTCCTCTACAGGGAATAGGCTCCAAGGTACTAGCCCACGAACAGGAACACAGTCTGATCCCACCCCTATGGCTCCACACACTGCTAATACCAGTCGAAACATATACACCCCTTTAGGGTCCAGCTCCCCCTTGGGATGGATCTCCAGTAGCAATTCCCAATTCAGTGAGCTCCTCAGAGCTCTAGCCAGCCACCTTGAGAACCTTGGTCATAATCCCTATCCCTCTATTCATAGACTCTCCTCCCCTGCTTTCAGCTGGACCAAGAGCTCTCTGCCCAGTGCGCAGCCAAGGATCTCCACCTCCACCTTCATTCCCCATTGGATGGAGGTTCTGTATTGAGACCTAGGATGTTTACTCATTTGATTACAGGGGAAGTCCCATTTAGGCAACCCCTCCACAATTGTTTGGAGACTTGGCCAGGGACATCCTGCAAGTTCCTGGACATTTCCCTAGGACACAGTCTTTTTCCAAACCCACATTGGACTCCTTTATCCAGATATCCATCTCCCTCCATCTCCCTCCATCTCCCTCTTTGCTACTCTCACTTAACCATCTCCTTCTTTTAGATTTTTTCCCAACTCTTCTTGGTTTCAACTCGATATGAACCCAATTTTCTAAGGTGATCTTCTCTATTTTCTCCTCTTAAGGGAATCTCTTAAGTGCCTTCTAATCCCAAGCTGTTCAGGGCTTGTGGTTTGCAGCTTGAGCATTCTTTGCTTTTTGCTAAAATCACTTATGAGTGAGTACATCCCATATTTATCTTTCTGGGCTTGTGATACCCTGCTCAGGAGGAAATTCTCCAAGTCCATCTTAGTTTTTTGTTTTTTGTTTTTTTTTTTAACTGCTGAGTAGATGTTAATCCATTCTTCAGTTGAGGGGCATCTATGTTGTTTCCAGGTTCTATTACAGATAATGCTGCTATGAACATAGTTGAGCTAATGCCTTTGGAGTATAAATGTGAATCCTTTGGGTATATGCCCAATAGTGGTACTGCTGGATCCTTAGGGAGATTTATTCCCAGTTTTCTGAGGAATAGCCATACTGTATTTCAGAGTGGCTATACATCTCCACATCCTCTCCAGCATAGCTGGAGCCATGCTCTTCTAGTGTCTGCATAACATCTGACTAGAACCTCTTGCTTTCATTGTTTCCATTGAATAGTCTGGTGTTATTCGGATGGGTCTGCCTTTATAGGTAATTTGGCCTTTTTCCTTTGCAGCTCTTGGTATTTTTTCTTTGTTCTGTAGGTTTAGTGGCTTGATTATTATGTGGTGAGCAGATTTTTTTTTGGGGGGGGTGTGTTTAGTCTATTTTATGTTCTGTAAGCTTCTTGTATCTTTACAGCCATTTCCTTATTTAGGTTGGGAAAGTTTTCTTCTATGATTTTTTTTAAAAATATATTTTCTGTGCCTTTGATGCGGTTTTCTTCTTCAATTCCAATTATTCTCAGCTTTGGTCTTATCATGGTGTCCCAGATTTCCTGGACATGTTGTGTTATGACTTTTTTGGTTTTAGTGTTTTCTTTAACTGATGTATCAGTTTCCACTATTGAATCATCCACTCCAGAGATTCTCTCTTCCACCTCTTACATTCTGTTGGTTATGCTGCATCTGTGGTTCTGGTTCGTTTCTTCAGGCTTTCTATTTCCAGCTTTGCCTCGGTTTGTGCCTTCTTTATTGCTTCTATTTCAATTTTTAATTCCTGGAATTTTTCATCCACTTGTTTGTTTTCTTATTTTTGGTTTTCTTAATTTTCTTTCAAGGATTTGTTCATGTTTTCCAATTTTTTGTTTGTATTTTCTTCTATCTCTTTAAAGGAATTTTTATATCTTCTATTAAAGCTTCTATTATCTTCATAAAATTGTTTTTAATGTCATTTCTTTCTTTTCTTCCTCTTCATTGTTATGCTCGGATCTTGATGTTGTAGAGCCATCAGCTTCTTCTAGGGGTGTCTTGTTGTTCTTTATATTCTTATATGTATTCTTGCACTGGCATCTGCCCATTGTTTCCTCGGTTCACTCTTTGAAGGCTCTTAGTCAGTTGTGAACCTGGGGGCTCTTAGTTTGCTCTTAATTAACCGGTCACTGATTCTGGGGAATACCATGGCAGTTGGAAGAGCAGGGGCAGGGGGCGGCACCACCTCCCCTTGTTATGTCATATTCTTAAAGATAATTACTATTTAGCTCTCCTCTGTGTGTATGTACTCCCTTCAAGTCAACTACAGAAAAGTGAACAAAGGACTGACACACATAGAATGAGTGCTTCATTAACTACTAGTGTGAATATTATCTTGTGAATAATATATACAAATAATAAATAATGTAGTATTTATTATCCCTAAATAACATGGAAATAGATTTGGGCATGTATACTATTATATCTCTACTTATCACTCCTTAAAAACCTCAAATAATTTATTTGTTGCAAACAATTCTCTTATAAATTTAAGTGCCGTAAATCTGCTTGTGTTTTAAGTAAGATGTCATTCTTTTGTTTACACTGGAATCTTCCAAATCTATGAAAAACCAACACTGAATCAGGCAGCTCCAAGTGCTCAGTGAAACTCCAGCTAAGGATTCTTCCTTTATCATGGAAATATCTCTTTCAATGTTAAGTTTAACACCAGAATTTCCACATAAACTCACTAAGCTCCCTTGACTCAGATTTTAACAACAGAGCTTTAAATGCCATGAGCTGCTGCTGAAAGCCTCTGATCACAGATTAAGCATAGTTTCACAACCCCTGAGAGCTTGCTTAATAAATAACATTCTATTTTCGAGAAAATAAGTCTTAGCTTGAAAACGTTAAGGCATTAAAGTTAGCTACTACATTATAAATAATTTCTAGGATCGATTTTATATTTTTTTTAACCTTTCCTGTTATGTGTCCTTAAATAAAAACTGACTCCTCTCTCTGGACCACTCTAACCTCACCCATTTTGAATTTGTTCTTAATATAAAATATAGTCAATATTAACTTTAGATCATTAAATCTTCCAAGTTTTCCTCTAAGAATTTAATTTTAGTTAATTTTTTGTTTATAAGCTTATCAAAAGTATCAATTTACAACTTGTATTGTTACACCTTTTAAAATTCCAGGATAAAAATTCTAACCCACAAAACCAAATCTGACCATTTATTTCAGTTCATGGCCTGTCTGAAAATTTATGTCTAATATTCTTATACTTTCTGAAATGGAGATAATATCTTGAACATCCAAATTTCCCAACATTTCAATCACAGAATGCCTGTGCCAATAATAGGAAGCACAATATGGAAAAAAAAAACAAAAAACAAAAAACAAAAAACAAAAAAACACCAAAACATGAGTTAGGAGTATGTAAGTCTCAGAACTTATCATAATGAGCTATATAATAACCTCTCTAAGATTCAGGGTTAATAGGGTTTATAATAAATCCTGAAGAATATTAATAGGCTCAAATGACTGTCATAAACCTGTAAACTATTCAAAGTACAGCAAAATATGGTACCATATTATAATAACGATGTCAAAGACTAGCTATTTTTTAATTAGTAATAGTAGAGGAAGAATTGTTCTGAATTATGGGTAAAAGAATCTGAATCCGGGCCATATCTCTGCAGGTCACTAGCTATCTACATGCAATAGTCCAGTCAGTCCCTTCTTCTGAGTCTCCTGGTCTACACTATAATCAGGTAGACAGGAATTTCCTGCTGTGACATTAGAGTGTAAAAGCTCTTTGAAATCAGAAGTTATTATTCTTTATCTTTGCACCTTTATTGCCTAGTAGATAGCATATAATAATTGTCTAATTGCTGAATTTGAAATATAGAATAAAAAGACTATAGATGTGGAATTATTTCAGTATCTACTAAGGGGGAAAATCAATACAACTTGGTATCACATGATAATTGAAGGAGAAAATGAAAAAGCTGACTGAGCTCCAAATGAAATAGCAGCCATCTGACTGGACTCCAGCAAGAGAAATTTTTAGGCTTGAATATGAAATATTCACCTAAGATCTCATGGGTGGAGGAAAGATTTGTTCTCAATACAATGTGCAGAGCTGTAACTTTTGAAAAGTGATTGGATCAAGATAACTTTGATGTAATCAGTTCCACATGTAATCATGTCCACTGCTGACTTCATATTGTGATAACTTATTAGAAAGTAATAGAAATTAGAAAGTGAGGTCTATGTGAGGATAAATGTTCCTTGGGAGTGGATATTTAAAGTGTATACCATTAGTTTCTTGACTACTGTGAAGTGGGAAGCGATGTTATGTCACATCCTTCTGCCAGAATGTACTACTGCTTTACTACTGGTCTAGAAACACTAGAATCAGCCAACATGACTAGAACCGGCCAAACTATGGACCATAATAAGTTCTTCCTCTCTTACATTTTTAAAGTATATTTGACGTACAAGGACATGTTACAAACATAGTGAATCAAGAAACTGTTTTTATACCATGGGGGATGTTAACTTATGGAACTGGGCTTTTTAAAGTGGAAAAGAGAATTCTATTCTATTTTTATTTTTTTAAAATGTCATTTTTATTTATGTATCACCCTGCTCCCCCTCCCTTCCCTCCTCTCAATCCCTCCCAGTTAGCCTTCAGCCTCATCCCTCCCCATCCACCCATCTCCTCCCCCAAAAGGGCAAGAAATCACAAGGTGGGTCAGCTCAGCATAGCACATCCACTCCAGGTAAGTCCTATCTACTCATCCAAAAGTCAATTTTGGGTTAGGTGTTCCTCTGAAGAGAATGGGCTCCAACGTGCCAATCCATGAACATAGTCCAATCTCCCCTCTCGTGGCTCCACATACAGCTCATGCCAGTCAAAACTTGCCTAGCCTCGGTGGGCCTAGCTCCTTTACCTGATGGTACTCCTGTGGCTATTGTTGATTCAGTGAGCTCCCCAGAGCTCCAGCTAGCCATGATTGGGAATTTTCCTCATAATCCCTATCCCCTTGTTCATAGAGACTCTCCTCCCCTTTCTCAGCTGGACCAGGAGCTCTGCCCAGTACTCACTCATGAACCTCTGCCTACACCTCTAATCTTTATTGGATGTAGGTTCTGTGATGACACTTAGGGTGTTTACTCATTTGATTATAGTAGAAGTTCTGTTTAGGCATCTTCTCCACTATTGCTTGGAGACTTGGCCAGAGACATCCTGTGAGTTCTTGGAGGTTTCCCTAGAACCCAGTCTCTTTCCAGTCTCACATTGGCTTCCTATATCGAGGTATCCATCTGTTTCTATCTCCCTCTTTGCTCCTCTCACTCAACCATCTCCTTCTTTCAAGATTTGTTCCCAACTCTTCATGGTTGCAACCCGCTATGATCCCAATTTGCTAAGGTGATCTTCTCTACTTTCTCTTCTTAGGAAAATCTCTGGATGTCTCTCTAAAGTTCCTTCTAATCCCAGGCTGTTCAGGAGTTATGGTATACAGCTTGAGTATTCTTTGTTTTTTGTCTAAAATCCACTTATGAGTGAGGAAATCCCATGTCTATCTTTCTGGAAGGTTCATCCATTTGCCTGAAAATTTTAGAATGTTTTATATATATATATATATGTGTGTGTGTGTGTGTGTGTGTGTGTGTGTGTGTGTGTGTGTGTGTGTGTGTGTGTCATTTATTTATTTATTTATTTTTATTTTTTTATTTTTTTACTGATGAGTAGTACACAATTGTGTAGATGTACCACTGTTTGTTTATCCATTCTTTAGTTGAGGGGCATCTAGGCTGTTTTCAGGTTCTTGCTATTACGAATAATGCTGCTATAAACATAGTTGAGCTAATGCTGTTGAGGTATGAATGTTCATCTTTTGGGTAAATGCCCAATAGTGGTATTGCTGGATCCTTAGTGAGATTGATTCACAGTTTTCTGAGAAATAGCCTTACTGCATTCCAGAGTGGCTGTACAAATTTACACTCTCACCAACAATGGAGGCATGTTCCCCTTGTTCTGAATGCTCTTCAACACAGGCTGTCATCTATCTTTTTGATCTTAGCCATTCTGACAGATGTAAAGTGGTATCTCAAAGTTGTTTTGAGTTGCATTTCTCTGATGGCTAAAGATGTTGAGCAATTTTTAAAGTGCCTATTGTCAATTTGTAATGATTTTGTTGAGAATTCCCTTTTTAGCTCTGAACACCATTTTTTAAATTTGGTTATTTAGGATTTGGGGCTCTAGTTTCTTGAGTTCTCTATATATTTTAAAGATCAGTCCTCTGTCAGACGTGGGGTTGGTGAAGATCTTTTCCCATTCTGTAGGCTGCCATTTTGTCTAATTGACTGTGCCCTTTGCCTTACAGAGCTTCTCAGTTTCAGGAGGTCCCACTTATTGACTGTTGTTCTTAGCATCTGTGCTGCTGGTGTTATATTTAGGAAGTACTCACCTAGGCTAATGTATTGAAAGGTATTTCCCACTTTCTTTTCTATCAAATTCAGTGCAGCTGGGTTTATGTTGAGGTCTTTGATCCACTTGGATTTGAATTTTGTGCAGGGTGACAGATATGGATCTATTTGCATTTTTCTACATAATGCTATCCAGTTATGCCAATAACATTTGTTAAAGATACTATCTTTTTTCTATTGAATATTTTTGATCAAAAATCAGGTGTTCATAGGTGTGTGGGTTAATGTCAGGGTCTTCTATTCAATTCCATTGATCCACAAGTCTGTTTTTGTGCCACTACCAGGCTGTTTTTATTACTATGGCTCTATAGTATAGATTGAAGTCAGGGGTAGTGATTGCTCCTGAAGTGTTTATTGAGCAGGATTGTTTTGGAAATCCTGTGTTTCCTGTTATTCCATATGAAGTTGAGTACTGTTCTTTCAAGATCTTTAAAAACAATGTGTTGGAATTTTGATGGGGATTGCATTGAATCTGTAGATTGCTTTTGGTAAAATTGCCATTTTTACTATGTTGATCTTACCTATCCAGGAGCCTGAGATATTTCCACTTTCTTATATCCTCTTGTCTTTTTTCAGTGACTTATAGTTTTTGTCAAACAGGTCTGCTATTTCTTAGGTTAGAGTTAGGCCAAGATATTTAACGCTGTTTGCAGCTATTATAAAGGGTGATCTTTCCCTTATTTCTTTTTTAGCCCCATTATCCTTAGTGTATAGGAGGGCTATTGATTTTTTTTTAATTAATCTTGTACCCTGCTACCTTGCTAAAGGTGTTTACCAGCTATACAAGATCACTGGTAGAATTTTGGGGGTCACTTATGTAACAATCATACCATCTGCAAATAGAGATAGTTTAACTTCTTCCTTTCTAAGTTATATCCCCTTAATCTCCTTTTGTTCTCGTATTGATTTAGCTAAAACTTTGAGAACTATATTGAATAGATAAGGAGAGAAAGGACAGCCATGCCTTGTTCCTAATTTTAGTGGGATTGCTTTGAGTATTTCTTCATTTAGTTTGATATTGGCTATTGGCTTCCTGTATATTGCCTTTATTATATTTAGATTGTTTTCCCTGTATTTCTTATCTCTCCAATAGTTTTATCATGAAGGAGTGTTGAATTTTGTCAAAGGCTTTTTCAGCATCTAATGAGACAATCATGTGGTTTTTTTCTTTCAGTTTGTTTATATGATGGATGACATTCACAGTTTTTTTGTATATTGAACCATCCCTACATCTCTGGGATGAAGCTTACTTGATCATGGTGGATGATTTTTTTTTTTGATATGTTGTTGGATTCAGTTTGCTAGAATTTTATTGAGTATTTTTGCATCAACTTTCATGAGGGATATTGGTCTGTAATTCTCTTTCTTTGTTGCATCTTTGAATATCATGGGAATCAGGGTGATTGTGGCCTCATAAAAAGAGTTCGGTAATGTTCCTTCAGTTTCTATTTTATGGAACAGTTTGAGGAGTATTGGTATTAATACTTCTTTGAATGACTGGTAGAATTCTGAGCTGAATCCATCTGGTCCTAGGCTTTTTTTTTTTTTTTTAATTGGGAGACTTTTAATAACAACTTCAATTTCCTTTGGGCTTATAGGTCTGTTTAGGTCTTTAATCTGATCTTGATTAAATTTTGTTAAGTGGTGTTTGTCCAGAAAGCTGTCCATTTCTTTTAGGTTTTTCCATTTTAGTACAGTATAGATTTTTCAAAGTATGACCTGATAGTTCTCTGGATTTCCTGGGTATCTGTTTTTATGTCCTCCTTTTCACTTCTGATTCTGCTAATTAGGATATTCTCTGTGTGTTTCTTGGTTAGTTTGGATAGGGGTTTATCTTATTGACTTTCTCAAAGAACCAACTCTTTGATTGATTATTTGTATTGTTCTCTTTGTTCCTATTGTATTGATTTCTACCCTAAGTTTGCTTATTTCCTGTTGTTAATTCCTTCTATGTGAGTTTGCTTCTAATTGTTCTAAAGTCTTCAGCTGTACTGTTAGGTCTCTTTTGTGAGATTTCTCTAGATTTTTCATATAGGCATCTGGTGTTATATGTTTTCCTTTTAGCACCGTTTTCATTTTGTCCCATAAGTTTGGGTATGTTATGGAAGGATTCATTTTCATTAAATTCTAGGAAGTCTTTCTTAATTTCTTCCTTGACCAAAGGTGAGCAATTGAGAGATGTTCAGTTTCCATGATTTTGTAGGCTTTTGTGACTTTTTTGTTGTTGTTGAACTCTAGCTTTAGACCATGGTGGTCTGATATGATACAGATAGTTATTCCTATTTTTTTGTATCTATTGTTATTTGCTTTATGACCGAGTATATGGTCAATTTCAGAGAAAGTTCCATTGGGTGAGGAGAAATATGTGTATTACTTTGTGTTTGGGTGTAAGGTGCTGCATATATCTAACAATAGGGAACAGATTACTTGTCACAGTTCTTTAATCAATTTATAGCATAAAGCTTGTATTAAAAACATTAAAAACTTTTCTGTTACTATGCAGAACCAGGTTAGTGTTATGCAGTTTCAGGGTTATCAACTTTGTCATTTGTTTTCTCAGTGTGTCTAAAACCCAAGAAATATGTAAGAATTATAATTTCTAAAATTAAAAGGCTCATAATTAGTCAAAGTATAAGTACCTGTGATTTCTCAGCTGTAGATAGTCCATCACTATCAGCTTCCCTACAGTCAATGCTTTGGAAATATCATCAAAGAGGGGGTGGAAGAATATAAAAGAAGGTGAATGTGGAACAGATCAGTGAGAAACACTGATCTCTGGACATAGCATTAGTACTGCATACATCAGCCCATAGAATCATGTAACATGCACAAGATCAAGACATTATAGCATATATGAAGAAAGGTATCCACATACTCACCCCGATAAGAGGAGCTACTGGCAACTAATGGTTGCTGACTAAAGGAAGACCACTCTCTTTTAAAGACAGATGTGGGTAACCACAGGTTCACATCCCTTAGTGGACGGCTCCAAACCCATGAGCATATGGATAGCACTAATTGAATCAGGTTATTAACAATAGTACTTTTTAATGGATTTGTGCTGATGGCTGTGAAAACAATGACAGTTGGAGGGGGAGAGGTAGATGAATATGATCAAAATACTGTCTCAATGTATGAATTTTTCATAGAATAAAAACCATTATTTTTAAGTACAATATATGGAGCTAAAGAGATGGTTCAGCAGATAAGAGTACTTTATGCTTTGCAGAGGAATTGAGTTTTATTTCCAGCACCCACATAGTGGGTTAAAACTGTAACTCAATACCATTGGATACAACATTCTCTCCCAGTCTCTGTGGACAGTATGTGGTACACATACATACATATGAGCCAAAAATCATACACATAAAATACATATAAAATCAAGTAATCTGTTTTACAAACTTCAATTAGAGTCAGCTAGAGGTTGTTGGAATCGCATCATGTCGGAAGCATCTGGTATACATTCCATCCATATTGAGATTCTTAGTAAAACTTGTTGTATTAGTAATGAAATTTAAAACAGGAATATTCAGAGAAATCCAGGAAAAAAACAATAGGCCACAGAGAGATTATCCATCCTTAGCCTATATTTTGAATTATTGAAAAAAGTAATATAGTTCATGATGGTAATTTTAAAGAATAAAAACTAACATTCTTTGAGCCTCTTCCATGTGTTAGACTCATCATACTTACTGAAAAAATAGTCTACCTATTGAAAAATATATACAGGATGTAAGTCCAGTCACTTAATTTCATCAATGAAGAAAAGATGTGGAGTGTTAAGATTTTCCCCCAAGATGACTTGACTCAAGTCCATTCTTAATACTATGTTGGGTCCTCAAGTCCATAGAAAATACACATTTTTTGATTAACATGGTAAGTGAAGTATTGAGTTCCTGGCATGTCTGCCCTGTAGTCTAGACCTGCAGACCCACAGTCTCACAGAAACACACAGATGCTTATATTAATTTCATGATGATTGGCCTAGGGCCCAGGCATGTAACCTGCTAAGTCTTTACTCTAAATCTAACCCATGATTCTTATCTTGTTCAGCCATGTGGCTTGGTACCTTTTCTCAGAACAGCATAGATGTCCTCTGTATCTGCTGGCTTTTCTGCTGCCATCTCTAGTGTCTCTGCTCTGCTCTTCCTGTTCCAGAGTTTTCTTAATCTGGTAGTCCCAACCACACTTCCTGTCTGCCTTTGGCTAATCAGCATTTTTATTAAACCGGTAGGTGGGACAATTATTTACAATAAAACAGAATATAGTCCCACTACAGGAAAGTCCTAGTTTGTATTTATTCACTCAAGAATTTCAAGTTTAAAAGATCATTTATGTGACCAACTGTATTTCTATTTTGAATGAAAAAAAATGTAAGACACAGTTCACTTTTTTTCAAGTAATATTTGTGAGCCAGAAGCTTAGTAACTGAAGTTTCCTTTGTTTCCCATAAATCTCGAGAGATTTATTTTAAGATTAAAAAAGAAAAAAGAAAAGAAATGGAAAAATGTTTGTTCTTCTCAACGACTACCTATGAGTCATCTCTCACACATAGGTGAAGCGAAAAGAGAAGTATTAGTGTAAAAAAATGAGTAAGCTTACAAAATTATTCTTCAGAACTAATTTTTAGAAAAGTCACAAAAGAGGCTGCTTATCAAAGACATCAAGCATAAAAGCCTCTGAATGGTTAGAGTTGAATCCACATTTCAATTAAGTGCAGTGGCATTTATAACATCGTTATCACTCACTGAATAATAAAATAATTTCATTCTCTTATTCTATACTGAATCTTATGCAGATACAGTATCTTCCCAAGGACAAGAGATCTATTAGTCTACTACTTTGCTAAATACTCAGCACCTAGCACAGAACCTGCTATATAATAGGTTCAAAATAGCACATGTTGTATGAATATAAGTGAATACAAAGTTGCCTAAAAGATACTCTAAAATAATCCTGTGAAATAGAAAACAAATCAGAGAATATGATGTCAGTATAACAAGTAGACCACAGAACTCTGTAAACAAAAGGAAACTAAGACAAACAGAAAGATGTGATCAAAAGAACATCCCCAAAAAGCGGAGGCCTGGGATGAACTCTGAAATAGCATCAATTATCCCAAACAGTAGAGATCGTTACATTACAGAAATAAGTAGATCTCAGGGAGACTAAATGGTTTCCCAAGATTATGATATGTTCTCGTTAATTTATATATATATAGCTATAAGAAAGCCAGATGATGAAAGTGAAGGCCATTGTGGAAAATTTTAAATGCAAAAGGAAGACTTTTTGATATTTGAGGGAAGATCAAAAGGTTTGAAGTCTGAAAATAACTTATTTTAACTATGAAAAATTAAAAAAAACCCTAATTCAAGAACAGAATATAGGAAGCTTTAAGAGAAAAAGTCAAAGTGGCTTTAGCATACTATCAGGACAATCTTTTATTCTCCAAACAAATATCTACGTAGAACTTACTATATTTCAGGTACTAAAGGCACATAAATGCAATAAGACAGTCTGATTTTAAAAACCTAAATTTTAATATGGACCATAGATCTATTTGCAGAAGATTAAAAGGAATGAGGTCATAGAGCTGATAGACTATTCCAGGGTTGAAAAATAATTTATCTGTGTGGCAATTTCCATTGGTTTGAAAAGAGGTCAGATAAATCCTTAAGTGAGGACATTTGAAAGAAGTAGTGGGTCTATGTGAGAAATTCTACATCTAACTCAAGTTTGTACAGACCCTATGCTATCAACTACAAATTTATATACTTTTGCTATCTAATCTAAGACCTGGCACTGGAAATGTTTATAATAAAACATGTTCAATACATATAAAAATTTAAATGAAAAACATTAGTAACAAGTAACAGATCTGCCTTCTACAGATCTCCACACCTGCCTTCCACAGAAAAATAATAAAATTTTAAACCATCTAGCTGCCCTAAACAAAGCAGATAGTTTGAATATTGGACTTCAAACAAGGTAGTAAAACTAAAGAGGCCTTTTGAGAAAATATCCTTTTTTCATAAGAATACAGCAACTGTCTAGATCTAAACGACTCCCTTCTCTCCAATCCTTCTCTCTTGCTCTCTGTCTGTCTGTCTGTCTGTCTGTCTGTCTCTCTCTCTCTCTCTCTCTCTCTCTCTCTCTCTCTCTCTCTCTCTCTCTCTCTCACACACACACACACACACACACACACACATGCATGCACATACGCACACTCACACACACACACTCACACACACACACACTCATACACACACACAAAGTAGAGAAACAAAAACTAAAGCAAGCAAACAAACCCAATAAGGCCTAAAATTAATAATTATATACATATACATATATATAATTTATGCATCACTCATTATAACTGGAACAAATAATCATTTTATAAATCAAGGCCTTGATAGCTGTCAATATTTGGTATTTATTCCCCTCAAACTATCAAATTACAGTGAATAGATAAAGATCCTTCTTTAAAGGGAGAACACATTAAAGGATGAGTTCTTTAGAGACAAAGACTGTTGAATCAAATAGTTCATCAGTGCTTCTCAACCTTCCTAATACTAAGAACCTTAAATACAGTTTTTTATGTGGTAGTGACTGCCAACCACAAAATTATTTTGCTGTTACAAAGTTATAATAACTATAACTTTGCTACTGCTAGTAACTGTAATATAAATATCTGATATGCAAAGTATCTGATAGGGTAGGGTCATGACCCACAGTTTGAAAACTGCTGCTTTAGATGAAAGAAAGCCAAAGCAACTTGAGATAAAGCCAGTGATTTATTATCTTGCTTCAAATGTTTTTTTCTAAAATTAGTACTTGGGTAAATAAAATTTTGAGTGTGATAATAAAAATTTAACATTGATGATAGATTAATATATTCAAATATTTCAATTTCTGAGTATATAGTGGTTTTTCATGTTCTTATCTGATAAGTTTTAAACAGTTATTTTAAAACTGGATTTCATTAACTTCAATCCAGAATAATCTTTTTGCATCTACTTTCATTAGAATTATTCCATAGAGCTAGATTTCTCAAAAATCACTCATCACTAATGATGGGAAGAACAGAGGATAAACTTCTTGTCAGTGATTGGAAAGAACTGAGGCCTAGAATTACCTGTTTTACGCATGTCACATAATCAATGCACAGTTGGGAGAAACTAGAGCATTAGGAGAAGACTTAGCTGATGTGGGAATGTCTTTCTGATGCTGTGAATAGCAGTCTTTAAATAAAGGAGCTGTTTTGGCCCATGACAGGCACCATAGAAAAAGTAGGAGGAGAAATCAGAGAATAGGTAGGAGCAGTAGGGCAGAGTCAGACAGACCGAGCCCAAAGCCCAAAGGAGCAACATGTAAGGAACACAGGTGAGCCACGGGCTACATGACAGACAGGTTAATGGAAATGGGTTGATTTAAGATGTGCCTGAGGCATAGGCCAAACAGCATGAACTTAATATAAGCGTCTGAATCATTTTGGGGAGCCTTATCAGCAGCGGGCAGCTAAGCGGTCTGGAGCTGCATGTCTGTGGGTCTGGATCCCTGGCCACCTGGGACCAAGAAACCTCATTACAACAGATGGCACCCAATGTAGGGAGAATACCCACTTAAAGCCTGAGAAAGATTAAAAAGGGTTTTTGCACAGAAACTGAGCCAAGGCAGCTTCCAAATTGTCTATCTGAAGTGGGTCCTTGTACAGAGAAAGCTCGGCATCCAGCTACATTCAAAATGGCACCGGCGGACTGGCAGCAGGCAGTGTAAGCTGCAATCAGGTCTGTTCCTGAAATCTCACAGAAGACTCAGTAGCATGTGATTGACTTAAGGTTTCAGTTTATTTTAAACAAAAAGATAACAGTCAAAGATGGTTTCTTAGTAGCAGCATTTTCTTGGGTCTGCTCTGTTTGCTGGCCACAAACAGACCCGGTCCCTTTAAGAGAACTTACTGATTCAGCTTTACCTGCAAAAAACTATGTGGCTCTTTAAGAGAGTGTGAGTATTTTAAAAGCTCTTATGGTTAGAAGATGATTAAGGATTCACAATAAAACAGATTCAGGTGAAAAGAAAAACCTGTAAACAGGTTACAATGTGTGTAAAAGGTACATAGGCTTCAGAGAGAAAAGAAAGAGGATAGAGAAAGTCTTTAAAAAGAGAAATAGAGTAGTAAAAATATAAAAAGCCATGTAATGATGGAAAATAGACACAAAATCTGGATTTTGGTTGTTATTGTGTTTGCTTTTAATTTTTTAACTGTTAATGAGCTAACTTTAGAAAAACAGTGGATCTTAAACAAGAATATATATTTTAAAGGTATTTTGATTTTGAAATTTGTGTCTAAGGATTTATTGCTTTGGAAGAGTTCTGCTTTTGTTTCCACAGAAGAAGAGAACTTGGATTGCTTCCAGGCAAATATGGTTTAATCAATCAAGACCCCTTAAAAGATATCTCTGATGGGAAGAGATGGCCATATCAGCTTCAGGGCTGCAGACAATGATCCACTCTCAAGAACCCATGAGATTTTCAATGCCCTGTAATCAGCAGGAAGTAGTAATGGAAAACTACGTCCAAATTCTCAAAATATTGCTTATAATTATTTGTTTTAATTATACATGGTTAATGGTCATAGTTAATCTCTTTCTAAGAAGAAAAAGGGGATATGGTATATGAATGTTTTTTTAAAAATTAGATTATTGAATTTACTTAGATCAGGAAATCAGCTGTTAATCTCAAAATGTTTTACATTGGTATGGATTTTGGTTTATTGATACAAATTTAAGGTCAATTCTCTAATGCTGTTTGTATTTTCTACTGTTGTTTAAGATATGATGTTTATGTAAATGATTTAAAATTGTAATGTAAAATTAAGAAATGCATGTTAGTCAGATTTTTAGGTATACAAAAATATAATTCAATTAGATAGGTAATCTTCAAACACTTCTAAGACCTATAGAATATGGCATTTAAAATGTTTTAAGAACTTAGACTTTTCTGGACAGTGAGACAGGTCTGCTCCTGGCAGCACCAATTTACTTCAAGAGAAAAATGGGCATTGAAGAAACTCCATTTGGAGATTAGGTTTTTTGTGGCAACAGTTAGCCACTGGACATGAACCTGTTCTTATATTGACTGCTGAACAGTATGCTGTTTAAACTGGAAATGCAGGTTCCATAGGAAGATGACCTCTGAACTTTGGCAGAACAAGCAAGAGATGATCCTTCAGGTTCCTGCTTTGCAGAGAAAACTGTCAGACATTCTTCAGGACTCGAAGAGAAGCAACTGATGAATTATACCAGAATGGGCAGAGCAGATTTTCTGCTTCACTGAAATGAAAAGAGACTCTGGGACTGTAGGCTGAAGATGGATGCCCCAACTTTATAAAGGAACTTTGGGTGACTGCCCAGGCAGATAGATGTCATCTCTGTCATTTCTAGATTTTGGAAGTTGCTTGCACTTCAGGTTTACATGGGTAAATGAATCCTTCTGTGGTCTTTGATGTAGTTGAAGACTGGATAGTTATAGGTATAGTATTTCTTGGTTGTTTTAAAGTATATTGGATATGAAACTTTAGATTCACAATGATAAGGTAGATGATAGAGTATTTTCCTTAATTTTTCTAAATACAAGTAGACTAGATATGGTAACTTTAATTCTTGCTTGATAGCTATTTTGTTATATGTAATTTTGCTATATTAAAATTGAAACCTTCCTTTTGATTAGACTGAAAGGGGGAGGTGATGTGGGAATGTCTTTCTGTATGCTGTGAATCTCAATCTTTAAATAAAGGAGCTGTTTTGGGCCATAGCAGGCACCATAGAAAAAGTAGGAGGAGAAATCAAAGAATAGGTAGGAGAAGTAGGGCAGAATCAGAGTCAGACCAAGCTGAAGCCCAAAGGAGCAACATGTAAGGAACAGAGGTAAATCATGGACCATGTGGCAGAAAAGATTAATGATAATGGGTTGAATTAATATATAAGAGCTAGCTAGCAATGTACCTGAGCCATAGGCCAAACAGCATGAACTTAATATGAGTGTCTGAATTATTTTGGGGGGCCTGATCAGCAGCGGATGGCTAAGGGGTCTGGGGCTGCAGGTCTGTGGGTCTGGATCCCTGGCCACCCAGGACCAAGAAACCTCATTACAACACTTAGCCTAAACTATAAAGACACATACACAAAAGAAAACATAGATCATTGCACATGTCCTTTCAACTTGTCTATACTGCCTCTACTTTATCTCCAAAGCTTTAATTTTGTTTTCTATTAAACAAGATGAAGTCATATAGGATACTTACATCACATGATAAAAACTGCACTATTATTATGTTCATTTTCAGATACCTAGAGAATAACTAATTGTTTTACTTAAATAGTAATAATCCCCAGATTAAGTCTGTTAAACTGTTATAAGTCAAACATCCTAATTTCACCTACTCCTTCACTACAATGAGGTAATAATACCAGGATCTCTGAGCTGTCACAACCACCAAGATGACAGAGAAAAGGAAATAGAACATTTCTTTTCCTTCTTTCTCTCATAATTCACTAAAAGCCATCTATTCCATGGCACTCAAGGATTGACTCCACTGACGAGATGAGCAACAAAACAGGGTGGGGTGGAATCTGTCTATGGTATCTGAATGTAACCTCATCATCTCATCCTTCCCACTGGATTTGTTAACCAGCATCAGAGGGAGAATCAACAGAGGCAGTTAGTATGCTTCCCTTAAAGGAGCCTATCCATCTGGTACATTGAAGAAACCATCAGCCCTTTAATTAAAATGCAATTGCCATCCTTGCTGCATCCCAGAATGGCCATTTCATCTGTATGAGAGATGGGGGAGGGAAACACCATCCTTTGTAGTTCTCTGCGTCCATTAAATTTACACAGTTTCTATTAATTAATCTAACTATGCAAAGGGCTCCTTCTTATTTCTTAGTCTGCAAAACAGGGTGGCACATAGTATACTTGGGATGTTTAAAATGCAAGCATTTTAAAAACTATGCTCCGATTCATGTTACAGAAAGGCTTAATTACTTCTGACTAAATCTGTAATTAAAATATATCACCAGCATAGATTCACCTGCATGTGTAGGTGTTGGAGTGCATACCCATGTGATGGGCAAAGATGAATCACTCACAGACAGCATGCAGAGAAAGTGTGCTAAGTGGCTGAATGATTCCTAAAGACAATTTCAAAAGGAAGTCATAGAGAACACTGGAGGACATATAAGAGAATTATTACTAAATCACATATTAGAAAACAAAGTCACATGTAATAATAAATCCTTACATAAATGAAATATGCTGGGGAAGAAGGAACTAGGATAGAAGGTTACATGAAATGGGATTAAACTGGGAAGGTAGCCAAAGATCAAAGGAACACACATGAGGAATGTAGTCAAGGTTGTAGTTAGAAATATAAAATGGCAAAGACAAATCTAGAAATGGGAAAAGAGATGAAAACCAGAATGAGCAGATCCAGACATGAAACTACAAGAAGAATGCATGCTTAAATCTCTGCTTCTGCTTCAAATGTTTTGGTACATTATGTAGATAGTCATGAAAGATAAGCTATTTCCACCTGGGGAATTACAGGAGAAAAGCAATGAATTTTTGGAGAACATAGGTCCAATAGACACATTATGGCTAATTCACTTCCACCTTATGCCAATATCCTCACCCGAGAGACAGAGACAACCAGGTCTTTGTCATACACGGAGCTGCCATATATAGATACAAATGCAAAGACAGAACTCATATAGCAATGGATGAAGATGCTCCCCTGGGTTAAACAATTCATGTGTTCTATGAACTCTGACAAGGATCTGTTTATTTCAAAACAAATGGTTGCACTTTTGAGTGTATGATATTGAGGCACTGTGTTATCTTTTACTGTGTTTCATCCTCTTTAGTTACGATACTGGGACAAATGCTTAAGGTTTTTTGGTTTTTTTCCAACTGTTATTTTATAATGCTATGTTTTACTTGTTCATTTATTCAAAATATCATCCAGTCCCTAAGACAAGATAAAAATTAAAATAACTCAGTATATTTCTCAACATACACAGAGTCTTTGCAAAAGAATATGGCTTTATATAACGTAAAGTGGTGGTTTAGTTGACAATTCAACTTACAGGCTTATATTTGAATACTCAATATGGAGTTGTGTAACTATTTAGAAAAAAATGTAGAGGTATGGCCTTGTTGGAGTAGTTATGTCAATGAGAACCAGATTTGATATTTCACTCTATCACCACCATTCATAGTTAGTTCTCTGTGCCTTGTACTTGAAGATGTACAGCTCTCAGACACTACTCCAGTAACAAGCCTGCCTGCCTGATGTGAGTATGTCTTTCTGTATTCTGTACATATCAATCTTTAAATAAAGGACTATTTTGGCCATGGCAGGCACTGTAGAAGAAGTAGGTGAGGAATCAGAATAGTTAGGAGAAGGAAGGTGGAGTCAAACCAGATCCAGCTAGCCACCCAAAGAAGAAACATGTAAGGAACACAGGTGAGCCACGGGCCATGTGGCAGACAGATTAATGTGAATAGGTTGGGTTAAGATGAAGGAGCTAGCTAGCAATGTGCCTGAGCCATAGGCCAAACAGCATGAACTTAATATAAGTATCTGAATAATTTTGGGGAGCCTAAGCTGCGGGTGGCTAAGCAGCCTGGGACCGCAGGTCTGTGGGTCTGGACCTCTAGCAGCCCGGGGACAGAAACCTTATTATAACACCTGCCCACTGCCATGTTACACACATGATGGTTATGGACTCACACTCTGACACCATAAGCCCTAATAAACTCTTTCCTCTATAATTTTCTTGGTCATATCATATCAATTAAAAAATAACCAAGACTCTTTATCACTATATATGTTTCTTATGCATATCATAGAAACTCCTTGTTGATAAAATTTTGCAGTTTCTTATGTAATGTAATTCAGTCACAATGAAGAATAATAAATTATTAAAGATTGTTAGGTTAGTAAGATTAAGCATTTGCAAATTTTAAAAACGTGTTTATTTATTGATTTATATTTATCTTAGAGACTGTGTGTGTACATGTCACAGCACAAATATGAAGGCTAGAGAACAGCTGTCTCCATCATATGTGACCCAACAATGGACTATTGTTAGGCTTGTCAGCAAACATGTTCATTCACTGAGACATCTCACCAACCCACAAACAAAGTTTTAAAATTAAACTTATTTGAAATGTCTTTAAATTGTTTAAGTAGGAAATACAAATCTGGGATTCAGATACGCTGGGCTCTGGTCCTGACTTTATTGCAGATAACTTTAAAACCTTAGTCAAGCTATTAAAGTTCTCATTTCTCCAACTTCCTACTGCCAGATAAGAACATCTAACATGAGGGTTTGGTGGTCCATAATGTAGGAAAAGAAGGCTATCCAAAGAAATCCACCCTGGACCGGAAACCACAGCTAATGAAAGAAACATCCTGGATTTAAGACCTGAGACAGGAAAGAAATATTGTATCCCTTAATCCAGAACCAAAGAAACATGCCCTGACTCTGAAACAACTACCAAAGGAACCCACTTGGTATCTAGAACCACAGCCAGTGAACGAAACATGCCCTGCCCTTAGACTTAGAGTCCAAACACTAAAAAGGCCATTGAAAGAAACAGTTTGTTCCTGAAATCAGAGCCATCTCTGCTCCCAACCAACAAAGTTAATCAATTTCTGAATAGGAATAATTAACCATCTTTGAGTATCCCTGGGGAAACTCCACCTCTAAGAAGCCCTATATAAATCCCTCTACCTTCTCAGTTGTGGACTGTTCCTTCCCACCCTGGTAGAGGCAGCCACTCTCCTGAACTTCCCCTTCCCAATTAAATATATTCCTGAAGAGTCTGAGTGAAAATCTTCATTTGCTGGCCAGTGCACAGAAGAACTTTCTCAGATGTTCCTTAGATTACTGAGAAGAAAGCCTTTCAGATACTTCCCCTTAGGAGGACTGAAAAAGGCATAGCAGAACAGAAGACCCTAGCTGAGAAGTCTCCTGGGGCTGAGCAAGGGGAAGCAGATAAAGCAACAACTTTTCCCAGGAGCCGGAGGAGATTGCTACATTTTTGAAGGCGATTCCTCTTTAGCAGAGTGAAGCAAAAGAAGTAACATCTTGGGCCTGAAAGAAGAGGCAGAGCTCTGTTGGGAATCCCCCTTAAGGGATAAGGAACAAAGCTACTCTGTAGCAACTCCTCAGGAGAGGAGCAGAATTGCTTTATCCTTCTGGGAGACCATCCTCCACAGCACCTCAGCTTCAGGTATAGCCTGACTTCCTGAACAGTCAGGATTCCTTTCCCTCCAGAGCTGAGCTGTACCATTCCAGTTCCAGCTGTTAGAGCTGTTCTAACAGCCCCAGGTATAGCCTGACTTCCCAAACAGCTAGGATACCTCTCGCCCCTCTCCAGAGTTGTAACACTTGCTTACACATATTCTAGTTAGCCCATTATAAAATTCTTTCTAATATTTTTACCAAGACTACATAAATGTTTTGAGTATGAAATACTTATTAAAGCCCTAAATTACTAAACTCTTTCTGTTATTACATAAAGCAACCTAAGTAACCACAAATAGTTGATGCTTATTTCTAAACCAGGTAATTCTCATAAAAATACCGTTAATAGAAAGTCTAAATTGTCATTCCACTAACCCTTTAAGATTCTTTGGTCATAATTTTGACTTTAACTGCTACTGAGCAGATGAACTCACTCATTCAAGTTTGGTAGTACCCACACATTCTTCCAACGAAACAGAGATTGCACATCCATTTATTCCTTGATTTTAACCTTCAATAAAGTAGACTGGGTGAGGCAATGAGCTTATATAGGGCAGTGGTAGGTAGGCATGATGGCTACTTTTCATGGTCAGCTAGACTAGGTTTGGAATCACGTATGAAAAACACCTGTGTGGCTATGTCTTCATTGCATAAGAATTTTATTAATTATTTGGGAAGTTAACATCATAGATCCTGGTTATACTCACCTTCCAGTCCTCCCAGGTCTGTCCCCCAACCCTTTTGAGATACACACACACACACACACACACACACACACACACACACACACACACACACACACACACAAACACACAAAATAAAAAGAAGAGAGAAAGTTTTCAATTTCACATACTAATTGAAGGATAGTCAAACTCCCAGTGGCCAGCCCCTTAAAGAAATCCTCCCTAGAAGCTATCAATTATGGATAAATACACTTCAGGATCCTTCTCTCGATTTTTAAGCATTCTCTTCAACACTTTCTATCAAGGCTGTTACTTTGGGGAAGTAGAGAAGCCTTCTATGTCCTTCTTTCTCAACTGTGAGTCTACAGTCAATGATATCACTGTAAACAGGATTTTTTACCCTTTGCAGTCAACAGGAACACAGACCATGGACATCTACATGGTCTCTGGCAACAGCACATGCCGTGAAACTCAGCATGTACTCTGGTGGTAATATAGAGAGCACTTACAGCAACACAGGTCCTCCTGTAGTACAAGCCACAGACACCATCATAGCCCTTAGTGGCAGTACAGGCCAAGGATATCAACATGGCCTCTGGTGCAACATAGACCACAGAAACCAATATGGTCTCTGGTAGTAGCCCAGTCTAAGGAGACCAGAGACCACCTGGCCCTTGATGGTAACATGGTCATGACATCAACATGACCTCCAGCCACTGCAAGACCACAGATCCCAACATGACTCTCTGAAGCATCATGGATCACAACATCCACATGGCCTTAGGTAGCTGTACAGGCCACTCACATCAACATGGCTCCTGGTACCACCAAAGGCCAATAAATGTCTATGGTCCTTCTGTATTTAGGGACCATGTTGATGTTTGTGGCTCATGTTACCATCAAAGGACATGTATATGTCTATGGTCTGTACTACCAGCTGAAACCATGTTGATATCTGTGGCTATGTCTTTCAGGAAATTTTCACAGATTTATAACTGAGAAAGTGAGATTCATCCATAAGGTAAGGAGTACAATTCTAGTGTCTTGAATCTTAGACTAAGCAAAAAGGGAAGTAGGAGAAAGGTTGGTCACCAGCACTTCCTGTCTTCTGTTTCCAACTCAATGTAGCCAATTGCGCCAATACTACAACAGATGTTAGTCACTGCTACTGTCATGCCTTCTCCACTAAGATGGACCTCATTTCCCTAAAATGTAAGTCAATATAAATCTCAACTCTCTTATCTAGATTTCTGTGAGGTATCTGGTCACCACAAGAAAAGTACCTAATACAGTCGAAGCTTGGAGTAGATATGAAATGTCCTCTCTGACACTTCCAAGGGGGGCTCACAAACAAAGGTTTTAACTTTTCCTACCCATAGTCTATCTATAAAATGGAAACAACAGTCTAGGTAATTATTTTTTAAAAATAATATACCTCAAATTTTTGGTGAAATTTAGAAAATTGAATAGATGCTGTGAAATATTTTCCTCCCACTATACATACTACATTGTATAAAGATGAAAATTGTTTTGGAGAGAATATTTATTTGACCTGAAATCTCTGCTCCATATATAAGTGAAACAAAATCTACATGAAATATGTAATCAAGATTTCTTTTCATCTACATTCATGTAGGCATCAAAAAGAGTCTTTGTCTAATACTAAGGTAAAATACCCAGTATATGAGAGAGGGACAGGAGTGATCTGCTCGCCATCTGCAGAAATCATTGACTTGTGAACAATAAAAATAGCAAAACATAATATACTTAGATGTTTACTAGATTATCTTGCATTAGAGGTTTGGTTCCACAGTTACTGTATAATCTTATATATATGGTGTGGAATTTAAAAATAGCTGACTTTACTAAAGTTGTAGCTAGAACAAGAGTTTCCACAGCTTGATAGAGTGGTGATGAGTAAGGGATTAATAAGCTTTTCATATATTTGCAAAGTAAAGAGATCTGTTGATAATAACAAAATACTATGTTTATATACATATATGAATAGATAAAACGTAATACATGTTTGAGAAAATAACTGTAATTAAACATGTTTTGATTGTTATACAATGTATATATTATGGAAAATCACATATTAGTATATTAGCATAAATTTGTATTCTGGTATACTAATTAATAGAACATTTTATAAAGAAATTTTTAAGCTTTTTGTAGTTAATTTTTATAGATGGTCAATGTAAGAAATGTGTACACATGAGAAGCAACCCAATACCTTTGTAAAATTTTAGTTTAAATGTAGATGCCAAGGGTTTTAAAAAGGCATCTCAGAGAAGAAATATGCAGAGTAACCTCTCCTAGACTATAGGGTTGAGAAAAATACATCTCAATTGGCACGTCTGCTCTCTTTTATAGAACACAAGGAAGAATATAAGTCATTATATTATTTGTGTCTTTGGTTTGGGAGCTTAGAGCTATGCCAAGTATAGCAGTCTAATATTTGAATTATTCTTGTCTCTATGAATACTCCATTTAAAAAATCACTACTTGGGATCTTTACAATTGTTTCATCATTTTAATTATGTGAATGCATATGTTTTGGCCTCTCTATGTGCACATAAATTCTGGTTCACGCAGAGGCCAGAAGAGTCAATTTTTCTGGAGCTAGAGTCAGAGG
Organism: Phyllotis vaccarum; assembly: GCA_033318265.1. Lineage (NCBI taxonomy): Eukaryota > Metazoa > Chordata > Mammalia > Rodentia > Cricetidae > Phyllotis > Phyllotis vaccarum. The sequence continues at coordinate 61,965,273 of JARWLC010000002.1, forward strand.
CATTTCGAAGTCACTCAGCATATATGCTAAGCATCAAACCTGCATCTTCTACAACATAATCTTAACTGTTGACAACCTTCTCAGCTCTCAATGGGTTTCCAATTTCTTCTTGATCTTCAAACAATCACAAGCCATTACAGATAAAACAGGACACACAAGCACTGAAGATTTTCTTCCTGAGAGCTAGACTCCCAATGCTTTTTCTTCCCACATAGATCATGTTTACATTGAATTATATGACCAAGATTTTAAAGAAGTACATTGTAAAAATGCTTTAAGAAAATAAAACAGCAGTGTATGCCTTTAATCACAGCACTTTGGAGGAAGAGGCAGGTGGATCTCCGAGTCTGAAGCCAGCATAATCTACAGAGTGAGTTCCAGGACAGTCAGGGCTATACAGAAAAATCCTATCTCTAAAAACCAAAAAACGTAAGAAGAAAAAAAAGAGAAGGAAAGAAAGGAAGGAAACAAGGGAATGGGAGGGGAGAGGAGGAGAGAAAGCCATGAGATGTCCATCTGCACATACTAAGGTCAGTAAGTAGGAAGAAAGGTCATAGCTGTTGCTGCCAAACTACAGACCTTACTAACTTGATCCTGGGTCAAATGCATTCAGAACAGTGCATTAAGAGCAATACTCTCTGTGCTTGTTTCTTCTCACCATATCAATTCCCTTGCTAAGTAGCAATAATATACAACATGATTTCCAAAAAAACGCTTTCACCATGACTGTCTAATTCCCTTACCCTGAGTTCAGTGAGAAGGAAAAAGTAAGCAGAGTGAAGTTCATGGACTGTGAGAGCCGTTTTACACATACAGCTGATAGATAATAGAGGGTTGAACCCAGGCCTCATAAGCCGAGATCCTTCTACAGCAAATGGGAAAATTTTTCTTTATCTTTCCTATTCTTTTTATGTTATAAGCCTAGACGCAGTGAAACCAAATATGCAAACTGGCTTAACAGTCAGAAAGGCAATGTGATTTCTCATGCTACAATCCAAAGGAATTTAAGAGCTGGATCAAGGTCCCTCTTTAACCTGGGTGCATAGTATTAATGCAAAGAAAATGCTGTTTCCTATAATTCTAATTGATGATAGCATTGAATATTTTCAAAAATTAAGTGATATACACTATAGTCTCAGAAACCCTGCTTTACCCATCCACTGTTATCATTTTGTTTTTAAACTCAGCACTCTCCACAGTTCAGTTGTCACTCAGTATTCATACCAGGTTGGCTTCAGAATCAGTTTCTCACAGGAAAAATTTTATATACCTATTCAAGTCCCTTATCGTAAATGATGTGAAATTTGCATATGACCTTTATATATCCTCTCATATATTTTTTTTTAATTTTCACTAGATTACTGACTGCCACAGTTGAAATAGTAGCTATATTGTTTAGGGAATAAGGACAAGAAAACATGTGTGAATATTCAGTACAGACAATTTTTGCTCAGAATACTTTCACTCAGTAGTTGGTTGAAACAACAAATTAACATCCCATGATAGGCAGGAGCCAATGGTAGTGTGCTATTTGCAGGTATATTCATTACACATTTCAACGTTTTGTCTGTGAATTATCTACTGTCATTTTCTCCTTGTCCTTAGACATTAAAAGTCCTAGATAAATTACCAGTTTTATCATATATAAGATTAGACACTTATTTGTTTTTCACAAATATGTGAAGTCTGTGCTTATGCTATTCTCTACATTACTGGAGTAGCCTATCTACTTTTCCAAATTCACACATCTATAGAAAATTCCTATTCTTCGTTTATAATAACATCATTTACTAAGTCTTCTGCGAAGTATTTTTCAACCATTACTGAGTACATGTATTCTTATACCAATTGTAGAATTATGGAAGATATGAATTCAGATACCCATTGTAAGATAAGAAAATAGAAGTTCAAAGAGATCACATGACATGCTTTCTGTTGTAAAACTAGTAAGTAGAAAACTTCAATTTAAATGAAGTATATGCATCTGACAAAGATAGATAGATAGAAGCAAAGGCAGAAGCTAGAGAAAGACAACTTCAGCTCAGTGTTACCAAGAGTTTTCATGTTATGTGACCAGTAAAATAATAGAAATGACTAACTGCCAGATACAGAGAATGAGTTCCCATCACAAGACACCAGTAAATGGAGACGTGAAGGTCCATGGACAGGTTCTGCAGAGCAGAAGAAAATTCTTCTCTCTGAATTAAATAATTCTTTATTTTAATATGAATATTCATTTTTAAAAAGGGTTTAGAAGAAATTTCAGTTTTCTGGAAATTCATTCCTCCTTTTGGAATCAAGATCTGTGAGGCAGTGTATTTAACCAAAGATTATTAATCTTGAAGTTAAAGGTTCTTTAGAGTAATTTATTACAATCTTTCAACCTATTCAGTTGATAAATAGAATAACCAAGTCCTAGTACAAGAAGCAAATACCCCAAATTCAAGAATGAGTCCAACTCAAAACAAAAACAAAGCTTCTCTGATGCATAGGTTGATGTACTATATAGTACTGCATCTCCTCAAAATAGATTCAACTGTGTACATATGATATATAGACTTGATTAACCCTTATATTAGCAACCTATGCACTAAATATCCTTATTTGGTTACTTAGAGTTTCATTTTCCTATATAAAGGGGTCTTATTACAAAATGCCAAACTCCAAATTTGTATTTGTAATTTCTACCACACACATAAAAGAAATTTAAGAAATAAATTCTAAAGACATTGAGAATATCTTAAATGTTCTTCAAGAACAAATTAAACAATTTATCTATCTATCTATATACACTATGTTCTCTCTGTTTTAGAATTGATGTTCTTCAATATTTTATGTCCTATATAAAATTCAAATACAATTTAATACAATTTGGATTTATGTAGAGAAGTTTATTTTTGTGAAAAATTGATAGATACCACCATAATTTCATTCTTCTGCATGGAGACATCCAGCTTCCCAGTGTCATTTGCTGAAGATATTGTCTTTTTTCTGAGTTGTGGTTTTTTTTGTGTCTTTGTCAAATATTAAGTGGTTGAAGTTACATGTGCTCATGTTTGGGGATCAAATTTGTTCCATTATTCTACATGTCTGCTTTTGTTCCGATACCATAGTGTTTTATTTGTTATATCTCTAAAACATATCTTTAGATCTGGAAAGTAATCCCTCTAGTAGTGTTCTTTTTGTTCAGGTTTGTTTTGGCAATAAAGATTCTTGTGGCTTCTAATGAAGTTTTTATATTTTTGTAAAGAATGAGATGGATTTTGAATGTGGTTGCATTGAATCTGTAAATGGCTTTATTAAAAAAAAGTCATTTCACAATATGAATTTTACTAATCCATAAACATGATTTTCTTCATCTTCTAGTTCCTTTCTCTCTCTCTTCAGACATTTAAGTTTGCATTGTTCATTCCTAGGCATTTAATTTTATTTGAGGTCATTGTGAAGAGCATTAGGAAAAATTCTCAAAAAGCTAAAATTAAATAATTTATCATATAATCTAGTTTTTCCTTGGCATATGCCTAAATGACTTGATATCCAATCCCAAAGGTAACTGGTCTTCTATGTTCATTGCTTCTGCAGTTACAAAAGCTAGGAAAAAGAAACAACTAATAGTCATATCTAGCTATGGTGCCTATGAATCACAACAATAATAACAATGTCACACTTCTTGTGCAGTAGTGACACATATACTGTGGTGGTAAGGAATAGCTCTCTAATTAACCTTAAGACTGGCTTAAAGAAAGGGAGACTATGTCTGGTATTGGAAGCATAGACAAATACCAAGAGTTAGTGAAGCTATGGGTCACCGAGGAAATCTTACAAACACCCCTTTACCAAACCAACAAACTAAACATTTTATCTTAAGACTCATAGATAAAGTTTAGTTCTAAACCTTCATCAAGGAAAATCTCTTGGGAACAGATAGAGCATTTAAGAAAAAGAAAGAAGAAAAACACAATCACAATGCAGAGTTGTGGAGCCCAGTCGTACTGAATACATTTACTAAACTAAACCCCACCTAGGCCTCAGATTACAGTTAGAAAAGGGAGAGGAGAGATTGTAAGAGCGTGTGCATGTGTGTGTGGGGGGGTACCGTGTGATTGTGTCTCTCTGTAATAGTATCAGAAGCTACCACTATAAACATGACTGCCTAAGCATGAGCAGAAGAATAAAATCAATAGGCACACCAAGGTGAACTTGGAAAGCCCACGGGGCCTCAACCCTACACAAAGAACAACAGGTAACTAAGGAATGCTGTGAGTGGGCAGCATTCTTCACCACGAAAGAACATGCCAATTGCTTATCTAGTACTAAATGATAAGCCCTGAAAAGAGTCATAGAAATAACATTATTCGGATTGAATGGGTCATATTTAAAAATATGTATGTATATATATATATATATATATATATATATATATATATATATATATATATGAGTGTAACAAGAAGAGAAGAGAGACCATAGACTTGAAGGAAAGAATATAGAAGAAAAAGAAAAGATGTGTTATCTTCAGCAATAGTATCTTACTTCGATTTCCTGAAGGTAGCCAAGGGCAATGGTAATAGTCTACATTTGGAACAAGTCTATAGGACTTCCCTAACCAACAACTAACAGGGAGGCATATCATGCCTAACACTGGTGGTTTTGTTGGCTAGTCCATATCATCTGGGAAGAACATTGTCACCCCACATTGCATAACTATGTGTGTGTGAGAGAAAGAGAGAGGGGGGGGGGAGCTGGTCACCTCTGATTATATTCTTATCCACCAGCCAATATTGTCTTTCCCAAATTAAATTACAAACCGTTTCCTATTTTGTTAATACTGTTGAGTCCATTTCACATATCACTTAGTATAGAGTTAGGCTTCATAAGTCAGGAGCCTTTGTCGTGTGGTTTCTGCATACTTCATTGTCCTCCTATCTCACTACTCTGTGCCCTACTTCTCCAATCCATCCCACATATCATATCTTATTCTAGTAAGAAGTTGAAGGTAGGCAGGTGCCCAGAGCACAGCATCTAATAGCACACTAACTTTCTAACTTTCAGGTGGTGATCCTGAAAGTACCAACTTAGGAGTGAGGTGATTAACATACAAATTTCAGAGGACATAGCTTTGCCGAAGTAAGAAATTTCTAAATCTCAATTGAAGAGATGAAGAAAGTGAGCCTCAGATATGTTAACCTAAAGTTGCTCAGATCACGTAGCTATAAAATGTTGGATGGAAATTTAAAACCAAACTCTTTGTTTTCTTTCCTCTACTTTTACCCCAATGCCCTTTGCACTTTTTCTGTTCTAGACAGAACAAATCAAAATAAAAGTCAAGGTATAAAACTTCAGATTCTCACACTTGTTTGTAATATCACTCATACTACATTAACTATACTGGGAGGAAGGGGATCTATACTCAAGCACCAGGAAGTTTTTAGTTTACTTTTTTGTCCTTCAAATTATTCTGTTGCCCCACGGGTACACTAAAATTGTCAAAAGATCCGCAGTTATTTCCTTTCCAAGAAATGTATTTGCACTCATTTAAAAATAAATTAGTGATTAGATGTGATACCTCTTGTAGGTTAATGGATCACATTAACATTAGCTTGTTAATGCTCTCAAAGGATTTGTCAATCATACCTGTTAGAAAATCAGATTACACCAATTCCTGGCTCGTGTCACAAAACTGGTAGATCAAAATACATTTGACTTATTGGAGTTTGAGGGGAAAAAAATTGTAAGAACATTCTTTTCATTTGGTTTAGAGTAGGAAGCCTGGCTATTAGGATTGCATTGTGTGCAGAGGCCTGCCATTTCTCACATAGCTCTGGTTGTCCAGGTCACACAGCTTCATATTCAACTTGAAATCAGACTTCAAAGTCACAGTTTCTCAGCTTTGGGTCTAATCCATTCTCAACTACCTTACAGAACTCAGAGAACTCAACACTTTTTTTCTTTATGATTTGTCAGGGGTAAGGGGTGAGTGGGAGGGCATGGGGGGTCTTGCTGTGCTACGTGTCAAATCCAGAGCCGTGTTCATGCAAGCAACTCTGTGACAATCAAAATATATCACCAGTCATGTTGGGACCTTTCAAAAATAAACTTAATGAGTTTACCTCACATTAAAAGGAAGATAAAACTGGTTTTTTAAAAAAGAAAGTGTTCAACTCAATTTATGATCTATCAAATTCCCTTAGCAAATCAGTCAATGTTTTTAGGAAACTCTATGTTCTTTAGGCCTCATCATCTAGTTTTCAGTATTTCCTGGTCATCTTGCAAAATTCAGTGACTCCTTCAAGCCTTGGAAGACTGGCCCAACTCCCTACCTTACTCTTGATTATTCACTATCCTTTTATTTCAGCATCAATTTCCTTTAAGGTAAAGAACAATCTCACACCATGAGAGAAAAATAAGAACCTTGATCTTGTGGTGTATAGAATTTATTGAAGTGCAATAGATAATCACATATTTACACAAATATTAATGCTAATGTGTGTCTTCAAAGAGTATAAATGATTTAAGAAAATACACAATTGGTAGGGCATAATCTATAATAGGGAGCCTGTACGCTCCTTGAAAGTTTGATCTCACTCAGATTTAAAGGATGAAATGAAAACAAGAGATAAGGGTAAATGAATAGAAATAATGAGAAAATCTATATTTAAATAATATGAAAAATGTCCTCAGATCCAGGAAATATTGGTGAAGTGTTAAAAAAATATGGTGTGAGAAGAATATTAGGAAAATTTATGGATAAAGACAGTCAGTTTTCTTCCCAGACCTTCATTGGTAGGCTCTGATTTCATATTTTTTTTCAGGTATTGGATAATTTTTACAAATATTTTTTAATTACTTAAAATTTTAATCCTTAGTTGGTAAAGAATAATTAGAAAATGTTAAGGTAACACAAGTTTGTTGAAGAACCAAAGGACTTTTTTGAAAAGAAAAAGTCACCACAAAGATCAGAGGGAAAGACAGCTAAATAAATAAATAAATAAATAGACGGATGAATAAATATCACATAGATAGGTAAACAAACAAATAAATCAAAAGATTTTTAGAAGAAGTGTAGCCACATACTTTTGTTCCTTTTTTTTTTTAATCAAAATGTACTCAATTTGAGTCTCAGTTTTTACAGGACAGTCTGAGATATATTTTAATTTTAGAAAGTCTATTTTCTCTTAGCCTTCACACAAATGTTAATAAAATAAAATCCATACAATTCCATACTAAATTCCCAGTGGTGAGAGATACAAACCAATATATGAGCTATGGATTTTGACTCTGTGGGTCTATTCCTGGCTTCATCATTAGTATAGTGAATCTCATTGCTTTAAGAACTTTAGCATAATGTTAACATACTTTGTCATTTTGTGATATAAACTGTCTTATCCAAATATAGTTTTTGAGAAGCTAAATTTATTTCCTTAATTAAAAGTCTATTGTCTCCTTAATATGCATATTCACAGAAGTGAACTCAAATTTGAAAATGGGAAGAGTGGGGAGAAAGAGAATAGACCCCTTAGCATAATAACACCTAATTACAGCCCTGTATTAGTGTACACAGAACCTACAATCACATAAAGAGCTGTGCCACAAATACCAACAAACCCTGTGATGATCTTTCACCCTGAAAGTCTTCAAACCATGCATTCCAAAGCAGATTATGATTTTTCTGTTCTATAGAAGAGATATTTTATTTCAGAAAGGAAAAGGCATAGTAGAGATCTTTATTTCACAATTTTTATTAATGACAAAATATAATGACTTCTGTATATACTTAAAATAGAAAGTTGGAGAAAGGCTAATAATATGAGTAGTCTTGGAAGATAACAATACTTATTGGCACATGGTTTTTTACATTTTTAAAAAATTTCTAGAAAAAAATTTATTAGATATTTTAGAATAAAATTCTTACAACCAGTAAAGGCTTCACAAATTAATATAGGATAGATTATGAAATTCAGACTTTCATTACTCTATCTGCTCATGCCAATGACTCAAGATGAAGGAGGCCAGAATGTCAGACTGAGTTTAGCACTAGAAGAAAAAAACTGTTCTCTGATTTCCCTAGCGGCTGTACCACTTTGTACTCCCACCATCTATGAGTTTGCATTTCCCTTTTCCTGCATCCTTATGAGCATGAGCTCTCATTCGGCTTATTGATCTTGACCATAATGATGAGCTAATATGGAACCTCAAAGTAATCTTAATTACATTTCTCTGGTGGCTAAGAATGTTGAATATTTTTAAAGTGTTTCTCAGTTATTTCTGAATCATCTTTTTAGAACTCTGTTTAGTTTTTATTTTTAACTGAGTTATTTGCGGTTACTATTTTTAGTTTTTATATAGTTTTTATATAACCTTCTATCAGATGTGTAATTGTGAAAGATTTTTTTTCCTAATCCATAGCCTGAAACTTTGTTCAAGTGGTGGCATCTTTTGGTGTATAGATACTATTTAGCTTCATGAAGTCCCATTTATTAATTTTTGTCTTAATGTCTGAGGTATTAGTGTTTTATTCAGAAAATCCTTTGTGTGCCAATAAATGAAAGTTTAGCCCCTACTATCATTTTTGAAGTATATAGTCTTGCTTTGGAGCCCTTGACCAATTCAGACTTTTGTGCAGGTCACAGATATAGATCTATTTCCATTCTTCTAGCTGTAGCTATCTATGTTCCCCAGCACTCAGATGCTGAAAATTGATTTAATAAAGGTACATCTACACTACTCTTGGGTATATAACCAATGAATGCTACACAGTACTATATAGACACTTGCCTATTCATGTTCACTTAGAATCTAGTCATCTTTACCAAATATTAGAAACAGCTAAAATCAGTCATCCTGAGTAAGATAACCCAGACTTCAAAATATAAATATTTCAATTTTTTTCTTACATGTGAACACAATTTTAGGTTTTATGTATGTGTTTTTCAATTCAAACAGCCACAAACATTACACAGCTACTAAGGAACCAATGGTGAGGCAGGGATTTGTAGGGAAGAAGAAATAAATTAGTATTATGAAGGGCAAAAAGAGCAAGAGGATTGAATGGGGCAGGGACAGAGTGAGGAGGTAAAGGGTAGAAAGGAGGGTAAGGAGAGTAAAAACCAACACTAAAGGCCTTTTGAAAAACTATGTGGAAAACAGTTATTGAAGAAAGTTCTTAAAATATATCCTACAGGAAAGGAATTTTAATGGAGTAACCGTACAATAGAAGAAACAATACCCTAACTAGACACCATGTAAAACCTCCCATAGCTTGAATGATAACATCTTATTGAGTCATTTAACAACAGAGCCCATAGAAGCATCCAAACATCACAGGCTATGGCCAAGGCTATTGGCACTTTCCATGGTCTCATGGGAAGAATAAATTATGGAAGATATAACTGATTTAAGTTTTCAAACATGGAAAAATCTGGCTGGAGATCAACTAGAAACTTCTACTCTACTGACAAGAGTTCATGGTTCTAGAATATAGGAGTAAAAGAATATTTAACATTACCCAAATACAAACCCTATGACTTCAAAAGAGATCTGTTTACAAGATATAGGACTGTAAGAGTGGAACAGATGTTATGGGGGCAGCCAAACAGTTTTTTTTTTTTTATCATATTTAAGGACCATCCCATGAGATAGAATCCATGCTAAAGTAACTGAGAACTTGAAATCAGATAGGACATGGGCTTAGGGGAAAATATACTACAATTATTCTACTCAAAATTAAATAGCAATAAAATGATACCTAATGGCATATTGCTGTACTCATAAAAAAGAGAATGACTCGGCACTCACCACAGAAAGTTCTTCTAATAGTAAATGGTAAGTAACAAAGTTATTCACAACTACAAAATGTGCAGAAAGTGAAAGACTTTTGAGCACTCAGCCCTAAATGGGATGTCTTCATCAAACCCCTTAACCTTAAGGATCATAGATCGATGCTTAAGAGGTAAAAGGAATATTTTAAAAGCCAGAAGGAGTGAAAGGCTCCAGGGAAATAATATTTTCCAGACAAACATGTCCAAAACACATGTGAATTTACAGAGACTGGGACACAACACACAGGACCTGCACAAGTTCAAATCAGACAAAGTTCCAGAACAGGAAAGATATGGACAGGCATCCCGCCTCCAACCAAGAAGCTATCAGTAGCACAGACCACATGCTGAAAAGCAGCTGGACAACACAAAGGGTGCTTTTTAAAATGTATACATTTTGTTTTGTGCTTTATTGGGCTAATTTTTTGTTTGTGTATAAGTTTTTGTTTTATAATAGTGAGAAAAATCAGACATAACTTTATCTTCATAAAATTTATAGTGTAATATGAACATTAATAAAATATTAAACAATAATTTTAATAAAAGGCAGCCATAATAAATAACTACTAAAGAACTAATGAAATTAAACTAAGTTATGATTATCCAAATTACAAAACAAGAACTTAATATTGAAGAAAATGCCATTGAGATACTCTAATACAATCTTCCAATATTTTCCAAAATATAGAAAGCATGAAAATATGGTTTTTAAAAGTTAAAATTAGCAAGTAAATGAAAAGTAACAGTAGTACTTTTATGTAATTACAGAGAAGTAATCTTAAATGGTCTTCTGTCCAAGCATTTACAATTAGAAACTAAGCAGAGCTTAGGCTCAGTGTTTTTGACCTTCATTGTGGCCCACAGTAGAAAAATTAATAGTGGTATCTCATTAACCAACATAAAGTAGGCTCTAATTGTGAAGGTGATAAATGAGTGCTCAGGTGGAGGGCCAGAAGTTCAGAAGAGCAATCCATTTTGTTGGCCCACAATGAGAGAGGCATCTGTGTCTTTCAGCAAATTACTATGTTTAGAGCTGGCTTGGAACCCAGAGTGAGTTTGGTTTATTAGCTGAATGACTTTGAACAAGACTTTTGTTCTTTCTAAAACTGAATTTTTTCATCTGTAAAATGAGGAAATTGACCAGATAATGTCTTGGAGCCTCTGACTTTGGATAAATTTACCATATCTAAGGAATAATACTATGTCTCCTTAGTGAAAATCAGCCTTAGAATGAAATTAAAAGGCAGCTTGATGAGGTCAAATCTCTGCAAGCATCTATGTGAAATTAGGGAACCCACTTATCACTCTAGGCCTAAATTTCTTCTTCAACAAAATTCAAATTTTATGTGCTGTGAATGATTATTGTGAATGTAACAGGAAGTATATAAAGTATCATACACAGCATATAAATAGTTTCTTCAGTTATTCTTGTTCTACAGTAGTGGCATGTTTCTGATGATGTAACTCATTTCACTCAGCAGTTCCCATTTCCTGAATCAATGGATCTGCTAACATAGGAGGGTGACAGAAAAAGGAAGATATTGACTCTGTTCAACATACTTATATTTTAGAAGGATGATGAGTCCAATTTACAAGCATGCTTTAAGGCTGGCTATCCCTCTTTTAAAGAGTAAAGCAAGAAGGAATTAAAGATTTCCCAGAAAAAGCATCCCTGAATAAATCAATTTTCCAGTTATTCATTGAATAAAGTTGACAGCCGAGTCATAAAGAAGAGCATTTAAGGTTCAGAGAAGTCATTGCAGAGACAAAGAGATAGAAATCTGTGGAACACATTGTGTTGAACTGGTGGGCCAGTAAGTATGTTAAAATAATATGATCTTTTCACACCATGTATAAACATTTACAAGCATAATTTTCTATTACTTCTTTAGGAAAGCTTTAATCTTCTCAATTTTTGGCTAATTATTAAGTTATTTGGAGTTGAGTTATAAAATCTTGTATCTGTTACTCCCAAGACCACTTTTCTAAATCATGAGTAATGAGAAAAGCATATTGAAGTGAGGCTTCTAAATGCCAAGGTACAAATTTTTCATTTGGAAACTAAAAAAAAAAAATAGATAATCATTGGATATTTATATTGAGAAACATAGCATATAAAAAGACTCTATAATCTTAGGAAATCTGGTAAACAGTAATGCACAGATAAAAACTTGGAATCTATAGCTCAGCTACCTCAAGCTGAATCTAATCTCTGCCACACACTATCTTAATTTTTACCTAATTCAGCTTTAATGTAACACATATTATTTCCCTTATAGTCTACTAACTGGAGCAGATCTCAGAGCCCCATTATCTACAGTGATAATATCCACATGGTAATATGATCTTCCATGATTCCACAGGTGAGTGCAATCAGACATCACACAATACTAATACGTTGACCAAGATGCATGCCTTGAAAATTATGAAGCCTAGGACCTTGTCCCACAACTGTAGCACATCTGACTCCAAAATTATGAGACTTAAAACTCAGGTTTTCTATTCTTTATTTGTATAAAAAATGAAATTATTAATAATGTGAAAATCTTATCATTTTGTGGGTGGGTTTTTTTGTGAAATTACATTTCTCCCTTCCTTTTCCTCCCTTGAAATCCTCCCATGTGCCTTTCCCTGCTCACCTTCAAATTAATAACCTCCTTTTAAACTATTTTGATTTCTGTTTAAAAAAAAACAGTGCGCCAGATAAGGATGATACCAATGGATATGCCAAATTGGATAAGAAAGTCCACAGGTCTCAACTGTACAAAGAACTATAACTGAGAAAAGCAAGGATGGGGAGGGGATCCTCCCTTGAGGGAGCAAACCCATTGGTTGTGCAATGCTAAGCACTCAGCCATGAAAACATGCCTACAAGTAGCATGATAAGGACTGAGCATATGATTGTTAGGAATAGATACATATACACATAAACATATATGCATACAGTAACATGTAGTGAAAAAGGAGGCTATTAGTTTGATGGAGAGCAGGGAAAGTCCATTGATATCACCTTTATTCATCTCACTATTTTTTTAAAGACAAAAATAAAAGAAAAATAACTTTTAACACAAGATATAGATACCAACTGGGCAGACATTATCAATAATAGCTCTCTTTTCTGGATGACTTTACAAAGCAAGGCCAAGCTTGTTCCAAATAATGAAAAGGATAATAAAAACATAAATTTTAATGTACTTGACATATTTCAAGAGATTCCATTTAAAATACACCCTCACAGACATCACTTATAATGGGGAAGATATACCTACTTGTGATTTTGGGAAGGTGATCTGGGCTTGATACATAGGGAAAACAGAGTATTCAAACAAAGAATTTACACATTACCTCACAAGTGTACTAGAAGGACAAATTTCACATGTGGGAAATTTATATCATGAAGAAACAGAGTAAACCGAGGACGAAGAGAGTATTAGAACAACATATATAATACCATGCTCAAATTTCATTCTTAAAGGAATACCTACTCAAGTATAAAAATAATTACTATGAGCTCTAAAACTCCCTGGAGGTTGAAGGAAAGCTTTAAATAACAGTAAATTAGGAATGATAATTTCCCACTTAGGATTAGCACATGGCCACAATACATCATATTTATAAATAAATTTTACTAAATACTAGAATGCTTTTCTCATCCGGCTTCCCACAGACAAAGACTTTACTGATAAGAAGCTGAGGCTCACTCCATAAACATCTCTTAAGATTTTACCAGAAGGAAGGTGCTATATGAATCGTTTGCAGCATGAATGCCTTACCTCGTAGAAGAAAAGGAAACTGAAGCAAGCAGAGCTTAAGAGTTTGTAGAAAACCTATTCATAACTGCTTTTCATGTACAAGTATGACTTAAAAAGAGAGACTCAAATTTACCAGAAATGCTCAATTTAAGAATATTTTACTGATATTTAAAGCATATCAAACCATAAACATAAATATTATTCTAAAATGTTTATATACTATTAAATGACTATAGGATTAAAAACTGTATTTCTACCAACACGGCTAACTGAATCAACTAAGGAGGACACATATGGACTCACAGACACTGAAACAGGAAGCATGTGACCTGCATTTGTCTATCCCAGATCCTCTGTGTGTTTGTGGGGCTCCTAAGAGTGGGAGCAGGTGTATCTCCGACCTTTTGCCTGCACTTCTGATTCCCTTCCTCCTATTCAAGGCTTCGTTCAGCCTTGGTATCAAGGCTGTTTGTCTTGTCTTACTGTATCTTATTTTGTCTGTCTGACTGTTATCTTTTGAAGACCAGCTCTTTTCTGAAAAAGAACAGAAGTAGATGAGATCTGGAGGAGAGGGAAGGTGAGAATCACTGGGAAAAGTGGAGGGAAGAGAAATTGGTCAGGACATATTGTATAAGAGAAGAATCTATTATTAATTAAAAAAACCTAAAATCATACTCTGAATCAACTAAAGGTTTCTAATAAAAGAAAACTGATAGACTCTCAGACATACACTTCCCTTAAGAAAACTGACTTTCCCTTCCCTGGCAGTTATCCATTGCCAATAGCTTGTCAGCTAGTGGAAGAACTCATGAAATTCCTTCATGCTGTAATCTTCTGTACATGCAGAAATAGCCCTTGAGTTCAGGTGTCCATCAAATGTTGTTTCCCTACTGATACCTACTAATCTGTCTCTAAGAATCTTCCAGTTCTTTGCTTGTCCTACACCCGTTTACAGCAAATCAACCTAGTGGGATTTACAAAAGAATTGCCACTAGAGATTCATCAGGAGGGAAAGCTGGACCCTCCACGGGTGGGTGGCTTTCAACAGCCATGAGTGTGTGGATCCATGGGAGTTGGGATCAGACTGTGTTGCTGTTCATGGGCTGGCACCTTGGAGCCCATTTCCTGCAGAAAAACATCACAGCCCAGCACTGATTTGGGGATGAGTAAATCGGACTTTCCTGGAGTGGATGTGCCATGCTAAGCTGACCCACCTTAGGGCTTCTAGCCCTTTGAGGGGGGAGGGAATAGGTAAATGGGGAGGGGCAAGGTTGAGGGATTGGGAGGGGGAGATAGGGGGATCAGGTAGATAAGACATTTTTAATGAAAATTAATAAGTAATAAGTCTAAGAAAGGAATTGCTGTGGAAAATAAGGAAAAAGAAGGAAGTGAAAGAGGAATGGATTTGAAAAAAAAATCACACTATACATATTCATGAAATTCTCCAATAATACAATAATATCTTAACGAGAGAGAAAGTGATACTTAACTGTTATGAATTGTTTCTTCCCCACCCACCAAAATCATTCTTTTACTGTTGAATGCTAATATTTTTCACTCATTCATTCATCCTTCATTGATTCTATAGAGATTTACTTGATACCTATTACGTGCCAAATTTAATGCTATAGACTCAATAAAAGGGGGGGGGCACTTTGCTACCAGCTCTATGAAACTTAGAGTATTTGAGAAAATCTCCACAAGCAAATAGATAATTTTCTGAGTGTTGGAAATGGTTTGAGATAAGAACCTAACAAGCAGCTTAAGGGTGAAATTTCATCTGGAGGCCAACACATACCAGAGAAGTCAAATAAATTTCCTGATAAAATAAATCCTGAGATCTAGTACTATATCAGTCATTCTACATGTAGATATCACCTAAAGACAGGTTACCATATCTAGCCTTCCTCCATTCAGCTGATACTGAGTGCCTCCTGCATGCCACACACTGATAGGCACTGAAGTCATGAATTGGATTAAGACAGGGTGCTCTCCCTGAGCTCATGAGTTTGTTACCTGATTTTAAATTTGGTAGCCTTCATAAAATGCCAAATTGTTTAAGATTAATACTAACAAATTACATGATCTTTTTTAATGTTTGATGTCTGACTTCATGCCAGTCAACGTCCTTATACTTGATGCTGTCACCTGCAAATGAAAATACTATTTTCCTTGTTTCAGCAAATTGTTTTCAATATTCTGACAATGAGGACAAAAGTGCATTGACTATGAAAGAGATCCAGGAGATGACATTGAGTATATTTCCTGAAGTCCACAACCAAAGAGAGCAATGACGGCATACACATTGATGCTCAGTTCCTGTTCTACGATATACAGTCCAACATCTCTTGAGGAAATGGTTATCACCCACAATTCAGGCGGATCATCTCACATGCACTAAATTAATCTAGACAGCCTCCACAGATATTCACAGAAGTTCATCTTAATCTAGATAATCTCTCCAAGGTGTGCCCAGCAACTTGCTTTCAAGGGGATTCTATATTCTGTCAGGCTGACAAGTAACACTAATCTATCTAAAGTCTTTTCAAATATTCTGGTGACTTTTCTAATTATTTTCTTTAATGTAGTTGTCTTTTGATTCTTGATTAGGTTTACTATTAAGCATACTTTTTATTTATTTGATGCTATAGTGAATGAAAATTCATAATTTTCCTCAACACATTTAATATTGTTATATGAAAATTACTGAATTTTGTATGTTTACTTGAACACTGGTACTTTGAGTAAATTATTTATCAGTTTTAAGATTTTTCTATTGAATCTTTATGGTTGTTTACTTGCGTAATCATAACATTTGCAAACAGTGTTAACTTGAACTCTTCCTATCCAATTTGTATACTTTTTATTTCTCTTTCTCATTGCTCTAACCAAGACTGCAAGGACTATACTGAATAAGAGTTTTTAAAAATGGGCACACTTATCTAATTCCTGGATTTGGTCAAACAGCTGTTAATTTGTTTTACATAATGTTGGCTATGAAGCTTCATATACAGCTTGTATGATGATGTCTTTTCTGGTTTCTCTGGAGCTTTTATCATGATGAGAATTATGTCAAAGGCCTTTTCTGTATATATTGAGGTGGTCATGTGAATCTGTTCTTGATTTTATTAATATGACATATTATATTCTTAATTTATATATAGTAAACAGCACTGGAGCTTAGGAATAAAGCCAATTTGATCAGTTGGTTTAGAAATACTTCATATGAAATTTATCATTTTCAGGAATACTAGTCTACAATTTTTTGTTGTTGCATTCTTACCTGGTGTTGGTGTCATACAATACTAGCTTTGTAAGATTATTTGGGTAGCATATGTTACCTTTCTATTTCATGAACAGTTTTGAGGAGCACTGATATTAATTCTCCTTTATATGTTTGGTAGAATTCAGAAGTAAGCCCACCTGGGCCCTGACATTTTTAGTTGAAAACTTCTTCAATCTCATTGTTTTTGAGAGACTACTATTATATTGAGGTCAACTATGCTTTAATATCCAGAGGTGATTGCATTATAAAACTAGGTATGCAAGTTTTCCATACATACATGTTTAGAATTGCAACGTCCTCTCGATAGCTTCTCCCTTAGTCAGTATGAACAACTTTCTCTCCTCCGTGCAGCTCTAGATCTAAGTACATTATTTCAGAAATTGATTTGGCATGTCTGTTTCATATTTTATTTACACTGCACTAGCTTATCCTATCCTTTCCTCCTAAGTATGTATATGTCTTTGCCAGTGGTATATTTCTTGGAGGCAAGCCAATAGGTGAGTACTGATTTTAAATCCAGTTTGCTAGTCTGTGTCTTTTAATTTGGAACTGACAACATGAACATTCAGAGGAACTGCTGAAAGGTTTGCACTGACTCCTGTCATGTTCATGTTTTCCTAGAGCTTGCTAACTTCCTAATCCTCACTCTCTTATTTACTGTTTCTATGGAGTTTATTCTTTTCCTGTATCTTTTCTTTTGCTGCCTGAAGCCTTCAACTAGCTTTTGTAGTGCTGGCTCAGAGATCATCAATTCCTTTAGTGTGTGTTTGTCCTATAGCATGCAATTCTTCTTTAGTTCTGAAGGATAGCTTTCCTGGAAATCATAATACAGGCTGTTAGTTACTGTGCTACAAAGCCCTGAAACACCTCATTCCAATGGCCTCTTCCTGAATTCGAGTTTCTGCTAAGAAATTTGTTGTCATCCTAATGGGTTTTCCTTCACATGTCACACGGCTTTACTCTCCTGTAGTTGACAGTATTCTTCTTATTTTACCTGCCATGTGGTATAGGGAGGTCCTTTGCTCAACCTGTTTGCTCTTTGTCTTCATGGCCTAGATTTAGAAAACTCTTCCCTTAGATTTAGAAATCTCCCTACTAAGTTTATTGGACATATTTCCTGTGCTTTGGGGTCTTGAAATTGAATGTATTTTATGCTCAAGATTTATGGGTTTATATTTTTTTACTGATGTCGCATACTTAAAGATATAATATTCTATATAATATTCTATACATACTTTCTTCTTCTTTTATCCTTTGTATTTTAAAGCTGTACTCAAGACCTAATATGTATTCTACAACTTTATGCACTCTGTTGACCAGGCTTAGTGAGTGTGCTTCTCTATACCTTCTGACCTTTCTTATCTTCTTTCTTGCTCTCTTTCACATAATACTGGAGATAAGACAAACCTACAATAGTCTCCGTTTTAGGCATGGGAATCATATATGAGTGGGCACAGTAAGGGAGTACCAGTCCAGAATTGTGTCTGCTTTAACTACATCCACTGTAAAAGGGCAAAAGGGAACTCTTTATGTGCACCATGGAAGAGGAAAGACAGGAATCAGTCTAAGAAGGAAGAACAATCCACCAGATTAAACTGTCTTCTGAGGAGACTGACTCCACAAATATCTTATTCTGCAGAATTAATGACTTCCAGAAAATTGGGCTCCCAGTCTTCAGAACAGCAATTGTCCTACATATATTATAGAAAAGAATTTGGACAAAACAATGCCTTGCTTTTTGTGAAGAAAAGTAGCATCCAGCAATTAACTTTACCTTACTGAAAAGTCTACCTTTTAGTATAAGAAGATATGAAAGAAGAAACTATAAAATCTGGAGATTCTGAAATACTTTGTTACTCATGTTCTTGATCGCATGTTTAAATTTTGTCTCACTTTAGAAATATTTCACATAAATTAAAAAAAATAGAAATATTTCATACAAATTAAATAAAAACAGGAACTTCTAAACATGGATCAGAACAATAAACAGCAAGATATATGATAGAATTTCTCTTTGTTTAAGAATAGAAAGTAAAAGGTAAGTATATAGCAATTTACAATTACTTTCTAGAGAAATGCCCCTCTTTGGATAATCAAACACAAAGACGGATGTGTGGCACTGCAGAAGCCAGTCACCAGTGGTGCTGCAACCACATGAAACATCAAACTTAGATACACTGCTAAAAATTCTTCATGCCAAGTGACAAATCCATGTCTAGAAATAAAGTCAAATATGTGTTCAGCAGAGGATTACAAAGAGTTTGAAACATATAATATGACAGCATTCTTTTCACAAACATCAATTATAGCAGAGTGACGAGTATGTTGTCTGAAAAAGAAGTATTGTTTTCTTGGTCTGACACTGTGTGTGGAGTCTAATTGGGCAGCAATAGCATTTACTGTGCAATCCTAAAATAGCTTTAAAGGTAAAAGCCATAGCAGAAGTACAATTTCTAAAATTAAGTCAGGTAGTTATCAAATATATCAGGCAACAGATGGACTGTAATATACTTTCTTGAGAAGAAAGCAAGTAGATTACTTACTTGTCTTGTTGCTGCTACTATACACCTAATAGAAATAAATTCAGTTAGCAAGGTTTCATTTCTGCTTATAGTTACAAGGAATAGAGGTCATCAGGGCAGGGAAGAAATGGGGGCAGGGACAGGTGACAGGCGTTCATAGTCAGAAACAAGAAAGCACTATAAGCCTGTGCTCTGCTTGCTTTTCCCTTGTCATTCAGCTTGAGTGCCCAGCTTATGGAGTGGTACTGCTCATATTTAGTAAGGGTCTATCCACCTCAACTAACCTAATCTAGATAATTCCTCAAGACACGCTTAAAGATTTGTTTCCATGGTACTGTTAAGTCCTAGCAAAGCAATAAAATCATCTCAGCAAATATTAGATTAATAGTATCAAGTTATCAAGTTTTCCATCAGTATTTTTAAATTCAGACAGTGAACATAAATTTCTTTACAAAAATAAAACAAGATTTGTTTGTTTAGCTTCCAGCAAGGAAATACATCATTGTGGGAAAACATAGCTTAACATAGAGAAAAACATTTACTTCATTAACTTCATGATTTGGGAAAAAGAACAAGATGGGAAGTTTCAATCCCAGAATCTTGTTTAAGACATGCTCACAGTGGTTTAAAAACCTCTTACCAACCCTTCATCAAGGATCTATGACTCCTCCTCAGTACCTGACAATAAAACAAGCCTTTGGCAAGTAGACGCTAGGGGTCATTAATCTAAAACACAGCAGATACTACATTCTGAATGTATTGAACCTTTTATCATTTCAGTAATATTTGCTAAGTGATATTGAGCCTTTTATCATTTCAGTAATATTTGCTAAGTGATATCTATGTTTTTATTTACTGTTATTTAATTTTTAAATTTAAATTTTGATTTTTTTCAGCATTTATATCTGTTTTGAATTATTCTCTTATATTGGTTATTCTTTTATAGTTTATTTTATATTTATTTTAGATATAAACACATTAATATTTATCTTTTATATTCTTTTATATTTTAAATATATGTTATATATTAAAAACAACTGCTACAAATGTCAGAGGAGGTATGGAGAAAAGGAAGATATCATTCACTATTGATAAGGTTACAAACTAGTCTAGCCACTGTGGAAAGTCATCAAAAAGCTAAAAAAAAAATCTATCATATGAGCCAACTCAATCCTAACTTGGTATCTGCACAAAGGACTCAGCATCTTACTCTACAGAAACTTGCTCAGTTATGTTCATTGCTGCTCTATTCACAATAATTAGGAAAATAAACAATCCAAACACCCTTCAAATGGCAAATAAATAACAAAAACAATGTAGTAAATATACAATATGGAATACTATTCACATGTAAAGAAAAATAAAATTCACATTTCATTTAGATGTTGGTGTGTTCTCTTTAAATTTTTCAAGAATATATGCATGTTTTCTTTGGTTTCATGAATATTTCATAACTATTTGAATTCTTTAGAATTTTATATAACTAATTCTCTTTGGAATTCATTTCTATGGAATTTCATAATATTTGGAAAAGTCATTGTGTATTTATTTCTGTCACTTACAAGCAAGAGGTCCTAATCAATATAAAATCATATAAAATCCCTATGCTATTATTATCAAAAACTGCCTAGGCTCCCCAGCTGTACCAGGATAGTTCCTATAGATTTATGATCCTACTTCTAAATTACCATCATTTGTTTTATTAAAAGTTAATTTAGTGTGCGTGTGTGTGTGCGTGTGTGTGTGCGTGTGTGCGTGTGTGTGTGTGTGTGTTTGTATGTATGTGCATATGCCTTCAGAGTCTAAAAGAGGATACTGAACCCCCTGGAACTGCAATTATAGTCAGTTGTGAGCCAGCTGATGTGGGTTCTGGGAACCAAATTCTAGTTCTCTGAGAGCAGCAAGTGCTCTTATTCACTGTATCATCAGCCCCATTGGTAGCATTTTTTAAATCTTGTTTAATTAATCCATTCACTAACACCAAAAGAAACATTTACTATGTATCGAATCATATACTAGATAACAGATAATAAGAAATATGCCCCTCAAATTACTAACTGACCTAAAGAAATATAAATAAACAATTACAGTGTAGAATAGTTAGACATAGAACACATATACAGTTATATAAGCACAAAAGCTTAGGTATCATTCAAAGGAATAGGTTAACAAGAAATACACCTAGAGTAATTCAGTTTTATTAGAAGAGCAGGAATTCTAGACAAAAGAAAAGTATGCAAAACAAACAAAACCTCAAAGTATTATAGACTGAAAATGTATAAGATCTAAATAGATCTTTATAAAAATGACTTTTGATGAGGTACTCGAGCACCAGCCCCAGGGACTATGTGCTCAATACATCATCAACAGTGGCTCGCACCCTCCAGGGCCTTCATGGCCTGCTCAGCCTCCACTGGGAGTGAGTCCCTCCCGGCTCCAAATAGGAGATCAAAAATTTGATTCATTGCCTGTTTTACTAAAATTCTACAAAATGCACTATTTAGACACTACAACATTAATGAAACCAGTTCCCAGATCCAGACGAGATAATAAAATGATTCTCAGGCAAAAAGAGGCAAAGTACATATGAGCTCATTTTTACTTTAATAAAAATGATAAAAAAAAAAAAAAGATCTTCCCTTTAAGAAAAGAGATATCCTGAGAATCCAGGATAAGCCTAAAAAACAATAATATAATAAAAATAACAACAAAATATTTTCAATCCCTTACATAAAAAAATATAGACCTACCTACACCTCAATATCAGTTCTAATTAAAAATAACCACTAAGTGGGCCAAAGCCTAGGCCATAGGTCCAACCCACTTAAAAATCTCTTCTAAAGAAGATAAAGAAAAATAAAGAAAATAGACATAAATAAATTGTTATATCTACCTATGAACAATTATTAGCCAAATATAAGCCAAAGACAATTTACACTAATACAAATACTTATATATTAATAAAAACATAAAATCATTTTATATGTTCAATTAAGATAATTCATATATTAACACAAATTTAAATCTAAATTGTTTTATAGGTCTAAAATAATTTATATATTAATACAAAATTAAATCTATAATTACCATATTTTACACATGCTTTTACCTCTGTTTAAAATATTTTACAAATTAATACATATTAAGCATATTGCTGTCATTTCCATTATACAATTTCTACCTCTGTTGAATTATACTAGTCATAATATATAATTATATTAGTCATAATACATATATAAGAGTTTTACATACCTCCATTTAGATATTTTATATATGGTATATATTTAAGATACTGTTGTCACTTTACACAGTACATGTACTTCTGGCTAATGTTTATATGATAGTCATACTAAAAGTCATCATTCAAAAAATATAAACCCATTTATAGATTGCCTAATTTTACAATATAAGCTTCAGTGTTTAAGATAATAACTTACAGGTAACTTTCCTTAAATTTGCCATATAAAAGTCATGTCGTTTAAGTTTCCTAAATAAATGCTAAATATATATCAGGTAGACAAGAGGCTCCAACCACTTCATAAACTTAAGAAATATAACATTTAACATTTTTTTACTCAAAATTCATCCAAAAAATTCATGACGACTCCTGGCATAACTGTTCCTTTCCCGAGATGGTATTGAGTATCAAGGACATTCCAATAAGAGTTTATCTTCCTTGGTAGACAATGGCCCTTGGGGCAAAGAACTGTCCTTACCTAAACTGCTATCAATACACACACTATCCAATCCAAATAAATAAAAAATAATAATAATAAAAACTACCAAAACATACTAAGACAAGATGAAACAGTCTCTCAAAAAATGTCCTACATCTAAAGAAAATCTATCAAATATCCTAGGCCTATAGCCAAAATAATAGATGCTCCAATGAAACAAAGGAAAACGTGAGTGACTTTCCAAATAACTGTCTCTGTCCTATCCTAAATTTTTAAAAGCTACTCTCTTGTGCTTCCAACCCTCAAATAATATATTTTCCTTCTCAGATCTAATAGAGTCAAAAGCTAAACAGTAAAAGTTACTATCCTCTTATCTCCTACCAACAAAACCCATTCAAGTGTTAAGTTTTACTATACAAAATATCTTTAAAATAATTTATATACCTCACCTCTCAACAATACTCTAAATATATAAGATGTATCTTATATTTGTTAACTTTCAATTATAGTTTGACCTTACTTATGTTTTGCCTTTCCCTCCCCCAGACATTACATTATAATGTTCCCTATTATATGTAATCTTAGTTTAAAACTTTCTTAGTTAGACAAAAATGGTAGATGCAGTGGGATTCAGGTGTCAGCTGACAAGGCTTGGAGGTGTGTCTCTGGAGTTCTGGGATCCTGAATGGGGCGAAGCCAGACCCCATTAAAAAGCAAAGATCCGAAACTATTCCCTGTTTGGTTTCTGTGTTCTCAGAGAGCAAATCACACACCCGTGGGACAGTTCCTATCTCCAAGAAATGTCTTAAGGTTCAATATATATCATGAGTGTTCCTATATCCCTCAATAAATATTAATCCTTTCTATAATATATTGCAAATGAGTATTACTGCAAAAGCCTTTGGGAAAAATGTAGATGGTAAATTGAGAATAATAAGCAAAGAAAACCACAAATACAACAAGATGAGAAAGAAAATTAATGCCGGTATTTAGGTGAAAAATAAAATAAAAAATAAGATGATAATGATAGATTTGAAGAGGTTGGAATTGTCTCATCATTTGCCTAAGGTTTAATTATGAGTCAATATTTTTACTTATCAGTTTTGTAACAATTTAGAGAGATATCACATAACATAGTAAGAATAATTGGGGTAGTATCTTAGCATCTAAAAATGTGCTCTGAGGACCTGAGCAATCAAAGGAAGTGCATAGAGATATCCTTATAGATGGTTTGTATGTTTTGAAACATTTGTTGTATCTCCAGTCTTTTAAGCCACCTAAATGTTGTGCAGGGTGCTCCAGGTTTCCAGCTTTCAAGAGATGTTGTCCATGCTGGATTTGGTGAGGTTTGATAATAAGGCTGTTTTTTAAAGGGGGAGGTGATGTGGGAATGTCTTTCTATATGTTGTGTTTATCAATCTTTAAATAAAGGACTGTTTTTGCCATGGCAGGCACCATAGAAGAAGTAGGTGGACCATCAGAATATTAAGGAGGAGGAGGGCAGAGTCAGATCAGATCAAGCCAGCTACCAAAGAAGAAACATGTAAGGAACACAGGTAAGCTATGGGCCACGTGGCAGATAGATTAATGGAAATGGGTTAAGATGAAGGAGCTAGCTAACAATATGCCTGAGCCTTAGGCCAAACAGCATAAAGTTAATATAAGCTTTTGAGTCATTTTGGGGGGCCTTCTGAGTCATTTTGGGGGGCCTGAGCAGCGGTGGGCAGGTAAGGGCGGCAGGTCTGTGGGTCTGGACTTCTGGTCGCCCAGGACCAGGAAACCTTACTATAACAGATGGCATCCTAACGTGGGCCAAGTACCCACATAAAGCCTGAGAAAGCTTTAAAAAAGGTTCTAGAGCAGAAACTGAGCCAGTAGCAGATTTCAAATTGTGTATCTGAAGCGGGTCATTGTACAGAGATAGCGTGATATTCAGACCACATTAAAAATGACACCAGCAGACTGGGAGCAGGAAGCATAAGCTGCAATCAGGCTGGTTCTTGAAGTCTCACAGAAGACTCAGTAGTATGTGATTGATTTAAGATTTCTGTTTACTTTGAATAAAAAGGAAACAGGGTCAAATGGTTTCTTAGTAGCAGCATTTCTTGGGTCTGCTCTGTTTGCTGGCAGCTAACAGAGACACGGCCCCTTTAAGAGAACTTCCTGACTCAACTTTTTCTGCAAAAACTACGTGGCTCTTTAAGATAGTGTATTTTAAAAGCTCTTCTGGTTGGAAGATGATTAAGGATTCACAATAAAACACATTCAGAGATGCAAACCCTTTAAGAGAACTTACTGATTCAGCTTTATCTGCAAAAACTGTGTGGCTCTTTAAGAATTTTAAAAGCTCTTCTGGTTGGAAAATGATTAAGGATTCACAATAAAAGATTCAGATTTTTAAAAAAAAACTGTAAATGGATTACCATGTATGTAAAATGTACATAGGCTTCAGAGAAAAAAGAAAGAAGGTAGAGAAAGTCCGTAAAAAAGAGAAATAGAGTAATAAAAATATAATAAGCCACGTAAAGATGGAAAATAGAAACAGAATCTGGATTATGGTTATTATTGTGTTTTATTTTATTTTTTAACTGTTAATGAGCTAACTGTAGAGAAGCAATAGATTGCAAAGGCTGCTAAGTTAAAAGAGAATATATATTTTAAAAGTATCTTGATTTTGAAATTTGCATATAAGGATTTATTGCTTTGGAAGAGTTCTGCTTTTGTTTCCACAAAAGATGAGAACCTGTGGATTGCTTCCAGGCAAATACGGTTTCATCAACCAAGACCATCTGAAAATTCTCTGATGGGAAGATATGGTCACATCAGTTTCAGGGCTGCAGATTAAGATGATCCAGTCTCAAGAATCTGTAGGATTATCAGCGCCCCTCAATCGGCAGGAAGTAGTAATGGAATACTACACCCAAATTCCCAAAATACTGTTTATAAATTTCTTTTGACTATAAATGGTTAATGGTCATAGTTAATCTCTTTCTAAGAAGAAAAAGGGGATATTGTATAGGAGTGATCTTTAAAAGATTATCAAATTTACTTTAAAAATCAGCTGTTAATCTCAAAATATTTTACAGTGGTATAGACTTCAGTTTACTGATACAAATTTAAGGTCAGTTTTATGCTGTATACAGTTTCCTACTCTTGTTTAAGGTTTGATGTTTATGTAACTATTTTAGAATTGTAATGTATAATTAAGAAATGTATGTTAGTTCAATTTTTAGGCATACAAAGATATAATTCAATTAGAAAGGTAATCTTCAAACACTTCTAAGACCTAGAGAATATGACATTTAAAATATTTTTAAGAACTTTGACTTTTCTGGACAATGAGACAGATCTGCTCCTGGCAGCACCAATCTACTTCAAAAGAAAAATGGGCATCGAAGAAACTCTATGTGGAATTTATTTTCTTTGTTGCAACAGTTAGCCACTGGACAAGAAACTGTTCTTATATCGACTGCTTGACAGTATGCTGTTTAAACTGGACATGCAGGTTCCATAGGAAGGTGACCTCTGAACTTTAGCAGAACAAGCTGAGATGGTCATTCAGATTCCTGCTTTGCAGAGAAAACTGTCAGACATTCTTCAGGACTCGAGAAGCAACTGATGAATGGGCAGAGCAGATTTACTGCTTCACCAAAATTAAAAGAGACTCAAGGTCTGTAGGCTGAAGATGGATGCCCTAACTTTGTAAAGGAACTTTGTCCAGGCAGATAGGTGTCATCTCTGTCCTTTCTAGATTTTGAAAGTTGCTTGCACTTCTGCTTTACTTGGTAAATATATCCTTTTGTTGTCTTTGATGTAGTTGAAGATTACATAGTTATAGGTATAGTTTTTCTTGGCTATTTTAAAAGGTATATTGGATATGAAGCTTTAGATTCATAAGGATAAGGTAGATGATAGAATATTTTCTTTAATTTCGCTAAATACAAATAGACTATATATTGTAATTGTAATTCTTGCTTGATAGCTGTTTTGTTACATGTAATTTTTCTATGTTAAAATTGAAACTTTCCTTTTTG
Source organism: Phyllotis vaccarum (assembly GCA_033318265.1). NCBI lineage: Eukaryota > Metazoa > Chordata > Mammalia > Rodentia > Cricetidae > Phyllotis > Phyllotis vaccarum. The sequence goes on from JARWLC010000002.1 coordinate 61,992,362, forward strand.
ATTAGACAGAAAGGGAGAGGTGATGGGGAAATGTCTTTCTGTATGCTGTGAATATCAGTCTTTAAATAAAGGAACTGTTTTGGCCCATGACAGGCACCACATAAAAAGTAAGAGGGGAAATCACAGCATAGGTAAGAGAAGCAGGGCAGAGTCAGACAGACCGAGCTAGCTGCCCAAGAAGAAACATGTAAGGAACACAGGTGAGCCATGGGCCACATGGCAGACAGATTAATGAGAATGGGTTGAGTTAAGATGTAAAAGCTAGCTAGTAATGTGCCTGAGCCATAGACCAAACAGCATGAACTTAATATAAGCATCTGAATCATTTCTGGGGGGCCTGATCAGCTGCGAACGGCTAAGGGGTCTGGGGCAGCAGGTTTGTGGGTCTGGACCTCTGGCTGCCTGGGGCTAGAAAAACCTCACTGTAACACCTCACCCATATTTCTATAACTAACTCCAACAAAACCCATTGGTTCATCAAATTGGACTTCAGTGGTATTTCTACTTTGTCCTCAATTCTAAATTTAAGATAGTAGAGATTTGTACATATCTCCCATTACGTGATGGCATACAACACCTCTGCAGAGATAAAGCTTCTTTCAGCTTGAATTTAATAGCCTTAGACTACAGACTCTCTCAAAAGAATGATATGAAAATTGCTACCCTAGAATCAGTGATATGGCTTACTAGGTAAAGGTATTTTCCCCAAGCCTGACAACCTAAGTGAAATTCTGGAGCTCCCTATAGTAGAAAGAGAATCACCTTCTACAGTTGTCCTCTGACTACCATAAGCACGCCATAGTATTTGTTGATGTGCAAACTTCCCAACACACACACCCATAAACATATATATAAACATATATATATATATATATATATATATATATATACATAGACATATAAATAAGTCTAAAACTGTTTAAAGTCCCTTAAAAATAACAAGTAAAATCCTATTTTAGCAACTCTTTCAAATTTCAAGTCCCGTAGATTAAATTAAGGAAAGCAAAAGACTGGTGAGATTCACAAAATGAAAACAAGAATGATTTATTTTCAAATATGAATCGTGGCTGAAATTCTATGTATCTGATAAATAAGAGGTACTTTTTCATTTGCTCTGCATCCACCATACTGTCATGATATTCTAATTCTCATGGTATTTTTGTTATGTAATTATCCCCATTTTGGGATAATGCAGCTGAAGTTCTGATAAACTCTATAATGAGTCAAGGTCATGAATCTTGTAAGATATAAAGGTGGGTCACTTAGTTAAGAGTTAAATATCCATTGTTCTCCTATAATAATGTATTACTATTAATTGGAGCTTGTTTTAGAAGCTTTGTCTTTTAAAGTACAGGCAAAATGATTAATAATACAAGAATTAATAATAAAAAGTCCTTTAAAAAACAACAAAAACTATTCCCTATATACCTACATTATAATTAATGTAGAAAGGTATACATACTTTACTTTGCCTTTATTATGTCATGCTGGAACTGTTCAGTGAAACAAAGCCAACTTATATGGAATGGACTATATGTCCTTCAGGCTTTGTTCAGTTAGAGAACTTTTCTCATCTTTCAGTTATGCCATGTTATTTTGTCTGAAACAAACTTACCATGAAGGGTATTACAACAAGCCAGACTTTACCAACTTTGAAACATAGAATTTTTGGTGTTTAAAGCAATGAATGGAACATGGAGTACTGCACAAACTCTAGTTGGTATATAATGAAAACCCAGAGTCAGATAAAGGGGGAAAGCTGGAATATCAGAGAAAGGAAACAGACCACAGTCAATTCTCACCCAGCCAACTTCTTAGTCCAAACAGGGGAAATGCTGTCTTCAAGGGTCCTCAGCCTGACTGGTCGCTTCTAAAGACTCCTCAATTTCTGCCTTCTCCTGACTTATATATCTTTCCCTGCACAGCTGTTTTACTTCCCGGAATAACTCTGTATCATAATCATAGAGTTAGAATTAAAGGTGTGAGCTACCACTGCTTGGCTGTCCAGAAAGATCTCTGTCTTCTGAGTGATGAGATTAAAAGCATAGGTCACCACTCTGACCTTCATGTGCTGACTGTGGGTGATTCTCTCCTCTGATAATCCAGACTGACTATATTAAATATACAATATATCACCACAATGAAGCCTGCTCATAACATCTATTCTGACATATAAACCTCTCTTCTCCTCATCATTACATGGTCCCAAGACACACGACATAAAAGAAATTCCAATTTATATCTTTGTGATAATAAAATTCACATTCTTTCCTCACATAAATGGTCTAAAATTTGAATTTCATGATGTATATAAGTGCTTATATCATGCTTTGTATCTTCACTGTCTAATTAAATACAAAATTAGTTGTATAGTTCCCATTAGAGTTGAACTGCATACTGCTCTAATTGAAGACTACTTTCCTGATATACTTCAAGCTAGAAAAAACTGGAAAATTTTGCCAAGTACTTTCTATATGCTGACATAAATGAGTAATGATCAAGAATTATTATTGGATGACACTCACTGTAGTTCCAGCATTGTTTGGAAATTTTAAGACTATTTCATTAAGCTCTCATTGTTCCAAAGATCACATATGTAACCATGGCACAGATAGTCAGATACCTATAAGTATATTTTGAAGCTTATGCAAAATTTGCTATTCATTTTCCATGTTATATGGAAATAGTGCATTTTCTAGAGTGTTAGGAGTTAAGGATAATCTTATGTAGCTTTGTCCACTTCTGACACTATCATTTTTCTTGCTAGGAAATAAACTTGTTACACACTCTCTAGATGGTATTGATTCTGGCATTCTACAGCAAAGTTCCAATCATTTCAAACTCTCACATCTACCTCCAATGAAGTGTATGTATAGATCCTAGAATTTAAACCAATAAATTAGGTTTCTCCCAGGTTAATGGCCTTTTATCTCCTCCACTTATCCTGTTCAGTCTTTTACATTCCTCTACCCCACCGATTCAGCTCTCACACTTTGGAAGTCTAGGTTCTTAGCATCCATTATCACTTTTAAATCTGCCTATCTAGACTCAGCAGGTACTTTTAAACTTTGCCTTTTCCTGACATGGAAGCTTGGAAAACAAGTGACGAACATGAGCCATTAATCCGGTGACAAACCTCTTCATTCTACCTAAAGAGAAGTTCCCTTCCCAGGGCCATCAGTGTGCTTGCACTTGCCCCTGTTTCTATTTCCCTTTCTTAGCAGCCAAACCAACAAGGTCGAATTGTGCACAGAGATCAAGATTCTGTGTGAAAGGCAGCATGGTTAGTGTTTGGGTCCCCATTGCATTGTTCTAGCATTGCTCTAAATTCCCCATTTCTATGACCAGCACCATCATGAAAATTTATCATACATTTATGTTCCTGCTGAAACATTAATTATCAAGATTTCCTAGAATTCAGAAATCTCTTAAGCACATTCTTATCTGTTTACCATCCCTGAGTTCTCAGATGCTTATCTGCTGGGTTTCCAATTCAGGTTCACAATGAATTTTGATGCAAACATATTCCTAGCCACCTGCCCTCTGGAATGGCTAGTCCTCAACATAAGTTGTGTGAGTACGGGGACAGACTATGTCCTAGACTTAAGATATAAAAAATGAGCTCAAATTTGAGAATTTCACAGAGCAATAGTATTCAGGGTATCCAAGACATGTCCTATTGCTATAATCCTCTATTAACTTTCTTAATTTAACCATAGATTTGAAAATCATAAGCATGGACTAAACAATATTCTTATATTTCATTACATTTTTAAATTTATTGAATCTTCACAATAGCCTTGTGAGACAGGCATCATCATGATTTATACAAAGAAATTCACAGTACAGAAAATATCAATAGGTATAGAAAACACACTCAAATTCCACAATATGGCTGAGAGCTAGTATATCTTTACAAATTTCTTAGTCTGAAAAACAAACAAATATTTACACCAACCATTCATCAGATCTTTTTAAAGCACAATCTGTACACTGGCATCAACCATATAAAAAGCTATGATTAAATTTGGCTGATATTCCAATGTGCTCCTCTCACAATGAAATGCCAATTAAAGATGACAAAGTTACTTATAAGAGAATAAATGTTCAGTCAAATGTTGTTGTTGAACAAAAAAAGGAGACATTCTTTGAAAGATGAATTTTAGGTTTTCTTTTCAAGGGCACTCATAGTAGTAACCCTTGATCAAAAAAGAAAATCTCTTGGCAGAGAAGGACCACCTCTGGATCAAACAGGTCTGAGAGGCATTTTTCAGAGGAAGACCTGTCAGACAGACAAGCTCTTTGACAGATGTTATGGAGTCAAATTTCCCATGCAGGAGTCCCCCCCTAATCTGGAAAAATATGACCTATCCATAGAAAAGAAATTATGTCAATCTTCAGGAAACCAGAACCAGTAAATGGTACCAGGAAGATGACAGAACCTCTGATGGAAAAAACATTTCTGAGCGAGAAGCAGTGAGACATGCCTGCCATCCTAGCACAGAAGAAGCTGGCATTAGAGGATCACAATCCTAAGGCCCTGTACAACAAAGTGAGCTCCATCACAATCTTAGCAAACATATGGAGACTCTGTCTCAAAAATCAAAGCTATAGAAAATCACAAATGGTCTAAGTGCAGAGAATACGTGTCAATGTAGTGCTTAGCCACAGATGGGAACTGTGTATCACCTCCATCCCTCAGATCTCGGGACCAAGGCAGAAAAGGGGGATGGAAAAATTGTAGGAGCCAGAGGCCAAGGAGGCAAGAGGAAGTCAGTGTCTTCTGGACATAAAAACATAACGTGACTGTTACAAGCTGCACTCACAGACTCACAGCAGCTGTGTAGCCTGCCTAAGACAGGCACAATATCAAGCCAGTCAACATTAGAATGCAGGGTAAAAGAGAGTTTGTGAGTCTCTACCCCTAACTGAGGAGCTACTGATAGTTAATGGTTTTTATTAGAGGGATATTCAATTTTCTTTAACACTGTTTTTCTTGTAGGCAACCATATTCCAGAGTAAGATTCCACCTTCAAGAGTACAAGGATTGTATAAAAGACTTTAAATAAAATTTTCTAAGAATTGTTAAAAACTTAGTTTTAAAAACCCAAACATTCAAAAAGAAAAGAAAGGGGAAAACATGGTTACTTAGATGGAGTATTCAAAAAAATCCATTCACAATGAAACAGTGATAAAAATTATTTGTGTTTATTTAAAATAATATAAATGGAGCATTATGAAACATGCTTTATGGAAGATGCATGCTACCCTTAGTAATCAGGAGATTAAGGCAAGAAAACCATAATTTGAGGACAGCCCGAGTTTGTAGTAAAACCCTCTCAGAATAAATCAAGGATAAAACAATTTTATAATAGTAGCATACCACTTTCTCTCTTCTAGCTATAAGAAGAAACATATCATCAATGCTTATATTACATGTCAACAGCCAAAAAGAACTAAACCATGAGATACCTCAGCACCCACAAATTTTCCTGGTCTAAGATACCAGATAAAAATTACCTAATGCAATATTTTGGTTTAGTAGCTATTATTTTTACATCCTAATACCATTGTTTTCACTTTGGCTAGGAAGGTAATAAATAAAACATAAAATCTTAACCTACATTATGTGAGGTCTTGCCTTTTTATATTGCCTCTTTTGTAAATTAACAGCATATGAAGCAGCACATTATAGACATAAAATAAACATCTCAGCAGAAAAGAGTAGAATAAATGATTAAACTAATCCAAGAGTATAAGCTTCAAACATTAAAAAGATGATACTTGAAATTAGTTGAGAAAGGATAAATGAATAAATGGCTATGATTATCTAACTATACATTTTGAGAAAAATAACTTAAAATCTTCTTATTCTATAACTAACATGACATTAATTATGATAACATGACATATATAATATATTGTATATTTATACATAATATATTTACATTGACATAGTTTGTGCATTATATAAATTACAAATAGAATAAGAAATAAAATGTAAATTAAAGACCACTAAAGAATCTGATATTTAAATGTTATTTATACATTATGCAAAAGGTATGGTTATGAAACCAAAAGAAACAAATCAATTATTTGCTATATTACAAAATGAAAAGCAAAAATAAAATTGTTGGCAAAATACAAAACAAATGATTATATGACAATTGTGTGCTAAATTTTTATTTGGCATAAATTTTTTCATGCTAAATTTCTTTTACACATTCTCCTAAATATTTTAACTTATTCTCCATAATATTTAAGAAAAATGAATTTTTGGTATCAATTTTAATTTTTTAAGTTTCTATTTTTCTTAATTTTCATTAAAAAAAAATGGAATCTCCATCAATGTATCCCCCTGCTTCCCCACATCTTCCCCTCCCAAGCCCTCCCAGCCAGCCCTCAGCCTGGCTCCTCCCCATCCACCGTCCACTCCCCCAAAAGGGCACGAAGTCCCAAGGTGGGCCAGCTCAGTACAACACATCCACTCCAGGCACACTGGATTTACTCATCCCAAAGTCAATGCTGGGCTGGGTGTTCCTTTGCAGGGAATGGGCTTCAAGGTGGCAACCCATGAACAGGATCACAGTCTGATCCCACCCCTCCTTCGTGGCTAGACAAACTCATGGCAGTCAAAAGCCACCCACCCCCTGGAAGGCCCAGCTCCTCCTCCAAAAGGATCTCCAGTGGCAATTCCTGATTCAGTGAGCTCCCCAGAGCTCCAGACAGTCATTATCATGGGAACCTTCCTCATAATCCCTATTCCCCTTCTTGTAGAGATTCTCCTCCCCTGCTCTGAGCTGGACCAGGAAGGAGCTCTGTCCAGTGCTCAGCCATGGATCTCCACCACCGCCTCCATTCCCTGTTATTGCATGTAGGTTCTGTGATGACACCTAGGGTGTTTACTCATTTAAGTCCAATTTGGGCACCCCCTCTACCACTGTGTGGAGACTTGGCCAGGGACATCCTGCAAGTTCACTTTTTAAAATTAGAAACTATAAAATTCTTATTTCATTTCCACTATATCATATTCTTTTAAGAATTTTTAATGACTGAAGATCTTACTGGATGAAAAAAGCAAATTAAAAAAAAAAATAAGAAAATGGAAGGAGTACTGAGTGAGGTTCCATCACATAAAAAAAGTTCCCAGGTCCTCACACCATACTGCACCCATTTCTGTAGAGCTGAGGCAAGGCACACAGAAGACAGTGAAGTACACTGTGTTACACCACGTTGTGTGGGTTTTCTTCGATTGTATGTTTGCTTTTTAGTGATACGTGATATACTATGCTTTTGCTTTGAGATTTTTTTTTTTTTTTATCCTATGAACAAATGTCAATGAACAGATTTCAGCAAACAGAACCCACACATATTGGAAGGAACTTTCCCCTGCTTAATAATGAAAAAACTGAAGTCAAACTGGTAAGTTATCATTAGTAGCAAAAGAAATAAAACTGTGAGTGGAAATTTTACGAAGACTGCAATCTTAGATGCAAAACTATCCAAATTTACTAACAAGTAGAAAAATATGAAAAAAATAATAAAAGAACTATTTTTCTAACAAATTAGAAAAGATGTGAAATGACAACTTACATTACTTTTAGGATTAAAAGTTATTTTCATTTAGCATATACATAATGATAGTATAAATTTGTTCGAATAACTCTATGCAGTAAATTGATAACACTTATTTTTAAATAATTTAGAAACAGATCATTTGGCTCAATAATTTTTATATTTAATCTTAAAAAATAATTAAAGATGGGCAAAAACATGTTTTATGAAGCTTATTCAGTGTCGTGTCGCTTTTCTTAATAGATGGTATGAAAATATAAATAACCTAGCATAAAATTTAAATTGTTTAGTTACAATGTAATAGTACAAGGATTATAAAGTTATGCTATATAAATGTTTGTTGCCATAGAAATATGTTGATAACCAAAAGATGAATTAAAACATGACAAAACACAGCAAGATCTCAGTTTTAGAAACCATTTTCTATCTAAGTTGGGGAGACATTAATAATTTTACATAATTGTATGGATCAAGGAACATACGTAATTGCTTATTTGTATTTATGGCATTTCTACATTTGTCTACTTACAAGTGTTAATGCTAAGAATACATTTCTGAATAAGAATCAAAGAAGCATCTCTGCATGCAAACCTTGTTTACATCAGAACCCTGAGCCACACCTACCTGGCATGCACCTCCCCTCCTTTACCACTGTTTACAAGGGTCTGTTTTACCTTTGACTTCAAGGCCAACGATGTGCACCTAAAATGACACTGGCTTTTAAGCGTTCTTTTTGTTTTAAATTCTTTACCCTATATTACTCAGGAGAGGATTTGCAAGATTCCTGGACATAGTTCCAGGATCCTTTCTCTGCTCTGGTATCCCCTGGATTTCAACAAAGAAAAAAATGAACACAGGTTATATAGTGCTATGAAGGAAACAACCTGCCTTTGGCCTAAGAATGACGTGAGACCTGAAGAAATGGGGACAAATAAAACTGTAAGTCTGGTATACAGGGCAGCATGCCAAGTACATGGCCTAGAGGACTCATAGGAAAGGAAGGGAGAACCGTAACAATAAAAGGTCCCAGAGGTAAGTCTTATGTGATTTTGAACTTGAATTTTTTTTGAGGTTTATTATAAGCAATGAGTCCAGAATTGTGGAAAAGTTTACAAAAATTAAAGCAAACTACATGTTACAAGTAAAATTAGATTAACTTTTAATATAAAAAGAATGCTTTTGAATAATATGAAAGCAATTTTATGTAATGAGACATCATACTCAAATGTGGCCAATTTGCTTCCATAGCTGAATAATCCTTATCATCTATGTAAATTCTACCTGTGTTGATGAGCCTGTCTTTAAGTATATATCTTTTCATTCTTCTTGACTTTGGCATTAATCCCTCTATCCCAATATTTTTTCATATGTTCTTCAAACTCTGACTCAAATGCCTGTCAAATTCTCTGTAAGATACCATCCTTGATCTCTGGGAAAAAATAATAATCCTTGTTCTCATGCCTTCTACAATCTTCCCTCTCAGTAACCACAGCACTTTATATTTTGTTACTGTTACTGTGAATGAGGGCATCACTCCACTTACACCCATAGCCAGTAAGTAGTCAGGATAATTTCTAATTACTTTCTATATATCAGAATCTAAGCACAAAGTAAATATTGGATAAATGTCGAATACATATCTCCAAGTCAGGGGAATAAATATACTAATGAAAAAAAATTAAAATATGGGACAAGTGTACCTGAAAAATAAAAGTATAAAGAAGAAGTATCCTTTCTTTAGGAAATTTAATAAAAGTAAATCAATACTTGAACATCTTCAACTGTGATAGCTTGCTTCCCATAATTTTCTATTAACTTCTATGTGGCCAGAATGAATAGTATTCATTAAGGTACAGTGGCATTTAATTATTTAAGTCTTTCAACTAAAGTTCTTTTAATTAAAATTTCTCTTCAAATTCCTATCGTTGTATAACATTGCTAAACCCAATCTCCATAAATCAGTTAAGTCCTTAGTGTAGTAAAGTCATTAGCTTTATTTTTCTTATTAAAGCAATGCTGCTAAAGTAAATCCTAGTTGATGACATAATAATTCTATTACATCACAGTGCAGACAGGGGGCTGAGAGAAACTAACAAAACTATTTCACTATCTTCAATCTGTCTTCTCATTCCTGAAGGAATAAGATGAATCCTGGAATTCCTCCTATTTTCTAAAATTATTGGTCCCTAACTGTCTGTTTCATACATCATAACTATGCACGTAATATTGCACACTAACACTTTAATGATTCCTAGGTTTATGCAAATGGATGCTTTCCTAGGTACCTAAAAGCATGTTAAAGAGCCAGTGCCAGACACTAAAGAAAGTGCTAACAAAACAATTCAGAGCTTATGGCACAAGAAGCTGCTGCACCGACAGAGAAATTTCGTATCAAGGAGAGGGAAATAGAATCAGGAAATATAATACAATAAGATGGAGTGGTAAAATATTATATACATGTATATTATGATTATCCTACTTATTTTTAATAATAAAACTAATGGGTAGTTTTATAAGCTGCTATTTACTTCGCATAGATTCTTAATCTGATATTTTATACAGTGAATCATCTGTTGACTCACATTTCAAAGAAAACATTTCATGAATGTGTGTATTATTTTTATCTGGCTGGTGTTAACAGGTATTACAGCACGGGAGGCTCAAGCAACATTGAGATGATTTCTCTTTTCAACAGATCGAGGCCACTACAGAAAACCACAACCAACCAAAATATGATGTTGCAGCGCAGGCAAGTTTCCATGGATGTGTCTACAAAGTAAGCCCCATCTAAAGCTCTAGGGTGACTGCAGAAGAAGAACGGAAAGAATGAAAGAGCAAGTTAATTGGGGAGTTTGCTGTGAAACTGTGTCTCCCTGAAATGTCAGAACCTACACCCATAACCCCTTACCAACATGGCTCCCTAAACATGAGCTGGACACGGACAGCAACAATAGGTATGCCAAAGTGGATAGAGGAAAACCAACAAGACCTAATACTGCAGGCAACTAAGAGAAGCTCAGAGCAGGGAAATGCTCTTTCCTAGGGAAAAGCACACCTATTGGTCATCTAACCCAGAGAGTAAGCAATGAACACACACACATATATGCAGGCAACATTATTCAGTCAGATCAGGCTGTATTTAAGAATAATATACACATATATATGCATGTAAAAATTAATGGAATGAGACTATATTTGAAAGAGAGAAAGAAAGTTAACTGGGAGGGTCTGGATAGAGGAATGGGGAAGGGGAAATGCTGCAGTTATAATTGCTAAATATAAAGGAAACCACTGAACACCAAGAATAACAACCACTGAACTATACCAGTAGCCCAACTTTTTAATTGGCTTACAAAGAAATAAGGAACTGGAGAAGGCCACAGAATTTAAGGGTACTTGTTGTTATTGCAGAGGATGTGGGTTAGCTTCTGACATATACCTAGAAGACAGAGTTTCACCGAAAACTGGCTAATCCTCTGGCTCATTTAATATTTCCACCCTTCTTCTGCATTGACCCCTGAGCCTTAGTGGAGGATTTGCTTTGTAGATGTATCCACTGGAAGTGGGCGTCACAACCTGCATTTTGATTGGTTGTGGTTTTCTGTAGTTGTCTCCATCAATTGCAAGAGAACCAGAAAAACACCCACATTGTGACTCACAACCATTGGTAATTCCAAAATAAAATAAATATGGTCTCCTGTAAAGAATTATATTTCTTATGGTACCTTTTCAAATAAACTTTGTTTTTCTCCTCACCTCTTCCCTGTCCTCATCCCTCCCTTGTCCCTGTCCACCCCCAGTAGCCTCTTTGCGTTTCATATCATATGTAACTTCCACTTCCCCCTTTCCCAGTGCCTTTCATTTCTCCATTGTGATGTACAATCTAGTTTTATTGTTTATAGCCACTCTCACAAATTCATATATATATATATATATATGTATATACTTCATATATATATGTATACATACAGACACACACATACACTAAAAGTTGATATGAAAATTTATTGCATATTGCCAAAAAACAAAATGCTACTTAAAATTCAAAAGAGAAAAAGAACTTACATCTTATGACCTATGAGCACACATCAAAATATATAGTTCAGTTTTATTAGTTCATTTTTGAACTTATAATGAGGTCTTGATTACTTACTAACTAGTAAAATTTTATTACATGAAATACTTGCAAGCACTCAATGACAAATACTAAAAGGCCTCAGTGTCCTGTCATTTTCCTTTTTAACAGCCCATATAATACAATGTGTATCAATTCAGAAAGGATATGAGAACATAAAGAAAAAATGCTTAATAATTATTCATATAAAGTCCAACCTGTATCAGTAAAAGTTTATTGGAAACATGAATAAATTCATGTATATTTCCCAATTTTACTATTAAGTCAAGTAGATATAAACTTTCTTTATATGTAATAACAATAAAGGTTATAAAATGACCAGTCACATTCTAGTCATGTATTTCTAGGCAACTTACTAAATATATCAATGATTTAGTATTACCACCAATAATGGGAGTGCCAACATGACATATTTTCATGATGAAACACCTTAGGTCACAGGGAACTAAAGACTTCAAAGTAGAAAAGATAAAAATTATTCACTTGCATTTCTCATAACTAAAACAAGACAGTGACAGAATTTGATATATTTAGAAAAATTCTTTATGAAAATGGTTTATTCATGATGATAGTTTTGGCTTCCAAGATGGCATATAATAGTTTTTGAGATTTTACCTCACTACCACATTTCCTACCAATAATCTAGCAAGTCTGGGGTATCCTCTTCTCACCATCTGGCACCCCAATAATAGCAGAAATACATAAATACAGACAAAAAATTATTTTGGCAAAAAGACTCAAGATACTGAAAAAGCCATTGCTGTTAACTTATCCCTGTCTGGTGTGGACAGAGTAGCACAGTACATGCAAAACTTTTCACTTTTAATTTGGAAAAAAAATCCATAGTTGTGCACACAATTGTTTTCTGGAGGGAAAGATTTTCTCATTTGCAACTACTGTATTTATAATGAAATATTAATGTTTCTCTTGAATAAAATGCCAAATGTTAACAGAATATTGAAAAAGGAAAATTGCTACAAATAACACAAAATTATATCCATACCTAGTTTATAGCTTTTGAGTAGTGTAACCACTAAATCCATAAATCTTTCCTATGTTCATTGTGTTGAGATGGCACTTTTAAATCTCAATGCAGAGTATTATATTTAGAACAGAATCTTTTAAAAAGTGAACTTGTCTCTAACTGGAATAACATGCAACAGTTTACCCTGACATGTTCCCAGGTCTCATGCACTATACTGGGATTTTAGAAATCAGTGTCTAGGCCTTACCAACAAAGGTCTCACAGATCTTCGAAGGAGTTGCATGTGGGTAAAATGTGTTAAGGGCTGTGGCTAGGCAAACCTCACAAGGAATGCCTCCCAGAAGTTCAGAGTGAACTCTAGTTGCATGCTGAGGAGGAACTAAATTATAAATATTTTGAAATAATTGCAAATGATGCATGAATCAACCATTCAGGGAAATCAAGGAAGCAACAGAAATGAAGATCATAACTATCTAATGATCACTGATTGGTGTAGATGATGAAAAATAATTAAAAGGACATATTCTGATCAAACTTCTACATGGATTAAAAGCATGGTGGGAAAACAAGAAAAAAGAAGGGCCACTCCCAGGTTTGCTGAGATGAAGAAAGCTTAGGATAAGAAACACATGAAGAAAAATAAGGTCTATTTGAACTGGGACAGATTGGCATACAATGCTTATGCTAAGGAGGCAATATAGGAGAGAGGAAGCAAATCTGAGAACTATTTAAAGAGAAAACTTTGTAACACTGTATGACAGATGTGGGGAGTGAGAGGGAAAATTAAAAACAACATCTTTTAAACTCTTGTTCTTAGTTTTTTTACATACAAAATATTTTGTTTCATTTCTATCATTTGTACATTGAGAGTCATGTTTTCAAAATTTTTAATTATATCTATAAAATACATTTGTATTAAAAAAAATGTAACTCATCACCCCAAATGAGTACTAATGAGGTGTGGAGAGGAGGAGTGGGTGAGGCCTATTAGTCCTGATGCTGGCCTTTCATTTTGATAAGCTCAGACTTGGTATTATCACCAATACTATTAATCATGGGCTTTGCTATAGCTATCTATAACATTGGTATCCCAATAGTACAAGGAAAATCCAAAAAGACGTGAAAGATAAACTTGAAGATTTTCAGTTAATTATTCTCCTGTGTCACCAGACTTATTTTTAATTTATCTTTGCTTTCAACATTGCATTCACAGTGTCATTTACTAACACACAAAGGTGGAATATTACTGTTTCAGTACTAAAGATGTATTTATGAATGACTCATCATGAGCTCTCTAAATCCAAACTAACTCTTGTTTGTAGTTAATACTGTGTGCCTTTTCATAGCATATTTGCCTATTTAGCCTCTAGATATAATGGGCTGTTATATTTGTGAATGAGAAATGCGAAGTCAGGCAGTGAATGAGGAAGTGTAGCTAAGAGAACTGAGGAATGGAAAAATGAAGAATAGGTTTTCCAAAGTGACTCAGGAAAAGTGAAAACAACTTCTAGGGTCTGTTCACTAGGTATGCATTATGCTTGCTGCCTCATTTTATAAATGATATTACTCTTGAGGAAACTCAAGTTCAGATAAGAAACTTATGCATAGACCTCTGAATGCCACAATGAACAAATAAGTTCCTATGTATAAGATTTCTTCCATCGTGGGAAGACATTTCATCCCAGAACAATCAATTGGCATGTCAGAGTTGGAAGGTTTCAGGAAAGGCCTTGTAAATGCTTATACATTTTTTTAAAAGCAATGCACATAAAAGTGTTTTTAACTGTAGTCTCCCCATTGGCTATATGGGATCAAAATTATTAGAAACCACAGTTTTCAGTTCACTTGGTAAATTTTCACTTTCTGCTTATAACTCAATAAACATTAATTGGCAATGCCTTTCTACATATTCCATAGCCTAAATGTTACTAATAAGATTTTATTCCGATGATACTTTCCAAAACAAGATCTAAGCTCTCGCTTCATGATAATAACCATGAATGTTAGAAAAAGTGGTTTCTGTCTTAGAGACATGACATTGTAAGATAATAGAAAACCTGATTTTTCACTAGTTCATGGTCACAAAACTTTAGTGATTTCCTAAATGACAGGAAGACCAGAAGCATCTTCTGCTCCTATATAAGGTCTCTGACCTCAGGCCCTGTCAGAGAACTTCAATTCCTTGGAGGGTCCTAAGTGACAGAAAAATCTTTTGATTCAGTTAGGCAATGCCAGGTATCCTACTGGATAGCTTCAGGGTAGGAGCTGGTCACTGGGAAGACCAATCTATGATTAGAAACTTAGGGTATTAAGCATCAGAAACAAGCTACAGGGGACTTAGCTACTACTTGCCTTTTGGAAAATAGGTTATTGTTGTTAATAGAAAAAACCATATTTGTCATTGGAAATAATCTTATTTAATAGTCAAGGAGAAAATCTTTGACTCCAAAGAAATAGTGGTGTTAAATAACTGAATATATCACACAAGAGATTTTGTATTGTTTTATGTTTAAAGCATTGAGATATACCTGGAGAGTGGCTAGTATATCCTACTGGACCTTGTAAGTTTCTCTGCTTATTAACAAACTTTATTTTGGTTCATCCAAATAAAAATATGAAGATAACACGTCAGAGTTTTAAAAACACTTGTATAAAGTTGAAATAGTGTTTTGCATTTTATTTAACATTTTTAAGATGGGGAGCATGTTCCGCGGCATAAAGGTAATGGACTTTGTGTAGAAATAAGTTTTCCTTTTCCACAATGTAGGATCAAGGATTCAAATTGTATTTTCAGGATCATCAGCAAGCACTTTTACCCACTTAGCCATTTTATATACAATATATATAAAGCTTCTAGTGTTCAACAATCATTAATTGTTAAGAGAATGAATGGATGAATGCAGTGCATATGTTACTCCAAGAGCAGTGTTATTCTTTTAAAATTAACATTGCTGAGAAATCAGTCCAGAATTTAATTTTGAGCCCTTTATCTAAGAGTAAACAGTACCACAAATGTGTTCAGAAATCAAAAGAAACCAGTTGAGTTATATTAAATTACTTGCTCAGCTACATTTATACTGAGATCTCCTATCTGTGTCTTTAATTACCCAGTTCCTTCCATCTAGAACTCACGCCTACACTCCCCCCTTCCCCTTCTTCGCATTCTCTATGGGTTTGCTCCACTCTTACTCATCGTCCAGGGCTTAACACAGAAATCATGTCAGCATCTTTTCACTAAGGCTCCCTGCTTATGTCCTCATAACCCTACTGCGTGTCTCACTGTGAGATGGTGACTAATCTCACCATTTGATACCAGGTTTTATTCCCTCTGTGTTGTTTATGCCTAATAAAGTTTCTTTATATGGTGTAATACTATAATTTAATCATCTATAAATGCTTGTTTGAATGAATTAAATTAAGCTTCTTTTGACTATAGTTCTATATACAAAAGGTTCTGTTCTTTACACAAATTATAAGGGAGATGAAGAACAAAAATCTGAATTGAAAGTCTGGCACCATATTGCTAAACAGTTCTTGGCAACACAACAGGTATTTAATGAAAAGAAATACAAATAACAGATTTTAAATTATTAGGACCCACAACAGAAACTTATTGCTTGCAACTCTCAGCCCTGTCAGAGCTTCCTTCTATTTCTAGTCTCCAGGATCATCATCCTGCAAGGCAGGATTTTTCTCTTTTTGTTCTGCTCTTTTTGCTTTCCTTTCCTCATTTTTCTTCATCTCCTTTTCCTTATTGTTATTCTTCTTTCTGCCTTCTTTTCATACAATCAAACAGTAATACTTCTAAGGCTTCTAATTTCTCAGTATGAAAAATAAAATAAGGCGACATTTAGTGCCATAATTCCAGCACACAGAAGGCAGAAAGAAGTGGGAGAATTGGGGCAAGTCACTAATCAAACAGGACTACATACTGAGAGTCTGAAAAAATATCAAGACATCATGCATTCAACTGGCTTAAGCCAATTAATTAATGGTAATTTTATTAATGAAACAAGATGATCTGTTGGCCTTTAGACTTCTTGACCTCAAATACAAACAAGGTTATGGTATAGTAGAAGTTCAGTTTGGTAAACATGGACGTTGCAGACAACTCTTGGGTAGAGTAAAGCAGAATTTCCAGGTAAGTCTGTGGAATGCTGACTACAGCTATCAGAAATGCAACATGCACTCTAAGCAACTGGTGGGAAGGAAACTACCCGATAGAGCCAGCAATAGTAGGAATAAATCCTAACACGCGCCTTCTCCCTGTGTGTATGTGCTGGCAAATGAGACAACTGTGCCAAGATTTAATATCAAAATGGCCCACTACTGTGCAGCTGAGATGCTCTGAGAACCACAGGAAATTCAAACCAAGAGATATGAGACAGGACACCAAAACCTGACAAATACATCACTCCAAGACTAACAGAAAGGTCTGCTCAGTATTCACCAAGATGAAAAGCTAAAGGGTTATACCTAAAATTTCACACAAAGGTCAATAGGTGCAAATGCACTCTCTCATTGGATTCGATGCCTGCTCTGAAGATGGGAATTCACATCGACACTGTAAACCTGGTCAAAAACCAATAGGTGGGTAATACTGACATAAAGCAATGCTAGCTGTGCAGTTGGAGAAATAGAAATAAGATTTTTTTTTATTTAAAGAGTTTTCTTCTTTTAATTTTATATACCAACTACAGTTTCCTCTCCCTCCTCCCCTCAGAGCTCACTCCTCACCCTCCCCAGGTGCCCATCCCCTTTTCAGAGATGATAAGGCCTCCCAACAGGAGTCAACAAAGTCTTGTACTTCAAGTTGAGACAGGACCAAGCCTCTCTTCCTTGTATCAAGGCCGAACAAGGTATTCCATGAAGAATGAGCTTAAATCCTAGTTCATGCACTAGGGAATAGGTCCTGGTCCCGCTGCCAGGGGCCCCAAAACAGCCCAAGCCACATAACTGTCACTCACATTCAGAGGGCCTAGTTCGGTCCATGCAGTTTCTCCAACTGTCAGTCCAGAGTCAGTGAGCTCCAATAGTTTGGGCAAGCTATCTATGTGGGTTTCCCCATCATGATATTGACCACTTTGCTCATATAACCCCTCCTAATGACAGGGAAAGTTTAAGTATGTGAAAATGATTTAATTTTGGTAATGGATGTGTATCTGCCACATTTTTGTTAACTTAGTATTTTTTGTTACTAGTTACTTTAATAAATTCTTATAATTACTATGTAACTATTAATTTATTTTAAATGACATTAAATTCTACAGCTTTAGTGGGTTAGTTCTATTGTATGTATATAAAAAGACTATATGTATATATATTATACATATGCATACTTTGATAATGCTTTTGTTAAGACATTAAATTTCAGAAAACTGAAATTTTATTATAAGTGGTTTGACATTCACACATAAGTAATTATACATCAGTGGCTGTACTGAGTAGGGACAATGATAGGCGTCATCCATGTCAGAAAGAAATACTTTGTCACTAACATTTACTCAGAAATGTTAGTTTAGTCTGACAATAAAAAGGTACTTTTAGCCTGTTTTTCTTTTAATTTTAAAGTTATCTTTAGATAGTCACTGCAGTTCCTAAATCAAGGAGATTACTCCAACAGATTCCATCTTGGTTTACTACTTGAAATAAGCATAGATAAGTTTAGGTTAAAAGGTGATCATTAATATTCTCTCATTTATAATTTATAAAAACTAAAATTTAACCAGACCAAGCTAACATATTCCTATGGAGTGAAATTTAACAGCAAATATTATAATTAAAAATATATCTGTTATTTAATACAAGGAATCTATGTCTAAGAATTTTGTGTTACAGATACATCCGTATCCATAAAATCAACTTTGTCAAACACTGAGTCTTTTATAATGTGAAAAACTAAATACAACTATCTATACCTATAAGACAAAAATTTGTATAAGGAAAATTGGCTAAGTTGAAATATAAAAACAATAGTAAAAATTAGATATAAATGTATCTTTACATAACTGTGGAGGGATTTGGTAGATTGGGAAGAGGTTCTCTGAAACCTGAGTGATCCTATTTGAACCTAGAGTTCAATCAAGTACACTGTGACCTAAAGTGAGCTCAGAACCTCCCTCCATCCAATTTTTCCCTCTATAAAATGGAGAAAATTGGGATGTTTCTTATAAAGTTATAACAGTTTTACAAATAAAGTTCTTAGAACAGCAGTTCTTAACCTTCCTAATGCTTCAACCCTTTAATACAGTTCTTCATGCTGTGGCGACCCCCAACCATAAGATTATTTCATTTCTGCTTCATAATTCTAATACGGCTATTCTATTACTATTATGAATTGTAACATAAATATCTGATATTCAGGATATCTGATATGGGACTCCCAAAGTAGTTACAACCCATAAGTTGAAAACCACTACCATAGTCAACTCTGCTGTCATAGAGGCATACATAAAAAACATTAACAGTTAAGATTCTTTACAAAATGCTCACTTGGTGAAAAACAGGAAAAGAGTAAACACAACACAATGTATGCTAAAGTGTTGGGAAATATACAGATGTGACTATTTGTACATGCATATATTTAGGGCATGTAAGAATCTAATAAACAGAAGTGACCACTTGCCCATGACTATGTTTAGAGATTATATAACTGTAGTATGAGGTTTCTGGCTCAGACTTTCGGGCCTAACCTCAAGGTCTAGGCCCACAGACCCACAGACCCACTGTCCCACAGTCCCACAGAGACACACAGAAGCTTCCAATAGTTTTTGGCTGATCAGCCTCAGGCCCAGGCATATCACTTGCTAGCTCTCTACCCTTTATCTAACCCATGTCTCTTGTTCAGTCATGGGGCTCGGTACCTTTTCTTAGGGCATCATAGTTGTCTTCTGCTTCTTCCAGGCCTCTCTCTGGAATTCCCTCTGGTGTTCTGTTCTGGCATTCTGTTCTCAGAGTTTTTAGTCTGGTAGCCCCGCCTACACTTCCTGCCTGCCTTTGGCTAATCAGCTCTTTTTATTAAACCAGTGGTTGGGACAATTATTTAAAATGAAACAACACAACCTCCCACATATAACATTGCTTTTCTCTAGGAAAGAGAAGAAATTTATTTTTCTTTATAATATATTTGTTTTATCTTCTGAGTTTTGTTCAACATTACTAAGAACATCTACAGTAGAGTAGTCCATTAAACTTTGTTTAAAGTTGAATTTCCCTACATCTTTGTTTTTGAGGTACTTTTTCAAAGAAAACCTAAAAGGTATATGATATGCCAAAGAATATCATTTGGAAATATTAGTGCAAGTTATTTTGTAGAGACCAACTAAAATCACAACACAGAATGACATATTCAGAATAGAGATGTGGGATCTTTCTCTTATTTTCACATGGTAGATGACTTCCTGCATCGGATAACCAAGAATGGAATGCAATTATTTTATACCATGAAGGAGTATGAGGGGGAAAATCTTGTGCTTTGTCAATATATACTAAAGCTACAGAGACAGGTCTTGTTCATAATAAGGTTCTTGTCAGTAACTGTTGTGGCAAAGCCCAACAGAATTGGTCATGTTCTTCTCAATGTCCAGCTCTCTTTCCCTGAGCAGCTCAGCCTGGGAAGTCAGACAAAGAGTCTCTCTTCCTACACATACAGACCTCTGTGGAAGATTTCCCTTAATCTCATGCCCTCTTTACAGGCAAGCAAGAAGCCACTTCAGCTCTGATCCTTTTTGTGCAGAAGAGGCAACTGCCAAAGAGTTAAAAAGGAGGGGGGGGGGACTGTAAAGAGAGGCACAAACATGTCACAGGACATTTGTATTCTGTTGAGTTGCAAGTTCTAAAGTCTTACATATACTCATTTGATATTTTAGCATTTAGGAAAAGTGTGAAAAAATGTGCTAGTCCTTAAGTTTCTTGCAAAGTTTATATTATAACAAATGTTAGCAGGTTTTCAGAATAAAAGGAAGTCAATGATCAAATACAACTTAGAAACACTGAGGTAAGCAACATGGTTAATTTTCATTACTGCCAGACTTCTCTAAACTTTGAAAATGTTCATGTTCATTATGATTCTCACAAAGGGATGGAGCGAGGCCTTTCCATAATGATAGTAACTTTCCGATAGTGCTGGGAGATAATGCCCGAATGAAACCAGAAGGACTTTGAAAAATAAAAAAGCAAGAATGTACATGAAAGTACATGCACTCTGGCTTTTCTCTGTAACTCAGATTCAGGTCACTGCTTGTTGCGTATTTATAGGTGAACATTACAATACTAAAGGCCCACTACCTAACGTATACATAACACCTTTTTCAGATGGCATCAATTTTAAATTATTTTGAATAATATTAAGGATCAAAGATCAAAAAAAACCCTTATAGAATACTTAATGTCAATGCAGGCACCATACTTGGTATATAAATACCCCAGATATCTTGTTGCCATACAATAAATATAAGTATGCAATGAAAATTTTTGATTAATTAAATTATTTATGAAGGTTAAAATACTGCAAAGAATATGATGCAATTGAAGCATAAAATGTGCATAATAATATGTCTGGAGATACTAAACACTTTTCTGATGGAGTCTTCTCAAGTCAAAATTTGCTAAATTAGTTTAAACGTGCCAAAAAGAGAAAGAACATCCTCAAGCAGACAGACTTACACTGGGGCAGAAGGGCCCAGTGCAAGGGAAAAACTTGGTGCATTCATCAAATTGGACTAGGTCCACTATGGCTTGAGAACCTACAAGGAAATACAGAGTGATGGTGCGCATAAAAACTCTCATCCCCTGGCTGTCTCTCCACAGGACAATCATGGCAATGACTGCTGTAATGATGAGGAACATGAGAGAAGCATCACTCTTTTATAAGAAGTTCAAGAAGCAACTGTAAAAGGAAAAGAACAAGATGATGTTTATTAGGGGGTCTAATCTTGTGTTAGCAAATCTATTAAGTAACTTAGTTATTATAGGAATTCTGTGTGGGTAAAAATCCCTGTTCTTTTTAAAGGAGGAAATAGAGGATAAAAAGATTTAGATGACTGTTCTGAGATTATGCAGCCAGTCAGTGCAGAGGCAGTATGTAAGTTCATATGAGCCTTTAAACTCTGCTTTAATGGATAATTCCTAAAATAAAGGGAAAAATAAATAAAACCAGACTAGGACACGGTGGGAGAGAGGAGGACAGAGGTAAAAGCTGCAGGAACTGTCCATGACACATTAAAAAGGATTAATGAAACACAAAATATAAAAACAAAACAAACAATAACAATGAATGACAAAGGCCTGGAGAGTCCTTAAAGGCCTCTCAGAGAAAAGCCTTTCAAGATGGCCACCACTACCATTATGTGAACATTAGCTCAGGTATTCCTGTCTGTGAAGCATCAGAAAGGCTTAACAGCACTGTACCTGTGCACTGCCTCTGGTGTCAGACTATGTGAATGCATGTGTCCCTTCTTTTAACCCTGAGACTTGAATCCTTGACATGCTCTGACTTGTCAAAGGCCATCAGCACAGGGTGCCTCTATCTAGTCTACATGTTTCAGAATGTTAATCTTAGTCTCTTTGCCACTCGCTTCCTTCACACATCTCACTCTTGAGAAACATTTGCCAGGAAGTTTGTGGGCTGGAGTATGTCCTGCATTATATAGTCTTACTCCATGTCATTAAGCTGTCCTCTCCCCCTTTGTACTGTTTCCTCTTATTCTTCTTTACCTTCTGAAGAGAAGGGGCACTTTTGTCAGGAATAAAATTTCACCTTTAGAGTTTTACTTTTCATGCCTGGAAAGCTATAAAAATCAAACACACAGAAATCTGCCCCTAATGAAATCTTCTCTAACTCCTTCTAATTTTTAAATTACTATTATTATTTCAATACATTTATTAAGCACATATATTATGTAAGTGGTTGTTCACATGCTTTATTAACATTGCTTTGTTTGACTTATGATAAATGTATTTTTACCTTTGTATCACCTATTGGAGATACCGGCCAAATATATGAATGACTTGCTCAAGGTCATGAAGCTACACAATAGAAGAGGCCATATCTTCTTCCAGAATACACCAACAATAGTGTTTCCACTAGAGTACCCTGCTTCAGAGACTAATGGGGAGAGAATGCCCACAGGCAAAGAAGGACACACTGATACTCCAGAAAAGCAAGGGAACAGCTGAATTTCAAGACAGGACAGTTTTCCAGACATTTTCTGTTGAGGTTTTAGACTGGGATGATTGATCTCCCATGTGACAGTTTCCTAAATTGCATGTCACCCAGAGAAATGTATAGTTTGATGGGACTATGGGGGAAAAAAAAGTGCTGGAGGGGGAGGGAGGGGGAAAGCATTCAAAGAAGCACAAAATTTAATTAAGGAAAACATTAGATCAATTAAGAATAAATTGTAGTATAAAACATTAAGGTAAAACACATATTAGGGTGACATTTGTATTTTTATAAGGTATGAATCACAAAGAAATAATATATGCAGCTAAATTTCAGTTAATTTCCTTTTAAAAGTCTCGTTACCATGGCAATGCCAAGAATGAATTTTCACAGGATGTAAGATATGGATTTTTTTGATTTCTTAAAAGCAGTTTAAATAAAAACTACCAACAGCATGGCCTCTTTTCATTTCTCTTATATGACCAGGGGCCACTAAGCTAAGAACCACCTAGACATCTATTTCAAAAGTTATACACAAGAAGAAAATGCAACCACAAGACATCATTTCCCTGTTGGGTTTGTTTTTATTCTTCTTAGCCTCTGATATATTTTTATAGGTTTACTTAGAAAGCTATACCTAGGAAAACATTATAATTACAGAGAAAAAGGACACTACTTCTTCCTGGCGTTCTTTGTAATCATATCTCTGCTGGTTCAATTAGGTAAAGTTTTTAGCAACAGTTGTTCTCATTATTCAGATCAGTTAAAAATTCTGCTATAAAGACTACCTTTGACACCAGGAGCAAAATGGTTTGCCTTCTGAATTCCAGATCTAAGAAAAGTTGCCCTAGTCTCTAATGAGTAATAGGGGATTGAGGTTTCTAGGCTACAAAAATCCTGTTGTGGCAAAAAAAAGGCAGAAACCTAACTCTGAAATCAATACTGTATTACTCTCTCGGCAGGCAAGAGCTGCTGGGTCAGGGGAATCATGAAAAATTCATAGCGGAGGCGGCCAAGTCATCCATAAGATACAGAAAATGATGCTATATCTAAAGATCCCCTGAGCAATCGAATGCACTTTATAGATTTCACCGTGGATAAGTGCTGGTGTGTTTCATCTGGGTGCCTTAATGCTGCTACAATCTTATTTTTGACAGTCAATGAGGATGTTCTGATCTATATTTACAGGGCCCTGTTTATATGAGTTCTTAGCCTCTCTGCAGTGCTTGATGACAGGGTCACAGGGATGTGGACTGAACTGCTCTTAAAATTCGTTACTAGACTTGACGGATTCAGTCTTTGTTCCTCACACTGCTTAGGATAACAAAGCTTTGCATGCTAGATTATTTAAAAATAAATGAATTTAATTCTCATAATACCTTTCTGAATTAAACATTCTTAAAATTATGTATCAGGAAATAAAGTTTAGGGGACTGAAATGACAGAGTCAAGATTACACAGAACCTAAGAACATGAATCAAGTTTCTGACCTAGGTATTTCTTAATCCAAAATCACCAAGAATTTGAGATTGAACTAGATACTATCCAGTGCTCTACGTTCTTGGCACCATAGCAGGCCAAGTTCTGTGTTGGCCTGTATGATCTCTAGCCCTTTCAATCCACTGGATAGTCTCTGACTCTCATCTCCCACAAAATACCTTCAACCTGAAACTCATGTTTCAAAATCCAGTTAAAGCACTATTTCCTCTATGGTTCTAAGAATAGCTCAAAGTTAAATTACTAACAGCCCTAACATACCAACTGTCAATGTGTCCTTAGTAGCTATTATGCCCTGGATAAACAGCTGAAATATTCCCATATATCTGGCTCAACTACCTTCTTCCAAACAACATACTGTGATAATCTACTAGTCAATTGCGGTGATATGTTATATATTTAATAAAACCAGTCTTGAATATCAGAGAAGAGATCTACCCACAGTCAATCCAGGAGATTCAGAGAGTAGTAACTCATACCTTGATCCCACCAGGAGTGGTGACCTATGCCTTTAATCCCAGCAGATCTGAGTTTGAGGCCAGTTTGATTTACAGAGGGAGTTCCAGGATCCCAGGCAGGCAGTGGTGGTGCCACACCTTTAATCTTAGCCTGGATGTGAAACAACTGGGTGAAGAGGGTATTTAAGGTAGGCATAGAAAGACAGAGGAGGCAGAAGAAGCCAGGAAGAGTGAGGCTGAGGAAGCTGGAAGACAGCTGGGTGAGATTTGACTGTGGTGTTTCCTTTCTTTGATATTCCAGCTTTTATCCAATATCTGGCTCTGATCTGAGTTTCCTTTATTACAACCAGAATTCATTCAACAGTCAATCTTTCAAGTGCTGCTATTTAGGATAGACCAAACTCTTCAGCCTAAATTCAGAAGTCAATGTTTCTTTATAGCTGTATTTAAAAAAACAAACAAACAAACAAAAAACAAACAAAAACCAAAAAAAAAAACCTTGACTTTTCTTGAATGAGTCATTTGTTCCAAATAAATCATCACAATTTCTCTAAATGGACAAACCCATAACCTTCCTTTCCTTTGCTTAATCCTTCTTCTCTCCATCAGTCATTTTCTGTCCTTGGACTCCTATGTATTGTTTAAAGCCTTTTTGAGACTCAGCTCTTAATGAAGACATTCCTAGGCCTATCTATCTCTAGTTATCACTTTCTCTTTTCCAAGTCCACTACTCCTATTTCAGACTTTAATTATACTCTACCTCCACTGCTTTTCAGATGCAGCATTAACCTATAGCAGGACTGAAATCTCCTTATGGATACAATCAAGTATGTCTCCCTCATCTGTAACTCCTATACAAAGCACTGTGTCAAGGAAACATTCAGATTTCATATGGACTTCTTCAGCCATAATAGTTATACAAAAAAATTTTAGTTTGATGGCTTTTTAATGTTTTATCTTTACTGCTTATGTCTTGAACAAAAGACAAATTTAACCAACCTTCTAAAGCAATCATTTTGGAAACCAGTGGACATTAGATTTGAACTATATAGGAGAGTCAAGGATATCTTCAAATATAAAATGCCTGGGTTTGTTATTCATTTGACAAATATTTTTAATGTGCTAGGTGGCTCAGTGTCATTGGTCAGATAAAAAGATGATAAAGATATTCCTGCTCTTCATGAGCTCATAGTCCAATGAGAAAAGCTTCAAAATAGATACTAATATAGGTTCTTGAAAAAGTAGCAGGCATTTGATAGTAAGAGAAGAGAAAGGATCACCATGAACAAAGATCCAGAGTTGGAGAGAGTGACACTATTCTCACGCACTAGGAATTCCTTAAGCCAAGTGATTCAGTAAAACATTCATCTTCCAGCATATATTTTTTCATTCTATTCTAATTTTTTGTTTTTCTTTTATTAAAAAATGAAGTAGAAAGTCTTGGTATCAGAAGTTGCTCATCTATAACAAGCCTTTAGCATTGAACTGTCTTCACCAAGAGAACCAAGAGAGCCTAGAGAGGTTGTTAGGTAAGGCTCAGCTTCCATGGGAGGCAGGTATAATTATACAAATTGCCTTAAAATATGCAGCCAACGGTACCAGTAAAGCAGAAGTTATTTTGGATCACAATGAAGTAACCACAAAGAACAAAAGAAACATTTCTCACTGAGGAGGCTATAACTTTTGACATCTGTTTGGCAACAGCCTAACCAGACTCCAAATACATAGTTATCCTGTTCTTCCCTAAGTATACATAGTGACCTGAATAAAAACTCAAAACACATTATTCTTTTGCATCCTTCCTAATGACAATAATAGTAGATTTGGCTTTTAAATGGCCATTTGTTGAAAATATTCAGTTATATGTTCTATTTATATGTACTATCATTTATAATTATCATAAAAACTCAAGAAAGTAGGTGTTCACAACACTCTATTTCACTGTCTTAGCAAGGGTTTTATTGCTGTGAAGAAACACCAGAACAACAGCAGCTTTATAAAGAAAAACATTTAAATATGTGGTTTACAGTTTCAAATGTTTAGTCCATTATTATCACAGCAAGAAGTGTGACAACATGCAGGCAGACATAATGCTGGAGAGGTAGCTGAGAGTTCTATATCTGGGTCCATGGACAGCCAGAAGTAACTGACACACTGGCCAGGCTTGAGCTTCTAGTACCCTAAATCCCACCCACTAGTGAATGTCTCCTTCAAGAAAGCCACAACTCCAAATAATGTCACTCCTTATGGGCCTATGGAGACATTCTCACTCAAATCAGCACATTCATTCACCACCACTATCACTAACATTTTATTAAAAAAAAAAAAAAAAAAAACCAAAGGAACTTAAATTTATTTATGTATTTGTTTTTATTTAAAGTTTTTTTTAACATAATCACTAAGGCGCCCCCTCCCTCCCCTCTTCTCAGTCATCCCTCCAGCTTCCTCCTGTGCATTCCCCCATCCATTCCTCATAGAGGATAAGGAAACTCAGGGTGAGTCAATGCAGTCTCGCATATCCAGTTGAGGTAGGACCAAGCACATCCCCCTCAGTATCAAAACTGAGCAAGGTGTTCCTCTGTAAGGAATGGGCACCAGAAGCCAGTTCATGCACTAGGAATAAATTCTGATCCCACTGCCAGAGGCCCTACAAACTGCCTGCAACCATTTCCAACTGTTATCCGTATTCAAAGGGCCTAGTTCAGCTCCATGCAGATTCCCTAGCCATCAATTCACAATCAGTGAGCTTCCAATAGCTCAGGTTAACTGTGGGTTTTGCTCATATAATCTCTTCCCTGTCTTTAACTGGACTGGGAGCTTGATACAGTACTTAGCTGTGGATATCTGCATCTGCTTCTATCAGTTGTTAGATGAAGGTTCATGTTTGTCTTTCTGGGTCTGTGTTACCTCACTCAGGATGATTTTTTTCTTCTAGTTCCATCCATTTGCCTGAAAATTTCAGGATGACATTTTTTTCTGATGAGTAGTTCTCCACTGGGTAAATGTACAACATTTTAAAAACCATTCTTCTGTTGAGAAGCATTAGGATTGTTTCCAGTTTCTGGCCATTACAAATAACACTGCTCTGAACATAGCTGAGCAAAGTCATTGGGGTATATGCCCAAGAGTATAATGATCAAGTACTGCTGGATTATTGGGTATATTTATTCCGAGTTTTCTTAGAAACCATAATATTGATTTCCAAAGTGGCTGTACAAGTTTACACTCCCACCAGCAATGAAGGAGTGTTCCCCTTACTCCACATTCCCTCCAGGCTGTCATCAAGTATTTTTGATCTTAGCCATTCTGACAGGTGTAGGATGGTATCTCAGAGTTGTTTTGATTTGCATTTCCCTGATGGCTAAGTTGAGCAATTCTTTAAGTGTCTTTTGGACATTTGAGATTCTTTTGTTGAAAATTGTCAATTTAGGTCTGTACCCCATTTTTTAATTGAATTATTCGATTTTCTGATCTCTATCTCCTAGAGATCAGATATAGGGTTGATGAAGATCTTTTCTCATTCCTTCAGCTGTTGTTTTGTCCTATTGACTGTGTTCTTTGCCTTACAGAAGCTTCTCAGTTATAGGGGGTTCCATTTATTAATTTTTGCTCCTAGTATCTGTGCTACTGGTGTTATATTTAGGAAGTGGTCGCCTGTGCCAATGAGTTCAAGACTATTCCCCACTTTCTTTTCTATCAGGTTCAGTGTAACTAAGTTTATGTTGAGGTACTTGATCCACTTGGACTAGAGTTTTGTGCAGGGTGATAAATATATATCTATTTGCATTTTTCTACATGTCACTATCCAATTATGCCAGCACCACTTGTTGAAGATGCTTTCTTTTTTCCATTGTATATTTTTGGCTTCTTTGTCAAAAATCAGGTGTTCATAGGTGTGGACTAATGTTAGGGTCTTCAAATTGATTACATTGTTCTACATGTCTGTTTTCATGTCAATATAAAGAAGTTTTTATTAATATAGCTCTATAATATAACCTGAAGTTGGGACTAATTCTTTTATTAAACAGGATTGTATTAGAG
Source organism: Phyllotis vaccarum (assembly GCA_033318265.1). Taxonomy (NCBI): domain Eukaryota; kingdom Metazoa; phylum Chordata; class Mammalia; order Rodentia; family Cricetidae; genus Phyllotis; species Phyllotis vaccarum. The sequence goes on from JARWLC010000002.1 coordinate 62,021,215, forward strand.
ATTCTGGGGGTTTTATTTTCTCATATGAAGTTGAGTATTGTTCTTTCAAGGTCTATGAAGAATTGTGTTGGAATTTTGATGGGGATTGTACTGAATCTGTTGATTGCTTTTGGTAAGATAGCCACTTTTACTATGCTGATTCTACATATACAAGAACACAGGAGAGCTTTGCATTTTCTGAAATTTTCTTCAATTTATTACTTCAGTGACGTAAAGTTCTTGTCAGATAGGTCTTTTACTTCTTCAATTAGAGTTACTTCAAGATATCTGAAGATATTATAAATGGTGATGTTTCCAATAAAGAATGATGTTTCCCTAATTTCTTTTTCAAACCTTTTATTATTTTTGCATAGGAGGGCTATTTATTTTTAACAAGGTCTCACTAAGTAGACTTGGTTGGACGGAAGTGGCTAAAAATATCAGGATGTCCTCAAATTCACAGATATCCATTAGCTTCTGCCTCCCTAGTGCTAGGATTAAAGACATGTACCAACACACCAGGCCAAGGAATTTGAATTGTGATGGGAAAGATTAACTTGTCCATGATCATGAAGAAAATAAACGGTTAATCAAAAATTCCTAGACCTACTAGTAACAATAACATTGTCATTTCTGCTACTTAGATTGTACTGTCATTATTTAAATATTTATATTCCTTATGTTGGTGAAAGTTTTCATGCAGCAATAAAGCTATGCACATAAAGACAACAGCAAGTTACATTGGTGAAGGAAAATATAGGCCACTTCCTATCACTAGAAATCAAGATGTTTCTTTTCTGTGTTTCTCAGTTATAAGAACATCTTTTCAAAAAAAAATATATCATTGTATACTCTTGAAAAAAGCATTCAATGAGAAGAGATAAAAATTAAGTAGATAAGGCTGAGAGATAATTAAGTCATTAAAGTGAGGAATTGAGTTTGATCTCCAGCACCCACATAGAAAGACAGGTTGTGATCTCACACAACTGAACTCCCAGCGCCAGGAAGACAGAGTCATATGGCTCTACAAGCTCCCTGGACAGTCCATGTCGCCTAAACATGCTTCAAGAGTGCTCTCCAAACACAAGATGGAACTCTCCTAAGTAACAACCAACATCTACACACACACTCACACAGAGAGAGAGAGAGAGAGAGAGAGAGAGAGAGAGAGAGAGAGATTAGTGATAAATATAAGATTCAGTTTAATAAAATCAAGTTTAAGAAAAACATAAAATGATAAACATAACATAAATTTAGTAAATATGAATAAAAAGAAAAGACAGTCAAGATGAAAAGAAAAGATACTACTGTTGTATTAGAGAAAGATAAATGTTTTAAATCTAGGGAACATAGTCTGAGTCATGTTTTGCCATCATTTAGAGCTTTTTCTAAATTTTATATTTTCACTTTTATCCTTACTCATCCTTAACCCTTACTCATACACACAAATTCATTTATCATGTCTCTCATTTATTTTTCCACAGCCACAAAATTAAGAATAAAAGTAAAAATAAAGAAATACCATGTAGGCTCTATGAACACAATTTTCCATTTTTTTTATTGTTTCTTTTCAATCTACTGCCCTAAGAAATTCAAAGAAAGATAAGACAATAGTTGCCAATGTAATCCTTTAGCAAAGAGCAGCACTGGAAGATGTCCAGATCCATAGTAGTAAGAACAGTGTGGAACTGGCACAAAGCAGCCATGCAGCTCAATGAAACAAAATAGGAGACACAGTTTCTGAACGCATAGTCACTGTAAGCAGGCAGGACAACTGGTTACTGTTGTTTGCTGTTACTCCTATATTTAATGACTTGAGTGAATAGGAAAAGCCCTCTGGTTTATTTCTTTTCTTTTACTATATTTACTGTTTAATAAAGTATAATCCATGCTATTAATCTATATGTTGGTTGTGAAAAATGAAAATTTTTAGAATTACGTGATTGAACAATAGAAAGCATTAGTACACCTTTAAAGGCCTACTACCTGTGTTCATGCATTTTGACATTTATATTTTGTTATGATCACCACTGTCTCTTACTCATCTTAGTAAAAAAATTGCGTAGAATAGAAAACTACACAAATTATAAAGCATATTTTAATGTTTTCAGGAACCTAGTAACCTGAAGATATAGCACACATTACAAAGGTGCAGAGCATAAGAGGCATTCTGAAAGTCTCTAACCATGAATATCCTTCATCCAAACTTCTAATATAACAAATGGGTTTGGTCTGTTTTAATCTTTCCATGAATGGGGTCATACGATGTACAAATTTTAGGCACTGACCAGGTTACTGTTGTGAGATTCCACTAGGTTGTTACATGTAATTGCAATTCATTCACTCTCAAAGGTGATGTCATTCTATTTAATGAGTTTAACAAAATGACAAAGCTTATACCATTTAACATAATAAAGTTTGTTTATGACTAACAGTGCAAATAAAACCCTTTAGGTTTTTTTTAAAAAAAAATGCTTATATTTCTAGATCTGAACACTTGTATTCTGTCAAAGATCAAAGGTGGTCATGTGTTTTATTGCATTTATGATTATACTTTTACAGTGAATTTTCAAATATGAATTTGTTGTGAACAGTCTCAAAAAAGTAGTTATTCCAAATTTCAGTTCTACCAATAGTATGTAAAAAGAGTTCTAGTGTAATCAATATTAAATATTTAATTTAGGCTTAATTTCTATTGGAAGAATTATCAACCAGTCAATCTGTGCCATTACACTATAATCTTCTTTTATTTCTACCTTTATAGCATATCTTAAATAAATTTCTGTGGTTCATATCCCTATAGTATTCAAGTTCCTTATCAGCAGAAAGCACATCTTTTTCTTACTATCACCCCTACTAGGACTTGACCAAACAAAAACAGAAACTGAGAAAATATTTTTAGAATGAATGAGAAGATTATATTTAATCTTACTCCAGTGCCTTTGATATAAAAATTAGAATAAAAAGAAGTAGCTATCCTAGGAGAAGCCAATACACCAGAAGCACAGTGGTATAAATAGATGGGGCTAGATTCGGGTTTCTGTCTTCCATGCCATTGTTTTCTTTGCTTTGCTTAAACAACAAACCTCCATTGAAATCTGCCTATATTTCTCTTTTACAAAGGAAAATAAAAATAATGCAGTATAAATCTCCTGGTAGATGATAAATCAAGATACTGACAGGTATACTGAGCAAGAAAACCCAACTAGAAGAGAAACTATGTTTCAGGACAGACAAACATCCGAGGAATGATACAATGAGGGTTAAGATATAGTGGGGAAAACCTCTTAGATACACACATTCAAAATTTGCCAAAAGTTGAAGAGGTGATCTGTGTATGAAGTGTATAAAATGTTCTAAATTATTGGGTGTTATAGTATCTGATTTTAAGGCAGTATGTAGAAATGACGAATTGAAACAGTTGCCAGATATGCCTTGACAGTTCATACTTATGTCCTGATGGTAGAGAATGCTGCCAGATAATTTTACCATACAGAGACTTGTATTTAATTTATGAAGCACCAGAGTAAAGCCACTGAGAAAAAGTGATAAAGGGATAAAATGAATTCTGACTACTAACACCATTCAAAATGAAACGGCTCTTAGATTACTTCATTTCCCTCAAGAATAAGCACGATCTTTTATAAATTACTTAAATTATTTAGACACAAATCATTTTAATCAATAAACCTTTTTTAGAATTGCCTGTGTGCATGAAGATTACAAGGAAACATGGCAGTTTTTATCAGGACAATTTCTTGATCACAAATCTTCAATGAATCTCTTTTGTATACAAAATAAAAGCCATCAATTTGTGTTAGGAACCCAATCAATCAAGTACAGGCTTTTCTTAATTTTCATATTCTATTATATCTATGCACTGTATTGTTCTTGTATATACCCTATCAATGTCCTATCTCATTATATTTGTCCTGTGCTTGAAAGAGAGGAACGGGATGGGAGGGCAGAATAAAATAACACATATCTGTGAGCCATGCATTAAAGCCACATGTATCAAATCCATCACATAATTTAATCTTCATATTATTTCACTTGTCTTAAATCAAGTCATGATTGTCCCAGGCTCTTGCACCCAAGCTGCTTTTTGCCAGTATCTTCACTGTCCTTCACCTTCTGAACATTAAAATCAATCATTATTCCTAAAATTACTTAACCTAGTAGTAGCATTTGGCACAATCCATGTCCCCTTAAAATGGTTTCTTCACCTGGCTGAGTATACTCTATTCAGCCTTCGCAGGTTGCCCTTCTCAGAAGGATGATTCTCCTCAAAGCCCTAACTAATAACTATCCCTCCCAGGTTTAGTTGAAGCTTTTCTCTTTAGAACGTACAGGAATTCCTCCCAGTAATGTCTTAAATCATCAGCACTTTCTAAATACCAGTAACTCTCAATTTTATAACTTAACTCAGACTTTTACTTGAACTCAAGATACATTTATCCAACAGTTTGTTCATATAGAAACTTGGCCTGAATATCTAATGAGGACCTCAAACTAATATACCCCTAAACTGGCCTCCTTCGCTTTCCTTTGAGCCTGCGTCTTTGAGAATCTACCATTTCATGAGAAGCAGTTCATGCTGCTATCTCATCAGAAGCCCTTGTGTTCCTTGTCTCCCAGCCTAACAACTGCCCACAGGCGTGATGCACACGGTTGCTATGTAGTGTGGGCTGTGCCCTTTCTAACTGCGCAGTCCTTCCCCTCCGCTCACACTACCTGGTTAACAAGACGATAGACCTGGAAGCTCATAAATGGCAGATTACTGTTTCCTTCACTTCTCATATTCTTTTTATCAGTCTGTCATATTCTCCTCTGCTTTCCAGGATAGGAAATAGTACTACGAAATACTAATAGTAAATCTAGAAGAAGTATTGCTAGATCTAAGTCCCACTGAACTGCCAGGATGTGAAGGATTGATTGTACTGATGGGTTTTCTCGCTAAGTAAATGTTGTTTCCCTACTACAGGTGATATCATAATTTTAGTTGACTCTCTTTTGATGGTTTTGTATTATTTAAATATTCTTGACATACTAGTCTCTACTATAACCAAACTAACCATGCATAATAAAAATACAATCACTGAAATAAAAAAATGACTTTGGCTATATATTTATTAACTAAAAAATATTTCACAATTTTTGGTACACTTCCTAGTTTGTAGAAAGGTTTATAAAGCTGATCATGTAGGGTTTTCATGTTGGAGATTACAGTAGAGCAAACAGGAAACACCTCAAATGGGAACAATTAGCACCATGACTATCACCTCCAGGGATGAGACTAGCTTGTTTCCCTTACTTTGTCGGCTTTTCCATTAGCTTGGAATGACTTGCCATCTCTCCCCTGAGGACATTCTCCTTACCATCCTGACCCACTTCAAGGGGAATTGCTGTTTTTGTTTGTTTGTTTATGATCTTCCGAATCTGCAGCACTTCCAAGTCAGTTACAGATAGTTAGAAAATGATCACACATGAAATCCAAGTATTTGATGCATTGACTTAATAATTTGTTACTGGTAAATTCTTCAGAGATACTGTAATTTAGTGTAAGAAGAGAACGCATGGGGTGAGAACCACAGATGTATCTTATCTTCCTCATCTCTTTAGTGCTCAGGTTGTCCCCCAAGAATCCATTGCTGTGTTGGTGGCAGCTTCACAATGGGTGTTCCTTGTTATCTCCCTTGTTCCCGCACATACACCATACACACTGCATTACAATTTTGAAAGAACATACATTAAAAAGTAAACATTTATACTACCAAAAAACTTGTGAACATTAAGATCCCTTAGTTCTAGAACCAGATGCAGCTTCAGCAAGCTCGGGGGCGATCTAACACACCTGAACCTGCTGTGTCCCAGGAGCCTTTCTCTAGGACTTTCCCTCATCTTCAATTGTGCTCTTAGCTGTTATCTCACTGAGAGTAGCAAGGAGCATGAGTTCTGGTTGTTACTGAATGAAACTCAGAGCCAGATCTCAGGGAAAAGCTGGAATATCAGACAGAGGAAACACACCACAGTCAGATCTCACCCTGCTGTCTCTCAGCTTCCTCAGCCTCACTCCAAATCGCTTCTACAGAATGAATCTGTCTTTCTATGCCTGCCTTAAATACCTTCTTTGCTCAGTTGTTTCACATCCAGGTTAAGATTAAAGGTGCAGGCCACTACTATTTGGTAGTTAGCTTTGAACACACAGAAACACAGAAAGATCTCTGTTTCTGGAGTTATGGGATTAAAGGTGTAGGTCACCACTCCCTGGTCTTTCACTTGCTGGGATTAAAGGTGTGAGTTACCACTCTCTGATACTCCTGGATTGACTGTGGGTGGATCTGTTCTCTGATGTTCCAGACTGGTTTTATTAAATTTATAACATATCACCACAGTAGCAAGTTAATGTTTCAATGATCATAGGATCAAGGTCTCACATGAACAATGCCATTTTAATATTTAAAATAGTCTTTTCTCATGAAATACATTCCAAACACAGTTTCCTCTTTCTCCAGTCCTCTCAGCTCCTTCCCACCTTCACTCTCCCCCAAATCTATCCCACTCCAATTTCCCTTCTTACAATACCATTTTACCTGAGTGGATTTGCTACTAAGTTCTGTCTAAGGACCAGGGCCATAAATCCATTTTCCTTGAACACTCCTATTAAATTCTATGGTCTCATTGCAACCTGACAAACCTAAAATATATCCCTGTGAAGTGACAGTGAAGTTGTTTATATGATTTATATGATATATGGATCAACAGGCTGAACTGTGAGCAGCTCAAGGATGAAGACTAGAACTATCACTTTTAAATTCTCTCTATGGCTTGGGCGTGGCCTATATCGGAACACACTGGAAAAGGTAAGTCTTATGCTTCGTGCGGCTTTGGTAAGTACTAGCATAAGTGTGAGGATGCAGTAGGGATGTACAGGGACTAAAAGGCCCACCCCAGTAACTGTATCATAAGCAGTCATTAAACATGAGATATCAACATTATCTCACTAACAGTTTTTAACACTGAGTAATATATATCAAATGTTCCTTCTTCAAAGCAAAGTAGTATCATTTTGTGAGGTTCTTATATCCTATGTGTGATTTGAAAGAATCATACAGTTTATGACATACCATAAGTGCTTTAAATATTACTAAGTATTCATGATCCTAAAATGGCAGAGAGAAATCTCACGAGATAAGTAAATGAGTCTCTTTCTGTATTAGGGACTGCCATACTTATCCAGTAACTTTCATTATTCCTTAGTTAACAGAGCCCTGAATCTGTAGAAAGGAAAACTGTGCCCAACTGAAATATGAAACAACAGCCCTCCAGAAACAGTAGCCAGTCAAATATAGAGGCAGCCACTGGATACGTAAAATTGCAGAGCAGAGCCTGGATCTGTTGGAGATGTATTCCTTATTGTCCTCCTCCTTGCTGCTTTTATTGGAACAGAGTGTAAAGCTGATGTCCTTCTCTTTAAACCACAAAGTTCTCTTGAGTACATATCCCAGAACAATGTATAACAGACCATAAAAACGGAAGACGGATATTTAATTACATCACATGTGACCATCAGAACCCTTCGGTCACTTTTTTTTTTTTTTTTTTTTATGTTAGAGTAACAGAAACCCTAACATTTTGAGCAGACATTACTTTGATTTCTGTTACAAATAGTGAAGCTCAGCCTCAATACACATACCTACTATCTTCTGTCCAGCACCACCTCAGATGTGAAGTTTCCTTTCTATTAACTTACAGCCAACAGAAGGCAACTCTATAATAACTCGGTGCTGTGCCCAGTCCCTGTACTCACAAAGAACCCGATGAGTTTGTTGTTTTATATAGTCAATCAATCATTATGCTATAAATTTAGTTTCTTGGGCCAGTGGTAGCAATATTGTCACATCCAGTTCTATCATTCATCATCTATTTTATTTCCCTTTCTTAACCTCTACAATCTTTACCCTAAGCTACTTTTTGAAAGCATATTTTATAATTTACAGTATGTGTGTGTGTGTGTGTGTGTGTGTGTGTGTGTGTGTGTGTGTGTGTGTGTATTTGCATGCATGTGTGCAGTGGAGAATGTGTGGAAGCCTGAGAAGAAGTTGAGGGAGTCCAGCTCTCTCCCTCCATCATGTGAGTCCCAGGGGTTGAACTCCCGTTCCCAGGCTTGGAGGGAAGCTTCTTTACCTGCAGAGCCGTCTCACTGCTCCCCCCAGCCACAATTATGATGTTCCTTCTTTGAAATATTCTTTTCTAGTTCTCGCATGTGTGTTACTCTAGCCCCATATTGGAACACCAAAATGTTGTTTTTTGGTCTTTTAGGAGGCCACCACCCAGCCTCCAAATAAATCACACATGGAGCTTATTCTTAACTTTAAATGCCCAACCTTACCTTGGCTTCTTTCTTGCCAGATTTTCCTAACTTGAAATTATCTGACATACCTTTTACCTTTGGGCTTTTTATTATTATTATTCTGTATATCTTATTTGCACTTACTCCATGGCTACCCAGCTGGGTGGCTGCCCCTGGCATCCTTCTCTCCTGTTCTCTTGCTCTTTCCTCTTCCTCCAAGATTTCTCCTTCTATTTATTCTCTATGCTGGCCAGCCCTGCCTATCCTTTCTCTTGCTTTGCTATTGGCCACTCAGTCCTTTATTAGAACATCGGGTGTTTTGGACAAACAAAGAATCACAGCTTCACAGAGTTAAATAAATGCAACATAAGCCAAAGTAAGAAACCTTAAAATAATATTCTACAACACTTATGCTCACCCTAACATCAAGGAATCCTTAACTCGTGTTGAGTGTGGGGATTCAGACACACCTGCCAGAGCCATGCTGGCTCTATAGCTTCTATTCAGATCAATAAACTGACACAATCCACTTTGCAAGGCATATGCTGAAGTTAGGTAACACATAGCTCATGTGAAACACAAAGCAGTGGCTTGCTTTCTGAATACCAGCCTTTTTCTCCTCTGCCATCCCTCCTCTTCCACTTTATTCTGAGCCCTGAACTTCACAGAATTCCTCGAAAGGCACAGTGTCTTTGTGCTTCTCTTTGCTGACACTAAAGGCACAGCTCACCTTAGTGAGCTCTCAAAGTGAAGCAGCTGTTAGCGGGCACTCACCTCCCCACTGGCTGATAGAGGAGGGCACCGTATGAGGCCTTGGGTCAACTCCCACAAGAGCCTGATGAAACTTCCTGAATACCTTCGAGCATTAGAGTTTTATTACTAGACCTAAAGGAAGACAAATCACAGCAGATTCAAAGAATTAGTAATGTCAATGGTTCATAATGAACATGGTTCTGGAGTGTTGAGCTTTCAGAAGACATAAGCTGTGTCTTCTCTTCTCATGCTGGAAAACTACATACAACTAGACATAGGTATACCATCATGCCCTATTGGGTGCCAGGGGCTGGCTGGGGAAATGCAGCAGAATCTTGGGTCTATGTTTAGGTATGTATTTGAAATAGCACCAGACATGAGCTAAAAAGGACGGAGACTGTCAGGAGAGATTGAGAACTCAAAGTATTCTCCTCTTCTCAAAGCTTTCACCAATGAAACAACAACAAAAACACAAACCAGATGACAGTGAGAACTTACAAATGCTGGAACCAAGATTGTGGTTTGTTGAGCATTTGCTACGATTCAGATCCCAATAAGGCATCATATGTCCATATTTTATCAGTCCACATTAAAAACCCATATAATTAGTATGATTTGCATTCTATAGCTCAAGCCAAAGAGATACAGTGTCATGTTATGGGTCACATTGTTAAACATAGACAATAAATTACTAGGACCATGCAAGTGTGTGTCTATCTTAGTATGATGTGCTCCTTTCAAAAATACCAGGATGAAAAAGAATATTGGATATGCTCTCCCTCCAGTCTAAATGAAGATATTTAATACTAAAAAAGCTTAGGTGGTTTTACAGTTTTAGCAAGACTTTTAAGTAGCAAATAAAATCATATGTCCTATAATGTCAATATTAAGCACATATTCATGAACATTTACAGATAACCAATTTATTTGTTACTTAGAAGCTCAGAAGTACAAAGCAAAATGGAATTAGTTATCTAGTTAGACAAGAAATTTACTGAGACACTGTAATGAATAAATGGAAAGAATAAGGAGCGGGTCGGGAACTATGTTAGATGTGTGAGACAAAAAGGAGCAGTTACTGGTAGAAGAGTTTCAGGCCACAGCACACATCTAAGTAGAGATATAGGGCTTAAACACTTCCTGTGTGCTGACAGTGGATGGCATGACAGTTCATTTTAGGAAACAACTGGATTAAGGAATATACTTTAGGAATTGAGAAAGTATTGTTTCTAGGTATATCTTTCCAGAGGGCTATGTCTGTAGACTGATGGGATATACATTTTCCTTCATGTGAGCAAACACAATCCAATTGGAGGGTCCAAGTAGAACACACAGCAGAGGAAAGGTGGATTTTCTCTCTCTTGGAGCAGGTGCTCTACATCTCCTGCCTTGGATTTAGAACTGCAGCTTCAGGTATGTAAACTCTGGTCCATTTCAGTGACCTCCTGAAGGTTTCCAGGCTTTCAGCCTTGGGTAGAGAGATTTAATATCAACTTTTGTGGTCCTAAAGTTTTACATCTTAAACTTAAAAGCTTCCTAGGATCTCTCTGCAATTTACAGAAGCTTATTGTAAATCTTCTTAGCCTCCATAATTATATGAGACAATTTGTCTAATAAGTCAATCTACTTCTGCCTCTGCCTCTTTCTTACAGTATCTCTATAATAACCATCTAACATAGATATTAACAGCCTTGGGGAAATATGTCAATAGTGTGAACTGAGGAGAAACAAGGGATTTCTTCTGGTGAATATAGGTGATGGGAGTTGAGAAAGTCAGTTAAAATCTGCACAGTAGAAGACCTGGACAGATGTTTCCATGGCTATCAGAATTCAATATTGAGCTTTAATAGATCATGACTGAAAAAAAAGGAAAAAATTAATCCTCATGATGTTCAGCTACACTTAGATCGGTGCTTAGCCCAACTGTCATTGGATAGGCTTCCTCCAGCAGCTGATGGGAACAGATCCAGAGACTTACATCCAAACATTAGGCAGAGTTTTGGGAACGCTGGTGGTAAAGGGAGAAGTGATTGTATGGGCCAGAGAGGTAGAAGAGAACACTAGGAGGGTACGGCCCACGGAATCAACTAAGCAGAGCTCTTAAGGACTCACAGAGACTGAAGCAGCCATCACCAAGTCTGCCATAGGTCCTCTGCAAACATGCTGTGGTTCCTAAGCTTATGTTTTTGTTGGAATTCAAACAGTAGAAGTAGGGGTGTCTATGCCTCTTTTGCCTGCTCTTTGAATTCTTTTCCTCCTACTGGGTTACCTCATCCAGACTTGTGAGGATTTGTGCTTAGTCTTAGTTCACCTTGTTATGCTGCGTTCAGTTGCTATTACTGGGAGGCCTGCTCTTTACTGTAAGGAAACAGAGGAGCAGTGGATCTGGGAGAAGAGGAGGTGAAGGAGACCGGGGGGGGGGGGGGGGGCAGTGAACAGAGGGGAGGCTGTAGTCTGGATGTATTGTATGAGAGAAGAATAAAGAACATGAAAAAGTAGATAAAGAAAAGGCTATGTGAAGAGCCAAATAACTACCTAAAAGTGATCCAAGTCTTTAACCATTAGGGAGCTGTAAGATAAAATAAAGAAAATGACAAAACAAGCAAAATATCGTGAGGGGTGAAAATTGAGTATAGTGATGTAACTATTTGACATATGAACAACAAAACAGATTAATTCTGTATTGGTTAGTACAACAAAGTAACAAACCAGTGTAGCTTAAACAACAAAGAGGTTTTAAGAATTCTAGATGCTGGTAGATCTGGTGTCTAGTGAAGAACACTTTCTGATTTACAGATAGCCTTTTGTGCTGTGTCCAAACATGGTGGGAAATAGTGAGATGCAGTTTCTCTTATGCCTCTTCTAATAAGGGATCTAATTCCACTCATACCAACCACTCTCGGAAGCTAAAGCCAAGAATCACATTTGGGATCAGTATTCAAAAAAAAGGTTGAGTCTCACAGACAAAACCTGGGGTCTAGGTTAGATAGGGTCTAGGGGACTAGTTTGCAAAACATCTTAATAGTTATATACATGTAGAAGCAAACCTAGCCACACAAGCTACATCAAGGGTAGACCAGAAGTATCCTTTTATTCTCTTTGGTTTTAGACTTCAGTCTCATCATTAAGGAGAAATCCTAGCACCTTCAATGCCTCCAGAACAGAAGCAAGAAACCAGTTAATATCAAGCACATGACCAATAATATAACTGCGCCTCAGAGAAGCAGGCATGCAAAAGTTTTCTAAGAGATGGCCCATTATCAGAATGTGAAGAGATATACTATGATGATAGTAAACATATTTTGTAAGTGTGCACCTTTATGTACACACATACACACGTGAGATATGTTGAATCCTTTTAACAATGTGAGAAGGGCAATATTTTAGTATCCTATTTAAAGATGGAAATATAAAACTTGAGGATTTGCTGAGGCCATACAGATAGTAAGCAGAAGAACATGAATTCAAGTAAATGAAATCTGAATTTTTCTCCAGAAAGTTCTGTTTATTCATTTATTCAACAGGTATTAATAGGTACATAACAAATGTCGGCCACTCGGATACAAATTGCATACAAACATGAGTTAAAGAGAACCCGACTTCACAGAGTAACAGAACCAGAGAGCACTCGTATCAAGAAAATGCAGGAAGAGAGGAACTAGCTAACCACCACCCAAAATTTTGAACATTTTTTTCTGTAGAAGATCAGGATGGGAATTTTAAATGAGTTTTTAAAGTAAACAAGTAACAACAAAGGAATAGGAGAGGTATTTCAGATGTGGGAAAATATGCATATAAGCTATACCTGTGTTGTATAGTATTTCGTTTATGTTATGACAAATAAAGCTTGCCTGAAGATAAGAGGCCAGGACTAGTCACTAGTTAACCATAGAGGCCAGATGATCTGCCTTTGATCCCAGCACATGGGAGGCTCACCCCTTTAATCTCAACACTGGGAGGTAGAGCCAGAAATATAAGGCAAGTGTAGACAAGATCTAGACTTCTTTTCAGTCTGAGGATTCCTGGAGGTAAGAAGTCTCTATTGGCTACTGCTCTGCTTCTCTGATCAATCGGCTTTCACCCTAATATGTGACTCCTAGGTTTTTATTGATGAAACTAATAAGGATCACACTTCAATACCATGTAATAATAACAGTTTTACATACATAAAAAAAATGTGATCTGACAGAAAAGAAGGTAGAAATAAGAAAGGAAGTCACCCATTTCTCTTGCAACAACATTATAGGCATCTCCTTTGGAAGAACTAAAATACTGAGCCTAGGTCACCCAAGATCTCTCAGAAACAAACATGAAGATTTAGTTATTTATTTAAAGCTCCAACAAAATTACATTTTTAGCAAAAAAACAAAAAACAAAAAAGCAGAACTGAAGCTTTACTCATCAGGCAACTTACTTTAAGGTAGCTTTTAGTAAAACTCAGGTGTTGTTCTTGTAATAGAACACTGTTGCCAAGGTGATGGAGACTTAAACAATGAAATAAATATAATTGCAACGAACATGTTCTGAGATGAGATCAACTCTTTGCAATAAGAATCAGAGCATTTGAAATAGCAAGAACTCATTCATTACAGCACATAGATGAAAGTGAGATCTTCAGAGTAGCATGCTTTAGAGGGTTGCTTATCTTGAAAGCATGCTTACAGCTTACAGCACAAGTCTTAGAGGGTATATCTCTAAGCCTCCTTATGAACATATTCTTCTTTTATGTAGCAGCAAGTTAAAACAACGTAGACTCTAGTATGAAAATGCATTCTTCCCTAATCATTATCTTACCACAGTGCTTCTTTCTATGATTTTTTTTAAAAAAAGCATTCAGTCCTAAAAGGTGATCTCATATTCTTAGGAAGGATGTATTTATATACACATGGGAAGGACAACAAAATTATTCATGTTCAGCCCTTACTAGTGACTTTTTTCTATTAAAAAAAAAAAAAAACAACTTTTAAACTCCTTCCAGTTTTTGATGGAAATATACCTAACCTGTCATATAATTGTTGTGAATAATGCAGTCCATGATGCCTTGTAACAGCACCGCTTTCCATTATCTATAGTGTTTTAGATTTTATAAAACGTTTACATACTATCTCATATAATATTAACAAAACTCTTCATCCTATAGTTACTACTTTGTTTATATAAATGGAGAAAGGGTTCATGACAGGCTGGTTTTCACCTGGTGCCACAGGTACAGTTCCATGCACAACAAAGCCTTGGAACTGCTAGGTTGACTGACTAAACCCATAACATTCTATCTACCAACCTATAATCTGTCTTTTATAATAAGACCTAGTAAAAATAATTTAAATTTTAGTTGTACTACTAAGGCTACATGGCTTTGACCAAGTCATATAACACCACACTACTTTTTTCAAAAAGCAAAAGGTATAATGACAATATGCTGTTAAATTTCAAAGCTTTTCCCAATACCATTACAATACACACACAGTAGAAAAAAAATATCCAGCTTTTAGGATTACACCTGGGAACAAATTGCCTTGCTTATATTATATCAAATGATTTCTTCAACATTAGGACACAACATCAAAATACTGACTGGTTAATATTAAAATCTAATATAACAAAAATAACTTTTATAAATATACTCTGGTTCTGGTTTCAATTCTGATTCTAATTTCCTTAACATAAGGTTTATGACAACTCCTCTAAACTTCCTCCCTTATTTAACAATAGCATGTATTTAACAAATGTGTATAAAAATTAAATAAGAAAGCATGATATATAAAGCTTTTTAAAAAATCATGGAGGTGCTGTTCAATAAATGACATTCCTTTTATCTACTTTGTTTTTATAGTTGCTGGTATTGCTGCTCTTACTTAATAATTTCCTTTTTACTACCAATGAATAAAATCAAGATTACCGGGTAATGAGTGAGAACAAATTAGAACCAAAAGTATAATACAAAAAGATGGTGTATGGTACCTTAGGTCACCATAAGTGATTCCCAGATTTACACTGGCCAAGATGTCACACCTTTAGGTAAATGTGTAATAGTACCTGTTCTCTACTACATAAAGGTACAAGCAGGATACAAATAGGAAAAGAAAAAATAAAATTACCTCTGTTTGAGGCTGAAATTATATTCTACATAAGCAATTCCCAAAATTCTAACAGAAAACGTTTTATAAAGAATCAAAATTTTCAGCAAGCTATCAGGGTACAAAATCAACCTCAAGAAATCAGTAGCCTTTCTCTATGCCAATAACTAGTAGACAGAGAAAGAGATCATAGGCCCACTACCACTTCTAATAGCATCAAAGACCATAAAATATCTAGGACTAAATGTCACCAAGAAGATAAAAGACCTCTACGTTGAAAGCGTGATATCTCTGAAGGAAGAGATTGAGGCAAACACTAGAAAATGAAGAGACAGTCTATGTTCATGGATCATTATAGTCAATATTGTGAACATTACCATCTTACAAAAGCAAATTAAAGGGTCAATGCAATCCCAATCAAGATATACACAACACTCTTTACAGAAATATAAAATAAAATCATAAAATTCATATGGAACCAAAGCAAAAGAGATCCTGTCTAGTCAAAACAATCCTGAGCAAAAAGAGTACTTGAGGGATTGCTATTCTAGATTCAAGATATATCATAGAGCTAATAGTAATAAAAACAATATGGTCCTGGCACAAAAGCACATATAGACCAATAAAAAAAAATAGAAGACCTAAAGAGTAACACTTGCAACTACTTCCACTTGTTGAATGAGGACGCAAAGACGTTGACTGTACTTTAAGCCCAGTCACCAGATGTTGACTGTACTTTAAGCCCAGTGACCAGCTGAGAAGAGGTGAATTAGTCTCCACCAGGGATTAGCCCCTTACTGGATTTCTAAAGCATGCTGGTCAGCTCTGAAACCAAATTCACCCAACAAAACAAAACTAAACACACTGTATTTCTATATCCTTGAACACACACACACACATATTTAATGTATATAGCATCAATAGTCAAAGAAAAAGAAATATCGCCGTGAGAGTGGAGGAGACATGTGAGGGTTTGAAGGGAGAACAGGACACCTGACAGCTGCAGAAATGAAGGGATGGAGGAAAGTGACGGGATTGAATTTCAATTAAAATCTTTTGAAAGAGTTAATATTTTCAACTTTTATTTCTTACTTTTAGAAAGTTGTTTTCATGCAGACTATTCAAACTTCTTTGGACCACAATGAATCTATATTGTTAAGTAATTCAAGGGTTTATATGAATCATCACAAAATAAAATAATCTAGTCTGTAAATTTGGGGATGCCAAAATTAGAAAGTGAAGCTTTACTTCATGTTCTCAACAGTAATGAAACTTGAATGTCTAATGGAACTTTTTTGTTTTCTGGAAGAGGCTTTCAATAATATACAAGGCCAGCACCATTTTTTTTGCTTATTTTATCTTAAAGACATTTACTATTTAACATTAATTGTATGTCTAGATGAGTGGTTATTAAATTCCCTGGTTTCAAGTGTGTTGCCTTTTATCTACATACTGCTGTAATAACCACATGACATGTAACGTTCCAGTGACATTAGTCTTTGTTGCTGCTGACAATGTCATTATTTTTCTGAACCTACTGTTACTTTTTATTATTACATCCTATGTGCTAGTGTACTTACAATCATTAATTTAACAATAGAATCTTGAACAATGAATACTATCAACACAGGTTTAAGAAGCAACTTTTCTAAACCTTTCATGGTGGTATGCTGAAGCCAGACTCTGAATTTCCATATTTCCAGGTTGTGAAATATCCCATGTCACATTTATACACTTACTAATAAACTACTAGGAAGTCACTCAAAGTGACATATGCCTAACATCCCATCAGTCATGATCTCACACGGGAGTATCAGCTCACGTTAAAGCCATCTTGGGCTGCAGTATGAAGCACTGTTACAAATTAAAAAAAAAAAGCATAACAACAAAAAAAATAAATAAAACATTTTAAGTAGAGAAACAGAGTAAGGTTTATCTTTTACTATGATTCTTAGCAATATTAAGCATTTTAGTAGTAAAATATGACTATTTCTTGGGCAAACATATCAGAATTTAAGAGTAGGGAAGGTATCTAGCAAAAGTTAAAAAAAAAAAAGGCAAAGAGATGAAGGGCTGAATTCATTTTGTGAAACAACAGATTTAAAGGTATTGAAAATTAAGCAGCAAAGACAATGGTTGTACAAGGTAGGAGCTGCTGTCCTGAGGCAGATCTGCTTCTTCCTGAAGTTCCCAGGCTCCAGACTAAAGGAAGAATAGGGAAATTATGCTCAACAGAGCCAGTCTGGCTATCAAGGCAGAGTTTTAAGAGGGAGAAGTACAGAGGACAAGCAGTGCAAACACAAGAACGTAAGCAAACTATCTGTTGGACACATGAATCACAACCTTCATAAAAATTGAAAGAAAAACGTTCAACCTAGAATTTTTCTGCCTAGCAACAGCATCTCTGTATATTCTTTCCCAAAGCCTTTATCATAAAAATGTGTAGAACAATTAGCCCCAACAGCTTTGGACTACATAAATATAAAACTTTGGGAAAAAAGATAATTATAACATAAAAAGGTAGACATTATCAGAAAAATTAAACACACTAAGAATATAAATATAATTACTTTCTCCTTAAATTTAAGTGGTTTTTTTTAACTACAACTTATAACGATGCATAGAAAATTTTATAACAAATAAAAATAAAATTATAACAAAAATATCACAAGCTAGGGAGACAGCTCAATCAGCCCTTGTTAATGCTAACAGCACTGAAGCAGAGGCAGGAGGATTGCCAGGGACTACCAGAGAGACAGCTTTGCATACTCAGTAAGTTCCAGGCCAGTGAGACTGTCTCAAAAAAAAAAAAATGACAGCAGAGGTTGTTCACTAGCTTCCACATGAACATGTACATGTGCGCGCTCTCTCTCTCTCTCTCTCTCTCTCTCTCTCTCTCTCTCTCTCTCTCTCTCTCTCTCTCTCTCTCTCACACACACACACACACACACACACACACACACACACACACACACTCACACACACACAAACACACACATCACACAGTGATCAAGTAATATACGGAAGTGTGCTTCTATGAGAGGAACTCTAGCACATGAGCTGGTACAGTATTACTTAAAGTTTGTGATTAACTGAAGCTCTATACACTGAAAGTCTTAAAATAAGAATTAAAATAAGTAATATATTATTAACTCTTTGAGCATTCCATCCAATGTATTTTGATGACATTCAAATGCAATATAATTTTGAAACAGATATACCAAAGTGTTGTAGCTAGTAATTCAGTTAAGAAATCAGATGCAATGATCAAAACTGTTACATTTTATGAAAAAAGAAACAAAAGAGGGAAAGTTTAAGACAGAATAGAAAAATAGAGTATACTAAAACAACTGATAAAATAAAAGTATTTAACATAAATTTCCCAATAACTGTGATGTTCTGAAATGGAAACTGTCCCCTACATGCTCACATGTTTGCACTATTGGTACTGTTTGGTGGTGCTGTTTGGGGAGCTTATGGGTCCTTTGGGAAAAAGAACCTTCCTAAAGGAGGCATGCCACTGGGGGGAATTTTGAGGGCTTATCAAAGTATATCAGAAGGGGTAAAGAGGATAATTTAATATTTAATAAATAGTAAGGTAATTCAAAAAATGGTGACTACAATGGCTTATGTACATATAGTTTTGTAATGCATATGAAAGTTATGAGTTTCTAAAAAAAAAGCTTAAGAACCCAAATTTTAATCAGTTATTTTCAGCACACTAACTAACACTACGATGGAATATCTAAAGTTGGTAAATGTATCTATGATTTCAATATTATACTCACAAATATTGGCCAGACATTAATAGAAAACTACACTCAATTCTATAATCAATATTCTCTTAAAAGGCTAATAAGGCATATATTTAAAGTAAGCTAAGTATTGCATGATAAAATAAATAGCAACAAACTCCAGAATATTGAGAAACATGTTTTCTGATCATAAAGAGATTAATTAGAGATTACCAGTTGAAGTAGATTTTTTAAATGAACAAATATTTGGTATTAGACAACATTTTATTATCAGCATTAGTGTGTGTGTGTTTGAGAGACAGAGAGAGAGAGAGAGAGAGAGAGAGAGAGAGAGAGAGAGAGAGAGAGAGAGAGAGAGAGAGAGAGAAAGATACACACACAGAGGAACGTGTATACCACAACACAAGTGGACGTCAGAAAACAACTTTTAGGAATTGTTTCTTTCCTCTCACCACAGGTTCCCAGGTTTGAATTCAAAGGAGTCTCAAGACAGAGATTCATTGATTTCTTAATAGCATAGTATTCAAAAAGGATGCACAAATGCAATTAGAAAGAATTTTAACTAAACAAATGAAAATAACTGTATTATTAAATCTTACTTTTCTCTGCTTCCTCTTTCTCCTCCTATTTTGGTATTTAGAGAAAAAGTTTCTCTGTACAGCCCTGGATGTACTAAAACTTATTCTGTAAACCAGGCTGGCCTCAAATTCAGACCTCAGCTGCCTCTGAGGTGCTGGGACTAAAGGTGGGAAGCACCAACATCTGGCCTACTAAACATTACAGGATGAAACGTAAAGCACAAAGCAGAGAAAAGTAAAGTTTCAGAGCAAGAGGCTAAACTTAGAGCAACAGGGAAATAAGAAAAAAATAAACTGAGTACATGCAGAGTAAAGACAGTAACAATAATCAAAAATTAATAAGCACTTTATATAGAAGGAAACAATATACAAAATTTATCAATAAGATATTCTTTCCAAAAGTATAGCCAGAATCATGAGTAAAAAAAAAAAATGAGACATAAATTACTAATATGGCAGTAAATTTGAAAATTGTAAAGAAATGTAAAAGTGTCTTGAAAAATTCAAATAGTTAAAGGTAATTATATTTGAAACAAATGACCTGAATAATACTACAAGAGAAGTTTATTTTCGAGCTAAGAGCCTTTCACAATGACATTTTCAAGTTTCGATTGTTTCATTAGAAAATTCTTTCAAGCATTTAATAAAAAGAATGACATCAAATCAAAATTTCTTCCTAAATGCAATATCACAGAATAAGTGATTACATGGAAGCAGAAGAAAAGTTAAAAAGAGGCCTTGACTTATAGTGAGTTAAAAGCCATCTTGGGATATAAGGTCCTGTTTTCAAAGATAGATAGATAGATAGATAGATAGATAGATAGATAGATAGATAGATAGGTAGGTAGGTAGGTAGATAGATAGATAGATAGTAGTAGTAGGCAGGCTTAATAATATATTAACATAGTTTAACAACACCTAAACCAGAAAAGTAAATTTTAATGTGTGTGCATATACATATACAACAGATATTCACAAACACAAATCATATTTTCAATTTAGCAGGTAAAACTCAATAATATATGTAGGGGGTTTATGTTGCTCCATTGTAAATAATTGTCCCCACCTATGAGTTTAATTAAAAGCACTGATTGGCCAAAGGCAGACAGGAAGTGTAGGCGGGGCTACCAGACTAAGAAGACCCCAGGAACAGGCAGAACAGAGCAGAATTCCAGAGAGAAGCCAGAAGAAACAGAGGACAACTATGCTGCTCTGAGATAAGGTTCTGAGCCGCATGGCTGAACAGGATAAGAGTCATGGGTTAGATTAAGGGTAAAGAGTCAGCAAGTTGTATGCCTGGGCCTTAGATCAATCAGTCTAAAACTATTGTAAGCATCTGTGTGTCTCTGCGGGACTGTGGGTCTGGGGCCTAAACCTTGAGGCTAGGCCCAAAAGTCTGGAACAGAAAACTTATACTACAAATATATAAACATCATATTAAATAATGATAGAAGATTGCATTAACATTGTAAAATGTAAGTGTTACCATTTTAACAAATGAAGAAACAGTATAATATTTTTATCAATATAGAAAGGTAAAGAATTTGTCTAAGTCAACACTAGTATCTGAACTCTGAATAAACTATAAATAAAAAAGTAAGTCATTCACAGATTTTTGTAAAGGACTCCTATAAAACATATAAATCTAAAATAGAATTTATTAAGAAAATCTAGCATTTTTCCCCTTGAGATTAACACCAGGCTATTCTTTTACTCAGTGTTGTACATTAGGTTCTAGCAATAAAATAATGAAGGCAAAGGACTAGAGAAAAGAAGTAAATGATAAAGTAAGTAAATAAATTCCCCTATTTTCAAGTGATATGACTGGCTTTACAGAAAATTCCATTCTCCTAATATTGATAAGTATTTTTGGAAAAAACTTCAGGATATAAAATCAGTGTGCCAAAATGAACCCATATACTTGGAACTTAAAACACAAAGACTACCAGAAAGCACCAGATATATAACAGGCTTATATAGAACTAAAGAAAATAGTGTTATTTTTGTCTACATTGATAATAGGTTCAATAATAATAATAGTCTTTAATGTAGAAACAGACAAACTGATTTTAAAACTCTTAGAGAAATGAAAGATTCTAAAAGAGCCACATATCTTAGAAACTATAAACAAAATTCAGGAACTTTACAATACCAGATTTGAAAACTTTAAAGAACACAATAAATAATATCTCAAATTGACAAATGAAATTTTATGAAATTAAATTCAAATTTATATAGAAAACTCTAAATGCAAGTGGACAAAGGCAGATCAAAAGAATTGTGTGTGTGTGTGTGTGTGTGTGTGTGTGTGTGTGTGTGTGTATAATGGCTATATATATATATACATATATATATATATATAATGGCTAATGGTACTAATGAGTGTGTATAAATCTTTCTTTGTTTCATAGAAAATAAAAATTATCAAATTGAAACTTGTGAAAGAATGTGACAATTTGTGGGAAAATGACAGGAAAGATATCATGAATAGATTATGACTACATAAGTTATTCACTAAAGCACAGAAATAAGCCCATATTTGTAAACTATCAATGAACTATTAGAAGAATTGTGTGAATAGTGTTGTGAAACCTGTAATCTCAGTGCTCAGAGGCTTGAGGCAGGTGGATTATAACTTGAAGCCAGCATGGAAGCAAAGACCCTGTGACAAATACACAAACACAAGCCTGCACATGCACATATACAAATTAAAAGAACATGAGAGGACAGGTAGTGAACTATCTAAAAAGTAGGTTTCCTTTTCACAAAATCAAAATCTTTTCCCATAAACTTTCCAACCCTCCTGCATCAGTGTAACTCTGCACCGCACTGTTAGCAAGGGAATCTGAGTAGATACCATGTGTGTTCCTTTAGGCTAGAATTTTCAGACATTAAGTCAGAGTTCCCTGCTTTCTATTCCCCTTCCCATTAAGTAGTGGTAGAGTGGGCCAAGGCCCTTAATTGACATAGCAATACCACAAAACTGAAAGTATCTGAGTTCCTGAATCAACACATGGATGATAATCTTCAGACAATCAGAAACCTTCACAGGATTAGGATGAGAATGATAAATCAAATACCACTTTAACCAGTAACTAAGATAGCAAAGTTTATTTGTAAGAAGCATTTGTTGTACCTTGGTTTGAATACTAAGTCATATGAACAAAGTATCACTAAGATGATGTAACCTAATAGGTATTAACAAAAGAATGAATCATAGCAACAAAATGGGGGAAATTTCCAAAGGAGTTTGTTTGAAGGTGTGAATAATAATGGAAAAAGACCCTTTAAAGAAAAAAATGAGGATAAAAGAAGAAAGGAAATAACAAAGAAGAAGCAATGATGCTTATACAGTCAAAAATAAAGTTGAAATTCTAGAGTAGGCTTTCTTAATCTATAAAAACATAAAAATAATGACTTGAATGAAGCAATAAGAGAAAAAGTGATGTTGAGGGCAGAATCCACAACTGAATAGAGCCCCAAGGTAACATTTTTGTGGTGCTCGGGTAAAACCCAGGGCCTTGCACACAATACACAAACTAGTCTGTACTTCATGATATTACTTATAGAAGTAATAGGAGAGGTATACCTGGAAATAGGCGTTAGGGATGTTTTTAAACTATAGTATTGCAAGGGAAAGCTTACCCAGCTTAGTCCAGGAAGGAAAACACAACAAGTTGTCTACATAAACACAAACACAGTGGGGTGTTTACCTTTCTCCCTTTTGAAGTGAAATTCAGAAAACTGAGCAGCTAGTGGACTAGAGAGTGTCCAGAGTGTCCAGTGGCCAATCACTTGTCAAACAAGCCAGACAGCCTTAGTATCAAACCTTAGACCCAGATAAAGGTGGCAGAAGAGAACTAACTCCAAATAGTTTTCACTGGCCGCCAACAAACATCATATACATGCACATAATCGTGAAGATAAATAGTTTTTTTAAAAAAAGAACTAATTATAAGAGCCTATCTCCTGTTTTCTCAACTGTAGTCATCACAGCAGACGTATATGCTCTAAAAAGGTCAACACATGCAAAATATTTTTAATTTAGTATGATGAGGCTAAAAATATTTTCATGAAATGTATTTTATTTGTTAACAATTTTCAAACCTCAGAAGTTTGGTTTTAAGAGCAAAGATGATCCCTCAGTTCAAGAATAACACATTAACAATTTGATGGATGCCAGGGCCTCATCACTGCAAGGGAACATGTTAATAACAAAATCCTGAAGGCGCAGGATACACTTCTTTTCAAAGGCTCTTTGTTACCTTGATATCTTCAACATATGGTCCCACATTTCTGACAGACTACTATAGGTATCTTAATATGCAGCTTTTAGTTAATAATATTACCCACTGATATGTATTAACAAATTTGACACTAATATAATATGAAGCAAATATCATTCATTATATTGGAACTTTTAATTAAACAAGGAGTTTTTAAAAATGGTATCAATAGGTGTGTATTAGGTGCTGGCTAATTTTTATCAACTTGACCCAACGTAGAGTTCTCTTAGAAAAAGGCACCTCAATTGAAAACATAAAAAAATAAAAATAAAAAATAAAAATGCCCACCAAACTGGCCTGTGGCAAGCATGGGTTTGGTACCATCCCTGGGCTGGTGGTCCTTGTTGTAAGAGAGCAGGATGAACAGACAGTAAGCAGTATTCCTCCAGGGCTTTGGCTTCAGTTCCTATGGTCAGGTACCTGCCTTGAATTCCTGTCCAGTGATGGACTGTCATCTGAGAACTGTAAGCTGAAACAAACCTTTTCTTCCTCTAGTTTCTTTTGGTCACAGAAATGGAAGGCTAACTAAGAGAGTACTGAGTGTTGAATCTAATGATAATGTAAATTCAGAAGCATCTCTTTCATGACAAATTTAATGTTGATATGATACTTGTATAACTTGTGCATGTAAGTAGTTATGGTAAGTTTTTTTGTTTGTTTGTTTTAGAAATTATTTAATATACTGTTTTAAGTACTTTGTCCATTTAAAGAAAAATGTCAAAAACTTAGCTACTTGTTACCTTGTTTAAGATTCTCTACAGAAATCTACCACACACAACTCTAATAAACATAAACTTGCAAACAGAGATTCTTGGACGTGGAGTGTAATTCTACAAATCTTAGTAGCTAGGAAAGTTAATATGCCTTTATTTCTGGTTCATCATCTCTTTAATGCAAATAATATTATTTAACTCATAGTGCTTATAAATATTTATAATTTCCTAGCTGGCCTGACTGGCTGGATGGGAGGAAGGTAACTCACCTCTTGTGATGAGGCTATCCAGAGGCTATGTGTCAAGAAGCAGCTGAGGTTAGGGGATGAGTGGGCTTGAGGAATGGATTGAAGCTTATGGGGTAGAGGGTCCAATGAGAGATGTTGATAGTCAGGCTTGCAAACAGGGGTCCTGCTTGGTCATCTGCAGCTGAGGCTGTGATGGGTTTGGAGGATACCAGGGCACATAAGGGCTGTCCTAGCTGGTCTGGCCTCTGAAGCCACTCCCTGCAGAGGAATACCTTACACAGCCTTGATAATGGGAGGGTGGGGGCTTGGTCCTACCTCAACTAGACATGCCAGACTGAATTGACCCACCTTGGGAGTCCTTGCCCTCCCTAGGGAATGGATGGGGGGATGGGGTGAGGGGAGGCTGAGGGAGGACTGGAAGGAGGGAAGGAGTGAGGGCAGCAGTGATGGATATGGGGAAAACTTTTAAATAAAAATTATTTATACTTTCTATGAGGTTCCTAATATTATCTGTGACAGAGAGTAAACAATAAATTTGTGTACATAAATAGCATAAATATTATAATTACAAATACTTTTTTCTGCATTTTTCTAAACATACAGCAAAGAAACACTAAAAGGAATAGGGGAAAAGATAGGCACAAATATTACAAGAAAATAACAGTATTTTGAAACATTTTTATAGACAGAGAAGAAAAAAGTATCTATTAAAAAGTAAAATATTTTTGCATATCTGTGCAAGCTAATAAAAAATAGCACATGCTAACTTTGCAACACCTGTTTGAACTAGAAATAAGCATAATGGTGTCAGAGCTGGGAATGTGGTTCAACAATAAAGAGCACTGACTGCTCTCTCTCACAGTACAGGAGTTCTGATCCCAACAACCACTTCAAGAGGCTCACATCAGCTCCAAGGGATCTGATGCCCCTTCTAGGTCATACATACACACATACATGTATGAATACATACACCACAACTCCCCCACAAAATTCATATAACTCTTCTTTAAATGTTGTTATATTTGTATGCACAAAAGCTATTTCCAATGCTTCATATCAGTGCAATAGATCAGCACGATAAAACAGTAATATCAATGAGATTTTAAAAAGAAGAACACAGACTTAGAAGCTTCCTCTGCCTCTTAGTCTAAGTGGTCTTGATCAAAATATTCAATATTTTTGAATATCCGTTTCATAGAGTATAAAATCGGAAAATATTAGTAATTAATGCACTAAGAATGTACATTAACATAATTTATTTAGAGATTTCAGTGATTCTAGTGCTATTATCATCATTAGTTTATACACTTCAGCAAACTGAAGTCCCAAGTAGATCATAAAAGTTCCTAAAACATATCTAAGAAGCAAGGCTAGAATTTAGAACCTTTAAATCTTACCCTAGTGTTTTCATATCTCATCAAAAATAATGCTACCATGTTCTTTCTTCACCAGAGAAACCTATAAAACATTCATTCCCACTTATGAAATAGTTGAGTTTGATCTTATATGAAATGTTCTTAATTTACACCTGCTGTTATTTACTAAAAGATGTTCAAACAAGTTGATTTCATACTGAAATGTCCACCTCAGAAAAATATACAAACAGCATAAATAGATATAATTGTCTAGTCAATCTCTGCTTGCTTATTATTACAGAAATAATTTGAGCTCTGGTATAACTTTCTAGCATATAATTCTGATACTAATAGGTTCCCATCCATTTCTCTTTTTCTACCTGCTAAGAGGAAGCTTCTGTAATGGTGTGTCAGAAATGTCCCAGTAGCTGACTGATGTTTCCCTCAAATATAAAGTGACTACAGTCTCATCAGCAACTATCCACAACCTACCATAATGAGGCAGAGCATGGAGATGGCTGAGCTGTGAAAAGCAGGTGGCTTTACCTGCAGCCCAATGCCCGTTGACTCACAGTTATCTGTGGCCAGACTGTAGGAATGCAGGAATCAACCTGACACTTGCTGTGCTAGAAACTGACATACCATTTGTTGACCTTTCCTAACAGTTAAGGTGGAAGACAGTGTCTTTTCTGCTAGACTTTTTGTACAAATTAATGAAAATTAATTTTGGATTTAAGAAATCATTGTGTCTTTACTCCAGAGCTTTATTGTGTTAATACAAGTACACCAATTCTCATCTTTTTATCTGTGCTTTTTCCCATTTGTACTCAAAATTTGTGATTAAGGTGACACATGGTATTAAATATAAAAGTCCTCTGTCCAATAAAAACACAGATGAATAGCCTTTACAATCTGTGCACTGTGAGGATATGCATATAGATAGACAATAAATAGAAAATGATCAAGTGAACAGGATAACATCTTTGAATAACAACTAAATTTTTTCTGAACAAATGTAATGTAGGAATGTGTGAGCATGGCATAATCAGAAACACAAAGGAGATACAATATGAATAAAATATAATAAAGGCAAGGACAGCAGAGGACACAAAATGTACTTAGGCTTGTTTCTAGCAAGCTTTTTTTAAAACTTAACTCATTTCTATAATCTATGTAGATGGTGCTGTTTACCTCATCTACATGCTGTCCATCCAGCATTCCTGCTTTCTCTAGTGCAATATATTTTCTGAATTCCATTTTAAATTTATGACACCTCTAAAGTATCTAGGCTGCTTTAATTCATCGCTGTAATCCCTGTTACAGCCCCATGTCTCTCAATAGCTATTGTTCACTCACCCACATTCAAAACAATTCAAAACCGACACAATACCATACAGGATCCAGACTCCCTGTGTGTGTCCCATATTTACATGGCTTTTTTACTTTATATTACTTTACTTTCTCTTTAAAAACTTGACATTATTTTTATTTCAAACTATTTACTTTTTCCTATGACTGTCTATGCCTATTTTCTTATCTTTCTTATGCACCTACACACATTTTTAAACATACTATAACCTGATTAGAGGTTTTAGTCTGGACCTGCTTTACTGTGTACCTCTCGTGTTCTCTTACCATGTGAGTCAAAACTTAAATTCTCTGTGTGGCTTCTGAGCTGGCAGCTTGTTCCACTCTACTCTGGTCCATGAGAGCTGAGTTTTAAGCCCCTTGGGCCTGCCTAAAAGATGCATTTAACTGGAGATTACATTTAACCAGAAGCTGCAATTAATCAACCCCAGCTGTATGAAGTTGGTGGCCACATTGGCACAGGTGTTTTCAGTTAGCTTATTGCTTCTTCTTAGCTTATCGTCTTCTCAAGTGCTCAGTGTATGTCAGAACTGCACCTCTGTACACTGTGAGCAGTGGGCTACTAGGAAGATTTATAAGTTTTAACTTTTTCCAGCTTTCTAAGACTCTACAAAGAAATATGTGCTCTATGATGGGCGCCAAATATAAGAGACTTCTATGAATATCAGCAAGGAGAGAGGGTTAGCTAGTTGCTACTCAGCTTCTCTGAGCTCACAGATTTTTCACCCCAGCATTTAAATCTTGAGTCTTAATCACAATTAGAATGATAGAAATTTAGTTAAAGTTAACTTTAGTGGCAGCAACAGAGCCAGTGCCTGTGCAATCAGAATTCTTGCTGGGCTATGGTATAAGCAGCCAGGCTACTGCTAGAGAAGCAGGCCATTAACTTCAGAGTTGCAATTGCTGAGTGAGAGAGCAGTAGATTAAGACACAGCCACTGTGCCAAAGTTAACACTCTTCACTCAAAATTAAAGCCCTTAGTTCAGCGGAAAAAAGAGAGACAGACAGATAGACACACACAGATCTCTCTCTCTCTCTCTCTCTCTCTCTCTCTCTCTCTCTCTCTCTCTCTCTCTCTCTCTCTCTCTCACACACACACACACACACACACACACACACACACACACAGGATCCTATTTACTGAAATCTATAAGATATACTATGTGTATGTATGTGTGTGTGTGTGTGTGTGTGTGTGTGTGTGTGTGTGTGTGTGTTCATGTGCTGTTCATGAATAGAGTCCAATTGATGGTATCTTGAGATATCACCTGAATTGTAATTAATAATCACCTAAATGATCTTTTGGGAAAGGATAGAAAAGTACTTTGGAGTGAGAAACAAAATCATGAAGAAAAAATTCCTGAATGTTTATAACCAAAAACTAGTTCTACTCAATATTGAAAAAAGTTCTAATAGACAATAAATAAGCCTGTTGGTGTATAAGTATTCATAATATTGGAAGCCTATTTTCTCTTTAGAATTCCATTTGAAATTTCATAGCATCCCCAGCCTTATGAGATATAAATGCATACTTCTCTGTAACTCTTTTTCATGTAAGTGGATAAACTGGGACTGTGAAACTTAAGGCCATCCAGTCATTCCACATTTACTGATCCTATCCTATAAAGCCTCTGCTTTAGCATGGATCTTTCATGACTCCTTCGTCCCCACAAAAGTCAAATACAAAATCATATTTCAGTTCAACTTTCCGAACTGCACAGCCAACACTTTCCATGTCTGCTGTACACAAAAGCTTGGCCTAGAGAAAAATGTGAAAGGAGGGAAAAAAAATAATGTTTTAACCATTCTAAGTTTGATGTTTTTTTTCAGGTTTACAGAAATAAAATAAACTCATTACTTGGTAAGACCTTATCCTATAAAGCTACAAATTCACAGTTAAATAGTATCTTTGAGAGATAGTGAGGTACACCATAAGATTTGATTGTCAGAACTCGATACAAGAAAATATGTCAAAAAAGGCACCAAACATAATGTCAAGTCACAAAACAGTGCTGCATATGCAATTAATATGATTTTTCTTACTCAACATTGATTTTGCTTATGACATTTATAATGAGTTTTTGACATTTGAGTGACGGCTACATCAAGATAAGAAATTAGAGCACCTGGGAATTAGCTTTGCTAAACTAATAAACACTGCTGAAACTGGAATTACAAATTATTGTCAACTAAAGTGCCTTTAAATTTCTCCGCAATTTTCAGCTCCAGCCATGAGGTATGGAGGGTGAATGTCTGTACAGTTCATCTAATAGTGATTGTCACTCTGTTTTCACTCAAGAAACAAAATACATTCATGTCACTCATGGAAGAATGTTGGCTGGAATCCAACCAAGATATTTAAAGAAGGAAAAGGTCCACATCATTGTTATTTTCCAGTAGGCTTTTAACACAATCATTTAAAACATTTAAAATAAAATATTAAAGTTTCCAGAATATAAAATTAAGTCTACACTGTTAGTCCCTATGTCACCCTAAACA
This sequence comes from Phyllotis vaccarum, assembly GCA_033318265.1. Lineage (NCBI taxonomy): Eukaryota > Metazoa > Chordata > Mammalia > Rodentia > Cricetidae > Phyllotis > Phyllotis vaccarum. Next base: position 62,051,179 of record JARWLC010000002.1, read on the forward strand.
AAAGGCTCAGAAACAGCATTTTACTTGTGCTATACAAGGGTGGGTCTTAAAAGTAGGTAAACAATGAGCCTTAATCTTCACCTAAATTCTTCACAGGGAGGAAGAACATGAGATTTGAAAAATAAAACATCCTCTGTGGGCTACCCACTTCTCCACTGAATACTCCCAGTTAAGAAGACCACCTAATTTTATAAAGTTAAGAAACCATGGTATTTTTAAGAGGAAAGAAAAGACAATAATATCCATATGCAGAAATTCATACCATAGCAGCAGAGCTAAGAACCCAAACTTGTTTGGGTGCTTTTTCATTCTCTTTTTCTTTCTTTCTTTCTTTCTTTCTTTCTTTCTTTCTTTCTTTCTTTCTTTATTTCTTTCTACAAAGAAAGCTTGCTTGCTTTACTGCAGGTTAGGTGTGAATATTGCCATTAAATTAATATGTGTAACTATAGCATTGGCTGGCTTACAAAATGTTTCTGTATTCTTCATCTCATTTATGTACATGAGACTTCTAAGAATAAGCATGCTAAGGACTATTATTTTTATCTATCAATAAGAAAATGGATCCTAGAGATTAAAAGGTTTTCCCAAGATCACATGGATAATTTGTCAAAGGTACATTTTTATGTAGTTTTTACGAAACTTAATCTGTTGTCAGCTAATGTACTAATTCATATATACTCAACATTTTCTTCATTAATATAATGCTATTTTCACTGAGAAGTCAAAAAGAAGTTCTTAATTTATGACCCAATTTGTTTTCATAACTCTTTAATGGATAGTCCACACCCTATAGATAGAATAATTTTATAAGAACATATATGGACTTAAATGTCATATGAACATAACCTTGCATTTATATAAATGTATTTCAAAACCATCAAAGGGGCTTCTATGTAAGGAAGATATATAAAGGTTGAAGTTGATTTATCACTAATACTAACCTTAAATCTCTGAATAGCCAAAGGTATTTTATCCTTTCTTCACTCGAACCACAAGAGCTTGCTCACTTTCCTCTGAAAATTCACCTGCACACTGGAGTATGTTCCAAGATCGTTTTGTGTTTACCTTACATTATTACTTCAAATTCTTTTCATTAAGAATACAAATAGTTTGAAAACCTATTTCAAGAACTATGGTGTGTGAAACAAAGGATATCTGTTGAAAACACACACAAGTATTTATATAATGCACTGTCTTATGTCTCTTGTATACAGTTATCCTGTATACAGTCATATCCTGTAGCTACAGATGTTAACTTTATAGTGTTTTAAAAATTTGAAATTTCTATGTCAAGCCTGAATAGCTATAAGTTAGTGGTCATATTTACTTCACTGTGTGATATTAATTTTTCTTCTTAAGAACAAAAACAGCAAAAGTATTTATGCAAAGAAATCAAGGTGATCACCGAAATATAATACCTAAGTGTAGTAGTATCACATGCTGTCTTTTAATTTGCTATCTGCTTACAATACCACTTTCTTCTTTGATTAGAATACCGCACATTATGACTTGAATACAGGCTATGCTCATCAAAATTCATGCTGAGGCTTGCTGGCGCAGCAGTATGGGGAAATGAGAATAGTAGGAAGTGTTAGGTCATGAGGGCCAGAGCCCTAATGCACTGATAAATAACCATTCCCCCATATGTGAGGTATTGCACTCTCAAGGCAGGTGTGTTACAATGAGCTTGGATTATGGCAAGGCATGAATCCTGTGTTCGCTTTTGTTTTGTTTTTGTTTTTGTTTGAGTTCGAATGCACCTGATCACCCTTCTGCTTTCTGCCTTGAGTAAATTCATTCTGAAACCACTAAAAGATATAAGCACTTGATCTTAATATTCAGGACTCTAGGAAAATGAGCCAAAATAAAACCATTTCATCTGGGCATTCTGTTATAGCAACAGAAAACAGGCTTACTCATCCTCCTGGATGGAGGTCAATAATCAAAGTTTAGGAAGCATTTCCTGACATTTCCAAAAAGTGACTGTTGTGCTCATGTGCGTTCTCTTGAGCAGGTGTGCCATGGCCAGATTATTCTTTATCTAGTCTTTCTTTCTCTTGCAACTAATCTTAACACTCAAATATTTAAATCCAGTACCTAACCTGAGCAGAGTATACTATAGCTCTACTCCCATCTACATGATTTATTACTTATAGACAACAGATTTGTAGTTAATCTGTTTATTTGATGGATTACTTTAATTTTCAAATACTCAACCAGGTTTACATCATTGGAATAAGACCCAATTACTTCTTGATGTATAAGCCCTTTTACATTTTGCTGAATTTTCTTTGACAATGTTTTGAAGTAATTTTGTATCCATAATTATATTTCTCTATATTGTCACTGTAATCTTGATTGTACTCCATTCATTCCCATTTTTTGTGTCATAATAATACTGAATTATAATGAGGTGTAAATTCTTTCTTATCATTTTTTACAAGAGATAGGGTTAGTGTGTTAGCTTTTCATCATGAGACAAAATGTATGTTATAAAATCAAATTGTAAGAAACAGTGATATTTGATCAATGATTTCAGAAGTTCTGTTTGTGGTTGTTTGTTCTGTCTCTCCAGGCCAATGTGTAATACAACATCAAGGCAAGACATACATGGAGAGAAAAAGCTATTAATTCACAGTAGCTTAAAAACAAAGAGAACATGATTGGCAAGTGTCCCATGATCCCTCTCAATGGTAAGCTCCTAGTGACTTTTGCACTAGGTCTCACTTATAAATATTCTACAAGTTCCAAATAATTCCATCAGCTGTGGATCAACCCTGTAATACATCAGTGTTTAGCAGATTTTCTCAATCAAGCATAACAGCTATTGTTTGAATTATTCTCTTTACCCATCACCTGCAAATTAACATATAAAAGCTTTAATTAATCCCCATGTAATGGTATTTGAAGATGAGGCTTTTGTAAGGTATGTTAGTGACATTATACTGTAATAAAGCTTGAGATAATTAACTTATAACTGGAGAAAAGTACTTTTTATATAAACCTTAGAAATTTTGGTCCATGGTCAACTGGCCTTATTGCTGTGGTTAAACATCACATAGAATCATGAGAAAAAAATAAAACTACTCACTTCAGCTCATCAAGGAAAAGGAGGGAAGCAAATGGGACTATCTTTAGTGGGACTGGATCCCTGCCAGCCCATTAAAGAAACACTCACTTTGACTTAAAAGGCTTCAATTAGGCCATACATTTTAAAAGTCTCAACAATCTCAAAGCTGGAGATCAAGTTTCTAACCCATGGGAAGTTGGAAGCCATGCTGTGTATTAGTGGCACACAAAGCTGGGAAAATAACAAGAGGATGCCTGGGGCTTTCTAGACTAAGTAATGAGTCAAAAGTCAATGAGTGATGTTGTCTCTGAGGAAGAAAATGACATTCCTACCTCCATGTACACACACACACACACACACACACACACACACACACACACACACACACGAGACAGAGAGAAAGAGTGAGTTGTGAGAGTGGAGCCTTCATGTTGGAACTAGAACAACTGGAAAAACATACACCTGGAAGTCAGCTATTTCCTTTCTCCATGTGATAACATAGCAAGAAGACAACTATGGGGCACTCATTAGAATACACGCTGGCTGCTAGTCTCTCTACCTAGCAGATAGCATGGCAGTGTTTCAACTGCCCAGTCTAGGGCATTCTTGGTATGGTGCACTAAGCAGACAAAAAGAAAAATAAATGCATGAAACATTTGATAGAATCTCCAGTGAAAGAACTGGGGCCTGGATTGTGTGTGTGTGTGTGTGTGTGTGTGTGTGTGTGTGTGTGTGTGTGTGTGTGTGTGTGTGTGTATGTGTGTGTATGTGTGTATAGTATTTTCATTTCTTTTACTACAAGTCTTATTTCTTAATAATTATAAATGTAGTCCCATTGTATGTCATGTTCAGTGAGATACTTTTCAATGACTTACTCTATTTCAATTAAGCTGCCAAATTATTTAGGTAGAGCCCTTCATTTTATATCTTTGTTGTCTTCATGATACCTTCAGGGTCTGTGATGGGATGGTCTACATCATTTCAGATGTTAATAAAGTCTAGATTTTCCCTTTGTGTCTTTATGTCTTCAGTAAATACAGAGTGACCCTTCTAGGTCAGTGGTACTGCTGAAATTTATTTATTGAATTTTCCAAATTAAATTTTATAATGGTTCCTCTTCACATAATCTTTCTTTAATGGAACCTTTTCCAATTTTAGTCTGTCTATAAGAACTTATTAAAATATTTTATGACAGCCATTTCTAAATCCATGTCTTATAATTCTAATATGTGCCATCTAGTGATTTTCCTTTAACCTTTCAAGATTAGATATTTCTGGGTCTGGAAGCTGGCACAGTTGAGAAAGTATTTGGTATATAAGCATGAAGATCTGGATTTGGATTCTCAGCACTCACATAAAGGACCAAGTACTGTACAGTCCTGTAATCCCAGTGCTAGAAAAGCACAAACGGAAAACCCCTGTAACTTGCTGAACAGACTGACTCGCCAAACTAGCAGATTCAGTGAGAGACCCTGCCTCAACCAATAAGGATCATTAGTTGGCATACCTATTTTTCCCCCAGGAGTCTATTTGCTCTTCAGACAGAATCTCACTACATATATCTGATGGCCTAGAACTCACTGTGTAAAACAGAACACATCAGTCTCACAAAGCCATTTGAAATTGTTTTCCAATTTGAGAAATAGAAGGATTTCTATTGTGACAGATGATCTCTGGAGCTTAATGGCTACCTATCTAGCTTCAGGTTCAGGGAGACAACTTGTCTCAAAGGAATAAGATGGGGAATGATACAATAAGACACCCAATGTTATACTCTCGCCTCTCCAGTCACCAACACCCACACATACAAGTTAGCACACATACATATTCTCTCTCCCTCTCTTTCTCTCTATTTCTATCTCTATCTCTCCCTCCCTCATGCCCCCTCTCTAAAATCTTTACAAGGTGTTTGTTTTATATTGCCACTAATTGCCATTCTCTTTATTCTTAAAAACAAAAACAAACAAACAAACAAAAAAATACCCAAACTCCTCTGACATTTGCAACTAGCAAAGCAGCAATAGCAAGAGGAAACAGAAACACAATCCCACATGTCCAGAGCCTAATGGCCTAATGTGCATTTCAACTGAGAAAGGAGTAGTAGTCTGGGCAAGATGACACACATCTGAAATTCAAGGGCATATACGGTGAGACAAGGCAATCAGAACTGTGAGGTCAGCCTGGGAGACACACGCATTCCAAGCCATCCAGGAGTATATGTTATGATTCTGTCTCAAGGAAAAAAGAAAAAAAAAAAAAAAAAAAAAAAAAAACAATAGTAACACCAGCTGTTCGTGGCCAGGCTCTGGAGACCAGGCACAAAGTCAATCAGCAAAAGCACTGGCTAAAGAATTAAGTCATGTGGAAAGAATATCTGGTTATCCCTCCAAAATTATGTACTGGTGTCCAAAAAAGGACCATGGAATCACTGAAAAAATAAGGGGTAAACACATTTGTTTTGCCAACATATTTTTGACATGTTGAAGAAACAAGAGGAGGAGGAGGAGCAATGGTTCTATTTGTAAATAATACAACAGCACTAGCTCATTCAATTCTTCCATTAAGCTTTCTCCTATAGAAACTTAAGAAGTCATTCAATTCCTAGTATCTAAAATAAAGAAGCTAAAAATTCAGAGTGACAATAAGCCACCAACCACAACAGCATGTGGCAACCATGCTGAATTAGCATCATCAGTTGCACTGCATCAAGTTGGGAAAACTGCCCAGAGAAGAAGAAACTTTACTCACATCACAAAAACATCTATGAGAAGCATAGGGAGCAGAGTAAGTCCCCGCAAGTGTGTACTAAAGTCATGAGCACAGCCATGCCCAGACCCCCAAGACCTCAGACCCATGTTAAAAAGGCAAAGTTTTTCTTGAGGGGTCTGGGTGTATATAAACAACTAACCAGTATATGAAAAGGCTAGCAAAGGAAGCTTCCTCTTTCGGGATGTTTACAGTCTGAGACAGCTTGCCTACAGGATCTTCTAGGAAGATTAAACTAACCCTTCCTTCTGGGCTGTAGAGAATCCTAAGTAGCCCAGGTCCATTATATGTGTGTCTGTGTGTCTATCTTTTCTTTATTCTTTCATGGTATCTAGTCAGGATTTCAGGACCCAGGGGAAACATGAATTGGCAGAGAAGCAAAGTGAGAAACACAGGGCTTCCATGGAGGAGAAAGCAAGAAACGGCAATTAGTGAATCAGCGAAGAGGAACCCCAAATTTCCAGGCTAAAATAAGATGGTACAAACTAGAGCAAAAGTTTCTATTTATTATTGACCTCAAAATGTATGGCAGGCAATAATGAGAATTAATTACAGCCAAACCTGTGTTTAAGTCATCAGCATCTAGTTTGTCAGTCCTCAGTACATTGTGAGAAATTTAGTAGAAATACAAAGATTAACACAAAATAGGCCATACCCCAAGTACTTTGGGCTGTTCTAGATTACAAGAGAACAGAAGAACTCAAACAGTAATTCTAGCTAGACAAAGAGCTTTACCCATATATTTAGCAAATCAAAGTCCACAAAAGATTTAGCATCTTTTTCCATGATTTTATTACTTTGTTCTGCCAAAGAAGCTTATACTACACAAGAAATTTTGCATATAATTTAAATATCAATTTCTCGTTTCTTTTGCAGTAAATCAGCCAGAACCTATAGCTTAAGATCCCTCTAGCCTAAGATGTCCTGTTTCCAGTGCCCATAGTTCCATTTGCATAATGATCCTTCTCACTTTCTATATCTGTGTTTTATTTTTATTGCAACAAAAATATTTAGGGGTTTATGTCATAATAAGTTTCTAATCTAAATTTGGTGGCCTTTTATTTTTCAATCGTTCAGCAGGTAAAAACCACATACAGAGTAAAATTTCCAGCAAGGAACTCCTCATTGTGCTGCTCATCTTAATTTTCCTTATGAATAAGCAAAACTTTAGCATTGATTTTGAAACACAATAGATGGTGACATGACTTTTCTAAGACTAAGTTTATAATCTTAATAAAAATTCAAAACCTTGTTTGACATAAATTGGTACCATAGCATGTTTTTTTGTTTGTTTGTTTTGCTCTTTACCTTACTATTGGTGTGAAGACCTAGGCTACTATAAAAGGATTGCGATATTTATTTGACTACCATGATTTGCTCTACATCAAGAAAAGCTTTAAGTTCCAAGTCAACTAATGAGCTTCTTCAGAAAACCTCCACTCCAACTAAATATACTGAACCTTAATAATAATTTAGCTTAATTTTGAGTATAAACTTATCATTTTATATTGCACTATAATATTCCACATACTTGGTTCCTCCTCACTGATAGAATGCATGCTCTCAAATGTGTCAAAAATAATACCTTTATACCTATAAAATAAAGGAAACTATTTCTCTATTTATGCTACATTTTTCATCAATATACAATGAACTATTTGTTATTTATTTAATAAACATCTCAACAATATTCTCTATCAGTTAAAATTAGGTTGAAATTGACTGCATCTGTAAGATATGAATAGTATTACTTAACTTCTTAATATCATAATTATGATTATAATTTAGTGACATGGTCTACTCACCTTGTGAAACTTAAGGCTAAATGTAATTAATATATTGTTTTTTCATTTGTTTATTTTTGTTTTCTCATCAAACTATAAGCATTATGAAGAATGCGAACATCTTTCTTATCTATATTTTCAGCGTCTTATTTGTATAGGGGTCTCATTACTACTTCTTTAATCCATACTCCAACAAATATCACATGTTCCCCTTCATATGTATATTTTTATATGGGTATGGGCCATGAAACTAAAAGGTGACCATGAAAGTACAAGAGGAAGCTTAAAAAGGAGGGGTTGAGGAAAATGAGTGGAAAGGGAACCACTGAGGGAAAACCGGAAAGATTGGGAACAAGGAATGGAGGAGAAGATGTGAAGGAACCAATCAAAAATAAGATACATATGAATTCACATTATGAAAAATTATCATTTTATATGCTAACTAAAAAGCAAGCAGTGCTGAACATGGTGGTATACAGCTCTCATCCCAGAACTCAGGCAGCAGAAGCAGGCCAATCTCTGAATTCAAGTCAACCTCATCTATAGAGTGAGTTCCATATAGGAAGTGCTATGTAGAGAAACTGTGTCTCAGGAAACAAACAGCAAAAAAGCAAATAAAAATAATTATTAATAAGTTAAAAGTTAAAAGTTAGGACTTCTTTCCTTTCAAACTGATGAATGTTTTCTAAAAATACCCAGTATACAAAACTGTCACTACATAATCAGGATTAATTTGAAATTGAACAGCTGACTGACTCTCTCTCCTTTAGTTTGATGCTGCCTCTGCCTCCATTCCCTGCAGCTAAAGTTCATCAAAGAGAAGCGCTTTTCCTCATGCTCCTTTTAGATGGAGGCAGTCAACTAGTGGCACTCAATTAAGAGAATGTTTAAATATGTAACCATATAAATAACACACAGTAGTAAGTTAAATGTCTTGAGCCAACCGCAGCCATCAGTTATCCAGACATGCCTTTAAAACATGACATAATAAATAAACATTGTTAGATTATTAATTAACTATTACATCTTAGAGATAAACATTTTAAGTTGATCAAAAAGAAAAAAATGAAAAGGAAGCAAAACAGCTTGCATATGTGGTTTTCAGTGGGCCTGTACATTCACACATTAGTATCTTTAATTATATACAGCTAAGATATATAACACTTGTATGTATAAAGAGGAATTTTGCCAAGTCAGACTTTTGATGCTAGGTAGTATAAAATAAAATTACATTAGAATACTGTCTTATTTTGCATATCATAAAAACAACTTAGAAAATTTCATTGTCTATCTTATACAATAGGCTATCAAATATAATGATTCAAGTGCTATCTTGTTATGAGATTGAATATAATACACTGATTGTTGAAATAAAAATAATTTGTCAAAGATCTATGCATGAGAAATAAGAATTAGCAAGATCTCAAATATTTATGAAATGTTAAACAAAAATAAGAAAAAATACTGGTAAAATATAAATTTGAGCATGAATTACTGCAGGCCAGAAGACTGGCATGGGAGTCAAGAGGCCTGGTCTACAAGGTTGGCTCTGCCATGAATGTCACAGTCTATAACACTGGGTGAAATATTTATCATTAATGAACCTCAGGTACTTTGTCAGAAGAAGAGAAACCAATTTCTCAGGCTGAGGCATGTAAAGGTACTAAGGAACACAAAGAGAATATCTAGGAGACTAACAGGCTACATGTGTACGCCTCACTGAAAGAACAGCAAATTGCCATAGTTCCTGGTTCCTGGCTCTTAGCTAATTACTTAGCCTTTATGAGACTCATTTTTCTTACCCAATAGTAATATTTACTTCACAGTATTATTGTTTAGATTAATGACTTAATTAAATAAATGAGAATGTTGTAAAGAGTCTTATTTGCCACGTGATATTTTCAGCTACAAATAATCACCATCTTATTCTAAATACAATTTTCTGGGTGGTGATAAATGTACAGTATCAGATTTTGAGGGGATAGATCTCATCATAGTTTCAGGAGGACTTTCTGGATGAACAGTTATCATCCATAAGTAAAAATGCCTCCACAAGAACTAAGGAATCAAGGTGAAAAATAAGAGAAATATGCACTGATGAGAAACCAAAGGTCAGACAGCATCCATGTCACATGCCCACACCAGACTTCAGCAACACAGCCTATCCTCCATTTGGCAAAAGAGCAGGTAAGGAACAAGAGACATGGTTTAAGATACAATTCTCTATCTGCCAAGACAAGCTCATGACAAAAAGTCTCCAGGATGGCACCTAGAGTCTGAGTCTCCAAGCCTCCTTACTGGGCAGTATTCCACAACTCAATCTCCAGGTCTCAGACTTACATAAGGTCTCCAGGAATGCCCCACCACAAGACCAAGTCCAGAGGCTCCAAGTCTGATCTGCTTCTAGCACCAGGCCAAATAGTCTTCAATCAGACTCAATCTTTAAGATGGTACACAAGTGTTTGGGGGGTTTGGAGAAGCAGGAGATGGGTTTTGGGATGTAGAATCTTACTATTCCTAGTAAGCTTAGAACTTTCTGAAATCACAGAGATCCTCTGTGTGGCCTATATACAAATTGTCAATTCAATGCCAGGCAAGATACTGTAACTACAACTTCCAAGCCTGACCAAGTTCAGACCAAGCTCCTGCTGAATTATATCAAGCATCAATCATGCAAACTTGTTCTAGCAAATGCAGGACCAAGAACCGTTTAGTGGTCCCTGGAAGACTGGTCCTCCTCAGTTGAGCTTTCAGGTCTGCCCTTGCAGAACCAAGCCTATTCCTGTGGACTTCAGTGCCAGTCCGATAATAGTAGGTCAACATTCACGGACTCAGTGCTGATGTCAGTGTCCGTCCAAAGTTTCAGAAGCATCCTAGAATCTGCTGAAACTCTGGAGACACGTGCTTAAAGTGCACAGGAGTGCCTCGTCATCACCTGTAGACTAAACACAACTTGGCCTTTTAAAATAAATGCTATTATTTGAAATAACATAGGTTTTTAAAATTCCAATGATATTTGACAAAATATATTATCCTCTCATGTTAAAAAAAATAACCACAAATTAAGAGTAGAAGAGACTGTCTGCAAATATCAAACCACAAATGTTTGACTAGGGATATGGCTCAGCACATTAAGCTTTTGTTGTACAACCCCAGCATTGGAGTTTAAATCCTCATAACCCATGTAAAAGTTGTGTGTGCTAATGTGGCATCCATAAGTAATCTCAACACTTTGGATGCAGAGATAAGAGATGCTCATGCCAAACCTGATAGATAAGCAGAAGTTAGTGATTTCTGGGTTCAGTGAGAAACACTGCTTCAATAAATCAGGCAGTGATCGAGAAAAATACCCAATGTTAAGTTTGGTCCTCAATGGGCACATGGAGACATATCAGCACAGGTATGTGAGCACACACACATATCTTAAGGTATATACACTCAGTCAGAACACACATATCCACAATCAAAACAACAACTTACAAACCCGAAGCAAAAGTTCCTAATGTCAGTGGTCTAAAAATCAGTAAATTTCTCCATGAATGAAATCAAGAACCAGGTGACTCACATTTCTTAGATTCAACATTGTACTATATATCCTCCCTACTAGAGTATATAAAGAAAATTTTCCTACAAATGACTCATCCCTATTTCTGTGTGACATAACTGCCTATGTAAAAATACCAATACATTACTAGAAGTGAAATGAAGTCATCAAGGATGCAGAATATAAAAATATTATATACTAAAAATGAACAATTAGCATTAATTTTCCTTAAAACTTCCATTTATATTACCAAAGAGATATATAAAGAGCATACTGTACAAATGACATGTATAACACCTGTGAACTGAAACAATTTCACTTAAAACACTGATAAAATCTTTGTGAGCAGATTCTAGAGCACAGCAAAAGAGCACAGAACTACTGATGCACGGCAAGTGCATGCGAGACACAGTTAAAGAATCAAAATGGCAGAAACTGAAAAGCACTGACAATGACAGGAGATGACAAGGTTGAGCATCAACTGGGCTCTCTTGGTGCTGCTGAATACACTGCAACAGCTGGAAAATTATAAAGTTTAACAGTCACTTACCATATGACAACAAAACCTTATATTCATGACCAAACAGTACGCAGATATTTATAGCACATCCATTCACAACTGTTGAAGACAAACATCTGTGACAAGACTTCACTAAATGAACTGTAGGATTTTCCACTTTATAAAAGTATCATAGTTTTTCCTTGTTACTACCTAGTGTTTATCCTAATAATAGGACATGAGTTGGTCCAGAAGAAAAAGACTTTTCCTGTTCTAGCTCATGTTAGTTTATGAGAACCTAGCACACACAATAAATATTTGTTGACTATAAGTGATATAAAAATAATAATTTAGAAGTGTTTCTCTGATTATAAAAACAGACATGGAAAATTGCAATCACTATACACAATACACACAGGCCTCTGGTTTGTGATAATTCTCAGTCAGGTGTTTGACAAATCAAATAACAAAGAAACCTGCTGTGTATTCTGTTGCTAAACTATAATATTCATATGGCAGGAGGAATATTAAATGCACTTTCACCTTAGATATTTTCAGCTTAGACTGAATCTGGGACAGAGCCTCATCATAAGTCAAGGAGCATCCACAGTATGTCAGGTAGACATAAAAGTAAAACAAAGACTATAACACAGAGCACAGTAGACTAAAATAAGAGAGAAGAAATAACAGTATCATTATATTTTTTGGTAGCATTTATATGTCTAAATACAAAGTATTCATTATTGTGAAACTGTGTTTTTAGTTTTGTCTACTTGGAAAAATTACATCACATTGCATTACATATGCATACACACATGTATAACATAATTTACTCAAGATAAAACAGTAAATAATCTGATTGCCAAGTCTAACCTTAATAGTCTTACTATTAGTAAATAGTAATAGTAATATAATAGTAAAAGGTTACTTCAGAAAGGAGAGCAAGATGCAGAAAGATGTCAAACAGCATGGTGTCTATTATGAAGTACTTAAAGCAAGGCAGATTAGAAAGTAGCCCACAAGTAAGAGGGGTGTTTGTCTGCAGAAGCTTGACCTTTAGCTTAACGGCAAAGCAAGCTATTTAGGAGTTGCAGAAGGTAGACAATAAGGTCAGATTTGAACTTTATACAGAATACTCCAGGTGTTGTCTTAAGGAGAGACTTAAATAGCAAGATTTTAGATAAAGCAACAGCTTATAAGGCAATTGCATAGTCGCATAGTCTTGGCAATGCATAGCGACAAGCGGTACTGTATTATTGTAACAGTAACACAAGAACACAAACTAATTCAGGAAAGAGTCAAAAGGCCACATCTGACTTTATAACTTATAAATGTAGATTTGTAATATGATTTTATAACCTATAATGTGGGATAATGCTCTTGTACATTGTAAAGATGTGTTACTTGCATTAGTTTAATAAAATGCCAATTGGCCAATACCTAGACAGGAAGTAGAGGTGGGGCAACCACACTAGAAGAATTCTGGGAAGAGGAAAGGCAGAAAAGCAGATGCCAGCCAGGTGCAGAGGAAACAAGATGTGAATGCTGCACTGAGCAAAGGTCCCAAGCCATGTGCCTAAACATAGAGAAGACTTGTGAGTTAATGTAAGAACTAGTTAATAAAAAGCCTGAACTACTAGCCAGTTACTATAAATTTAAGCCTTTGAATCAATTATTTGGAAAGAGGCTGCCGGGTATTTGAGAGTTTCTACTGGGACAGAAACTTACAACTACCTGTGGGACCATCCTGTTAGGACAGAGAAACAATTGACTACACTATTTCTAATCTAAATGGCATCTGAGTATATAATTTATAGAAGAAGATAATGACAGAGATAACTTCTCATAATTAGAAAAAATAAATATGAGTGGTTTAACATAGTGTTGTCACAGCATTCATGATAAATATATTACTAGGACAATCACTATGATTAATATCCTTAGGTATTGTAGAATATTTTAGGTTCCGCATAGAGTATTAAGATATTTTACATTTGTTTATGCTGCAGAATATTACTTTAACTATGTGAAGGCATGGTCCATTTGTTTGTACTGTATTTGCTTAATTATGTAAAAATGTGTTATGTCTGTTTCACCTTGCCTGCCTAAGGCACCTGATTGGTCTAATACAAAGCTCAACAAGAAGGCTAGCAGGGCTGGCAGGCAGAGAGAAAAAAACAGGAGGAAAAATTTAGGTTTGAGACAAATGTGTGCGTGTGTATGAGAGAGAGAGAGAGAGAGAGAGAGAGAGAGAGAGAGAGAGAGAGAGAGAGAGAGAGAGAGAGAGAGAGAGAGAGAGAGAGAGAGAGAGAATGAGGGAAGAGAAAAAGAGGGAGATGCCCAGGACCAGCCAGCCAACCAGCCAGAAGACAGAGTAAGACATGACAGTAAAGGTATGCTCTCCTCCCTCTCTTCAGCTGGACCAATAGTTCAACCCAGTGTTTAGCTATAGATCTCTGCATCTGCTTCCAAGAGCTGCTGGATGAAGGTTCTATAATGGCAATTAGGATGGTCATTCATAGGATAATAGGGAAAGGCCAGTTTAGGAACCCTCTCCACTATTGCTTGGAATCCTAGCTGGGCTCATCTTCCCACAATGGTTCCCTCTATCAGGATATTCACTTCTTTGCTCTCCCTCTCTGTTGCTCCCCCACCACCATCCCATTCTCTCATGTTCTCTTCTCACGCCCCCCCCACCCCCCAGGACTGTAACTTACGCAGGAGATCTTCTCTATTTCCCCTTCCCAGGGGGAATCTATGGATGTCTCTCTCTTAACTTCCTCCTGTTATCTAGCTGTTGGGGGCTAGGGTGGATAGTAGCCTGGTTATGCTCTGTTTCACGTCTAAAATCCACTTATGGAATCGGGATCATGACGGGGAGACGCATAGTGTAGGTTGTCCTGTGCTGCTGGAAGCTCGAAGACTCTGAAATGACAGCTGAAGAAACTTCACGGAACAGATCTGGATCCTCTGACCGTGAATGACGGTCTGTGGAGCCTTGCGCACTTGGACCACAGTCTATGCCTGGTATATGAACTGGCTTTCTTGCAGCCCATGCCTTGCTGGGGAACACCTTTCTCAACCTTGACACTTGAGGGAGAGACTTGATGCTACCTCAACTAGATATGTCAGACATAATTGACTCACTTTGGGATTCCTTGCCCTCTCTGGAGAGGGAACTGGGGTGGAGGGTGGTAAGAAGCTGGGGAAGGACAGAAGAAGGGGCAGGGGGTGAAGCAGTGGTGGGTATGGAGAAATGTTTTTAATTATATTTTTTAAAAAGGTAAAAAGTCCTGAGGCAAAACAGAGATAAAGAGAAACAGATTAAAATAAGAACTAAATAAGGCCAAGAATTCACAACTAATAAGTCTCTGTGTCATGACGTGGGAGCTGGTTAGTGGTCCGAAAGAAAAGCTTGCTACAAGATCTATATCCACATAGGAGAAATTTTAGAAAAGTGCCACATTTCAAGTTTAAATGACTAATATAAACAGTAGCAACACTCACTGGAATAGGAAATAAAGATGTAATTTTACACAGATAGAGAAGTTCTTTTTAAAACAATTAGTGTGAGGTAAGCTATTTAGTCCTGGGAGAAGTTTTAAGTAGAGATAATGTTGGAAATATGCAAAAGAGATACAATAGATAGAGTGTGAAATCATGAGGAAGGGAAACCTTATGAAGGAGAACCAGAAGAGATGAGATCAAACTCCAAGGAAACAGTTTCTAACAGTGAAAAAGCAACAATATCAAAGTGCAAGATAAATTATGACAGTGGGGACAATACACACACTAAGTTAACAACATGGATAGTGAAAAGCCACCTAACAAATAATATAAGTTAAATACTGGCTGTTTACATGGGGATTCCTCACTTCACATTATAGTGACAGTATCTGTCTTAAATATCACGGGAATCATGAATACATTATGAACACAGTAATGTATTCTCATGTATATCATATACATACAGAAGAAATAATCTCAAACATAGTTCCTAGGTTTATTAACAGTTCCAAAAATCTAAAATTTACCCTTGTAAAAACAACGTAAGATGACTTGAGAGAATTAAAATATATGCATGTTTGCACTACTTATACTGAAAAAGAAATGATATAATTGATATGGAACTGCAAGATTTATGTTTTGCTATCTTAATTTTTCCATTTTTCTTGCACATTCTATAATGCTTGATCTTCTGGATGTTTCCTCAAACCAAAAAGAAAAAAAGTTTCTTGCTCTATGAAAACCCATAATAACAACAAAACAATTCCTACATATGCCACCAAACCTATTTTTAAAAAGGGTTATTTAAATTTAAATTTTATACATGTGCCTACAGGAAAAGACTTTCTGAACGGAATAGAGATAACATAGCTACTAAGAACATTTAATAAATGGACCTCATGGTCCTAAACAGCTTCTGTATGGCAATGACAGCATCATTTGGACAAAGCAACAGGCCACAGAATGAGGAAATATGTTTACCCATTACACATCTAATAGATATCTAATTTCTCAAATATAAAAACATAAAAAAGGACACAAAACAAATAATTCAATTTGAAAAATGGGGTATAGATCAAAACAGAAAATTCACAGAAGTTCAAAGACAAAAATGGCTGAGAAACATGAAATGTTCAACTTCTTTGCTCATTAGGGACATGCAATCCAAATTACTTTGAGGTTTCATCTTACACTAGTCATAATAGCCAAGCTTAATAAAATAAATGACAGCTCATTGTTACAAGGATATGGAGTAGTGGAAACACTCATCCATTGTTGGTATGTGTGCAAATGTGTATAGCCACCATGGAAATCAGTGTGGTAGTTTATCTACGTCAAGCTCAAGCTAAAGCACCCATAAATATATACTAAAAACTTTACATCCAACACAGAGCCACTTTCCACAACTATGTTCTTTGTTGCTCTATTCATAATAGTCAGAAATTGGAATGAGTCCAGATATCTATGAACAGATGAATGGATAAAGGAAAGTTTATAAAATGCAGTAACATTCAACAATTAGAAATCTTGAAATTCACAAGAAAATTGATGGAGCTAGGAAAAAAAAATTCTTAATAAGGTAACTCTGACCTAAAAAGACAAATATAGTACGTATTCACTTATATGTGGATGCTAGCTGTTAAGTTTTCAAAAACTACGTTTCAACCCATATAATCACAGAGTTTTAGAATAAAGAACTCCCTAGAAAGGGGAAATAGAAGAGACTGTTATGGATGTGTGGGGCAATTGAAATGTCAGGATCAAACAGAGGATCAAACGTCAGGACAAGGCAAGCCGGTGAAAGGTGATACAGCAGTTCTGGGGTCATATATCTGATATCCTGCATATCAGATATTTACATTACAATTCACAAAAGTAGCAAAACCTACAGTTATGCCATAGCAACTGTAGTAATGGGGTCACCAAAACATAAGAGCCTCACAGCACTAGGAAAGCTGAGAACCACTGGAATACAGGGAGGGGTGGCTAAACTAGGGACCAATTTAGAGAAACCTATATGGAAACCTAATAATAAGATTTTCTGTAGCTAGGTCAAAGAACATAAGAAACAAAGCTAGCCAATCCGCAGGTGCCATAAATAGGTTAATCAGGTTGCTGGCCAAAGGTACCCCATGGGAACCCCAAACAACCAACGCTATTTCAAGGCTATTGGTTGCTTTCCACAAACTGTTGGTAACACAGGCTTTATGTTTTCACAGTTTAAATTTTCAATTTTCTCTGATAGTTGTCTTTAATCCACCTATAAAAGTTTTGAAATGACTGCATTTTACTATACATATATCTTGTTATTTCTATCGTTTATAAAAAATGTATTGCCATAATATAACATACAAATAACTTTGTTTCCGATTTCTCTACCAGTCATGTAGACTGTTTCTCTCTTCTTATGCCATGTACAGTGATTTTAAATTACTATTTAAAGTTAGTTGAAATGCCAGTTCCATTAGCAAACACATATGAATTCATCATGTTTCCTTAAATATGACAGAGTATTCTTGGTGTTTTCTTTTTATACATTAATTTTAAAATTAGTTTGTCAAATTCTATTTAAAATATCTAATTTAGAATAAGAGGAAGATTCTTATTGGAATTGTTTTGAAGTATGTTGATTTAGGAGATCTTCGTCCTGGTGGACTTTATGTGAACAAAGCTCTGAGTCTCGGTCCATCAGACTGTTTCTCCACTGCCTCTCACTGTCGATGGTCACTCTCCTATCTTCTTCCTCTTAATTTCTCAGTGACTGTTGCTCCAATTTCATTATAATCTGGCAAGTATATAATTAGGTCATTTGCTCCACCAAGCTGGTCGCTGGCTCTCTTTCTCCCCAGAAAAGGTTGACTTCATTTTACACTAGCTACTGATAATCATGTGCATACTTTACATCTTGAAATTAATAATAACTACAAAAACTGGACTTCCATCAGCTTTAATCCATCTTGTACTGATAAGCACCTTTTTTACAATTTACTAAGCCTCGTAATCTAACTCCAGAACTCCTACAACTTTATCACAGTCCCCAGCAAAGTAAAGTTTATGCTTGTTGTTTAATAGTAATTACTGCAGCTTCAGCTTTGGATGATACGGTCATTTCAAATGGCAAATATTCAATGTACATTTTATTGTATTTTCCCATTCCCTCACCTTCCACCCCTTTAATATACTCAGGTCTCTCTTAGAACTTTTAATGTATCCTGAACTGTCTTCAATCCCCCTTTAACTTTGTGGTACATATTGTTAAAACTAAGCCCATAATATATTCTCAGCCCTAATGGAGTATCTTGTAATAAATCTATCTTCCACTTAAATAATATTAGTGAATAACTGTTTTTAGACACCATCATCAGCAACTCAAGGCTGAAACCTGAGAGGAAATAAAATAACATTTTCAACCAGAGCACACATCCTAAGCTGTGATGTAAAAATAAGGGACTTTTAGAACATATAGCTAAAGAAATAGAATTTGAAAGAACAAAGTATGAAATTAAGATTGTAGAGCTAGAATTACAGAACAAAACACTAGAATAGAAACACTGGAAAAGAAAATATGTTTCATAAATCTGTAGAGGATTCCATTGGGCCACTGGACCATGTTAAAAAAAATGTATACACATATGGTAAGACACCAAGTCAATGAACAAAGATTATTTATTAAAAAGAAACTTCAAAAAACGAACAAGTCTTAAAGTAGAGGTTATTAGAGGCCCATCTTTACAACATTCTAAAGCTACCTTTAAAGACGAATTAACTGCTCCCACACATACCCAGTTACCAAAACCAGTGAGTTCAAATATAACAATATACACCAAATCCGAATCAGTCAGTAGGTACTTCTGTGCAGTAGGGATAAATTGCCATCACTATATTATGCCTTCCTTAACAGCTCTACGTGTATTAAAAACACCAACAATTTTAGTAAGAAAATACTTTTATCTAGAGAGACAGGGTCTTTCTCTCTTACCCAAGGTTGACATTATACCTGTCTTCTTGTTTTTGTATCTAGAGAAAATCTATTTATATTCATAGATAAAACAGAATTGATGGATAGAGGAAAATGAACCAAATATAAAAAATGAATTTGTTCTGTTGTATGATAGTGTAACTAGAAGGCAATTAATTTTTTTTAATGGATAGAGGCCTGAGACACTTCATCATAAATATTTATCTGTGTGAAGTCTCAAAGTGAAGAAAATAAATAATTCACTTTGGATATGCGAATATCTGAATAAATAAAAAAGACAATTCCAATGAGGAAATTCAAAGAAAGACACCTTACTCTATAGCAACAGTAAAACAAAATATAAATACTAAACAGCCTGCATTCACTCTCTAAGATATGCCCATCCTTTATCCAAAAGTTTTCCTTCAAATTTCTCCTAAAGATGATCCTGTAAAAAGTATTTCCTTCATTAAGATGTTTCAACAGTACTTACTACTTACAATAATACACAGAAGATAATATTTATATTCTAGAGTAATGAACCAGTCCTGTAGTAAAGATATTTGCCATGTTTACACGAATTTAATAATATAATTGTAATGATATTTATGCTCTTTAAAGCAAGATATTGAAGTATATTATAACAGAAATTAGTTATAATCCAAAATAAATAAGTACAGTGAAAATAATCCCAATTAGCATCATTTTCTTCAAATTTGGGGAAAAGATAAGGTGTATGTGTGTGTTTGGGGTGTGTGTGTGTGTGTGTGTGTGTGTGTGTGTGTTGTGTGTGTTTAATTTTTCTGCTTTTAAAATTATTTATATTCTATGTTTATTAAATTTATCATTGGTTGCTTTTATAATCAAGAGATGGAAAGATAAATTTGGGTATAAAAAATATTCATGAATGCAAACAGTTTAAATAGTCCAAGCATATCCTTTTATTTTCTTTTATTGGCTAAAATTTTACCATAAGTATTTAAATAGAAAAATTTGCTTTTACCTCACACAAGTTTTCTGCTGCATCAATAATGCATTTCTACATCAGAATATTTAATATCAGTTTTTCAGAGAGAAAATTACTTTTTCATAAAGGTACTGGGACATTTCGTATCCATCAACTCTTGCAAATGTACTATTTAGCAACTACTTTTGGAAGACTAATATATCAGTCCTGTGATACAGCAGCATATGTTCCAAGGTTTTATCTTTTCCTAAAAACATCAAGGAAAATAACCCCAGAGCTAGGCCTGCACGTACAGTACATTTGATCCTCTGATATTTAACATTCATTTAGTGAAGTCTGGCTGTGATGACTAATATTTTCTTGTCCGCTAATACCAAGCACTAAATAGGGTTCTTGATGAGATTACATTGGTGCAGCTCCCATTTTAACGGAAATTGGAGAGATATGAAAAAGATTACAGGAAAAGACATTACAAAAGCAGATCTCACAAGTCAAACTTAATAGCAAAACCATTCTTTTCATGTAGGCAACCATGAAAACAAATATCCTGTGAGCTAGGGTATACACCGTATCTTTCTAGTTAATCTTTAAGCCTTCTTGAGACAGATTTCCCTAACTTTATGATGCGGTTAGAGTTGATGAGAGTAGCCACAGAAAGATGATGAATGCAGCATAAAGCTCAGAAAACCAAATGAATATATCTAAGGCAATGAACATAGAATATCATTGCTTAAGTTAGTTAAAATCCAGACAGATAGACTGAATAGAAGCTATGACCACTTTCAAAATAAGTTTTCGTAAAATATGCCCACCAATTCTCTTATTAAAACAGCCCTTTAGGACACATTCTTGCTACCCAATTATTTAATTTTTAGAAAGGATTGCCATAAAGGCTATATACTTTAAATATACAGTATGAAACTTAGAAACACTATTGTTCTGACGTTTCAAACAATAAAACAGACATTCCTATAAGCAAACTGGAAGAGAAAACAAAAATATTTGAAATGCACTAGATACTTTCCCAACAGTCTGTGTATAACTGAAAGAAGTAATTTCCTCCAAATCTCAAACCATCACATCCCCTACTCCTTTACGTATTAATGTAAGTTTTTTATAGACAGTCTTCATAGAAACTGAAGTGAATAAGAAACTAAGGCTGGTCCTAATGTATCTCAAAATTTAAGAAAACTGAAAAATTAACAAATGAGCTTGTTAAATTTCTATTTGACAACAAAATGAAAAAGTAACCATCCTCCTTCACTAGGAGGTAATGGCTTCTGAGATGCAATAAGCAAACCGATTGATATATAAACTATAGAAGAAAGAAAAGTGTGGTCCTTTTTATTGATGTGGAAACACTGACATATTTATACTACATTTAAGAAAGTGTTTCCCTCTATTCATATAAACTGTCTGCAGAATGGCTGTTTGCTTTTCAGAAAGTGTATATATGACAAGCACAACTTACCAGCACAAGTCAGCAACAGCAGGAGAAGAAGGCGAGAGTGTATGTCCACTTTGTAATAGCAAGTGATCCTTTCAGGAATCACACATAGATTTTGGGAAAGTATTTTGAGGATTCCTCATTATTTTATGGAATAATCCTAGAGTAATGTGAACCACTGTACGTGGCCAGGAAGGAGAAAGCGTATGCTGTTGCTGTGGAAACTATAGGAGTTTTGGTCATATAAGATTGGCTAAGCTCAAGAGGCAGGGTGGGACTTAGGGTTATCAGGGAGGACGCCTCCACTTCCCCAAGTGCTAAACTCTGAGGTATCATATTTAGTTGCATACAAATATCTTTCCTATACCCACATTTCAGCAGTAGCCTCTAAACTTCAATAAAGATGGTATATTCCCTGGTGTTGTCAGAGGTCTTGTAGGGAACTAAGACAAGCTGAAAGTTCAGGGGCTGTCCCTCTTTCTTCTGCAGAAGCCATATGCCAACAACAGCACAGTGTCAAGGAAGAGCCCCAGAGTCCCTAGAATGCAGACACTGCGAGGGCCTGAAACATCAATCAAGTAGTAACTCGGAATAACAGTGAGATTCACACACCAGTGACTGAATTAGAGGAAAACGCGAACAAGGCCTAACTTTCTTCCTGGTGTTATAAAGACAACTCAGGGGAAGATTGGGTGGAAGTTTCCATGGCAGACTTCATATGCTAAAAGAGCCACAAAATCACCACGCATGCAAAGTTTGTGCAGTCTGTTTGTAGCTGTCTGGATGGAAGAATATGGCAATTTTTCTAACAATTACACTTTGCTAGTGATTATTTCAAGCTTATGTACGTTGTTGCCCTATTTCCTCAATATTCTCTCATTAAAAGAAAGTTTTCAATAAATCATTGGCAGTTAGAAAGTAAAGATAAAGAAATCAAGATTAAAGCAGATTAATATATACATAAAATTGAAACATGACACAGAAAACACGAGATAGTGATAGTACTAGACAATAGTCTTTGAGTTCCCAGGCACACAAAGTTTAGGGAAGATGCTCAGTTCTAAGAATTATGCAACCTTAAAAATATAAAAATCTTATTGAATAGGAGAAGCACTTTTGAGATGGGACCTATGAGAAATGCCTTTCCGGGTCTTTTCAAAGATGATATATATATATAATATATAATATGATATATATATAATATATAATATAACAGCATAGTAGATACAGAAAGCAACAAGGCACTTCCAATGTTTTCTTACGGTGTTCCACAAGGACACCACATATAAGGACTTAATCAGTACACAACATGATTTTCCTTGGATACAAGTTTGCATTAAAGAGTTCCTGATTGAATTTTTTAACTGTTCCTCACTATCTCTTGAAACAAAAGTCTATCCTTGCTGTAGATAGACATAGAGCAATATAATCTACTACAGTCAAAATTTCAGTGCCTGTAAAAAAAAAAAAACAAAAAACAATGTTCTTTTTCTAAGATCACACTAGATAGCCACATTTTCCTCACCTGTGATTCTTTCACATTTTCAACAGTAAAATTGAACCAGACCCGGAAGCGAGGATTACAGGTATCCGGCCTAATGAACAGATCATACTCAAACTCGCAGACTTGCTCAACCCGGCCAAGGTTACCTATGACAAAACATAAGAGAAGTGTGTTATAACAGAAGTTCATGCATCTCAACAATATTGTGAACTCTGATACTATTTATTAATATTCATTTTGCACTGCTAGGTATAAGCATTCATAGTCTTAATACTACCAATTCTGAGTGCAGCCCAAAGGAAGACTTCCAGTTAGTTCAGGTTGTAGTACACAATCTCTGTCTGGCCCTTATGATCTAGATCCTTTGTGCAACAAACAAGATTGGGCTGTGAGTACTGCAGTATACCCCCAAACTGAGGAATGATAACAAACCACAGTTTCCTAGTTAGAAAAAAAAATGAAGATAGAATATAAACTATTTCTAATTTGTTAAACCCTCTTTAGTATTCACAACATGGCTATGTAGTTTGTGTGAAGACTGCTAAACCATTGATCTCAATGAAAATTGCAATATCTTATTTTAAATGAGTTCTAGAATGTCTGCCTCTAGATCAGTGGAACTCACTCAATTTTCCTAATGCTGCAACCATTTAATACAGTTCCTCGTGTTGTGGTGACTCCCAACCATAACATTATTCCATTGCTACTTCATAACTGTAACTTTGCTATTGTTTTGAACTGTAATATAAATAACTGATATGCAGGATATATAGATGACATATGAACCCTGTAAAAAGATTGTTTGACCCTGCAAGGGGTTGCGACCCACAATTTTAGAACTCCTGTTCTAGAGGAATACTTAGGAATAATAAATCCTCTATTTTGTTTTAACTTTTTTTTTTACTTAATTTATTTTCATTTTACCTACTAACCTCTGTTCTCCCTCTCAGCCCTTGTACCATCCCCCCCATCATATCTCCCCCACCCTACCCACCATTCATTTCTCATAGGGGGTAAGGCCTCCCTTGAGTAATCAACAAAGGCTGGCATACTAAGTTGGGATAGGACCAAACCCCTTCCCCTTGCATCAAGGCTGAACAAGGCAGCCTACAATTATCATACGTTAAAAAAAAAATGTTCAACTGATAAAGAAAAGTTAATATTTATTACAAATTTTAAAGAAAACACTCACTAATATAAGAAATTAAACAGTTGTTTTTTGTTTGTTTGTTTGTTTTGTTTTGTTTTGTTTTTAATCTAGTTTGGTCTATTCAGCATTACTCAGTGGGTCAAGTCCTCCATCTAAAAGCTTGAGAGAAAAGCAAAATCATGGGTGGCTGCCTACACATGACCCAATATAAAACTATCCTTCCAGACATTCCCCAAGTACTGGGCTCCAGAACCATTGGTGATTCTAGATCTACTCTGGCCAAGAGGCCTCCACATCAAGGTGATAGTATCTATTTTCTACTATATCTTACCACAGGAAATGAGCTCTAAAAAGCCAGTTCATGTACCCAGTTTAAGTCCTGATCATACAGCTGGGGCTACATAAACAAAACAAGCCACACATTTGTCACCCACATTCAGAGGGCCTAGTTTGGTCCCATGAAGGGCTCCCCAGCTGTCAGTCAAGAGTCCTTGAGCTCCCACTAGCTCAGTTCAGCTGTCTCTGTGGTTTCCCAACTATGATCTTGAACCCCCTTGTTCCTACAATTCCTCCTCTCTTCAAATGAACTCCAGGAGCTCTGCCAAGTGCTGGGCTGCTGGGTTCTGTATCTGCTTCCATCAGTCACTTGGTGTAGGTTCTATGGTAACAATTAAGGTAGTCACCAATCTGCCTACAGAGGAAAGTTAGTGCAGACATCGTCTCCACCATTGCTAGGATTCTTAGCTGGGATCATTCTTGGGGATTCCTGTGGGGAATTCCCTAGCACCAGGTTTCTCCCTAAGCCCATGATAGCTTCCTTTATCAGGATATCTCCTTCATTGTGCTCTCCCTCCCCCTCCCTCCTCTCTCTCTCTCTCTCTCTCTCTCTCTCTCTCTCTCTCTCTCTCTCTCTCTCTCTCTCTCTCTCTCTCTCTCTCTCTCTCTCTCTCTCTCTCTCTCTCTCCTTCCCTTCCTCTCTGTCACTCATCCAACTAGGCCATTATCATTCCTCATGTTCCCACAGCCTATTCCCTCCTTTCTATTTTCTCCTCCCAACTTATTCAGAAGATCTTAACCATTTCTCCTTCCTAGGGTGATCCATGTATGTCCTTCTTAGTGTATTTATTCCTCTTTACCTAGCTTCTCGTGGATTGTGGATTGTAGCCTAACCTTCAGTTTATATATACCTACATTTTAATTACTTCTTTTCAAAATTCTGTTGACATGTCACTAATTTTTCTGAGTAGGAATTATACTACAATTGATGGAAAAATAGTCAGGGACTCAGAAACTTGGATTCTGCTTACTATTGGATTCCAACAGTATGTGATAAATAAGTTACTTACTTTCTCATAGTACTATGAAAATGCTAAATTATTTAATCCAAAGTTCTTTCAGATATAACTTTCTTTAGCTGCCTGTTTCTAGCAATTAACAGGCAATGAGCCAAGCAATAATCCTACAGAAATAACAATTTTTGTTGCCTTTATCTGCTCTATGAATATCTGATCTGAGAAGACAATTTATTTTCCATCCCAGAATATAAATTACCTTTATTTTAGTATATTACCTTTGAAAACATTACACTGATGAGGAAGTACATATATGAACTAATCAAGACAAAAGATTTACCTATTAATTTTTCTTTCAATTGTTTTCACAACCCCCAAGAAGATTTCATATATGAAATCAGTTCTTTGACTTATTACCTTCAAAAATATTTATTAAGACATGCTTTATGGATGACAAAATATTTATTACACAACAAAACTAAATATGGGGTCAAATAATTTAAGGTAGTATTAAATTTTCTGCATGACCATGGAAAATTCTTCTGAAATTTTCAACATTGTCTTTATCATTATAAAGTAAGGAATCTGAGACTGGAATAATGGCTAAGTATGTAAGGACGATTGGTACCAAAGCTAAAAATGTAAGTAGGAATCCCCAAGACACAAAGAGTACAAAGAGGGCACCAGATCCTTCAGATGATTCTCTGACTTCCACATGTGCACCTTGATATATATCTACCAATACACACATACACAAAATAAATAAATATAATACTGTAAAGATCATGCAAGTTGAAATATAAGCATTTATTGCTATATTAAAGGAGAAAATATAAATTTTAACCACTATGAAATTAATACAGAAATTAATTTTAGTAGAAAATTAATAATTCTGATGTTAGATATATGTTACAGACATTGAAGGGTAAGTGTGCCAATCAGTTTAATCCTCAGGACACATTCCATAAATGAGGTACAGTTGCTGTCCCATTTTACATACAAGAAAAACAGGGAATAATAAACTAAACAACTCCAACATTATGTAGTAAATAAATGAGTAGCATTCACAAGAGGTGTGAAGGCAAACAGCATATCTCTAACCACCAGTGACCATACTGTACAACTATACATCTAATAGACTGGCAAAGGTATCACAGAAACATAAAGTTGAGTTTTTAAATCATGTGCTTGATACCTACTCCATTATCAAAAAAGCTTAAGGGAGCCATTGCACACTTCAAACTTTCATATTCTAAAAATCATACATTTATGCTTATTCTAATCTTCAGAAGGAAACATATGTTCAGTTTGTTTTAATAGTTGGACAGTTCATATAGATTTAAGTAAAAAGAAATTTTTAAATTGTTACTAGGTGCAGAATTTCTAATAATAAATAACTCCATCTCTAGAAATGTAAAGTTTCAAAATAATTTTACTTTTATATTATTAAATCTTGACATTGATACAATGATGATAGACCTGAACCTATGACTATTTAAATTCTTACTTTAATGCATGCAGAAAAGACTTTGAAATAAAGACTACTAATCATATTGTTCTGTACTTTGTGTTATACTATATATATATATATATATATATATATATATTAATTTTCTTAAATACTTCAACTATGTATTATATTACATACTTACGAAAACAAATATTTTTAAACATACTTGCCAAGTTTTTATCTATTTAAATGAAAGACAAAGAAAGGAAGCCAGAAAAATCTAAACCATAATGGATGAAAGGAAAAAAAAAACATAGAATACAGATTTTAGCTCAAATATAACATTAAATTTGTCAAATATAAAAGGAATAAATATTCAAATGTATACAAAATATATAAACCTTGGTTACATTATGTTAAGAAAAATAATCTATAAACATAAAGAAAATGTCATATGATGCTATTATGCAGCAAAATATTAAAAATGAGTCTAATTTGTAAATATGTACTTGGACCAAGCACCATATTAAGAAAGATTTTTAGAAATGAACAGGTTTATCACGTTTAAAAAAATTAATCCCCCCATTCAAATAGCTTCAAAAAATAAAAAGAACTAAAGAATTGAAAGATCTTTGAAACAAAAATTTTGAGACACTGAAGAAATAAGTTGAAGAAGACACTAGAAAATAGAAAGACCATCCATGCTCATCACAGACCAGAGTAACTAATACTGTGGAAGTTATACAAAAGAATCCGATTCAATGCAAGCCCCGTTCAAAAGAATAGGACTTTAAAAAATACTCTAGCATTCTTTCATAATGAGAATCTAGGAATACAGGGGACTTAGCTCAACATAATAAAGGTAATTTTCTACATGTTTACAGCCAATATCATGATAAATGAAGAAAAGCTAACTGCATCTCCACTAAAATTAGGAACCAGTCCCTAATGTCCACTCTTTCCTTACCTGTTCAAAATAGTGTAAAATGTCTTAGCTAAGGCATTGAGACATAGGGATAAAAATAAGAGAGAAATAAATCAGAGTATCTTTATTCGATCCTGTATTCAAAGACTTAAAGTCCCACTGTAAATCTCCTATGTCTCGTAAACATGTTAAGAAAAGCAGGTACAAAATTAACAGAAGAAGAAATCAGTAGCTTTCACATGAACCATAACAAACATAGTAGGCAGAAAAGGAAAAGAAAAAAATAGTGGAAACAATCCATTTCACAATAGCATCAAAATAATTGGGATAAATCTAATCAAGGAAGTAAAAGACTTGCAAAAAAAAAAAAAAACTTTAATAAAGTACCATAAACAAAGCTAAAAATGATCCCAGAATCTAGAAAAATCATATTCATAGACTGTCTAGATTAAGATTGTGGAAAATTTGTCCCCTACCAGAAGCAATCTTCAGACTTGAGGAAATTCTCATAAAAATTCCAAAACATCCAATTCATAATGGAAGCTTAAAATATTATCTTAAAATATGTATAAAAACACAAAAAAGGGTGCAAAACTAATCATGAATAATAAAAATACTGCTAGATGTATCACCATCACTGATGTCAAGTCTTACTAGAGAGTTATCACAATAAAATTAACATGATACTACCATAAAAACAGACACTTAAATGATGTATTTGAATTGAGGACCCCCTAACCTCAAAAATACATATTGGAAAAATACAGCATCTTGACTAACAGTGCTGGACAAACTATATAGCTACATGTAGAGCAAAACTAGATTCCTATTTCTCACCTGATATAACATTAAACTCCAAATTAATCAAGGATATCAATAGAAGAGCTGATACCCTGAATCTGTTAGAGGAAAGTAAATAGTGTTCAATGTACAGGTATAGGAAAGGAACTTATTACCAGAACACATACAATACAGACATTAAGACCAATAGTTGACAAATGGGACAACATTAATCTAAGAAACTTCTATATAGCAAAAGTCATCATTATTATAGTGAAGAGGCAGCCTACAGAACAGGGGAAAATCTATAACAACTATACATATAACAGAAGATTGATGTCTAGAATATGCAAAGAATTCAAAAGCTAAAATACCAAGAAACAACCTAATTAACACTTAGGAGTGGTACTAAAAATGAGAAATGTAATAACAATATTCTCAGCCATCATTCAATTGAATAAGACAGTGCAAAATGAAAATGTTTAAGAATCTTCATCCCAGTACCAAATAAAGTAAATTAAAGACCAAGAATAAAAAAAGAAAACACAAATTAAAATTACTTTGGTGTTTCTTCTTATCCCACTCAAAATGGCTGAAACCCAAACAACAAACACTGACAGGATGTGAGGAAAGGAAACCTTCATTCAGTTTTTGTGTACAGTGCAAACTTGAGCTGTCATAATGGAAATGTGTAGAATTCTCCAAAAAACTACAGTTAATGGACAATATGATCCAGCTATACGACTGTAGCCATTTGTCCAAAGGACTCAACTTTTTACTCAACAGATACTTGCTAGGCCAAGCATATTATCACTCTGGTAACAATAACTAGAAAATGGAATAAATCTAAATGCCCTCCAATTGATGATAATGAAAATATGGTACTATAAACAATGAAAAATAATTCACTTGCAAAGGAAAATGTAATCATGAATTTTGTGGGTAAATAGATGAAACTAGAAAATACAATACTGAGTGAAATATAGACCCAGTGACACATTCTCCATTTGTGGCTGTTAGCTCAGTAGCCTACTCCATAGAAACTCGTTCAACTAAGTTCATTACTGCCCTATTCACAGTAGCCAAAAAGTTAAAACAATCCAAATGGTTTTCAAGTGATGAATGGACAATGAAAATGTGGGATATATATTCATTAGCATTTCATTTTATTTTTAATAAAACTGAAACCATGAAATTTGCAGGTAAGTGGATGGAACTAGAAAAGATTATATGGAGTGGGTTCAGTGAGATCCAGAAAGACAAGCACTATATGTTCTTTCACAAAGTGGATGCTAGCTTTGAGTCATATGTTATTTTAAACTGAATTACCCAAAGAAGTCGGAAACTACAGGGTGTTAAGGAAATAAGAACAAATGCAGATGTTATGGAGGGGGAAGGTAGAGGAACAGGAAAGGTTAGTGTGAGGGACAGGAGGACGAGGTAAAATAGGAAGCATAGGAAGAAATAACACTAAAGAATTTTGAAAAACAGCTATACTTACTACTTGCAGATTTAGAAGCACAAGAGCAGGGCAGCCAAATTCCCAGCAAGGATAGGAAGGTTCTGATGAAATGTCTCTGCTAGATAAGAAACCATTGAAAACTGATCGCGGCTAGTGTGGAATATTAACTTTCTTCAAGGAGGCAACCCTTAGGGATGCACCCATGCTCCAGTAGATATCCCTATACACACCAACATATAAACAGCACTAACCTGACTCAGTGTGTTTTTTAAAAGAGTAAAGTTAAAAAGAGAAAGTAGTATACTGAGGGTGATGGCAAAGATTGGAAGGGAAACAGTGTGATGCGGTAAATTTACTTAAAACAGTAGTTTGTATATATAACATTCTCAAATAAATAAATAATTTAAAACTCTGTGGAAGTAAAACCAAAAGAGTAATACTGTCCTAAAAATGTGTATCTCCAAATACAGCAATGGCACATATATTTGATTCACATAATAAAAACATGCCTTAGAGACATAGGAGCCAAGTTATGTGAAAACTATTGCTGTGACTTTGAATTGCACAAACTAACCCTAGATGGGGTGGCAATGCTTGCAGAGCTTAACATAAGCAGTAAGTTAGACATGAAGGGTGAGTGTTCTTCTACATCTCAATTATGAGGATGCAAAAAGTTCATCCTGAGAAAGAACCTAGAATAAAGAGCCAAGAAGGAAGGGTGGGAGAGAGAACAGTCAGTCAATTTGATCAGGTCCCAGAGACACAAGGATGCTGCAGATGAAGATGAACAGGAAGACAAATGTAAAGAAACGGGAGAACTACAGACCATTTTTAGTTTTTGACCAAGAAAAACTTTACAAGATTTTTGTAGTGACTATAAATATAAAAGAAAAGCCTTCATCTGAAGATAGAGAGAGCAATAATGTATTCATTGATATAACAACATAGTTCAAACAACTAGTAAAAACATTCATGAAGGAGTGAGAATAAACAGTTAATTACAGAGACTGAAGCTACAAGTATTTTGAAAGGGAAAACTCTTCTTACTAATTGATAATTTTATTAAAATATCTGATCCACTTTCAGTGGGAGGAAAAATAAGTCAGCACTCTGGTCCTCTGGCTCTTAAAACCTTACTAGTCCCCTGTTCTGTGTTTTATCCTCCAAGTCTTAATGAGTGGGGCTGGAGAGACATTAACAACTATCAAAATAGAAATATTTTTTTAAATCCTTTTAGAACTTGATGGGTAAATGATTATTTGGCAGATTTGAACTATTAGAGATGGGTTTACTGATCATCAAATGAAATTTAGGCCTTATGAGTTTTCAGTTACAAGGCCTGGAGGAGAGCTGAAGACAGCAGGATTATGGGTAGGGAGCTTAGAAATCAGGGCTGTACTTTCAAACATTTCTGGTAAACAGCCTTGAGGTATTTCAGCAAGAAAGTGAATAAAAATTATAGGATAAGAATATTTAACTGGATCATTCTTATTCTGAAGAAGTTTTATGTTCATATTTTTAAAAAACTTAATAACATATAAACTTCACTCCATACAAAACTTAAAATACCTTCAGCCACAGACTTCTTTTACTTTGAGAAATGGAGAGAGCAAGTCACATGGTTCCTAAAGAAATTGATGCTCTCAGTAAACTAACAGTGACTTCCTTGAAATACATACTGAGTGCTATTAATCAATAAACACTAAACAGAGGGTGAATAATTGATGATCTAGATCTAATTATACAATGACTAAATATAAAGATTTGAAGATTAAATGTCATTTCAAGGTCATTCTTCCTCAAAAATCAAATATATCTCTGCAAAATATTTTAATGTATACACTAATGACTGGAATGGTCTATAACACCTGGTTATATCATTGATTGTATTTGTGACCTTCAGCCTAACTCTGTCTCCACAAAGACTTTCAGTCACCTTCTGTCCCTTTGCAGAGAAACTTCTCTTGCTGGTTTCCTAAGAGCAAAAATGGAAACATTCTTTGTGACTCAGTCCTAATTTCATCGTCGCCCTTTGCTCTAGATTGTCCCCAACTACATTCAGCTGCCTTTCTTGGATTTTCCACCACCAAAAGCATAAAATGTCATAAAATGTCAAATCACCCCACTACAAAAGTCTAAAGTCTGCTTATAACCTGAATAAATTTATGTATTATTCAATTTTCTATTTTATATAGTTTTATTGTTTCTTCAAACATTTATTGTCCTGACATAGTTATTCAAGGATCTTTGTGCAATAGAGTCCTCTTATGTGTTATATCTGATCATTAAAGCCTTGTTCACTGCTACCTCTTGCAAGATGACTTCAGAATTGACCTCTCTATCATGTCCTCATTGAATTTTGCTATTCTCCTGCTAACAAAGTCCATCACCGTGACAAAGGACTGAAGAGTACACCAATGAGACAGAAGCCAGTTCTTCAGTTCACTATACTGCTTTACCGAGCTCTGGGATTCTAAACAGATTTATTAATTTCTAGAAAATGTAATTTTCTTTTACTGAGAAAGCCATTTACACATCAGTATCTTTTCAATGCTTAAAGAACAGAAGGAATTCTGAAGAATGGAGGTTATCCATTAAGGAAAGGTCAAGGACTCAGTCAACAATGCATATTGTGTTTGTTTGTATGTTTGTAAGTGGAACGCCAACAGGGTAGGAATAAAGAGGTAAAGAAGTACTGTCCAACCAAAAATAAGGCAGTATCCAGTCTCCCATTTAGATTTTCCCCTAGGACTTTAGCATTCTGAGCAAGTAACTCAAGAAAGAAAAAAAAATCCTACATGGTACAACTGAAAAACAAAGTCCCCCTAGAACCCATGTGTGTGGGGTCCTCTCTTGGTCAGACTCCTGTGATGAATAGTCCAAATCCCCCTAGATGACAACAGTATGCAATTGTTTTACAGTGTGTGTGTGTGTGTGTGTGTGTGTGTCTGTGTGTCTGTGTGTGTGTATACGTGTGAGTCCAGATCTGCCATGGCATAAATGTGCAGATAAGATCGCAGCCTCCAGTTTCAGTCTTCTCCTTACACTTTATTTAAGACAGGGAGCCTATTTTGCTGTTACATAAGCTGGCCTAGCTGCTCCATGCACTTCCAGGCAGTCTTCGGTTCCTACTTCCCATCTTGCAATTCGAGTACTGGATTACAGACATGTACTGCCAAGCTTGAGTTTCTGTGGATCCCGGGTATATGCACTAAGGTTCCCACATTTCTGCACCATTTAGTTTGATGAACTTCCCCAAGCCTCTACAAGAAGCTTTTATTTAGTTTTAAATTATGTCTTTAATTTTTTTAATTACATAAATAATATAGTTACCTCATTTCACCTGCCTTTTTTACCTTCATTTACATATATCCTTCCCCGCTCTCTTCAAAAGCCAAGCCTCTTTTTTTTTCATTCACTTTTGTTACAAACATATAAGCATACATATACATACATCTTAAATAAACATATACAACCTGCTCAGGCTATAAAATATTACATGTATGTTTTCAAGACTAATCAATTTGTACTAAATGGGAAGAACTATTTATCTTACTGTCAACATGGACTTTCCCTCATCCACTTTAGTATTTCTATTGTTGACCTTATCCAGATCATGTTTAGGTATAAGACATGTTGGTGACACTTTATGCCTATAACATCTCACATTGCAAGGAGACATAATTTCACATCAAACTCCTTTATCCTCTGGATCTTCAAATCTTTCCTCCCACTCTTCTTCAATAACCTCTGAGCCTTAGATGTGGGAGTTGTTTTGTAGTTGTATCGATAGAACCTACAGCCAGCATACCCTAAATTAACTAAGCCAGAATAATGTCTAGCTGCATTCTATGCACTTCTCCTTATAGATAAATATAGCACTTACTCCTAATGAAGGAAAGTTCTCTTTGCAACAGATACCACAAAAAAAACCCTCAAACTATAGCCATGTGGAGCCCATTACCAGCAGATGCATTGATAAGTATTTATATTAAATTCAAAGGCTTGTAGACTGTAGTTTGATGGTCTCATATAAGCAACATTATTTTAGTCTGCAGGAAGTCAGGCTGTGCTCTGGTACAAAGCTGAGTCAAGCTATGAACAGAAGTCTCCCTCCTGGTCCATAGTAAACTGACAGGTGACCCCAACCCTCAGGCCAAGCAGAGACCTTGGTCTCTGAACCCCAGCCTGGGATCACTGGCCCCAGCATCCCATCCACACTCAACTCCACCTTAAACCAAAGAAAGCTATGAAAGCCACCTCTTCTCCCCACCCTCCAGCTGAATCCCCAGGAAAATTCAGCTCTAGGGACATCCCACAGGCCAAACCACAGCCAAAACATGACCTACATCATCACTTACCAACAACTGGATAACCAGAAGTCTCCCTCTTGGTCCACAGCTAACTAAGAGATGAGTGGCACCCTGACCCTCAGGCCAAGCAGAGACAATGGTCTCTGAACCCTGGCCTGGGGAAACTGCCCCTGGCACCCCATCCACAACCAATCCCACCCTAAACCAAAGAAACCTGGGAAACCCACTAGCCCATTCCTCAGCAAAACACAGCTCTATGGACAGCCCACTGGCCAAACCATGCCCAAACTTTTGGTCACATCCCGAAAGGATGCACATTAGTACCCCAAAGGTATTATCTCAACTATGTTCATAACAGCAAGAACAGTAATAGCAAGAACCCGGAAACAACCTAGATGCCCCTCAGCTAAAGATTGGATTAACAAACTGTAGTCTATCTACACAATGGAGTACTCCTCAGCGATAGAAAAAAAAATGTTTCAGGCAAATGGATGGACTTGGAGAATATCCTCCTACGTGAGGTATCACAAGCCCAGAAAGGAAAACATGGGATGTACTCACTCATAAGTGAATTTTAGACAAAAATCAAAGAATACCAAAGCTGCAAACCACAACCCTGAACAGCTTGGGATTATTAGGAATTTAAGAGAAACATCCAGAGATTCCTCTACAAGGAGAAAATCGAGAAGATCATCACCTTAGCAAATTGGGGTCATAACAGGTTGCAACCAAGAAAATTGGGAACAAATCCTGAAATAAGGAGACGGTTGAGTGAGAGGAGCAAAGAGGGAGATAGAAAGAGATGGATATCTCAATAGAAGAAGCCAATGTGGGGTTGGAAAGAGACTGGGTGCTAGGGAAATGTCCAGAAACTCACGGGATGTCCCTGGCCAAATCTCCAAACAATGGTGGAGGGGTTTCCTAAATTGGACTTTCCTTATAATCAAATGAGTAAACACCCTAGGTGTCATCGCAGAACCTACATCCAACAGGGAATAGAGGTGGAGGCGGACATCCATGGCTGAGCATTGGGCAGAGCTCCTGGTCCAGCTGAGAGCAGGGGAAGAGACTCTGTATGAGCAAGGGGATAGGGGTTATGAGGAAGGTTCCCATGGTGATAGCTGTCTGGAGCTCTAGGGGGCTCACTGAATCAGGAATTGCCATTGGAGATCCATCAGGAGATGGAGCTGGGCCCTCCGGGGATGGGTGGCTTTAAACTGCCATGAGTGTGTGGAGCCACAAGGGGTGGGATCAGACTGGGTTCCTGTTCATGGGCTGGCACCTTGGTGCCCATTCCCTGAAGAGAAATACCAAGCCTGGCATTGACTTTGGGATGAGTGAATAGTACTTGCCTAGAGTGGATGTGCTGGGCTGGCCCACCTTGGGACTTCTTGCCCTTTTAGGGGAGGGGATGGGTGGATGGTGAAGAGGGAGGCTGAGGGCTGGCTGGAAGGGATTGGGAAGGGGGAATGTAGGGGGAGCAGGGGAATCATTGATGGAGATGACATTTTTTAATGAAAATAAGATAATTTTTTTTTTTTTACAAAAAAGATATGAACAACTTATCTCTAATATACCCATTCTTTAAAATGACAACCCAGATGATAAAGACAGGCCAAATTACAAAAGCACATTAAAGTCTCTGTTGGAGCTGTGTTAAATTCCACCAAACACAGAATGTCATATTACAAAGCCATGTGTGTGTGATTGCATCATACAGTGGGAGAGTGAAAAGAATAAATATTTTTCTGAACAATAACTCACACTTTTTAGGGAGGTGTAGACACAGTGATGTCTATATTAGAAAGAAAACTAAATAAACTACATGTTGGTAGCAATGCAATGACTCCATGCAGTAAGAGTTTCTGGCCTAGCTAGCCCTGAGATCCAGACCAGTAGTCCCAAATAATCACAAAAAGGCTTATATTAATTATAAACTGTTTGACTTATAGCTTGGGCTCATTATCACCTGCCTCTTGCATCTTAACCCAATTCTATTACCCTATGTCTTGACATGTGGCTTGTGACTTACCTGTGTTTCTTTACATTTTGCTTCCTTGGGCAGCAGCTCAAAGTGTCTCTGACACCACCCTGTTTCCTCTTTATCTATGCTAGGATTTCATGCCTGCTTCTAAAATGCCTTGCCATAGACCAAAACAGTCCCTTTGTTAACCAATAATAAAGCATATTCACAGCATACAGAAAGACATTCCAAATAAACTTCAGGGAAAATATATTTTTTTTATAGTACAGATTCCTCAAACTTTATAGGGTAGTAAAGGTTTACCCAATCAAGACTGAAATTTAAATGGTGTGAGTTTCTATATAAAGGGGAAATGTATGCAAAGTTACACATAATATGGAGTAAAGTAGCATAATAATGTTGATTAATTTTATGTGTCTACAATACAGTCAATGTAGGAAAATATAACAAGAGGTAAGGTAGGTGTTACAATAAGGTTTTCTGGTCCGGGGTGGCCAAAGGTCCAGATCCACAGATGTGCTGCGCCAGATCCCTTAGCTGCCTGCAGCTGATCAGGCCCCCAGAAATGATTCAGATGCTTATATTAAGTTCATGCTGTTTGGCCTATGGCTCAGGTACATTGCTAGCTAGTTCTTACATCTTAACTCAACCCAATCTCATTAATCTGTCTGCCACGTGGCCTGTGGCTCACTTGTGTTCCTTACATGTTTCTTCTTTGGGGGCTGGCTCAGTCTCTGACTCTGCCCTTCTCCTACCTATGCTCTGATTTCCCCTCCTACTTTTTCTATGGTGCCTGTCATGGGCCAAAACATCTCCTTTATTTAAAGATTGATATCCACAGCATACAGAAAGACAGCAATCAAACTGTAGTAGACATAAGTCTGGTCTAGAATCTTAAACTGTAGTGTTACCACAGATAATTAACCCTGAAAGTAATGTGTATTTTAAAAACTGTAAATGCAATAGAGCACAAGGATGACTGTCCAGGTGGGGTTGTGAAGTGTAAACTGAGTCCCAGGATGGGGTAAATAAAGCAAAGCAGTAAAAGTCTAAATGAAAACAGGGTAATTAATAGCCTTACAAAAAAAATCTTACATAAATCGGGATGAATACAAACATCAGTTATTTTAAGTAAAAACTGAGTTCTCAAATGTAATAGAAAAGCCAAAGGGATTTTAATCCAACTCTAAGACAATATTACTCTACACTGAAAAGAGACATCCACAAAAATCTAAGAGAATTTTCTAACTATATGTCCATACAATAAAAGAAATATCTATTTACAACAATTTATTTTTGAACATTTTGCACATGTATATAATGTGTTCTATATATTCTCCCGTCTCTCCTCTCCCTCTGATACCTTCCAATGACCCCTCCTCACTATAAGTGCCTTTCCTCTATTTATATCTTTTGGTTTTGTTTTGTGATGTACTGAATTTAATTGTGGTCATCTGTTTGACCCTGAGTACTGAAATACTTGGTGGAGATTGGTGGTTTTACCAGTGGGAATAATCTAAAAGAAATGACTCCACATCCTACAGAATCCATCAGTATAGTTCAGAAGGGAGAAGGTTCCCTGTGCCTCTTCACCATCCATGACTGACTGTTGACAAATGCAGGTTTGTGAGGAGCTGTTACAGGAAATAAGAGCTGTTGTAGCTGTATTAGCCATGCCATGCCTATGTCATAGCATTCTACCACTCCCATCCATCCATCCATCCATCCATCATCCATCCATCCATCCATCCATCTATCCATCCATCCATCCATCCATCCATCCATCCATCTACTTACTTACTTACTTACTTACTTACTTGCTTATTTATTTATTTATTTATTTATTTATTTATTTATTTATTTATTTATTTATTTATTTATTTATTTATTTATTTAGGTTTTCTTGCTGAGACAGGGTCCCACTATGTAGCCTTTTCTGTCTAGTAACTTGTTATGTAGACCAGGCTGACCTTGAAGTCACAGAGATCCAATTGCATCTGCCTGACCTTGAAGTCACAGAGATCCAATTGCATCTGCCTCTCAGGTGTGGAGATTAAAGATGTGCTCTGCCACATCTGGCTTCTTCCTAAATTATTTCCACTGTTTTTCTACCATGTCCCCATGCCTTAGATGTGGTAGTATAAATGCCTTATTTAGAACTAAGCACCTACCCTCACTTTATCTTAGTACAATAACCAGCCAAGTGTCTAGACACTTCTTTGAGTAATGCTGAAGTATTTGCCAATAAGTATAATCATAGATGCTGAAATGTTAGTTGGACCTCAGACATATTTAAATAAAAATAGAAATGAGTTCCATGCTAAGGTCCATGCTTAGTGCATATGCTAATCCTCCCTCCTCACAAAGGGGTCAGCTCCTGGGTTCTAGTGCTCTTATTTCAGATATAATAGTGAAATGTCTGATTTATTCTTCTAAATTTGAGTTATTATTTCTACATTAGTCTCTCTTTCCCATGTTTTCATTTTTTGTCGTTTCAGAACTTTATTCTAAAAATATGAAGTGGAAAATTCCATAAGTGAACAATCTACAGTTTTAAATGATAAACCATTTTGAAACTTCACTTCTGTATCTGAAGTAAGCTCACCATATCTGGGAAATAGCTTCCTTTCTGTAGAAAAGAACACCTGAGAGTAATAAACTCAGTGAAACACCTGAGAAGCTTAACAGCTGGAAGAAAACACAGGCAGTATGCTACAGTATAGAGAGGAAAGGACTTTCTGAATAGGCCTCCACTTGCCCAGGAGCTAAGGTCAACAACTGACAAATGAGACCTCACAAAACTTCAAAACTTCTGAAAAGCAAAGGAAACAACCAGTATAGTATAGAGGAAGCCCGGAATGGGAGAGAAGCTTGCCAACTATACATCTGGCAGTGGGTTGCTATCCAGGATATACAAATAACTTAAAAAAAATAGAGTCTCAGGAAAACAAGCAACCCAATTAAAAAATGGTTGACAGATATGAACATTTTAGTGTTCTCAAAAAAGCAATAAAAATGGTTAAGAAATATCTCAAAAAATGAATAACATCCTTAGTAATTATGAAATGCAAATTAAGCTTTTGAGATTTCATCTTACACTAGTCAGACCCCTTTGAGAATCGCAAAGCAGATATTTATATTACTATTTATTACTATTTACAACAGTTGCAGATTGAGAAGTAGCAATGGGCAATTTTGTCATTGGCAGGATCACCAAGATGAGGGCCTGTATTAAAGGTTGCAGTATCAGGAAGGCTGAGGACCACTGAAAGGTCTCACAGTCCTACTCCATAAAAACCTGCTAGGACACACTGCTGTTATGTTCACAAAAGCTAGGAAATGGAATCAATGTACTGTCCTTCACATGATGGATAATGAAAATGAGATGCTATTTATTTGTGAAAGAAAATGAAAGCATAAAATGTATGAGTAAATGTATGTAACTAGAATGGTATATGAATGAAGTAATGTGCATCCAAAAAGAAAAATGACACGTTTACTCTTATTTGTGCATTATAGCTCCAAATCTTTAAATACAAGTATATAAATGGGATAAACCACATGAAGAAATTTGAAAAGCCATAGAGAATTATATTATTATATGGCTACTTAAAATTGAATATAATATATATGTATATGTATGTTTGCATGCACATACATCTATGTAGTTTAAACTGAATTTATGACAATTGGGGTGACAATGCTTCTCTCCTCCCACAGAGAAATAAAATAGACTAGGAAAAGAACTGAGGCCAGACCTGGGAAGAACCCTTCGAATCTGTTGGTCACGGAAGTTCAAGAGTTCCCATAGCAATATAAACTACATCTGTTGCCCTTTGTGCCTTCCTGAAAAGAAGGGAAAACCCTATTTCTGAGCACATCACATGCTTCAAATACAGGTTTTAGAAAAAATGTATCTGAATCTTACTGAAATCTTCCTCATTGAGGACTGGGGATACTACATCCTTAATTTTATAGTTTTGGAAGGAGCCATCCAAACAACATCATGAAAAGGCAAAATGGCTATAGCCAGCTGTAGCACCAACGAACTACAAGGTTCAGCAAAGCCAAATAAATATTCTGAAAGGTGAAATGGTGACATTTATATTTTAGAGGAGTCCAACAACCACTCAACTTGTCCTAAGGCCTGGTCAATAGAAGAGAATTCATTTGTGCCTGCCACTGAAAATTTAGCCAACAATCTATGGGTTGTGGGATCGTGGAATCTATAAGAGAACCTATTACTGCCATGTTCTTAAGCCAGTATCCTCTCTAGCTGCAAACTAAATATTTGTGGTTAAACCCACAAATAAGTGTAGCTCTCACCTCTCATCAAAAAGAGTATGTATATATACATATATACATATATATATATATATCAGGATACGGATATTGTTACAGAAAGCCACAACTGGTCAGTTGGCCATGGGGTATCCAACCCCAATTACAACATTTGTAATAAGACCCTTACACCTTGGGCTCAGGGAAAATGCTAATAGTCAAAGGATAAGATGGCTAAGGTGAAATGATGTCTCCTGAAAAATATAAATAAATAAAACAGGTGCTAATAGAGAATGAGGGCACATTTGGGAGGATTGGGGAGGGAATCTGCTCAAAATGTTGTATGAAATTCTCTAAGAATTAATAAAAATATTTTACAAGATATTTTGACAAAAATTTGAACCAACTGTAAAGCTTGAAAATATCTCTTAAAATGTCTCTTAAATAGGTTAATCGTGGTTTTATTTTTAAAAAAAAAAAAAAAAAAAAAAGGAAAGCAGTGCTGTACTGTAGTTTAGGTAGACTCACTACCAAGTACATCTAACCTACACTGTCTACTGCCATAGGTGATAATCAACCAAGTGTTATCATTGATCTATGATAATTTATACTCTATAAAGTATTAAAACAAAACTCTTATTAACAGAAAATATGGTGGAATCCATCTTTGAAAGCACATTCCAAAGTCTTGAAACTTGAAGGGGTCTTTAAAATTAACAAAAAACGAAACTAAAGAAGTTCTTGTGACTGGACTAAAATTTTGATTTTCTACTATTTTTAACTGTATTCATGAAAGCAAAATAATATTTCCTAAACTCTAAATTTTATAGTTCAGTTATATATTTATAAAAACAGAAAAAATTGAAGATGTTTTCATACACACTCAAATCAAAGCTAACAATTTCTGTGATATATAAATAATAACAAAATTTAAGGGTTTTATCAATGCCAAAGTAATTTCAAGTTGCATAAAATGTTTATCTGCCCTTGTACAATAACACTTTACCTCTAGTGCTCTGTGTCTAGCCTTCTCAAAATATTCAACATGTTGCTACCCAGATGTTAACAAAAAATTATTTAATAACTGACGAAGGAAAATCCATTTTGAAAATGACAAGATTACCCAAAATAACTATAATTACCACTTTTTTTTAAAGGCTCACAAAGAAAATCGAAGTCAAGCAATTTGAAGATCTTAAGTCAAACACTGTGTTTTCCTACACAGAATTTTTTAAATGAGAAATAGAACAGAAAGGTCTTAGCCAAGCTTTAGGTACTATGAAAAAAAAAAGAAAAAGAAAAAGGTCAAACATCCTGCTAGAAAGCACAGCCGTCTTAAGAACAACTTATTAGGCAGCTGAGAGCTCTGCTTATTTACAGCTGTGGCTCCCAAGGGTTTGCACTAAAGTCTGGGCCTCTGTTACTTTGTAAAAAGTTTGTCAGGAATGGTACAGGAAACAAATTTGTAAAAATGTGCCTTTCACAAACCATAAACTTTGGAAGAGAAATTCTCTTTTGGTGAAGAATATGACAAGACAGAAAAAAGGATCAGGGGGACTAGAAAGGGGAAGCTTAACCATAATTAACAATCTTCATTTTTATTCTTAATAAAGAACCAAATAGAATGACATTAATGGGACTGAGTTACCAACATAGTTTGGAATGTTCAAGGATTACCTAACTCACTCTCTACTCCCAGCTCAGGGGCCATTCACATAGGCATGTCCATAATATGTTAGTATTAAGAAGGGGGCTAACCACCTCAAATTAGCCCATTAAAAAAAAGAGTAAAAGAAAGATAAAGGCCTACACCTGTTGCAGATTAGTGACAAAGTGTCAAACGCTTCTCTGACACACACACAAGACATCTCCACACTATTGGTACTTAGAGAACTCTATTCCACTTCTCTGTATGGAGAAGGGCATACACTACGATGAAAGCGGAGGGTGGAGAATTAAGCCTTATCTTAGAGCTGTCAATAAATCTATTGTTAGAGATGCATGTGAATAGAAAAGCAGAGGCAATCTTCGTCTGTTCAAGGCATAGTTTTTCAGAAAGAGAATTATACAAAGTGCTCTGTTTTCATCAATTTGCTGCCAGGTTTTTAAATAGTATTTTTCATCCAAACAATAAAAATCTTGACAAGTAAGCAACAGAAAATCACTAATACACTTGCAGCTGCATTTCAATCAATACAAAATCTTTAAACAAAACAACCAAGAAACTGCCCATCTTAGCAAAATTATCTACCATTTGGGCCTCAAATCAAAGATAACTGTGAAACACAAGAAAGAGAATTTTTGCTATGTCCACTGAAAATTTTTCAACAAATTTAAATGAAAATTACAAAAGACCTACAAACTAACTTCAAGAGCACAAAATCAAGGAGGTATGTTTTTAACTTTACAAATAAAGTCAACAGAATATTCAATTATTTTAATTCTGAAAATGTATAAAATACAGGCAAATTTTGTCAAAAGATCTGGGTCCTAACTCTAACTTAACTAGCCACAATATATGTTTAAGAAGTCAGAAA
The DNA here is from genome assembly GCA_033318265.1 of Phyllotis vaccarum. Taxonomy (NCBI): domain Eukaryota; kingdom Metazoa; phylum Chordata; class Mammalia; order Rodentia; family Cricetidae; genus Phyllotis; species Phyllotis vaccarum. The sequence continues at coordinate 62,094,399 of JARWLC010000002.1, forward strand.
GTAGAAAAAAGGCTGTTTGATTTAATCAAGAGATAGTTTAAGCCCTAATTAAAATAATAAAAGTGAAAATGAAATATGAAGGAAACACATGATAGACATTTTAGTATACATGGTAAGTTTATCAATTTACTGTTAATAAACTAATATACCCACAACATGCATAATACATAAGAATTAATACTAAGATCACTAAAAATTCTTGATTCCAGGTAATAGTTGAAAATCCAGCTTTCAAAATACAAAGTGAAACCTCAAATTTTATACAAAAGCTGAAAGAACAATAAACTCATATTATAGCTGAAACATAAACATATTCCTGAAAAATGATATAACATGGAATATCTGTTGTATTGGCAAAAGTATAAAAGCCAGAAAACACAGTACAAAAAAAATGTGAAAAACGAAAGCTCTTACTCAGATCTAATGGAAATATATTACAATGATTTAATGAACAATTAACTAATAAGCCATTAATAAAAAACATTCATTAACTAGAATCAGTAGTATCTGTAGAAATATACCCTGGAGCCTTGACACATATAAATAAATAGACAGTATCTGTTGTAGCATTGATTATAGCAATTAAAACGTATCTATTAATGACAACTAAAAACATTATTGCACACTCATATAACTGAAGACCATATTTTACATAAACTAATGTTATGTGTACTAACAAGGAAAAATTTTAGTATGTAATTTTAAGAAGAAATTCAAGTTGGAGAATAATATACATAAAACAATAATTAAATTGTTTACAAATACAAAACTTCATTTATGACTCCAAAAATTTATAGGAAGAGATTAAGATAAACACGGAGGGTTGCAGGCATAGCTGAGTGAATAAACACTTCGATACATGAGTGAAGTCCTGGAGTTCTGTTCTCAGAAGAGGGGGTGAGGTAAAAAATGAAGAAAAGACCACTAAAGCCAAAGGATGACTGTGGAATTAGTAAGTGAGGAATTGGATAAAAATAGTATGAAACAAATAAGCAAAGTCTGAAGATTTATTAAGCTTGAGCAATGGACTAAAAATAAGACATAATAAAACTGTAAAAATGCAGCCATAATATAATAAGATAGAAAACATACTAATACGTCTGTATGAATAACAAGTTTAAAAGCTTTTTTAAAAATATATTTTAAAGAAGACTTCCACCATACTCCTCCATACTGATTCATATGTAAAAAAATCTCTGCTCTAGAATTTCTTCTGAAGTGACCTGAACTGCTATGTTACAATATAACTCAATCACTCATCCCAAAGTCAATGCTGGGCTGGGTGTTGAATCAGATGTGCCTGGAGTGGATGTGCTGACCCACATTGGGACTTCTTGCCCTTTTGGGGGAGGGAATGGATAGATAGGGAGTGGTGAGGCTGAGGGCTGACTGGGAGGGATTAGGAGGGGGAGGGGAGAGAGAGCAGGGGGATACATTGATGGAGATGACTTTTTTATGAAAATAAATATATATATATAATATTTTAAAAAGAAAAAATAATATAACTGAAATGTTATTCTCCTAACATAGAGTGCTTTAGCTTTGGTCTAGCCTGTAATTCCCTAGTTCTACTTAAATATTCAGCTGAAATGTCAGCCTTTTAGGATCTTTCCTCACTCTTAACATCTACCTCCAGGCCAGTTTGTTTCATGTTGTAGCTCTTGGAACTCTGCCTCTCTTTACCGTGTATTCTAATGATTCATTTATACATTTGAGTTCCTCAGAAGATCATGTCTGATTCTTTTCCACAACAAGAGAAGCCACTACATGACTGGCACATAACAGGCATTCATCGAATCTTGCTATATGAAAAATGAACTAGAACTGCTAAAGAATGTGGCTATCCCTGTCAATCTAGCATAGCCTGTAGGCATACAATCCAGGTTCCTAGAATCCTTTCATCACAAACTGTCATCACAAAGGCAGAAACAGTAGAGATCCGTTTACCCTTCCCTCACCTCTTGCCTCATTTCTTTATTTTCCCCCAGCCTACCCAAACCGTCACTCCTGTCTCCTGCATTTCTGATTGCTTTCAATGCAAGAAGTGTAGACTATAAAAATGGATCATCCCTCTCACAGGTCAGTTTACACCCTGAGGGCAGTACAGACTGATCTAAACATTGAGCCAGATGATTTACTCCTGTCTCTGTAACTGTCACAGACAGACTGGAAGGTGATGCTTCTGGGTTCAAATATTTCACAGATGCACGGCTATGGTCTCTCTCACGGATGGAAAGGATCAGTTCTCTACACACACATGGGATGACAATCTTGCCACTAAATCTTATACTTGGGGATATTTCTAACTCTTCTTTCTTGCCTCAAACATCATTCAGATGCACGTAGTTGAATTTAGACGGCCCAGATCAAGCATGGATTTCCTGGTGTTATAAAGGGAAATGGTCCCTAAAACCTACAACTAGATGTTGATGCAGGGTTGTACTTATATAGTACCAAGCTAGTTACTGTCAAAGAATTTTATCACATCTGAGATATGCTAAATTTCCCAGGCTCCAGTTGCCCTTCAAACCTGGAATGTTGCTGTGTACCACGTAACTTCACCAAACTTACCTAGTCAAATCAGTCACATCCTGGGATCCACTGTATATATTCATTATTACATAACTTATGCATGTCTCTTCTAATGGATCTTTTGTGTTGTATGTATATCAGCCTTGCACAATGTCATATAATGTTAAAAAATACTTACTTGTGAATAATGCAACCAACTACCCAAGTGTTACACTGAATATAATGGCTTCCTGTTATATCAATCACACTTAGTAATTTACCAAAACATACAATGTTGGTTCTACTGCTATACCTCCTTTTTTATACTAAAAGGAAAGGTGCAAAAGAACAGTTAATCTATATATTTTGTTCTAAGAAACACAATTTGGAGTTAAAGCAAGGTCTGTGCCTACCAAAATGCTATCTAGTAAATTAAAATATAGCTCATTTAGGTGGTAGTATACTTATCTAAGGTGTTATTTACTCACATAAGAGAAAAAGAATATGAAAAGATTTATAAACACAATCACAAATATACCAGAATAAAAATAATAGAAAATATATACATCTGTTTTATGATAGTGGCACAATGTTCTGAAGGAGAATGTGTTCTAATTCAGGTGACATCATGTCTAGAAATAAGGAATGATTAAGCCATTATACTGTCCCTTAAGTATCCTACTTCAAAGTTCCAATCTAGTTCTTCACAAGAGATAGTCTGAGATACAGCCTTGGAATACTCTTGGTTCCAGTAAATTTCACTTCTGGGTAGCTAGAGAACCTTCTTCTTTGATCTAAATCTTTGGATTTCAGTATTTCCATTATAGCACTGGAGAGAGGCCTCAGCAGTTAAGAGCACTGGCTACACTTCTAAAGGACCCTGGTTCAACTCTTAGCACATGTATGGTGTCTCACAACCATCTATAACTTTGGCTGGAGGGAGTTCAGAGCTCTCCTCTGGCCTCCAAGGAAAACAGGCAAGTAAGTGTTGCACAGACAGGCCTGTAAGCAAACCACTCAACATAAAATAATTGTAAATATCCACTCTAAGCTAAAACAATAACCACCTCATAAATCTATCTTCTCTCTAAAACTGGTAACAAAATGTGGTATACATAGTGCTACAGCTGTGAGTTAATTAAAAAGCAATTAACTCCAGACATTTATTCTAAGTAAAAAAATCTACAGAAAAGTATATTTTAAAACAATAAAAGACTGTAATACCCCACAGAACATTACATAACAATATATAAACTTCATATGTACAACTTCCAAATAGAAGAATATAAGAAATAAGTAGGAAGATATTCAACATTTGTGGATACAAAGACTCACTGTAAAGATGTCAGTTCTTTTCACTAACCTTTACAACATGATAACCCCATTTAAATCTCACCAAGTTATTTAGTGGATATCAGAAACTAATTGTTAAGTTTACCTTGAAAGGAAACTGATATAGAATGGCTGATACAATATGACAGGGTAACTATATCAGAAAGCTGACACCAATTTGAAAACTTGTTTGAGGTTACAATATAATTACAGCATTCTCCCTTCACCTCCCTCCCTGCTCTCCATCAGGTCATGGACTCTTCCTTCATTAATTTTTGCATTCAAACTTTATATATGTGATAATGAATAGTATAAAAACATGATGCTTATGAGTAAACAAAGAAAATCTGAACAGAATATAATAACGAGCTGAGAAACTTACCCACAGGAATATAATCAAGTGACGGATGACAAAGGAGCAAAGGCAATACAGTAGGTGGAACAAAGATTCCTTTTCATCAAGTAAAAATTATTTACATCTAAACCTTAGATTATTCATCAAAATTAAATAAAAATGAATCACATGCCTATACTTAAAGCATAGTATGGGTATGGGGATGTGTTTTAAATTTAATAAAAACCAGTCTGAGATATCAAAAGGACCTACCCACAGTCAGTCTAGGAGGGGTCAGAGAACGGTAACTCACACCTTTAATCCCAGCACAGGGAATATCTGGGAGTGGTGACCTAGGCCCTTAATCTCAGCAAATCTGAGTTTGAGGCCAATTTAGTTTACAGAGGGAGTTCCAGGCTCCCAGGCAGACAGTGGTGGTGTCATGCCTTTAATCTGAACCTGGATGTGAAACAACTGAGTGAAGAGGGTATTGAAGGCAGGCATAGAGAGACAGAGGAGACAGTAGAAGCCAGGAGGAGGGAGGCTGAGGAAGCTGGAAGACAGCTGGATGAGATTTGACTGTGGTGTTTCCTCCCTTTGCTATCTCAGACTGGTTTTTATTAAATTTGAAACAATGGGGCTGGAATGATGATACGGTGGTTAAAAGTACTTTCTGCCCTTCTAGAAGACCCAAGTTCAGTTCCCAGCAGCCACATCAAGTGGCTCACAAATGTCTATAACTCAAGTACCTGGGTATCTGATGCCCTCTTCTGGCCTCTGTGGGTACTGCATACACATGGTGCACTTATACATAGGCCAACACTCATACACATAATAGTTTTCTTTTAGTATTAAACTCCTAGAATATATTTCAGTATCTCACAAAGCTTCATATGTTAAAGGCTTGGTCCTTAGGTCTGTACTCTTTAGGGAGATTTTTATAAATGGAATTTTTATAAAGTGGAGCAATGTAGGAGTCCTTGAGCACTGAGAATATGCCACTAAAGGGCATTGTGACACTAGAGTCTCTTTTTCTTCCTGGCTTGTGAGGGTCTATTAGAAATCTCAGAACCTTTGTTGATGTTTTTCTGTGAACTTAAAAATGCCTTATTTGTGAAAAATAAATAAATAAAAAGAGTAGTTGACAAAAATCCACAGAATAAATACAGCATCAGGAGAAACGTTTAACATCTACAGATATCCTTAAATACCAATTTAGGAAATCAAGAAATCCCGAGTATACTGCAGACTGGAACAAAAATATTCAACATAATAGATGAACAGTATCACCTTGCTGAAATGTGTCAGAAAAAACAACAACAGAAGACCTTAAAGGAAAACGATGAACATATACCAAATAGGTACAACAACCAACCTCAACAGTTACCAGTCCAGAACAAGACAAAGAAAACACCATTCCATTCTAATCTTCTGTGCAAAGCAATAATACAACCACTCACTAGGAACACAGTTTGACATTTTTTATGAAACCAAACATGTTCTTAGCAAATGATCCAGCAATAGTATTTCTTAGTATTTTCTCAAATTAGTTGAAAATTCCTCCACAAAATTCTACCACAAAAATCTCCGCTATTGTATGTTTGCAAAACTCATTCATAATTGGCAAAGCTTGAATACAATCAAGTTTTCTTCCTTCAGTGAATGAACGAATAAGTATTTGCGGTACAGCAGGCAATCAGCCTGGGTTGTTTAGCGATCTCCACAGGACCTCGGTGGCCAACAACTCTGAAGCTCTTACAGAGGAGAGATTCCATGCCATACACTTCTTAGGTAACCAGGAACCAGGCACTGGATAGCCCAGAAATCTAGGGAAGAACCAAACACCACTGGCAAATAAAGGAAAACATCAATGAAACGATCCCAAGTGAGCTGCTGTACTCATCGATCTGTGCCTTGATCGCTTGTCATCAGAGAGACTTCCTCCAGCAGCAGGTGGGAGCAGGTGCAGAGACCTATAGCCAGACATTATGCAGAGAGAGTGAGTCTAAACCGGATGTCTCCATTAGGTCCCTCCCCTCAGAGAACCCTGTGGAAGAGGAAATGGAAAGACTGTAGAAAACATAGGACGTGGAGGACACTGGGAGAACATGGCCCATGGGCTCACAGAGAGTGCAGTGGCAAACATGGGGCAAGTGTGGGTGGGTCTACAACAGGTCCTCTGGGCAGATGTCACGGTTGTATCTCTGACTCTTTTGCCTGCACGTGGGACTGTTATCCTCCTGTTGGGTTGTCTTATCCAGGCTCGGTATGAGGGCATCTGCTTTGTCTTACTACATCTTGTTTTGTCCTGCCCAGCTGTCCTCTCTTTGAGGCCTTCTCTTTAGTGAAGGAAAAGTGGAGGGGGAGGGGTTCTTGGTAAAGGAGGAGGGTGGACCTAGGAAGTGGAGGGAGGAGAAAATGGATAATCACATTGCAAAAAACTCCAATATTTCAATAGCTAGCATTTCATAACATATAGGCTATTAAAATTACATTTAAAATATTTAATTATTTAGAATTTGTTCATGACTGTTTTTCATTCCTCAGTGCTATGATAAGAGGAAACCAGGGGCGAAAAAGATCTATTGGAGCCCACAGTCTGGGGACATAACCCACTATAGCAGAGTATGCAGAGTCCATTGTGGCTCCCGGCAGTCTCACTGGGAGTATAAGCCTGCTTTCTTAAATCTACATAGACCAGAAACACAGACAGAGACCAGTTTCAGAATCTATAACCTATAATCTATAACCCTCAAAGCCTGACCCAGTTTCCTTACTAGACCTCAACTTTTGAAAATTCTGCAGCCTCCTAAGAAAGGAACCGGCATGTTCAAACACGTGAACATTTAGTAGATATGTTAGACTCAGATCAAAACAACCATCTAATAAAAATCCCCAAACAAACTTGGTATTTGGTGCAATAGAACACTAGTAATCTACAGTACCAAATTCATAACGCAGAACTGAATGTCTATGGATTAAAAGTTAAGACACAGGTTATTTGCATTCATTTCTTGGTAGAAGAATAATGAGGTTTTTGCTCTTTTTTTCAATTAAAAAATTGTGTGCAATATATTTTGATCATAGTCTTTCCCCTCCCCCATTTTTTCCAGATCCTTTCTCCCTCCCTCCTCCTTCTGCCTCCCTCCTCTCTATAGAGCAAAACAAACCAAAAGTCAGAAAACCAATAAAACAAAAAATTACCAACAAAACAAAAAGTTGCAGGCACACAATCATAGTTGCAGGCACACTTTGGCCTTGCCAACTATTCCTGGACATGGGGACTGTCCTGTGGAGTGGTTGATATACCTAGTACAACCTATTAGAGAAAAATGAGTTTTTGTTTGTTTGTTTCATAGCAGGTCCTGATTCCAAATAGTTTCTTATTAGGTGTAGAACTTTGTATCTACCTTCAATTCTCCCTGGTGGCATTCTGTCTAACTGGAACTTGAGCAAGTCTTATGTTCATTTACATAAAGTCTCTATGAACTCACTAAGTATAGGATTATTTTTATTTACTTTACTCTGCTTTTTCTTTCACACATTTTCAATAGAGTTCAGTTTTGTGTGTTAAATTTTTTAATTATATTGAAGAATAATTTAATTTTGTGACAATTAGCAATATTGTACCATACATTAAAACCATATTAGAAGTGTAGAATTCCTGTGCACTTAATATGATAAAAATTTAATAAAACATAATATTAACTTAACCTTGAATCCTTGCCAAGGATCAGAAGATGACATTGTTATTTTTACAATTAAAACTTAATGCATAGTTTAAATTTGCCACATAATCTCTAGCAAATATTTCTACCATTTTCCATTTGTAATATGACAACATTATTAAAATATATAAGGGTCACAAAAATAGGTTAAGGTCATTTGAGAATTAATTTATCCTTAATATTGTAGGCTTTGTGAAAAAGAGGCCCTGAATTGTATTTCGGCTAAAGCTGCACGAAACGTCATGGAGTCATGGAGGAGTCATGGAGTCATGGAGTCATGGAGTCGCTCCTCCAGCATTCATTTCATTCTCTCTTCTGACATAATGTAAAGTTTCCTAATCTCAAAACAGTGATACCTCTAGAAACTAATTTAGTAAATATATCCATATAACAATTATATTTTAACTCTATCAAAATGTGAAAATGCTGTGTCTCCATTAATTTGTTAAATGTCTCTACTCTTGAGGACAATCAGTAACATGAAAAACTAAGCAAGAATATTGGCACACCTTTACTGTCATATCCAGGGCACACAACAGGCATCCTCGTCTTTAGGTCTTTCAATCTTTGTCACTTCATCAACAGCTTGCCTAGAGCACTCCAGTCACTTAACTCTTTATTTAGACCAGTTGTAGATCTTGTTTCTAGTCTCCATATGTTTAAAAAGGGACTCTCTTTAATAAACTATGAGCAAACAGTTATGACATCGCCAGTACAGACCGGGGGGGGGGGGGGGAGGGTGGAATTCTATGTGATTTTACCCCTGGATGAGGAGTCACAGGCGGTCTTTGGCCAATGATAGAGGAAAAATCAGTCTTCTCAAGGACAAACTCACGTATACATAGTCTGATCCCAAATGGTCAACCCTGGGCATGTGCACATATGAGCAAAATAAGTGGGTTCAGAAGGCTATTTACACATTTGCAGATGTGCATATACAAGTGACAATATTAACTCAAGAAATGACCATACTTAGGATAGAAAACCTGGCTGAGGTGGAGAGGGTAAGGAGGGCAGGGTCATGTAGAGACAGTGATCATGTTTAGAGTTCTGAAAATAATAAGCCAAACTTTTAAGAAATGGCAAAACTACATGTGCACCAGGAGAAAATAGAATATGACTAGTGACCAATAGACAACAAACCCAAAACAAAGCTTGGTTGTATTTAAATTTTACTTTGAAGTAAAATGTTATTTTACTCTTCTCTAGAAAGAAGGATAGGAAAAGCACTTAAAACAGCACCTTGACACAGTGTTTAATAAGTACAGGTAACTAGAGTAGTACTGATTCTTTAATATGTTTCATAAAATCCTGGGTATTAAAATATTTAAATTCTTCTAAGTGTCTTAAATTTCTCTAATTGTACATATCCTTAGAACAATTTAAAATCTTTAACTTATAGGTTTATTTTAATATGTAAAATATAAAATGTCACTTTTATCATGCCATTAGCCACTGAGGAATATAAGTATATTTCAAATATTTTTGTATGAAGCACCTATTTCCCTAGTGAGTGACATTTTAATGGTTAAGCTCTTTCTATATACACTATGATTACTTCTTTTATGAAATTGAAACTGCTATTCAATATTGACATTTGAATGTACTCAAAGAACTTCTTATATAACAATTACAATATTGTATCCAAAAGTCTTTACACTAAATGCTGTTACTTCATTCTAAAAACTCAAAAATTGTTTTATTTCAAAATTTTCCAGCTTTCTCATAAATTAATATTTACTTTCCAATAAAAATATAAACATTTACTTAATTGAATATTACTTGATAATTTATATTAATTCTTCACAGTTTTATATCCAAAAGCATATGATGGTAAACTGTAGTTTTGAAATTAGATGATTCTTAAATATAATGTCCACTCTGTTTATCCCAAGATCCAACAGGAACGATGACTCCATGAAACAGAGACTTCAGATTTTCAGGAAGAACATCAAACAAATTACTGTGTGAGTTGTACAGTGTGTATATTGACAACTACCACCAAAGTTGATCTCATTAAAAACAAACCAAAAGAAAGGTTTAAACTACATGACTTCCTTTGACATTCTAACAATTAGCCCTTTATCATCATGGGGAAATACAATGTGATCAGAAGTCTTAGAAATCAAGGTTATAGACAAATATGAAAATTTATACATTATACTTTGGCAAGTTTTCTAAAACACACATATATCAAAATTCAAGTCAGCTAACAATTGTGTATCTGCAAATAGCAACTTCTAACTGGTGCACTTAATTTACCATTACAGTCCACAGTTCCATGATTATATATATTTTTAATCAGGCAACTCTACTATTAAAGCAAGATATACACCAAAAATCTACTAAAGAAATAAATCTTAATTCATTAATTCATCAATTATAACATCTTATATCATGGAAAGACATGTGTTGTGATAATTGTAAAAACCTCATCCATTTTAAAAACCATGCTTAAAGTTTTCAATAGGAAATTGTGGTGAGTAAAACTTCTCAAACAAATGATACTTAGTAAGGACTCAATACATAAAGTTCCCTATTTATATTATCTAATTAATTCCATAAATCTGTGCTTAAAATTACTCTTAAAACTGAATAAACAAAGCCCAGTGACTCCAAGAAGCTAAGTAGGGCAGCTAAAACCACACAATTAAATGTCAACATGAACACTGAAGTCAAGGTCAGGCTCCTACTCTACCTCTTTAAAACAAACCTGAGAAGATACTCTGTACATTAGCCTGTGTCTCCATAAAGAACACCATAACATGTTTCATTCTGATTACTTAAGATTAATCATATTCAAGACACCATTAGGCACCACAAGAAGCTATAAAAAAGTACAGACATTACCTTTAAAGTCGCCCTAATCCAAGCAAGGGAACATGCATGTAAAACAGTAATAAAAGAAGGCAGGATAAAGGGATACATATGAAAAGGGCTGACAGGTAATTTTTGTAATACAAATAGCATGTCATCTGACAGATTCAGTTTCAGTTCTGGCACAGTAAAGACATGTGACCCCAAGAGTGGTATACAGTCATACAGTAGATCTACTTTTAGATTTCTGAGGAACTTTCATACCATTTTTCATGGAGGCTACACAAGTTTGCATTCCAACAGCAGTATACAAGCTTTTCTTTTGTCCTCAAATCTCAGGAACATGTTGTTTTTCCTTAATTGTTCAATTGTTTGGTTGGTTGGTTTTTTTCTGGAGGGGTGTTGGTCTGCTGTGGTGGTAATGGTTGTTATAGAAGTTCAAATGAACTAAGTATGTCTGACTTTCAAGTAAAAGAGTTCAATCTCAGAAACAAAGAGAAACAGTCCTACAGTAATGTAAAAAGTAAATGGCACAGACACAAATTTTTAGTAGATATGATGGTAGATGCTTTTGGATGTTTGCTTTTAATTTCTACTTGGTTGTGATTACCCGTCATCCATCATGCCAAAATGTTGGAGTATAAAAGTAACTGATTCTGGCCTTGAAAAGATTATAATCTCAATTTCCTGTTTTATTGTCAGGATATATCACGATGGCCATAGACTCGGAAAAATAAAGGCAGGAGAATCCAGACTACAGAGTTTACCAACCTCAAAGTAGGTGAATTCATGGTGCTTCTCAAATAATCCACTTTATAATTTTGCACAGTTGAATTAAGGTGTAATCATGCAAGGTCAGTCAATGAGCAGAGTATGACTATTATCTTCTGAATCCTTCTCTACATGCTACTTAAAATAAATGTATATGTATGTGGTAACTTATGTTTTACTCATGGGGACTTAGAATTTAATCAACAAAAATTAAGAATATCACAAGTTGGGGAGACAGCTTAGCCTCTAAAGTCCTTGCTTTGTAACCAAAGGGACCTGTTTGATCTAAAAATCATGTTAGAAACAAGGGGTCCAGGTATAGTGATCCATGCTTAAAACACAGGGACAAGAAGTCCACAGGCTTGCTGGCCAGCCAGAGAGTCTATGTAGCAAACCCCACACCAATGTCCTTACATTAAAAAAAAAAAAAAAAAAAAAAGCTTGTCAGGACCTGAGAAAAAATGAGGTTTTTCTCTTGCGCTCTGTGTGTGTGTGTGTGTGTGTGTGTGTGTGTCTGTGTGTGTGTGTCTCTCTCGCTTGCTTTCTCTTTCACTCATACAATGAAACATATGCGCACACACATACACACATAAAGAACCTTATTTACCTTGTCAATGTAAACAATGTATTATCCCTAAATGCACACAATAAATATCAGAAAAAAGCATGTTCAGGAAAATAAATAAAAACAACTGGCCCTAATGTGGAAGGATCAAATTTTTATTTCTAACATCATAGTATGCAAATAATTTGCACATAAGTATGATCCAAGTTAGTAAACTACTGAAGATTACTAGGATATGAAAGCCTATTGTATATTATAGCAATTTACCTCTATATTATTTTGTTGTTAGAGATTCTGAAGCTCCCACTAGTATCTGAAAAACAACATGCAGTGATAATATATGGTTTGTTCCCTGTTTGCATTCAGAAACAAAAATTCTAAAGGAAAATTAACAAGGAAAATTCTGAACCTCGTAGGTGGTTAGGCAATTGAAGAGAATCAATCAGTATAAATATAAAGTTATGTGCAACTGACAGAATAGTATTATTGAGCCCTATATGTTTTTAATCACAATAAAGTTTAAATTGCCTGGGAAGGATACTAAAAGTAATTTCCTAATGGTGCCAATAATACTTTTAGAATAATAGAAATGATCTCAGACAACAGAATACTGTAGAAATATAGTTTCATAACTAATTAGAACTGTAACAATAGCACTATGAAATGACAGGTATATAAACCTAAGTACAAATAAAGCTGCAACACGCATTCCCTAACTACTAGGATATGCACTTTGTTCTAAAAATATTACTCCTGACAGTCCTAGAAGACAAAATTTTACAGCAAACTTTCTGATCTTACCAACATGACTGTTTGAACATGCACTAAAGAAGGACAACAATGGAGTGTTCAAGTGAATGGAGACAAGCCCACAAAGCCTCAACCCCACACAAAGAACTACAGCAACTAAAGAATAGGGCCATGAAAAAATATTTCCCCAGGTCGAGCACACCATCAGGTGACCAATTCCAGTCAGCTGGAAAACATTTAATCAGGCAACATTATACTTATTGTATATAAACAGGTTATATTTATGGATTTAGATAGATACATACATAATACAAATATGTATATAACAATTAGTGAAAATGAGGCTGTGAGTTTGAAAGCAAGGAGGGAAATATGAGAGAGTTTGAAGAAAGAAAGGGGAATGAGAAAATTAAGTAATGGTATCATGAACTCAAAAATAATACAAAATATTAAAAAATGAATATAGTTCTAACCAAATAGATTATTGACAAAATCAATAATATTCTGTTATACAGCCCATCTGTGGCCAACAAGATGGAGTTGTTACTTTAAAATCTGTTAAGAAGGAGGTACATTTCATATTAATTATCAATGTTTCTGATCAGTTTCTTTTCTGTGACAATGTAACTGGATAAGTAACTTGAAGGATTTAAGATTTACATAGGTTCACTATTTCAGAAGTTTCAGTCCAACTTAGCTGGATGACAGAACACAACAATTCACTTATGGTAGTCAGAAAGTTGAGAGGGAATGTGTGGGCTCTAATACTATATCAATTTTGTCCTTTTAATTCATCTGCCCCTCCAGCAGGAGATGAAACGATGCTGTCCATGTTAAGGCAAATCTCTCATCCTTACTTAATCCTCGTCTTGAAATGTGTTGATGTGGGATGTCTGTATCCTGTGAATAAAGGACTGTTTTGGCCCATGACAGGCACCATAGCATTAGGCAGAAAATGAAGGCATAGGTAGGAGAAGGAAGGTGGAGTCAGACGGAGTCATAAGCCAGTCACCCAAGATTCAGCATGTAAGGTAACACAGGTGAGCCACAGGCCATGTGACAAGACAGAATAATGGAAATGGGCTAAATTAAAATCAAAGAGCTAGCTAGCAATATGTCTGAGCCATAGGCTGAACAGCATGAAATTAATATAAGCATCTGAGTCTTTTTTTTTTTTTTTTTTTTGGAGGCAGGGAAGTAGCTGCAGGCAGGTCCTAACCATGGGGAAGTCTGGACCAGAAACCTCCAACATGGTCGCCAGCTATTGTGGAAAATTCACTAGCAATATGTCATATAAAGGATTGATATTTACTGAAGGATATATGAACACTCACGATACAAACTGTACCCTAAGAGGTAGGAACTGCCCCATGCTGAGCTGCTGGTTCACCCTCCGAGAACACAGGAACAAAACAAGAAGGAGCTCAGTGTCCAGGCATCTCAATGGGGTCTGGCCACACCCGATTCAGGCTTCTGGTACTGCAGAGACATGCCTCCAAGCTTTCCCAGTAACACCTGAATCCTACTACAATGTGTCTCATATTGTTCTACCTAGGAGTCACCCTACTATATATACAAGGAAGACAAATGGGTACCAAACAGCGGTTCCTCTTTTCAGGTGTTTAATACTTTTGTGTAAAATATATTTTTACATTTATTTATTTATTCTAAATATTTCAATATATTTTATAGAAAAGCACAAGTACACAACTTTGCATATGAAGGATTAAATGTGTGTGTTTGCCTATGCATACAATGTCTAAGACAACCTAAGAAAATTCACAGATATCATTTGACGCCCAAGAAGATGAAAATTATCTGGCTTGGAGAAGGGATATAAGAGTCTTTTTGTTGAGTATCATGGTCGACTTTCTATTTCTTTTTACATGTTTTCCCACTTTGAGCCACGTAAGTATATCAACAACTTTTTAAAAATAAAGACAACTAATTGTACTCAGATAAAAATGATAAAAGTTCTATGAACCAAGAAATTTGCTTTTTATGGTAGATTTGTGTTGAGCTGAAGACCACTGAGTAGCTTAGAAATTTAGAGCAAATTAATTTCAAAAATGCAAGTTATTTGTGTTTTTGAGATAGCTATGAAGTTTATGTCCTTCATCTCCCATCTTCTTAGTGTGTATATTCATCTACAATATTGACTTATCAAAATAAATGAAAATGTGGTATTTCCCATATTTCTTGAAATACTATTTATAATAGTCAAAATATAAGAACAATTCAGGATCCCTTAGATCAGTGGTTCCCAACCTTCCTAATGCTTAGATCCGCAGCTCTTGATACTGTGGTGACCAACAACCACAAAATTATTTTATTGTACTTTATAACTACAATTTGGCTACTGATATGAATTGTAATGTAAATATCCGTTATGTGACCCCAGTGTGGTCAGGAACCACAAGTTGAGAACTGCTGCCTTAGACAGATAAATCAATAAAGAAAATGCATTATATTTGCACAAGGAAATAACATACAGTCATACATACTCAAAAAAATGTTATTCTAACAACATGGATATAACATAGATCATTCTGTTAAGTAAAATAAGCTAGAAAAAGAAATAATAAAATAAAAACAACAAAGTTGGCAAAAATGAAAAAAATAAACCAAACCATACATCATCTTTCTCTGTTCCAGAAAGCCTCACAGTGTTAAATGCCACAGCACTAACAAAAATATGCATGCTCAAAGTATTAGGGTTTTATTAAGTTACTAAATATTCAAACCTTGAACAGATCAATCATAATAAATGACCATTGATATCTGTTGAGTATATAAATCAATTCTCAAAGAGAATTTTTTAATTAAAAAAAACAAGCTATGGAAACAGACAATGAAGAAATACTGTGTTGGTAATAAAATAACTATTTTCCTATGGACTAATGCAAAAAAATGATTCACCTATAATATTCATAACTACAATTAAAAAGCTGTAATAATTTGAATATAGCAGTGCTCCCAAGAGAAAACAGGAAAAAAAAATCCCCATAGAAATTCATTTGAACGTAGCTGGCTTTAGCTTGTAGGCTCTGGGCTATTAAGAGTGGGAACCTGATGTAGAGAGATTGTTGTTCCATTGTAAATAATTGTCCCTGCCTACGAGTTTAATAAAAAGCACTGATTAGCCAAAGGCAGATAGAAAGTGTGGGCAGGGCTGCCAGACTAAGAAAACTCTAGGAAAAGGTGTAACAGAGCAGAATGCCAGAGAGAAGCCAGAAGATGCAGAGAACAACTATGTTGTTCTGAGAAAAGGTACTGAGCCACATGGCTGAACAGGATAAGAGTCATGGGTAAAGAGTTAGCACGTTATATGCCTGGGCCTTAGGCCGATCAGCCTAAAGCTATTGTAAGCATCTGTGTGTCTCTGCAGGTCTGTGGGTCTGCATATCTAAACCTTAAGGCTAGGCCAGAAAGTCCAGACCAAAAAACCTCCTACTACAACCAGAGGCAGATGTATGAATGGACATGTACATATAGACACAGCAAATTAGATGCTTTGTGAAACATTCAAACCAATACATGTACACATAAATATGTATCAAAATAGATGAATATATAGTCTTCTACATTCTTCCTACCTAAAGAATACTGACATAAAAGTTCACACTCACTCAGGTCTTCTTTACTGTTATATAATCTATGAATAGGAATGTTAGGACAAGATACAACCCTGATCATTTTAAGACTTTTAAGCTCTATTGACAAGCACAGTATTGTGGAAATGACCTCTTATAAACCACTTTTCCAAATCATTCTGTGTGAGGTAACCCAGACTCACAAAGACAAACAAGGTGTGTACTCACTCATAAGTGGATATTAGATGTAAGCAAACGGTAACCAGGCTACAGGCCACAACCACAGAGAAGCTAGGTCACAAAGATGACCTAAGAGAACAGCCATGGATCCTCCTTGGAAGGGGAAATAGTTAAGATCTCCTGACTGAATTGGAAGCGGGTGAATGGGAAAGGGAGGAGGGAGAGAACAGGAGGGAACAGGACAGTTGAGTTAGAGGAGGGACATAGAGAAAGCAAAGAAAGAGCTATCTCAGTAGATGGAGTCATTTTAGGGTTAGGGAGAAACTTGGTGCTAGAGAAATTCCCAGGAATCCTCAGGATGACCCCAGCTAAGACTCCAAACAATAGTGGAGAGGGGGCCTGAACTGGCCATCTCTTGTAATCAAATTGTTGACCACCCTAATTGTCATCATAGAATCTTCATCCAGCAACTGATAGAAGCAGAGCAGAGATCCGCAGCTAAGCACTGAGCCGAGCTCACAGACCATCCTTAGAGAGGTAGGAGGAGATATATGAGCAAAGAGGTCAAGATTACGGTGGGAAAAGCCACAGAGACAGCTGACCTGAGTTACTGGGAGCTCACTGACTCTGGACTAACAGCTGAGGAAACTGCATTGGAGGCCTTACACTCTGTGGTTGGCATGCAGAATGGAACAAAAAGTTTTTAAATAAATAAATTAGAAAAAAAAAACTTTTCCTGCCTTTCCTGGGTTTCCTATGTAAAGGTTTATTTTCTAGTCTTCATCTCAATAATTTAAATTGTTAATTACACAAATATCTACTGCAAAACTACTATGAATAAGATACTATGCTAAAGTACACTATAGAAAAGACAGTTTAAAAGACGAAATTACTTAACTTTGAGTGGTTCAAAGTCTACAGGACAGGATCTGTTGTAAATAAATCATTGGGCTACAGTGAGAAACACATCCATATGAATCTCTGAGATGAAAGATACGGGAAAAAGGCCAGAGCTATGAGGTTTAATGAACTGAAAATTGCATCATCTTCAAGAAACATAAATGCCAGTCTCAGAAATAAACACAATTCTCCAGTGCCACAGCTCCAAAGAAATTCTAATTTATTTTCATTTTTAAAAATATAATGTTAAAAAGTAATTCTTTACTAGTGTATTAATCTTTGAGCATCTAAAATATATTCTGGTCCTCTCCCAACTCAGAAAACTCACAGCAAAGTTAATAGCTCATGATTATCCATTGGTCATGACTAATTACTAGGTAGAGGCATCACCAACTTGACAGTGAAGGGACATGGTCAGAAGGGGGTATCTAAGAAGAGATGAAGGAAAGAAAGGGGAAGGAACATAGTATAATTTGATTTCAACTAATAATTTTTTAATTATTAAGATACAGAAATATAAAGTTATAAAGCTAAATAAAAATATAAAATTTGAAATTTTGCTGTGATGAAATACCAAAGCATTAAAATGGAATTCAAAAGAAATCTTTGCTTAAAACATACTCTCTTGGTATAAACTGAAAAACTATGTCATATGTCTCTGCCTAGGAATGGGTACATAGAGCAATTACAAAATATTGTATTACAAATATTTCTATCTTTAATCTACATCACCTACCAATACTTCTCCCCAGATAAAAGGATCTCTCCCTCCTTGACAACTCTGTTCTCCAATACACAGACATTCATTAATTTATGGCTTCATTTATTTTTATTTAATTAACAATTACCTTTTTACTCCTCATTAAGTATTTGTCAATAGATTAATCCCAGTGAGGTGTCCCATGCCTTTTATCAGAGGTAGAGGCAGATGGATTTCTGTGACTTTGAGGCTAGCCCAGTCTACATAGTGAGCATCAAGCCAGCCAGAGCTACAGTGTTTCAAAAAATGGACACTATATTGGAGCTATAAAGTACTTATTAAAATAAACATAAAACTTCTTTAACTTCATGATATTACATTCTAGAAAAGTTGATATATTATAACCAAATAATATGTAATTGTATGAAATGTCAGATAAGGCTTGTGGATGCCTACAATGAACATTGTTAACTGACAGCTCAGAAAGAAGAGTAGGTTTGTGTCTACTGGTGTGGCATGTGGCGAATCTACCCATGCCAGTGAATGGCCACAAATCCAAGAATATATAGGCAAGATGAATGGACTTGATGAGTTTGCTCAAATATGGTGAATATGAAAAAATGGGTCTGGGTTGAGTTGGTAGAAAGGTGTATTTGATCAAAATATATTATGCATTAATGCTTAAGCTGGCTTATGGGAACCTACTACCCATAGTGGGTTGCCTCACTCAGCCTTAATACAGGGAAGGAGCTTAGTCCTGCTTCAACTTGTAGTCAACTTGATTTTCCATGCTTTGTTGATGCCCAAGGGAAGCCTGCTGCTTTCTGAACAGAAACAGAGGAGGAATGGATGAGTGGGAGGGCAGAGAGGAAGCATAGATAGGGAATGGGAGGAAAGGTATGAGAGGAAATTGCCAATAGAATGTAAAAATAAATGAAATAATTAATAAAAAAAGAAAAACCAATGTGCAAAACTATCAAATGAAATTTAAATTGCATTAAAATGGATAATTAACTAATTGTTTCTGCCCTGTGTTGTATCACACAACTTCACTTCAGCCTTGGTGATAAATTAACAGCTTTCAGCCTTTGCATTTGTACATGTTGTCACTGTGAAATGCCCATAAAACCTGCACCAAACACCTCAGCTCAGATTATCAATTATTCTATGTTATGAATCATAGTGCTTATCCTACACATACAAAATTGTTGTTATAAAAATACAATGGTTTCTCTACCTTCTTTCCTCAGCCCAAATAAAATTATTAGTTTTGGGGTGTCTTGAGTTATAATTTTGGTTTTGAAAACTGATTTGCTGACTTTTATTTTATAAAAATCATTCATTGAATTTTGACTTGAGATTAAGAACAACAATTACATTTAACAACAGTTATACAGTTCTAATATTTTGTGATGCTAATGAAAAATAGCATTCTCAGCATTGATAATTATACAATTAAAATATTGATCAATGTTGACATTTCAGATATTCTATGCCATGCTATATCAGTCTGACAGAGAACCTGACTTTGGTTTCCAGAATCTATATCAGACCTCTGCAGCTGCCTGTAACTCTAGTTCCAGAAAATTTGATACTCTTCTCCAGCCTCCCTGTCATCTCCACTCACCTGCTCATATCCACACAGAAAAACATACATAAGAAGATGAAACTTTTACTAAAGTAGGAATACATTTGAACAGACTTGAATAAAATAAGTGGTGTTCTATACCAAAGTGCATATTGATATTCAGCATATTGAACAGATGAAAGATGATGTCAATATCTTAAATTCAATCAGTCTCCTTAGTCTTTTGTGTTTGCTTATTATCTACCATCAGACTGACTGCAAACTCTTTCATAGCAAGGGTCCTAACTTAGTTACTTTTGAGAACCCACTATCTAGCAAAGAACATGAAACATCTTACAAGAAGTGAGAAGTTAATGAGAATTTAACGTTTATACTTTGCCTTGTACAGTTTTCTGATTGTGCTAAATCTTAAGAAGGTTGTCAGCATTCTTGAAAGCAAAGACTGAATCAAATAAATACTTTCTTCTTCCAATCCTAGAGATGCTCTCAAAATCCATAATGTAAAATATGTGAATAAAACCATAAGCAATGCTACTCCTATATCTAGATACTCAGGAATAATGCAAGCAAGTTGTTTGAAAATATTGAAAAGTATGTTTTCTTAAGAAAAGAACATATTTATTTTGTATTAAATCATGGTTAGCTTCCAACCTGAGTCAAATTAAGAATACTTCAAAGTATGTTGTCATGAGAGAGAGGCCCCGGCAGAAACAACCAGGTGAACTGACTATACATACAGAACAGGTCATTGTCTGCTCAAATATTGTTTTAGATGTGAAAGGTGTCAAAAGATACAACAATACAAACATTTTCTACTGGTGATCTAGAAGGATGAAGCCATTAATATGTAGATCTTATCCAGTGAAAAATCTATTTGCATAGAAAACTGATGAAAGTTAAAATTACCAAATTACCAGTCCAGGTTCCTTTTTTTTTTTTTTTTTTTTTGGTTTGTTTGTTTTTTTAATTTTGTTATTTTTCATTAAAAAAGTCATCCCTATCAATGTATCCCCCTGCTCTCCCTCCCCTCCCCCCTCAATCCCTCCCAGCCAGCCTTCAGCCTCGACCCTCCCCATCCACCCATCCTCTCCCCCAAAAGGGCGAGAAGTCCCAAGGTGGGCCAGAACATCCACTCCAGGCAAGTCCGATTCACTCATCCCAAAGTCAATGCTGGGCTAGGTGTTCCTCTGCAGGGAATGGGCTCCAAGGTGCCAGGCCATGAACAGGAACACAGTCTGATCCCATCCCTCATGACTCCACATACTCATGGGAGTCAAATTCTTATTTAAGGGCCAATGTTTCAGACAATAAACCAGGCATACAAAGATACAAATTCTAGGATGCTGAGATGGACGACTTAAGAAGACCTCAGCTCAATTGGAGGTATCAACAAGAAACATAATACAAGAAATTCCATGCCTTATAAAATTAGTTTATAAGGTAAGATTTAGGAACAACAAATAATAGTACTGATTACCAGCAGCTCTGCCACTGCTCACAGACATTATTCATTTAGTCAAGAATGGTTTAGGAATGAAACAGACTGGAATGAAGTCAAGGCCTACTGGTAGTATATCTAACTTCTAGAAGCTAACAAGGAAAGAGGAAGGAGCTGCTCCACCGAAGTCATATAACTCTTTAGCTAGAGCAACCACATACTTGCAGGCCCTGAAACTATGTAAGAAGTTTCTGTGTCTTCCCCTGATTCATAACTTGTTCATAGGTAATTTGTTCAAACCACATCCCAGAAAAGGTAGCCTTGCTCCTGGCCAGTGTTAACCAGACTCAAAGGATCCAATTAAAATTTCTTTTTGATAATTTGTAACTACAATACAAGACTCAGTTTTTGGATTATTTCAAGCAACTCAAAGTCAGACTCAAGGCAAAGGAATGACATAGCAAGCTTGAAATAGAAACTAAAGACCTTAGAAAGATGTCAGAAAAGCAGGGAATGTGCTCCTGAGGAGAAACTAATCTAGACCATCAGGTCCAAGTATATAAGGAAGGGAAAAGCAGTGACCCAATCAGTTTCCTGTGCATTAGTACATTTCACCTCAGTTAAAATAAATCAGCATAAGGAAAACTCGTATTTAGTTAGAGTCTGAAGTAGCATGCACAAGGCTTTCAGGGTTCTGGATGAGGTCTTTTATGTATGTATTATGGCTTCCAGTTTAGTGTTTATATGGATTCCTAACTATGTGAATGGGTGGGTCTCTGATTCCTTTGCCTTCTCTTGGGCTCTTTTCTTTCTGTTGTTTTTTTTCTTGTGCAACTTTGATGTGATAGTTTTTAATTATATTTTATTTTGTTATCATTTAATGAATGAATGAATGATGAAAACCTAGCCTCTAGGGTAAAGGTTCACAACTGGACTGTCATTTATACCTGCTCAGAGAAGAAAATCACTTTTCTCCAAAAGAGTGGCACTGGATATATCAGCCTCTCCAGGTCAGGCCTCATCTTCAGATGTAGCTCACGAAAATATAATGCACTCCACAGTTTTTGTGTACTTTTATTTGATCACAGTTTGATGGTGAATTTCTTTTCTTGTTGTTTGTTTTGTTCTGCTTTTTCTTTTCTTGGTAGTGTTTTACTTTTTTTGTTCTGCTGGGTGTGGGTGGTTGTTGTATTGTGGTTTTGTTTTTTGAGTAAAACATAAAAACTGGATGGGTAGGAGAGGGAGATTATTTGGAAGAACTTGGGGGAGAGGAATAATATGATCAATATATAATTAAATTTAAACTTGTTTTAAATAAGAATAGTTAGTAGCTAAGAATTCTGATGGGTTTTCTTGAATAAATTTAAGAACTTTCATAGCATATAATTCTCATTTGCAATGCAGTTATTTATAGTCCTGTGTTAAATATTTAGATCCACTTATAATTCTTCTATTTCTGGATTATATTAAGGTAAATTTAAATATGATCTAATATTTGAGGATCTACCAATCTCATAAAAAAAAGACACTACAAAGAAAACATACACATCCTTCCATCAGGAGCCAGGATTTGAATTTTATAAAGTTGCTCCCATATTTTAGCCTATTTAGATGTATGAAAGGTTAATATCTAATTCCATTTACAATGCTGATCCAGCAAGAAAGAAATTAATTTGGCATTAGAGAAGTAACATCAATTTCCCGTGTAACTGAAGTAATGCATTTACTGGAAAGAGATTAATATCAATTCCATAAATCATTTATATGCTTTTCCCAGAGTTTGAGACATCCGAGGAATGTCATATATGGGAGCTTATATCACTTTGTGCATAGCCTATTCATTAATCTATGCTAGGAGCTGTAGAGGAGTTGTGATAAAATATAAAATTTTGAAAAGAATTCATCTTTCTGATTTTAATTTTTTGTGATTCATGTGAGGTAAGCCAAATGTCAACCAAATTGCAATAATAATGATCCACACTAACAACCAGCATTTTCAGGAAAGAAATTAAACATTTAGCCAATTATCTTCCCAGGTAGTAACAGCTATTCAAAGTCCACATGATAAACAATGTCTAAATGTCAATGTAAAGACTCCATTAAGCATAAATGCTGCCACAAAGGAGAATTATCTGGGCTACCATTTCATTATACTGTTGAATTTCATTATCTTATAATCTGAGTTATATGTACTTTCAAGAAAGAAGCCGAACTAACTTGGAGTAGGTTGAATGCAGAGATTGAAGTGTATCTCAGGACTTGATATACCAAATACATACATGATAATCAGAAGAAATAAAAAATCCTATGGCACAGATTCAGTGGTCATGCTCTCACATGATTGAACTAATGACACTCACATTTAAGTAATAAGCTCATTCAAAAGTTTGTTTTATGTGGAAACATCCTCACAGAGACATTCATAATAGTATTTGACAACAGATCTTGCTACTCAATCAATAACCCCCCTGAAGTTCACAGATAAAATTAGCAACCATGGTATCTTAATGACCACCTAAGGACCCCTCCAACATCATTTCCAAACTCCTACATGATACAGAATGATATGAAACAGGGCCTGTAATCTAAGCCGGAGCTGTTAATACCTAGGAGATAAGAGGGTTTTTTTGAAAAATAAGCTATTATTAGTCTAAACTAAACTCTTCTACTCCACTTCATGCATGGCTAATAATCCAAGAGGAAAGAAAATGTGTAATGTTATGGGTAAAAGAGCCAAAGGTACTAGCTCTAATATTTACTAACAAGAACTTAAGTATTAACACTAAGCTTCCTCACTCAAATTGTAATAAAAACAGGTGTCTATTTCACAGAATTACCAGAAGAATTTATTTTTCTTGCATAGTATCTGGAATGTAATAAATTTTCATTATTGTTATTATTCCTACTCGCTTCACTTTCAAGACATATGGAAGAATTCAGAATGGGCCTAACTATATACAATAATTTGCCAGCATAAGATGAATTGAAACTATTTTTGATACTTCTATGAAGTTGAGTGGTACTTTAAAATGACTTGGTTTCTCTGGGTTAAGAGCATACTGATATACTTATTTCTTGCCACAAAATCCTAACATTGAAAATTCTTAGGTGTAATACTCATATTAACAATTTATAGAATATTTTTACCATCTTCTGCTTTACATGTAATAGTAGTATTACTTACTGTTAGGGATAAAGTTTGTTATTTCATTTAAGTGATGAGATTACGTGGCTAAAGAACTTAAAACTAATGTCCCAATCGAGATAGGCCCCAAGTGCAGAGAGATAATGAGCCAGCTCTTCTGGCTTTCTTACTATCAGCAGGGAAAAATACACAACACTGACAGAAAATTGTTTTGTGAGATAATTGTCCTTCCTTCTGTAAGTTGCCTTGGTCATGGTGTTTTAACATAGAAACAGAAAAGCAATAAAAGCAGTAAAGTGGAAAGAGAGAGAATGAGCAGAAAAAGACCAAGGCATGTTAATGTTATCATTGACACTTATGGCCTATCTATCATGTGTTGAGTATTTCCAATATTATTGTATATAACTTTTTACAACATTAATCATGCTTTACTATTCCCCATAGTTTATTTTATTTATTACCATGCAAAATAATGGTTATTTTATTTCATTATTTTGTTTTATTCACTAATCTTTTGATTAATAAATATAATTAATAAAAATATTTTTATTAGCATTAAAAGTTATAGATTTCATTGTGAAATATTCATATATGTATATCATTATACTATGTTCCTAAGCCCCCATGCAAGGTTCTCCTCAACACTCCTGCAAACTCCTCGCTGGCCCTTTCAACCAAGTACTTCCTCTTGATCTCACAGCACAGGTATTTAAATGTCTGGTTTCCCACTCCTCTCTTAGTTTTCTCTTTTTAGTTCCCATAGATAGATATATAGATGATAGATGGTTTATATGTATATAATTTGGATTTTTTCAATTCCCACATATAATAATATATGTTAAATATAAATTCTGTATATGAGAGGATTTGTGTGGCATTTATCCTTTTTAATCTGCCTGATTTATCTTAACATGAGGACTTTCAGTTTTATCTGTTTTCATGCAATTGTCATAATTTCATTATTCTTTACAATGTAATAACATTCCGTTGTATACATGGAACACATTTTTTATTCATTCATCTGTTTATGGAACACTAGGCTGGTTTCATATTTGTTTGTTGTGAATAACACTAAATATAGACATATGAGTACTATGCTGCCTCTAGAATTCTTCCAAGCCAGAAGTGGCAAACTTACATGACAGCCCTATTTTCAGTTTTGAGGAGACACATCTACAGTGATTTCCACAAAGGGCAGTGTGAAACGGTCCCTGTTTTCTGCATTGCCACCAACATTTGTCTATGACTTGTCCTCCTTTTGGTTTTATTTAATTTTTGCATTTTATTAGTACATATTAATTATACATAATAGTGAGTTCCTGCCTTGGAACAATCTTTTTGTACACTATGAAGATGAATTATTTCATTGGCTAATAAAGAGCAGACTTGCCAATAGCTGGGCAGGGAGAGGTTAGGTAGGACTTGTAGACAGAATGCAAACTCAAGGAAGAAGGGGCAGAGTCACCAGGAGATGCAGGGAGAAGCAAGATGAACATACCATGCTGGAAAAATGTACTACCACATGGTAGAGAATAGATAAGAAATACGGGTGAATTTTAGGTCTAAGAGCTAGCTAGTAACAACTCTGTGCTGTCAGCTGAGCATCTATGTCTAATAGTAAGCCTCTGTATGTTTATTGGAGTCTGCAGTCCCAATGAAAAGCTCCCATACAAGTTTCTCTGTGAATTTTTATACGTGTATTTGATAAATTTTAATCACATTTTAGTCCTGTTGTTTTCTCTTCTCTCTCCCACACTTGATGATCTCTTTCTTTTTTACAACTAGTCGTGTGTGTGTGTGTGTGTGTGTGTGTGTGTGAGCGTGTGCGTGTGTCTGTATGTGTGTACGTGTGTGTGTGCATGTGTGTGTGTCTGTGTGTGTGTCTGTGTCTGTGTGTGTGTGTCTGTGTGTGTGTGTACGTGTGTGTGTGTCTGTGTGTGTATGTGTGTATGTGTGTGTGTGTGTACTTGTGTGTTCCAGTGACCTTGTTAGGACTGCTTACTTGACGAGTTTTTTACAAAATACTGGGCAAATTATCAATGGCTATACCAATAAAGAAAATATACACACATACCCAGAAACTATAAAGTTCCAAAAGTTTCTCTTGATTATAGCTATTTTAACTAGAATATGATGTAATATGAATGTAATTTTAATTTATATTTTCATGATACTAAAGAGTTTTCATTATAATAAACATTTTAAAATATTTAATAGCTATTTGTATTTCTTACTTTGGAAACCACTTATTTAATCATTTAGCCCATTTCTGACTAGATGGTTGGTCTGGAAGTGTTTAATCTTGTGCAGCTTTTTCTATGATTTCTGGTACTAATCTCCTGGTAGATGTGTAATTAATAAAGATATTCTCCGATTCTGCAGGTATCTCCTCATTTTGCTTATTATTTCCTTTGCTGTGAAAATTATTAATTTAATGTAAATTTTTTAGTTCGTGGGATTGTTTCTGGTGATGTTGGAGTAATTTCCAAAATGTCTGTTCTTTTGTCACTATCTTTATGTTCTTTGCTTTCTTTCATCCAGCAGTTTCAGAGTTTCTGGTATCACACGGTTATTAGTTCTATTCAGAATGGAATCTTATGCAAGGTGATAGAAATGGACCTACTTTCATTTTTTACATATTTATAGCAAACTTTCCTCTAACTTCTTTCCAGTATAAGTTTTGACACCTTTGTAAAGGATTAGTTAGTGTAGCAAAATGGAATTATGTCTGTAATCTCTACTCTAGCCCACTGATCTCAATCTGTTTTTCTACCAATGCCACCCTGTTTGTGTGGTGGTGTTTGCTACGGCTCTGTAGTAAAATCTGAGATCAGGATCAGAAGCTGTGATAACATCCTCACTCTTTTTGCTGAGAATTATTGCTAGTGCGGAGCCTTTTGTGCTTCCGTGTGAGTGCTGGAATTTTTTGCTAGTTATTTCTTAAACATCACTGGAATTTTCATGGGGATTGTACTGAATCTGTAGATCAATTTTGTTAATATAGACATTCTGAAAACATTAATTCTATCATGCTCATAAAATGTCTTCCAATATTCAAGAGTCCTGAAAGTTTTTCTTCAATATTTTAAAAGTATCATTAGAGGAGCCTTCCACTTCCTTAAGCTTATTTCTAGATATTTTAAAGCTATTTTGAATGAATTTTTCTCATTTCTTATTTATCCAGTCATTATTGCTGTACACAAGATGTTGAGCTTTGTATATTGATATTTTGCTGAAAGTGTTTAGCAAGTTGAGTTTTCTGGTAGAGTTTTTAGTTTTTTTAAAGTAAAGAATTATATACAAATAGAAATAATTCTTCTTCCGTTCCTATATGTATCTCTTTTATTTCTTTTCATAATTTTGTAGCAGCCTTCTACCCAGCACAGCCTTTGCTTCCTCCCCTGCTCTGTCTCTGACCTGAACTCATATAAAAGCTTAAGCACTTGGGTAGCTGCTTGCTGCTACAGGGGCTGGATGAGCTAGTTAACGGAAGCAGGCACTTTGAGCCCCTTGTAGAGGATGCCTGCTGAAGCCCGATGTAAAGGGGCATTTGAGGAAGGAAGTGAGATCTCTTTTAGGCTGGATGACCAGCCCAGTCCTCTTCTCCAACAAAGGATTCCCCAGATTGTGGCCTGCTCTTTCTTCACAATGGCCGCGGGGGGGGGGGGGGGGGCACAGCCACCTTTCTCTCCTTGGCCTTCTTTCTCTTGGGCATCTTGTCAGCTGGAGGAGGAAACTCCTTTTCTTCTTTCTGTTTTCTTTCTTTTCCTCGTTGCTCTACTTAAGAGTTCAAGCATTATATTGAGTAATAGTGGGAAGCTCTTCCTGACAGCTTGGATTTCTCCATGGTTTGCTTTCTATAGCCTTCGTTATGTCGAGGTGTCTTCCTTCCATTCATAATTTCTTTCTTTAGAGCTTTAATCATGAAGGAATGCTGAACTTTGCCAAGGGCATTTTCTGCGTTCTGTGTGTGATTTCTGTTTTATATTTAATAATGGGCTTCACTGCATTTATTGATCTGCATATATTGAACCATCTTTGCATCTCTTAAATGAAACAATCTTGGTCATGGTATATATATGATTTTCTTATTTTATGCTCATGGATTTTAATTTTGCATGCATCTGTTATCAGGGTTTGGTCTATAATTTCTTTGTATCATGTACGTCTCCAGTTTGGGTATCACAATAGTGTTGGTTTCATAAGACAAAAATGGTGGTTTTCCCTCTCTTTATGGAATAGTTTGAGAAATATCTGTGCATTGTGTTAGCCCTTTTTTTAAATTTTTATAGAAATCAGTAGTAAATCTTCAAAGACCTGGGCTATTCTTTACTAGGAGATTATCTATTGTTATTTCAATCATGTTACTTTCTATGGATAATATATACAAATATTTACATTTTTATACCCTTTTAGTTTAATTTTTAAGGACATGTGTTTCTGGGAATTTTCCTATTCTACTTTTGTTGAATTTACATTTTTAAAGTTATCTGATTTTCCTTGGATCTCTTTTGATATCTCTAATAATGTTCCTTCTTTCACCTCTAGCTTTATTAACTAGGTGCTCTCTCTCTCTTCCTGTTGGTTACATTGGCTAGAGGTTTATCAGTCTTATAATTAAAAAAAAACTATTCTTCACATGGTTTATTCTACATATTATTTATTTAGTCTCTATTCTGTCAACTAACATTTGAGAGTTCTTGCCATCTACTGCTCTTGGGTTTGGCTTGTTCTTGTGTCTTTGAGAACTTGAATCGCATAAACAAATTATTTACTTTATAAATCTTTGTAAAGTAAGAACACATAGGTGTATGCTTTCCTAATTTTTTTTTGACTCTAGAAACTCTCTTTAAATTTCCTTCCTGATCTCTTTAATGACCTTTTGTCATTCAAATGTACATTGTTCAGTCTCAACCTATTTGTGTACTGGTGTGCTCTCTCTTACTATTATTGATTTCTACTTTTACTACAGCATATATAATATTTTAAGATATAATTTCACTTATTTTGTACTTAAGACCACCTAGAATGTGGGCTATTTTAGGAAAATAACCTAGAGCTCATTGTAAAATATGTATCTGTTGGATGGGATATTCCACAGAGATCTTTTAAGTCCATTTGATGTATAGTGTAGTTTAACAGTGAAGTTTCTTCATTAATTTAGTATGAAAGAAGTATCTTAAACTGATAATGAGACATTATGTTTGAGTTCTTTTCAGGTGCCATCTAATCTTTTATGCCCATTAGTCTTTTTTATGAAGATCTGAAGTATTTGGCTCAAATATTAAGAATATTACTATGGATATCAAATACCAAAAGAGAAATATCCCATTCTTATAGTGTTTATATTCTACTTGAGAAAAACAAAAGACCAAGGTATAAATAAATAAGTAATCTATGTTATATGATTTAAACATGAAACGGCTCTCGCGGGCTCATCTTTAAACCTTTTGCTCTGTCTTCTGGTACTATTTTAGGAGGTTTAGGACATGAGGCCCAGTAGGAGAAAGCAGGCCATAAATGGCCAATTAAGAAGATTACTCTTGAGTCTCAATCCCTTCCTAGTTCTCTGCCTCATGCCTGCCTAGAAGTAAACAGCCTATTCCTACATGGGCTTCCACAGCCATCATATGTTATGTACACTAGGCCTCAAAACAAAGAGCCAAGAAATCTTGGACTAAACCCTTTGTATGCATAGGCTGAATAAGTCTTTCCTCTTAAAGGCTTTATTTCAAAGATTAGGTCACAGCTATGACTTAAAGTAAGAAAGGTTACTGACACATTTAAAACAAGTACAAAAATGTTGTGAGCAAAGAGCTGAGGTTTTACACAGGACATAAACAAAGACCTCTAGGAGATATCACTTGAGTAAAAATCTAAATAAAATAAAAGAAAATGTTCATATGAAAACAATTTAGTAGTTACCATAAGTTCTCACATCTTCTCTATTGTAATGTATTTATAGGTTCCCCACCCCCACCCTATATCTGTGCATAAAGTTATTTACTTCTTTCTAGACTTGTTCATGCTTCATTACTAACCACTGGTAATCTAATAGGCTTGGGTTACTTCAATTTAACCTGTGGGGTGGATATTTTGATGTGTAAAGATGTCCTAAAGTTCCATGTTCAAAAAACCTGTTTGAAATCCAGCATAATATGTGACAGGGTTAGAGTTGCCCCACTCTGCACCACGACAACTAACTATACTGATTTCACTCTTACTCTTATGACAGACAAAAGTGGCACAGAGCAGGTAGCTTACTCAGAGCACAGGCTTCTATGAAAGAAAATACTTTAAAGTAAACAATAATTTCCCAAAATAAAATATAAAACTAGAGAGTAAAACGAAATTGCACAGGTATATTTTCAAAGCTTAACAATGTCTAATGACTTTAGCCTAAGCCATGGAACATAAAATCAGCAGGAAATCAAACATTCTGTTACAAATGTTAGAATACTTTTTTACATAATTATGGTTATTTTTAAACTCTTAGACCTCTTCCCCTCCCCTCCAAAAAAACTCTGAGCAGCCTTTTAGTCTGTACCTCAGCTTTATTTAAAAATGTTAAAAGCTGATCAAATATACAATCCACTTACCATAGTGCCATAAAAGAACTGAGCATTACTGTGCTTAGTAACTGGTAGGCTCTCAACACAAGAGATGCCGACCGTAACCAAGACCATTAAAGCAGAGCTTCTCTTAAAGCTCAGCAATCTTGTCAGCAACTAGGTGTCTGAGCTATAAGAAGTAGTAGGTGCTGGGTGACTTGAAAACCCATGTCCACTATTTTCAAGAAGCTTAAGAAATTACTGATAAAAGTTTCTTCCATTCAGCACTCAGGGATGAGTCAAATGAGATCACAGGTAATGTCGGGCAGTTCAAGAACAACAACAAATCAGTTACAAATGTGTTTGTTGAGATCATCAAAGGGCTAAATTGGAGTGATGGGGTGAAATAGGTGACAGGAGGGCAACCAATGGAACAATTCAAACTAGAGGCTTAGGCAACCCAGCCAGGTAAAGAAAACAATTCCCATGGCCCCTGTTTTCCCTGAAGGCCATGCAGATACCTACGATCTGTGCTGCTGTATGAAGCCATGTTGATGTCCACGGGCTGGACTACAGCCAGAAACCATATTGGTGATCATGGCCCATGTTGTCCCAGATGTCATATTAATGTCCTTGGCCTG
Organism: Phyllotis vaccarum; assembly: GCA_033318265.1. Taxonomy (NCBI): domain Eukaryota; kingdom Metazoa; phylum Chordata; class Mammalia; order Rodentia; family Cricetidae; genus Phyllotis; species Phyllotis vaccarum. Next base: position 62,125,943 of record JARWLC010000002.1, read on the forward strand.
TGCTGCTAGAGAGGGCTATGATGGTGTCTATATGTTAATGTGTGCTGTGGTCTATACTGCCACCAGGGACTATGTTGAGGTCTGTGGCAGGTACTGACAACTGAAACCTTGCTCTTTGCTCCTGCTGACTGTAAAGGGTGAGGAAACTACTTTTTAAGTGGTATTGATGACTGAAGACTCACAGGTAAGAAGAACTGAGAAGGCTTCTGTGATAACCACTATACCCGCTATTACTCCCATCCCACCCTCAAAAAGGTAACTGCCTAGACAGAAAGCCATCAAAGAGAACTCTTAAAAATTCAGATTAAAAAAGCAAGGCATGGCAGCTCATATCTTTAACCCAGTACTAGGGAGGCAGAGGCAGGTGGATCTCTGTGAGTTCAAGGCTAGCCTGGTCTACACAAAGTCCAGGACAGCCATGGCTACACAAAGAAGCCCTTTCTCAAAAAACCTAAAATAAGAAGAATAAGAATGTAAGGGGAGTTTTGACAATTGATGGCTTCTGGCAGAGGTACAAGTGGAGAAGGACAAGGGGCTGACCCCGGGAGTCAATGGACAACACAGTTTGGACTTGTGAGTTAGGGAGGAAAGTCAAGAGGGAAGGGTAGACCTGGGTGGACTGGAAAGTGAATGTGATCAGACCCATAATGAGAAATTCCCAAATAATCATTAAAAATAATCAGTAGGAAAAGAAAACAGCAGCTAAAAGTGTTTCTCTAGCAAATTCGTGAAAACACATATTGCCATTATTGGGGATGAAGTAGTAGAATTACTACTATGAAAATGGCCATCTTACCAAAAGCAACATACATATTCAATGCATTCCCCATCAAATTTCTAACACAATTATTCACAAAAATTGATATTTAAAATCTTCAGTTACACACACACACACACACACACACACACACACACACACACACACACACACCATCTAAAAACAATCCTGAATAAAATAGTAAGACAGCTAGAGTTACCACAAGTCCAGATTTCAAGTTGTACTACAGAGCTATTGCATTAAAAAAAAAACAACATATTATTGGCATAAAAACAGACACACTGATCATTGGGATAGAATAGAGAACACAGACATAATTACATACACATATAGACACCTGATTTTTTTTACAAAGAAGCTAAAAATATAGACTGGAGAAAAGACAGAATCTTCAACAAATGATGATGGGCAACTGGATAGCTGAAGCAGAAGAATGAAAACAGATCTATAACTTTAACTTTACCAAAAAAAACCTCAACTAGAAATGGATCAAGAGCCTCAAAATAGGACCAGGTACACCAGTTCTGATAGAAGAGAAAATAGAATATAGGTTTAAAATCATCAGCACATGACAGGACTTTCTGAACAGGATACTAATAGCACAGGCTTTAATGCAAACTATTATTAAATAGGACCTCATGAAGGTAAAAGCTATGTACAGTGAAGGACACTATCATTCAAGTAAAGTGGAAGCCTACACAATGGGGAAAATATTTTTACCAACCATACATCTGATGGAGGGTTAACATCTAGAATATATAAAGAACAAAAAACCCAAGAAAACAAATAACCCAATTTAAAGTTTAAACAAAGTTCTCAACAGATGAAACACATAGGACTGAGAAATATTTTTTAATGTTCAATATCTTTAATCAGATGAAAATACCAATTACTGCTACTTTGGTATTTCATTTTTCAGAATCAGTAAAACAAATGACAGCACGTACTGGCAAGGATGCAATGAAAGCTTACTTTTCATTGGTGGTGGGAATGAATGGCGACTATAAACCCTGGTGTTCATATCCACAATAGCTGAGTACTGATCCAAGTGCAGCACCACTCTTAGACACATAACCCGAAGACTCTACATCTTACTTCAGAGATATTTGCTCATCCATGTACATTTCTGCTTTACTCATTATAGCCAAAACTGGAAACAGTCTAGATTTCCATCAACTGATGAAAATAAAATTAAAATATGATACAGTATGAAATTGAATATTATTCACCTTTTACAAAAAATGAAATGTACAGGTGAATGGAACTATAAACAATCATCCTAAGTGAGGTATCCCTCAACCAAAAAGAGAAATATTCTGTGTTCTCTCTTACATGGGAATGTAAGCCTCTAAGCTCTCCATATTTGTGCTTCGATCAAGGAGAAATAGAACAGTATATTAAAAAGATTTTAAAAAGGAAAATAGAAGGGGATTAAATATGATCAAGGATGGGAGAACGGAGTAAAGGAGAGAATATGGGAAGACAAATTAAGGGCCTTTTGAAAACCCAAATGGAAACCTTCTATTCTAGAAGCATGCTAAAATATACATATATGAAAGGAATTTAAATGGAGTCACCTTATAATGGGGAAGACAATGTCCCAGCTAGAATGCCACCAAATATAACTTCTAGTGCCAAGATGGGTTATATTTTTGTAATTTGTCAACGGCCTCTAAAATAATCATGGGCTACTGACAAGGTTATTAGATATCATTGAACATGGAGAAATTAAGCTAGTGCCAAACTAGATGCTTACTCACTACTGACCAGTATTCATGGTGCTGTAAGATACATTGCACACCATCATAGGAGAAAATAAATCACCAACATCACCAAAATAACAATCCCTGTGGCTTACAACAGAGACCTGCCTGTAGGATATACTAGTACAATAATGGGACAAATGTTACCAATGTAACTAAATACTTTTGAAACTGTATCATGAGGCCTACTCCATAAGAGTTGCATCTCTATCTGACACTGCTAAAGTGGCCAAGAACCTGGGAATAAATAGGTTATGGCAATAAAGTAAAACCTACTACTATTATCCTGCTAAAGAAACACAGCAATAAAAGGACTCCTAATGATATATTGCTATACATAGATCAGTGCATCGCTCACCCCTCATAAGAGAAGCTTTTTTCAGTAGATGGTAATTAACACAGAGAAACACAACTGGAGGATGTGTAGAAAGTGATTTGGGGAACTCAGTCTTAAATGAGATGTTTTTATAAAACCCTTCCCCTCAAAGCTCAGGGATCTACGAGGAGGGGGAGCAGAGAAATTTTAAGAGGCAGAGGTGGTGGATAATGGCAAGGACACCGTGTCTTTCAGATACAATGGGGACTATACGTATGAACTCACCTGTGTAGACTCTGAACTCACACAGGCTATGACAGAAAGCACTTAGAAGAGCTAGTGGACACCACCACGAAGCTCTTTACATTTGTTACCTGTTGGGAAAGGAAAGAAACAGATATTCTCTGATGGAGTGACACTAGGTAGGTCAGCCACACTCCAGGGCGGGCTCCAAGCCTCCATGAGTTATTTGGTGGTGGTGGCATTTTGTTTGGTTCTCATTTGCTCTGCCTTTCTCCACTCTCCCTCCCTCCCTTTCATCTCCCTCCCCTCTCTCTCTCTCTTGTGCTCACTCACTCACTCTCATCTGATTAGTCTGATTTTTGTTTGCTTTTATTTAATTTTATTTCTTTTTTTTGAGACATGAAGAGAGGAAGTACGGAGTTGGGTAGGTGAGGAGGTGGGGAAGATCTGACAGGAGAAAGAGAAAATGTGATCAAATAGATTTTATGAAAAATTAAAAAGAAAACATATCCATCCTTCTTCCTTCTCTGTGACCTTCAGTCTTTGTGAAAGCCTCTCATTATCTGAACCCCGTCAAAAGTAAGCTGATGTGGAAACTTGGAAAATGCAATTTTCAGAATTTAGTCCCATCCAAGTGTATAAAATAAAAATAATGTCAGACATGCAAATGATGAGCATGAGATGTTCCTAAACCTTCAGATCTCTAGTCAACTGAAAACTATAGCCACCTATATTTTATGATTTGTTAATTGAAATTTTAAAAATGAAAACTAAATTTCATTATCAAAGTGTGACTATTTTATGGAACATGAAGAACAAAAGCAAAGGCAACAACCTAGTTTTACTAATTAATGTAATTTTTAAAAACTTATCTTAAATTGGGAAGAAGAAATAGAAGATAAAAACACCACTTATACTTGAAAATTATCATCTTTCTCGTTATCTTAAAAAGTTCTCACTAGACTTTATTATATATACTACAATCATCTATATACTACTTAACTACTCATTGGGAGAATGTGGGCTACAAAGAAACTCAACCAGTTTTACTGATTCGAATGATGTGTTCCCTTCCTTGGTGTTATCATAATAGTAATGCACAGGAAGGGGTTTGTGCACTGGAAATCCCCCTTAAAGCAGTGTCTCAGATTATTCGAAGAAAGTGTTTGAACATGTGTATCAGTGCAGTTAAACTAAATACAACTCACCTCTCTCTGGTTTTTTTCCTAGGGTTTTTAGATTCAGAAATAATACAATAGAAAATGAGATCATTCTTAGAGAAAAGTTGTTGGGAATAATATGTATACTTCTTCCTCAAAGTGGAGGTAGAACAAATAGAAAATAAAACATGGAAGTAGACTTGTAACTGTAGCTATCTCCACGTGATCCAGGAAGGAAGTCTGTATTCTAACACACAAAAACTTCTCCAGAAGTTCTGGAACAGTGTAATGAGTCATTTAGTTACAAGTAGGGATAGACAAGAAGGGCAATATTATTCATTTGTTAGGAAAATGAAAAGGAATAACAGGTTATATGCATATGAAATAAATTTTGAGGTAAAAGAAAGTTAATTTAAACAAATTTTATTAATTTTTTCTCAAAATATTCTCCATTTCTAAGTTATTTGTACTTTTTCATTCCCTGAAAACAGAAACACTTCTCTAATATTCATGTTCTATATGACAGCATGAAAGCCAGGTAATACTCATCATAAGCTGTGGCTAAAATTTTCTTACCAACCCTTCATGACTTAGATGGTTCGTTCAGGTTTCTTTAAGAGACATTATTCAAACAAAGCCTGGTGTGGTTCTCACCTTTAATACCACTATAGGAATGCTAGAGGATAAGTGTGACTTTAAAGATAGCCTAGAACACAAAGACCTAAGTTCTAGTTGGTAGACTAATAAAGATTTTGGAAGCAAGATTCTATCATACTCCTTAAAATAATCTATGTCAAAGATAAAGCCAAACTCACAGTTACAATACTCTGAAAAATCAAAAAAACCTGCAGAAGGTCTTGTCCCTACCTGAGGAGTTACTGGTATTTGATTACTGCTAGAAGGAAAGTCAGTTTTGTTCAATAGAGTGTTGCTTGGTCTTATAAACTACACTCCAGGGCATGCTCCACATCCAGGCATAGTCATGCAACACAAACTGGAATTGATTGGGAAAAGGAGAGAGAGAGAGAGAGAGAGAGAGAGAGAGAGAGAGAGAGAGAGAGAGAGAGAGAGAGAGAATATGTATGTTAAGGTGTGTTGATAAGGAGGTGAACAGATCTTGAAAGAGTTGGGGTGAATATAATCAAAATAAATAGTAGTATGAAAACATAAAAGAATAAATTAAAATATTGTTTAAATTTTAAAAACTTATTCTATAAACATGACACTTGTTTCTGTGAGAACAAGAAGTAGAATGAATAGAACCTTCCAACATTGTGAAAGCTATCCAATAGGGATTAAACTGTTCCATTTTTACCTGCTTAACATTCATGTTTTAGGATTCAAGTAGGTGGTATCCTCAGTAATAGGGTCTTACCATCAAGTTTTGAAGGATAATTAACACCAATAGAAATATTTTACAATGTTTGGGAGTCTCTGATTCCCGCTTATCAATGCCAAGATAACCAATTTCTGGCTCTGAACTTTTTACTTGAAAACATTTGGTGTCTATGAGAGGCTTGCCTCATCCCATTATAAAGTAACTCCATTTAAATTCTTCTTACATAATTATATGAATATATTTTAAAGGCTTTTAAAATAGTAGGGATTCAATACAAAATTTTCAGAAGTCTTCTATGAGTTATCATTCCCTGCCCTACCAAATATCCACCCACTTAATTTTTGTTCCTCCATCACTCTCCAATCTTCCTTATATTACCTGTGTTCAATCTCCCCTCTCTTCAAAGAATCCCTTATGACTTCTCATGAGTTTCCTGATTTCCATGACTATTTTAATTTAAGCACATGTAAGTAAAGATTTATGTGACATTTGTCTTCCTAGGTCTGGGTTTCCTCACTCATAATGATTATTTACAGCTCCACTAATTAACTGAAAATTTTATGGTTTAATTATTCTGAAGAGCTAAATAACATTCTATCATCTAAATGTACCACATTTTCATTATCTACTCATCAGTTTATAGACACCCATTTCCTGCCTCTTATGAGTATAAAACCAATGAACATGGATAAGCACATATCTATACAGAGTCCTTTGGATACATGTCCAAGAGTAGTACAGGTGGACTATAAGTACATGCATTTGAAGCTATCTGTAGAATGTTCACACTGATTTCCATAGTGGCTGTATCAGTTTACAATCCTACCAACGAAGAAAGTGTTCTCTTTTTCTCAGGTCCATATTAACATTTGTTGTCATTTTTTTAAGTATTAGACATGAATGACTGCCATAAGATGAAATCTCAACACAGAATAAAACTATATCCTTAGATTTTACCTTGCACAAAACTCATATCCATATGGATCAAAGACCTAAACATAAGACATGAGATGCCCTGACTCTACTAGAGAAGAAAGTGTGGAATACACTTCAGTTTATAGGCACCAAAAGACTCTGAATAAAACCCTATAAACATAGGCATAAGACCAGTAACTGATAAACAGAACCTTATGAAACAGTAAAGGACACCATCATTCAAGGGAAGAGGCAGCTTACAGAATCAGCAAAAGAACTTTAGTAGCTATACATCTGACAGAGAGTTAGAACATTGACTGTACATGTGACATAATTATATTTTAATTAAAAGAAAAAGAACATAAAATATTAAGCATCCAGTCATTTTTAAATGGTAAGTATATCTAGCCATTAAGTCTTTAGGAAGGATCTATCTTCCCCATTTTAAAATGGATACATCAAGTAATCTCTAAAATAAAGTGCACAAGCTAGGACTCAAATCTAGGTCACCATGTTCCAAACTTAATGTCTTCTTGCCAAATAAGGTTAATTCCTAAAGTCATATGGAACATTAACTAATACTCCAAATATTTCTGTAAGTTTGATAGTCCTTAATATCAAAACAAACAGGGTACTGCATTTCCTTAGCCTAAAGAACATGTCATAGAAAGGTCAAGAACAGCATATTATATGCTCAAAATAGCACGAAATGCCTAGAATAGCAATTCTCTTCTGGATTAGAGTCTATATTTTTAACTTAATATTTGTGTCTTTCCCCTACAAAAAGTCATATACTGGAAAGTGACAGTCTTAGAGCACAGGGTCTTTCAGAAGCTAGATAGTCAAAGAGGTGAAGAAGCACTTATGAACAGAATTAGTGCTCATATCCAGGGAACCAGACAGAGCTCTCTAACCTTTTTACTATGTTATGGCATATTGAGAACACACTGAAGAACTAAAATGGAGACCTTTAGTAGACATTGAATCTGCTGGTGCCTTTACCTTAGATTTTTAAATCTCCAGATATGTAAGAAACAAATGTTTATTACTTAATATACATAGTCTATTGTATTATTATTACAACATTCCAAATCTTAATAATGTGCTTATAGTATAAACATGTTTTCCCATATGTCTCACCCGCTGGAGAGGAAAAACTGTCCTTGCCCTTATCTTGTTTAATATTAATACATACTGGGCAGTTATAATGAGCTTGAAATTATTTATTTACATATGTGGTTTCCAAGATAAATACACACACACACACACACACACACACACACACACACACACACACACACACACGCTTTTTCAATGCTTTGAAATGCGTTCTCACTGTTACATTCCCATTTGTATCCCAATGGTGTTGCATGCAAAGTCCAATTACCCCCAATTCAACATACTGTAAAGAATCCAAGCCATAGGGATGAGCTACATGCACATTGCTCCAGTAATGATATTTACTATCAAGTACTAGACATTTGAGAGAATATGTCTTCTAATCTCTAGATCCAAGCTATTTAGCCATCTCCACCTAATGTTTTCTGTTCTGGGATCCTAAGCACTGTAAAGCAAAGACAGTATTGTAGCAGGCTCTCCCAAATCATGACACAAAGATTTATTATTAGTCATAAAGGCTCTGCCTTAACTTATGCCTGCCCCACTAGCTCTTATAACTTAAAATAACCTGTTTCTCTTCAGCCAAGTTTTGCCTCAAGTCTTTTTACTTTCCTGTCATTGTGTCTGTCCTACTCCATGTCTGTCTGTCTGCCACCTGCTTGGCTGATCCAAAGTGTCTCCCCTTCCTTCTCTCTGGTTCTCTCTTGTTCTCTGGAGAGCCTAGATTCCCTGCCCTACTTATACTCTCTGCTTGCTTGCCACCCCCACCCCTCACTGCCCAGCTAGTGGACATCCAGCTTTTTATTAGACCAATCAGGCACCTTGGACAGGATGGTGAAACAAATGCATCACAACTTTACATAATTAGACAAATGCAGCATAAAAAATGTAACACATCTTTATATAGTTAAACAAATGCAGTATAAAATAGTAGCACACCTTTACATAGTTAAGGTAATATTCTACAACACAATATATATTCTACTATGCTCCTTCTGAACACCAGACCCACCAAACCCAATAGCATAATAAAATTATGATCTTTAGGTCACTATTATTTTTTAATGTTTATTATTTTATTCTATTGCATAAATGTTTTGCTTTATGCATTTCTGTGCACCAAATATGTGCATGGTGCCTGAGAGGGGCAGAAGAAAGCATGAGATCCTCTACAAATGGAATTAGAAATATTTGTGAGCCATCATGTAGATTCTGGGGATTGAACGTCCAGAATAGCAGCCAGTGCTGTTAACTGAAGAATCATCTCTCTAACCCCTTATGTCACTATTTTATTGAGTAGTATGTTTTTCAGAAATAGTAAATGAAATACTTCTACACCATTAATTTGAGTCAGATTTTGAATACACTAGGCAAGATACTATTACATAAGGAAATAGCTCAAAATAATCAAACTTTTCAAAATTCTGCCAAAACACTCTGTAGGATCTGACCAATTTATAACACTAGAAGCAAAGGTAATGTATAATAGTAAATATATTCTGAATGTTCTAAACTGGAATAGAAGCACAACATAAGGGATTATTAATACGAACTAAATAATGTACTAGCTAAGGTATGTGAATCTATTTGAACTCTACTATGATGGTTCACTGGAGAGTAAATAACACATCACATTAAGACACAAGGGGTAAGAATATCATAAAAATGGGTTTTTTCTTATGAAATCCTATTTTATATTTTGATACTTGGAACCCAACTAGATTTCATGGACATCTTCTATTTCTAGCTTTAGTCTACAAAAGATAGATATCCATGAAGTTCTCAACGATACTAATGTCCACTCTACTGGTACATTTTTTTTTTTTGCTATTGTAAAAGAAAATTCCTAAGGGCTCTTTTGGAGAATGTAACCAGATAATATATTTTCTTATCTCCTATAATAAGTTCATCTGCTTGCAATATGGTTGTCGAGAGTCCTTATAAACCCTTTACTTACATATACATTGATCAATCTCCTGTCTCTACCTTCATTGGCTCACTTTACTCATATATATGTACAGCTCTAGCATTTTGTGACAACAGTCATTGAAATATAGTCCTATTAAACTATTCAGAACACATATGGAAAGGTTTCATTTCCAAAGAACAAAACATTCCCTAAAGTTCATACATCTTTTTTGTAGAAAAATGAACATCTACATTACTGTAAAAGACAAGTTATTCTGTGCTACATTACTTTTCATTGATTAAAAAAAAAGCGAACTTCATTGTATGCTTAAACTTTAGTAAATGAATAGAATTTAAATGTTCTAAAAGGGGGTATTTTTATAAAGAAATGGGTATATTAGTTTGAACGTGTCAAGTATTTCACAATGTATACATCTACCAAAACATCAAGGTAATTTGACTAAAGAAAGGTACCCAGAACTCACCTATTCATTTACAAAAAAAAAGAGCCAAAGCAACAAATATATAACTGCATGTTAAGGTAAATTATTACAGGATAATACAACAGTTCTAGAAATCAATAGTACACAAAATGGAGACCTGATGCCCTAAATCTGCTAGAGGAAAAATTAAGTAGTATACCTCAACTTATAGGCATAGGAAATAAATTTATGAATAAAACTTCAGTACCCAAAATTTTCATTTTTCTTAACATCAGAAAGAAGTTCCATAATGTATATATGCCACATTTTTTAAATCAATTTATCAGTTGATGGGGAGCTAAGATGTTTCTATTTACTATGCATTGTCAACTGAACAGCAATGAACATGAATGAATAAACGCCTTGTAACTAGATATAGAACCCTTTGGGTAAATACTGAGAGTTATATAACTGGATAATATGGTGGTTCATTTACTATTTTTTGAGAAACCTCTATAATGATTTCCTTACTGTAAGACCTCAGGGCTCCATACAAACATCCTTACAGCTTCTCGGAACAAGAGAATAGTGGACAACCATCCCCCCGTCTTGAGTAGGACTAGAGACAAGCCTGCAACTAGAAATATAATCTAATGACCTCAGAAACCAGTGAAGAGCCCAAGTTTTGCTACAATTATCACACGGTCCCTTAAAGACTGGAACTTTATTTATTATTACATATTTAATTAGAAAAACCAGTGAAAATCCAGTACTTCCAAGTTAATTCACACATGTTTGAATTATATAAAATTATTACTTCTGTTCTTTGTACCCAAATGTTTTCTAATTATAATGATCATCTTAACTTTTTTATATGAAAACATATTTGGTAACAATTAGAGGCATATTTTATACTATCATCAATTGGTAATTGTTTAAAAGCATACAAAAAATGTATCTCCAAAATACTAAGTTCTGAGTGTCTCAATCTCATGTAGTATAGCGAAGACATTCAAAGAATAAAAATGTATAATGCTGCCAAATAACACCAGTTTTATTTCAAAGAAATACCATTATTACATTGATCAATTTCCTGTCTCCATCTTCATTGGCTCACTTTACTCATATATATGTGCATCTCTAACCTTTTGTGACAACAGTCATTGAAATATAGTCCTATCAAACTATTCAGAACACATATGGAAAGGTTTCATTTCCAAAGAACAAAACATTCCCTAAAGTTCATATATATTTTTGTAGAAAAATGAACATCTACATTACTGTAAAAGACAAGTTACTCTGTGCTACATTACCTCTCATTGATCAAGAAAAAGCAAACTTCATTGTATACTTAAACTTTAGTAAATGAATAGAATTTAAATGTTCTAAAAAGGGGGTATTTACTAATACAGAGCAGCAAAAATCCAATATTTTCAAATTAAAGCTAATTCCTTCATAATTAACTTTTCTTCCAAAACTTGTTCCATTATGGTGAAAAACCAAGTGGAATCAAAAGGAATGGTCAGAAATGATTAAATTATGAAAAATAAGCCTCCTCAGACAAACTCAAAGATAAATGTTCTTAGTACACTTACCACTTTCAAAGCAAGCATCAAAGGTAAGATGTCCCTTCTTGGGTTGTCCAGTGTATCCATTTGGAAGCACCACATATTTGCTCACATTTCCCCCAATGGCATCCTCATTTCCTGTATCATTGCCTATTCAAAAAAAATAGAATTAAACAGAAATCTAAGTGTATTTTGGAATAGAAATCCACTAATATTGGGATGCAATTTGCAGTTTAGAAAAGGAGGGTTGAAATCTTACCCCTATCACATACTAAAATTGAATCCTCTAATAATAAAACAGAGAAGTGTAAATTTGTTTTCCATGATTGCTCTATATTTAGATTTAAAGCTATCTAGCAACACTACTGAAATATAAAATATGTTCATGTAACAGAATCAACTCATTAGTAATTGTTATTGTAATCCATAAAATATGTTGTTTTATTATGAACGAGGTAATTCTTCTATGAATGTCACCACGGTGTCTTCATATTCTGTCACCAAAATAACCTGAGAACTGAGAGAAGGTATGACTCTTCAGAAGTTATTTAAAGATGTAGAAGATGAAATGCCTATTACTTACAACAAGAAAAGTTCCAACAAAACCCTAAACCCTAACTTTCTCAACTCTAACACAGAACTTGTACTGCAGGGCAAGCAAATGACTTGATATCAAAGAAAAATAAGGCCTCAAAATAAAGATGAGCTGCAAAAATTGGCCCTTCTATGGCAAGATTATGGGAAGAAGAAAGACTGAGTAATATACAAGTGAGAAAAAATAGAATGCATTTTCAAAATTAAAGATCACATACAAGAACTATGAAAGCATAGTAGAGTCACGGTCACACTAGAAATTCACATCTGCTTGAAGTTGCTTCTTTAACCTCTACCAGATATTTTAGAGAAATTCTAGGGTCAGAACATTAGTTCAGAAAAATTCCCCTTGTGCTACATGTCTGCATAAGAAGAGTGACTTCTATTATAGAAAAGCTATAAAATTCTACCCTTGCCAGCATCTCTTCTGGGAAAAATAAAAGGTCATATATTACTAGGGGAGAAAGCAGAAACCTTACCATCTTAGAGTAAAACTAAGTGTGATTTCAAGAAGGAAAATAAAAGAATATTCTTTGACATGAGAAGAAAATGCAGAAAATAGTCATAAGCCCAAGATTTTAGACATATACATCTATCTAGAGTAGAAGACAAACTTTTTCAAACATGACCAATCAAATACTCAAAGGTTATTTTGGAGCTAAAAGATGTTCATGTACATCAAATCATGAAAACTTCTATCCCTGAACAAAGGTAAACGGGACCTAACTAAGTGTGAGGGTACAAGAGGACAGCATAAAAATGTTCTACCCACTCCACCCAAGCCTTAATAATTCTTATTAATAGAAAAATTAATCTACTTTCACAGTACAAACAGAAACATGAAGATCAGCCTTTATGTTGGGCTAGAGAGATTGGTCAGAAGATAAGGGCATACATTTCTCTTCCAGAAGACCAAAGTTCAGTTCCCATATCAGGTAGCTAAGAATCATCTGAAACTCCAGGTCTAGGGGGATCCAATGACTCTGGCTTTTACAAACACCTGCACTATGTGAACATAGAGATACATAAAGATACATAATTAATACAGATACATAATTAAAAGTGATACAAATATGTATTCTAAAAAGCTGTTGTGGAATAATAGTTTAAGATGTGTTACATTTGTTTGTGCTGTGGAACATTTGTTTAATGATGTAAAGATGTAGTGCATTCTTTTATGGTGCCTTTGTTCAGTTCTATGAAACTGTGTTACTTTGGCTGTCTGAAATATTTTATTGGCCTAATACAGAGCTGAATTCCAATAGCTAGGCAGGAGAGAGAAATAGACAGGGCTGACAGGCAGAATAAATGAATACAGTGAGAAAAAGAGAAAAGTGAGGAGTGAGAAAATAAAAAAAGGAGAGAGGACACCAGAGGCCAGACAGCCAGCTACACAGGAAACAACAGAGTAAGAAGTAAAGAAAATGATAGAGAGAAAGATAAATGCTCACAAGCAAAATATGGGTGGGATAATTTAAGTTAAAGAAAGCTAAACAAGCCAAGCTAAGGCTGGGCATTCATAAGTAATGAGCATTTAATTATTTGCAAACTGGTTGGCAGGCTCCCAAAGAATCAAGAGCAAAGAGGGGGAAAAAATACAAAAACTTTATGTGGCACAATTATCTAAGATTAACAAAAAATGGAATGGAGCATTGAGAAAAATTCTCAATCTCTTCATCCAATGTCTTTTGTTTCCATAAAACAACACTAAGAGAATTTGAACCAGTGAAAAACTGAAGGAAATGAAAGCTGAAAATTAGCTGAAGTCCTTAATAACTTGAAACAAGTATTCACAACAAGGACCTAGTAAAGGAGGTGTGTCAATTCCCAGCGAAAAGTAATGCTTAAATAATTTCCTGACACCTTACAGTAGACGTCCAGCATTCAACAGAAAAATGTAGAACATTAAAACTAAGGAAAATAGTGCATTGACTGTAAGGAGAACACGGGACACTAATGGAAGACATCAGAGGACCAGGACTATGGGGCTTGGTCTCTTAAGCTTTGTCAATTGACACAAGATGAGAGTTGTCCAGAAAGACAAATCCTCAACTGGAGAGTGCTTCTGCAAGACTTACATTGTGAACTACAATTGGATAATAGAGGGGCTCTATCAGCCTATGAAGAAGCAGCTTAGAAGTAGGCAGGAATTCCAACCATAGATCAAGGAGGAAGGCAGAGTCAAAGGAGACTGTGTGAGCTGCCCCTCAAGGAAGCAAGATGTAATAGGACACAGGTAAAGCCATGAGCCATGTGGTAAGACATAGATTAATAGAAATGGGATAAATTGGAATAGCAAGCAAGCAATGAGTCTGACACCTAAACCAAATAGCTTTTAATTAATATAAGCCTTTGTGTGATTATTTGGACCTAAGTAGCTACGGGACTGAAGGTTTGGACCTTGGGCCAGACAGGCCAGAAACTTGTGACTACAGGATATTTTCTTAGTTGATTATGAATGAAGGACTCAGCCTAGTGTGTGGGATGCTACCACTGGACAGGCAGTCTGGGGTTACATAAGAAATAGGCTGAACAAGCTATGGGGGAGCAAACCAGTGAGAAGCCTTGCTTTGATTTCTGCCTCCATGTTCCTCATTGGGTCCCAGCCTTTACAACACTCCATGAAAGACTGAGATCTGTGGTATAACCAAAATAAATTCTTTCTTCCTCAAGCCATTTTTGATCAGTGTTTTATCACAACAACAAATAGCAAACCATAACAAAAACATGTTCAAGGTGTTTATATACTTGTATGAAAATATCTTTATAAAAATCAGTACCATGTAAAAGGTACTTTGAAAGGGAGTTATCCAAAGAAACCCACCCTGGCTCAGAAACCAGAGCTAGTGAAAGAAACACAACCTGGATTTGAGACCCAAGCCGGTAAAAGAAACACACTATCCCCTCACCCAGAACCAAAGGAATATGCTCTGACTCTAAGACTCTAAAACTGGTACCAAAGGAACACACTTGGTCCCTAGAATGCCCTTAGAATTATAGTAATTAGAATCCAAAAGGTAAAAATAAATTTAAAAAATAATTTTTTTAAAAGCCAGTGAAAGAAATACTGTTTAGATCTGAAATCAGAACCATCTCTTCCTCTGACCAATAAAATTAACCAATCTCTGAGCAGGAATAACTAACCAACCCTTGGGTATCCCTGGAAAACCCTGCCCCTAAGAGGCCCTACATAAACCCTTCTGCCTGTTCAGTTGTGGCTGTTCTTTCTCACCCTGGTGGAGGCAGCCACTCTCCTGGACTCCTCCATCCCCAATAAATCTCTTTCTCTCAAAAGAATCTTGGGTGAAGATCTTCATTCACTGGCCGAAGCAGAGAAGGACTTGCGGAGACGTCCCTTAGGGGACAGAGCAGACAAACCTTGCAGAGAGATCCCCTCAGGGGGACTGAGAAAGGTGTAGCAGAACAGAAGAACCTGCTGGAAGTCCCTTAGGGGACTGACTAAGGAGGAGCAGAAAAAGGAACAACTTTTTTTCCAGAGCTGGAGGAGATTGCTACATTTCTGCAGGGGTTTACCCTGTAGCAGAGTGAAGAAAAGGAAGTAACATCTTGGGCTTGAGAGAAGAAGCAGAGCTTAGCTGGAAAACCCCCTTAAGGGGGCGGGGGGGGGGGGGCAGAGCAAACTCAGCTGCAGTAGCTCTCCAGGAGAAGAGCAGAATTGCTACAACCTGTGGGGAGACCACCACGCTCCAGTTTCGGGTATAGCCCGACTTCCCAAATACTCAGGATACTTTTCTCTCCAGAGCTGAGCTGTCCCACTGCATGCAGCTCTAGCTTCCAGAGCTGTTTAACAGCTCTCCAGGTATCTCTCACCCCCTTTCTGGAATTGTACCACTTGCTTATATGTACAGTAAACTTATCCCAATTAAAATACACTTTCCAAAACAAACTAAACATAAACAGATGCAAAAATGAGCAGATACTGGAATCACCACATATTTTTAATTAGGATTAATATACTGAGCCAGTGTGATAAAATCTTTAGGAACAAGAATTTCTTTCTAAGAAAAACTATGGTTTCTTGAAGTAGAATCTATTTGTTGTTTATGTTTTTGTGACAAGATCTCTCTATGTAGCATTGTGTGTTCTACTTTCTATGTAGACCAAGCTGGTCTGAAACTCACAGAGATCCATCTGCCTCTGCCTCTCAAGTGCTGAGATTAAAAAATGTGTCACCATGCCTGGCCCAGAATCTACTCTTAATGGAAAGATTATGCACATCGCTGAATTAAAATTATATATTCATACTATTTCATAAACAGTTGATATCAGGACTCCAATTTTTAAAGTATTACTTTGGATAACACAGTAGCAACAGATTGCACTCTGCAGACAAATCTTTTCTGATGGTGTTTTTCTCTCTTTCCTATTGTCTTGTTTCCTTTATTTGAGACAGGAACTAACTCTACAGTGCTTGATGTCTCAAAGTGGCAGAAATCCTCCTGCCTCGGCCTTTCAAGTGCTGGAATTACAAGTGTGTGTACCCATACCTGACAAGAGATCTTACAAGAGTCAATCAATGACAGACATTTTAATTGCCTCGTTTAAGAAAACAGCAAAGATACCCAACTTTTAACCTTTATCACCTAATCATCCAGCAGCCATCACCACAGAGACAAAACCACTGACTCAGAGATAACAACTGACTCAGACTCAGATAATTGTAAGCATTTTTAGCAATAAAATGCTTTAAAACACACACATGCATACAAACAAACACACAGACACAAATACACACACATAGTACATATGAGTTTCACATTCAATAAATATAAAATAAGCATACCATTTCTAAAGTACTACAAACAGAAAAATAAGATAGATAATTTTACTGAGATATTCATTTTAATGCAGAGTCTGCAACATAACTTACAACACCTCTAAGTAATATGAAATAGCTATCAATGAAAATAGTATGTACAATGATTAATAATAAAACAGACCAACGTGAGGGTGTCTAGTTGGTGGACCCAAGAATAATAGCTGTACTACAAAGATGAGCATATTTTGTGAATTCCAAATATGATACCAGATATTAATTTACTTAATAAGTTCATTTACAATTATGTGAGCTGAGAACCCACTTCTATTTGTGTATAAATACAAAGCATTTTGCAAATTTTTATAACCACACATAAAATAAAAATTCAGAAAAATTGTATTTGATTTGTTCATAATTTTATTCAAAACAAACCATAATTTTAATAAAAATTATGCATGTCACCAACTGTATTATCATTCTTTTATGAAGCTGCCACAAGTTCCATGTAAGTAAACACTTTTAAGACCCCTGATTATAGTAAATTTATCTATGAGGTTAGACATGAAAATCTGAGAACTCTTTACTTTTCTTCAGATGACCTGACATAAACAAATCCTATTTTCCTTGTGGAGAGTCCTGTACAGGCTGTAGAGCTACATGAAATGGCATCTTTCCCATGTAAAGATAATAAATTCCCCTTTGTGTTCACATAACACATTGTTTATACCATTATTTCAGAATTATTTTTAAAATGAATTTCCCCTTCTAGTGATCAATTTCACATCAAAAGAGAATTTACCACTTATCAACACTTTCAGCATTTCCATGCCATGTAATGCTTAAGAAAATGTCAATAATGTATAAGTATTTCTTGATTTATGAAAAAATAGATTTTATGAGTTAAATTTTATTTAAACATTGAATATTTTGTTTACTTGATGAAAGCATAGTGTATGTGTATTTTAAATTCATCAGAGAAATGAAAAGTATTTTATATTTTCATTTATTTGATGTATATGGACATTTTGAAGATGCCAGAAGAAGCCACTGGCCCCTTGGGAAGAGCAGCCAAAGTTCTTAAACTTTGAACAATCTCTACAGCTCCCTATACTTTATACTTATGTTTCACATGATAAACACTTATGATATAATGAGATCAAATAAAGAAAACAAGAAACTAAAAAAAATGTATTAACTCACAGGGACATAAAAAATAAGAGATATTAATTCCACATTACGATTGGTTATTATAAGTTGCTTTTTGATAAACAATAAAAATACTGAAGAGATCAACCCAAGGAGTGAACGATTTATTTTACTCATAATTTCAGAAGGCTCAGTACATGGTTCACTGGCCAGAAAGGAACAGTAGTGAGAAGGGTTAGTGGAAGTAAACAAGTGTTTCATCACCTGGCGGCAAACCAGAAGCTGAGAAGAATACAGAGATGCGACCAGCTCAGGTATAGCCCTCAAGATGTGTGCTGTGATACTTTCTCCAGCTAACCTCTTCCTAAAGCATCAAGAATCTTCAGGAATAAAAACAGCACCACCAGCTGCCAATCAATATTTCAGTACATTAAATTGTGAGGGACATTGAGATCTCAACTACAACAGTCATTTAAATAAATGAGGCCAAGAACACCAAACTGGGAAATCATACCTCAGTCACTTTATTTGCATATGAAACTACATGGGACAAATACAGGAATATAAAATAATCCCAAATGACAGCTTTCATCACTATACAATAACTTCTGTATATATTCCTAAATTCTGTTTTATCCAGATTTTCAGATTCCATCTCTGAGTTTTTAAATGCTCTACACTTAGGCAAGTAATTAGTAATCTGAAGTATGACTTTGGATAGTAAGCCTTAAAAGTTTGAGAAACTAAAATCATTTAATTCAGATATGTGCTTTTTATGAACTCTTGTTAAGTAATTTAATATCTTTGGGTCTGTTTTCTTTTCTTTTTAAATTTAATTTAATTTTATAATATTTCCATTAAAAATGTCATCTTCATCAATGTATCCCCCTGATTCCCCTCCCCTCCACCTCTCAATCCCTCCCAGCAGCCCTTAGCCTAATCCCTCCCCATATGCCCAACCCCTCCCCTAAAAGGGCAAGAAGTCCCAAGGTGGGACAGCCCATCACTGTACATTCACTCCAGGCACATCCAATTCACTCACACCGAAGTCAATGCTGGGCTGGGTGTTCCTCTATAGGGAATGGGCTCCAAAGTGCCAGCTCATGAACAGGAACAGAGTCTGATCACCCCTCGTGACTCCACACACTCATGGCAGTAAAATGCCACACACCTCGGTAGAGCCCAGCTTCCCCTCCCAATGGATCTCCAGTGGGAAATCCTGATTCAGAGAGCTCCCTAGAGCTCTGCCAGCCACAACCTTGGGAACCTTCCTCATAATCCCTATCACCCTACTCATCTAGATTCTCCCCCCCCCCCTGCTCTCAACTGGACCAGGAGCTCTGCCCAGTGCTCAGCCATGGATCTCCACCTCCACCTCCATTCCCTGATGGATGTAGGTATTGCAATGACACCTAGGTGTAGGCGAAGTTTACTTAGAAGGCACCAGTGCAGGATAGATATTTTTAATTGGGTTATTTAGGTTTGGGGGCTCTAGTTTCTTGAGTTTTTTTTTTATATATATTTTAGAGATCAGTCCTCTGTCAGATGTAGGGTTTGTGAAGATCTTTTCTCATTCTCTAGGCTGTCATTTTGTCAGATTGACTGTGTCCTTTGCCTTACAGAAGCTTCTCAGTTTCAGGAGGCCCCACTTATTATTGTTCTTTGTGTCTGTTCTACTGGTGTTATATTTAGGAAGTGATCACTTGCGCCAATGTTGGAGGGTATTTACCACTTTCTTTTCTGTCAAGTTAAGTGTATCTGGGTTTATGTTGAGGTCTTTGATCCACTTGGATTTCAGTTTTGTGTAGGGTGATAGGTTTAGATCTATTTGCATTCTTCTATATACTACCATCCAGTTATGCCAACACCATTTGCTGAAGATAATATCTTTCTTCTATTGGATATTTTTTACCTCTTCATCAAAAATCAGTTGTTCATAGGTATGTGGCTTAATGTTGGAGTCTTTGATTAAATTCCATTGATCCACCAGTCTATTTCTGTGCCAGTATCAAGCTATTTTATTACTGTAGCTCTATAGTATAGCTTGAAGTCAGTGATAGTGATTTCTCATGAAGTTTTTATTGAGCAGGATTGTTTTGGCAATTGTGGGTTTCCTGTTATTCCATATGAAATTGAGTATTCTTTCAAGGCCTATAAAACATTATGTTGGGATTTTGATGAGATTGCATTGAATCTGTAGATTGCTTTTGGTAAAATTGCCATTTTACTATGTTAATCCTACCTATCCAGGAGGATATGAGATCTTTCCATTTTCTGATATCCTCTTAAATTTCTTTCTTCAGTGACTTAAAGTTTTTGTCAAACAGGTCTGCTACTTCTTGGTTAGAGTTACGGCAAGATATTTAATCCTATTTGCAGTGTTATTCAGGGTGATATTCCCCTTATTTCTTTTTCAGTCGTCCTCAGCACATAGAAGGGCTATTGATTTTTTTTTACTTAATCTTGTACCCTGCTCCCTTGCTGAAGATGTTTATCAGCTATAGGAGTTCCCTGGATGAATTCTGGGGGTCACTTATGTATACAATCATATCATCTGCAAATAGAGATAGTTTGACTTCTTCCTTTCTAATTTGTATCCCCTTAATCTTCTTTTGTTCTCTTATTGCTTAATCTAAAATTCTGAGAACTATATTTAATAGATAAGGAGAGAGAGGACAGCTTTGTGTTGCTCCTGATTTTAATGGGATTGCTTTGAGTGTTTCTCCATTTAGTTTGATGTTGGCTGTCAGATTGCTGTATATCACCTTTATTATATTTAGGTAATTTCCCTGTATTCCTGATCTCTCCAGGACTTTTATCATGAAGGAGTGTTGGATTTTGTCAAAGGCTTTTTCAGCATCTAATGAGATGACCATGTGTTTTCTTTTCTTTCAGTTTGTTTATATAATGGATGACATTCACAGTTTTTCATATGCTGAACCATCCCTGCATCTCTGTGATGAAGCCTACTTGATCAAGGTGGATAATTCTTTTGGTATGTTATTGGATTCAGTTTGCCAGAATTATATTGAGTATTTTTTCATCAATGTTCATGAGGGAGATTGATCTGTAATTTACTTTCTTTGTTGCATCTTTGAGTGGATTGGAAATCAAAGTGATTGTGGCCTCATAAAAAGAGTTCAACAGTGTTTCTTCAGTTCTACTTTATGGAACAGTTTGAGGAGTATTGGTATTAGTTCTTCTTTGAATGTCTGGTAGAATTCTTCAATCAATCCATCTTGTCCCAGGCTTTTTTTTTTTTTTACTTGGGAGACTTTTAATAACAGCTTCAATTTCCTTTGAGGTTATAGGTCTGTTTAGGTCTTTAATCTGATCTTGATTTAATATTGGTAAATGGTGTCTGTCCAGAAAGCTGTCCATTTCTTTTAGGTTTTCCATTTAGTGGAGTATAGATTTTTAAATTATGACCTGGTCTGTTTTTTTATCTTAACAGTGCCTTCCTTAAAGTTACAGAAAATACATGTGAATAAACTAGAATGCAACATTTCTTCAATAAGTGGTTTATTAATACATCACTGTCATCATTGTGAAGACAGATCTATCACCAAATATATATATATATATACACACACATATATATATATATCACCAAATATATATATACCAAAGAGAATAAAAGATTAAGTTGTGTAGAGTATAAGGAAGAGTTCAGAAAACAAAAGGAGTCATTTAAAATCCATAAAGAAGTCATTTTGTCTTTTCATAGAAGGAAACACTGAATACTGTAGCATCCTCTTCTTTTATAAATGAAAACACCTTCATTATCATTGTGTGCAATGCATTTTCTCTAAACATGGAGACAAAAAATCCAGTGGATTATTTTAGTGTAAGAAATTTAGAAATGAAAGATTAAATAAAATAGTTAAAGTTTACATTTAAAGAAGTGAATATTAATCATGAATTTTTGTTAGTATGTACCTTGTGAACATTAGTTCTACGGATTTATCAAAAATCACAGAAAACAAATATTTAGAAATAAATTACGAGTTTATTTGGGATGAATAGGAAAGATTTATATCATTAAATGTAGCATGTACCTCATGAAATAAATGTGATAATTATATCTTATTTCAGACTGATAAATAGGTCTGTTGAGACATCTAGAAATCGATTTTAGAGTGCTTACAATTTTGACATGTAAATGGGTCTTTGATGGATGTGACTGAAGCACACTTCATTTTATTTTTATGTTGAAAACAACTTCACACAAAAAGCATAAGCAACTGATATTGCTCAAAATAAAAAGGTTGCTTATTAATAAAAATGGGTCCTTATATAAATTACATTTCCATTTCACAAACTAAAATACTTTTGAATAGTTAACACGTTACCTCAATGTCTGTCAAAAAACTCATTTTATCCTATCCTCTCAAAGATTCATAATTCTTATTAAAAGTTACATTAAAAAAGAGTATTAGCCTACTAATCACAAATTCTCAACCAAATATTAATAATAATAAATTTTAAAATTATGCTCTAGAATATTTTAGGAAAGAAAATATATGTATTTGGGTTCAATTTTGAAATATTCGTTTATCTTTCAGGCATTTTGTTGGGGGTTTTTTTTGTTTTCTTATTTTGTTTTAAAATATGATCTCACCATGTAGCACTGACTGACCTAACCTGGAACTCACTATGTAAATCAAGACTGCCTAAAAGATGTGAACCACCACATTGGATATTTCTTAATACTGAGTCAAGTTTACACTATATAGCCCAGGTTATCCTTAAATTCTTGATTCACATGCCTCAGCTTCACGAGTACTAGGATTATTACCAGTCTTTTTCTTTTGGGCCACCAACCAATTCCCAAATCATGATGCAGAGACTTCTAATTAGTCACAAAAGCTTGGCCTAGATTAGCCTCCTTTCTGGCTAACTCTTTAAACTTAAGTTAGCCGGTTTCTTATGTGTGTTGGCCGATGCCTGGCTTCTGGCTCCGGAGATGCCCCTCTACTCTTTGTTCTTCTTTGTTCCTCCTCCTGCTGCCTAGATTTCTCCTCCTGTTTATTTCCCTGACCGAAAGCACCGCCTACCAGCACCACCAATCCATTCTTTGTCCAGCTATAGGCTGTTCAGCTTTTTATTAGGCCAGTCAAGTGCCTTACACAGGCAGGTGAAACATATGCAACACACCTTTACACAATTAAACAAATGCAGTATACAAAATAGCACAATCTAAATCTTAAGAAAGGCAGAAGAAATGAGTGTAACACACCTTCACATAGTTGAAGTAATATTCCATAGCATAAACAAATATAACACATCTCTGCCTAGAAAAAAAACAATATTGCATAACATGTATGTGTCTTCGGACCTAGTTGTGATGTATCTATTTTGTTGAAACTGTTTCCAATTGTACAGTAGCAATTCACTTCTGAAACAAATTTGTCAAATGTACATTCCTCATTTCTCTCTAGCCATATACATCTACAACACAAACAAGGGACCTATATATTTTTAAGCTACAGCTAATCACAGCATGCTTCCATAATGGATACACAGTACAGATCAAATTTTGTACACACCCTATCTTGTGCCTATCACTAATGGTAATATACAAAATGCATAAGTTATGAATCAGTTCCTTACTCAATAAAAATTATTAACACTTTTTGAAAAACTGATATATAGTGAATGGTTAAAATAAATAATAAAATATTCAAGAATAAATATTTTCTCTTTCTTCAAATACAGACAATTATAGTAAGTGCCATAGGAATTGAAGAATTCATGCAAGCTGAATTCTTGCTTAAGCAACTTTTTGCTGTCATGAATATAGATAAGCCCAAATTCATCAAAGATAAGTTTTAAAGATGTCTATTTTGTAACATCTTATAGCTGTTCAAAATGAATGGTTTATTGGAAAAGAAATATGCATCCAATTTTCCAGTGTTTGATAATAAGGTATTTTTATACTTTGGTCTTATACAGGACCATATTATACCTTTTTAACTTCAAATTATTTCATATTAATTTTGTATTCCTTAATGCTCATTCCTCATATATTTCCCTTTAATAACTATTCAAAGGACACCTACATTCATCACAGAAAGAAAATGAGAAAGCTTTTTTTTTTTTTTTTTTTTTTGGAATCTTGTGGTAGTAACACTATGAGGTAAGGAAGGAGGGCTATAGAACAAGGAATCTGGTTATGTTTCAGCCTGTCTCAGGCTCACAAACTATTCTTCCACACAGATCAAACTGTTTTGGGAAGGCAATGGTGATGGATCAGCCCTTAGAGAATTTACATATCTAATCCTGTCAAACTCTACAACTGCATTCTGGTTCCCAAATTAGACTTGTACTTCTAAATAAAATTTTAATTTACAGCCTAAAAACAGAAGCCTTAAAAACAACATCTGGCAAGTATTCCTAATCTATTTCTTCCAGGCTCAATATTCAAAGAGTTCCAGCAGTATTCTGCAAATTGTGGAATGTTCAAGGTTTCTGGTAAATCTTATTAATCTCCCTCTGCAACCACAGAGTATTAACTCAGTCCTAGGCACTCTGTCCAAGGTAGTCAACACATAGAAATGAATAAAATTAGTATAACCTTCAGAATGTGGGCAGGGATGTGAAGTAATTAAGCATTTAAAAGTGTTCTATATTCTCTATGCATTATGACTGCATGTTTTAAAATGAGTTGCTGTAAGGGGGGAAAAACATCTAATTATAAAAGAAAGGAAATAAGCCAAGCTTTTTCTAGAGGAAAAGTAAAATGGAAGGACTGATGAGGTTCTGAATACTACATATCTCTTACAAATGTACAGTAGTGATAAAAAAAATAAATGGTAAACTTCACTAAAGTCAAAATTAAATTTTTCACATTTACTTGAAAAAATCATTACTCATATAGGCTCATTTTTATTCAAGGCTGAGAAAAATAAATCTTTATCATAATTCTTGTGGATGTTTCAAAGATAGGCCATTAGTCACAAGCATAAAAATATCAAACTCAAGATCCAAACAATTTCATAATCAGAATCAATGATGTTGGGCCAAATTAACAAATATAAATGGTATACCCTGATCTTAAGTAGTGCAAATATATATATACTGATTACATATAATCAATCACACACATATCAGTTCAACTCATGAACTAAGTGTAGTTTTAAAAACTAAGAGTTTGGACCAATTTTTAATTTTGAAAATATTAAAACAAATCACAATAAAGAAATTTTTCTTTATCATATAAAATAAGTTTTAAGGGATCATATACTGACTGGTCTGATCAGAGTTTAAATTTTAAATAATTTTAAATTTAGATTTTAAGAAAGCAAACTATATATAAAATAAAATTTTATAGTATTTTAAATTTAAGTTTCACAAAGACAATAATATTATTTCATTCATAGTACCTGACAAAGCATTTTAAACAGAAAAATTATACACAAATGACTAAATAAATGAAATTATTAATGATAGAAATCTTTAATGTGTATGATTTTATTATATCAGGAACGTTAAACAAAAAGATACAAAGTATATATGTGCACACTATTGTAGAACTTTATTAAAGGCTTTATTAAAAATAACTACTAAGTTTTGAGGACTTGGGATTCATAAGACATTTGACTAAAAATATGTGTGTATGAGGGTACATATATGCAAAATATATGTGTGTATATATATACATATGTGTATATATATGTATATACACACACATATATTCGAAGAAAGAGAATAAGATTTAGTGTGTTATCTAAGTGAACCTTGAACCAATTATACAGCCAGGCCAATCTTGACTGTGAAACCTCTAGCTCAGCCTTTCAAGCTGTGGGATACAATAATCCTATGGGATATTCTTAGTTATTTACTTTTATAAATAAGAAAATCTGACTCAAGATTGCAAAGTAATTTTCTCATGTTACATAGTTAATGAATAGAAAAGTCACAAATTAAAATTAGTTCTGATTTCAATAGCCCCAAGCATTGGTTTGGTGCAGTCAGCCATTCAATAAATGAGTTCCTATTGTCTACCAGAAATATCTCTAAGTGTGGAGACAGCATCATATGGCACAGAAGGCATTTATTAAATGATTCTTGAGTGTCACTAGCATGTGATACAATGTTTTTAACACTTGATACATCAAAGGAAGAAAAATGGCCTAAAATCTTTCACTTTTTTAGAAAGTCTATTTGAAGATACGCTAAATATATAATTGGCAAATACGACACAATCTTTAAGGAAGATTTCAGTTGCTCTCTGGGTATATATAACCTAAACATGTTTCACAAACCTTCTTTCAGTTAAGTAAACTGTTGGGTCTCAACGAAACCCAGGACAAGTCACACTCAGTCCCTGTGGCTCCTCCCCGTGCTTCTCACATATCTTAAGCTAAAAAGTCAAGAATAGTGGCTTGAAGTTAAAACCTAATGAAATCCCAGAAAAGTAAGTAAGTAAATTTTTCTTTGGTGAAGAGGATAAAATGGTTCAGAATAATAAAGTTTCAACCAAATCCCTACGGGATAATATCAGTTTATATAAAAAACACAAATGATTAAGACTAGGGCATAATTATTGAATATAGATTCTTTTCTTAGGCCGTATATCTTGATTGTAAAGGATATAATATATCCTGTCCCTCTACTCCTCCCAGATCAAAAATGAGAGACGAGATAGCCCAGAGACCTAGGATAAAACCGAATACTATTTTTCTTTTAAAAAAAAAAGAAAAAAAAAAGTAGTGATAAAATGAAGATTCCTAATGATACTCTGCTACATTCATAGATCGGAGCCTTACTCAACCATCAGAAAATATTCCTCCTACAGCAGGTGGGAACAGATGCAGAGATCCACAGTCAGACATTACACACAGAGAGAACTTGGAACACTCAGCTCCTAATGGTATGTTATCGATCAATCCCTTCCCTCCAAGCTCAGGCAACCCTGCGAAAGTGGAGGCAGGAAGTGTAAGGGCCAAAAAAGATGGAGGATACCAGAACAAGATCCTCTAAATCAACTGGGTAAAGTCTATATGAACTCAAAAAGACTAAGGTATCAAAGACATTGCCTGCATGGATCTGCACCAGGTCCTTTCACATATATTATAGCTTTCAATTTAGCATTTTTGTGGTAATTCGGAGTGTGTGAATGAGTGTATCTCTGATTCTTATCCTTTGTCTTGAACTCTTTCCTTTCTGTTAGTTTTCTTGTCCAACTTTGATTCGACGGTTCTTGTTTTATCTTACTACAAAATCTGTGCTTTTTATTTGTTAAAGTTCTTTAAAAATTCAGTGATGGATCTCAGCATAAAAGCATTTATTTACCATACATGAGGCCCTGGGTTCAATCCCCAACATTGCAAATACCACATGTGGTAATGCATGCTTGTAATATTAGAAGACCAGAAGGAGGCAAGAGAATCAGAAGTTTGGAGTCATTCTTGACTACATACAGTGAGTTTAAGGTCACACTGGGCTATTGGAGACTCTGCCTCCCTCCACCCCATCAAATATAACCTTAGTTGTACTAATTCTCTTTACTTACCACTATGCTTGATTATTCGTTCTGTTCTTTAATATGCTAAATTAACACACCTTAGTTTTCAATACCTCTTGGTTTCTTACTAAGTATATTTCATTTTCTCTTTTAATGAACATATTACCTTTTGTATAATACCAGTAACATGCGGAGGCATTAGACTATTCAGCACCGGCACAGAAAAGTAAAAATAAAACCACATAAGGTGAGAGAATCTCTGTAGATATTTTTCCTGTAATTTCTTTTATTTAAATAGAGATCAATTACAGAGGTTATTGTTTAAAAAATTAATAAAGAGATAGTAAGAGACTTCACTAATTTGTTCCTAACTTTTAATTTCTGAAAATACATCTAGTATGCTAAAATCATATTTCTTTAAGTTGCAGAGTTTTTAACTGCCCTTTTAAAGAAATAACTAAACTCTTATATAAGAAAGTGAACAATCACTCTACTCCCAGCAGTGTAAAGGCTGGGTTTATGCCATGTAAGCTGCCAGAGGCTGGGCTAATGCCACAGTAGGCAGGAGACAAGTGTTTCAAGTGAAAAAGAGACTCTGAAAGAGATGATGAAATAGAGGCTATGAGCTTAGCCACTGGGAAAATAGATTGCAACATGATTTAAAAGACAATGTCTATATGAGACTACTAAAAAAAAACATGAATTTCTAATCAAATATTCTTTAGTTTTCAATAGAATAAAGAATTCAATTTATTTTAATAATTAGAAAAATAAAAGTGGATGGGGTACAAAGCATAATATCACATATTTATAAAATATAACAATTTTTCTTTAAAATATATAGTTTCTTTAAAAATTCTCCACATTTTTATGATAGTTTATGGAAATTATACCAGTAATATTCATGCACATGATAGAAAAAAAGACATTTTCACACAAGTATATCATGCACTTTGATCATATGTATTTCTCCACCCTCCACTTTCTCTGTTTCCAATTGCTACTATTATCCCTCGTCTCTTCATTGTACACATATACATTTTCTTTATCCACTCATGTTTACTGACACCAAAACTGGTTATCTAGCTTGGCTATTAGAAATAATGCTACAGTACACACAGATTTAAAAGTATTTCTGAGACATACTCAGAAGTGGTGAAGCTAGGTCAATTTGCAGATCTCTACATAATTTACTGAGGAACTTCCATATATATTTCCATAAAGTCTGGACAAGTATACATACTATCAGCACTTTATAAGAGTTTCTCCCCAGCTTTTATTGGTCTTTGTTCTCTTATAAGTAGCCATTTGGTCTCGGGTAAAATGTGATGGTAATGGTTTCATTTATAATTTCATGATGACTATAAATGATGAGCAATTTTCAATGTTTTCTTTGCTATTTATAACTCACCTTTTGAGAAGCACTCATTAATTTCATTGGAAAATTAACTGATAGTATTGTTTGATTTCTATGTTTTGAGCTGTTGGAATATATATATATATATATATATATATATGTTCATGCACAAATATATATATTATATATATAATAATCCACTATCTAGAACATAGCTAGAAAAGGCTTTCTCATATACATGAATGAGACTTTCTTCCATTCCAGTACTTTCATTTGATTACTTCTTTTACTGTGTCAAAGCTTTTAAAATTAATGTAATCCTATTTGCCAATTTTAATTTAATTTTCAGAGCTATTAGAATCCTTCCAGAAACTTGTTTATATGCCTACATCTTGAATGTGCTATCTTTTTCTTTTAATAATTTAAAGTTTCTGGAAATTTCCATCTATTTTTAATTTATATTTTGTACAGAGTGGGCGATATAAATCTCTCCAATCAAAAATTATTCAACATTAGGAAATAATAAAGATCTGAAAGGAAATTAACCAAATGAAAAGGAATAAGAAAAACCCAAAGAATCAATGAAACAAAACAGTATTGTTGAAAAGAATAAACAAGACTGACAGATCATTAGCTATTAATGAAAATATTAATAGCCAGAAGTGTTAGGACAGATGAGACTTCACAACAGAGGACATTTTTAGAAGAATGATGAGTCCATGTTACTATAAATTTGTCCAACCAAATGCTTGGTTTTCTTGTGGGGCCAGGGGATCAGGGGCTGTGTCTAAGTCTGTTACCTGATTTTGGGACTAGGTTTGCAATAGGAAAGGAGATGCCTATTCTTACTGCAACTCAATATTCCATGGTTGACTAATAAAAATGGGAGGCCTACATTTTCTGAATAAAAAAGGAGGAGGAGTAGATGGGGAGAAAGAAGGAGGCTTGGGGGAGGGATTGGGAGCAAAGGAAGGAGAGAGAAGAAACTAAAATTGTGATTAGACTAAAATTTTTTAATAAATTAAAAATTTACCACAAGAGTCAATGAATTCAAACAAACTAAAATTTAAAATGCTTTTTTAAGACTCACATTTAT
The DNA here is from genome assembly GCA_033318265.1 of Phyllotis vaccarum. Lineage (NCBI taxonomy): Eukaryota > Metazoa > Chordata > Mammalia > Rodentia > Cricetidae > Phyllotis > Phyllotis vaccarum. The sequence continues at coordinate 62,155,916 of JARWLC010000002.1, forward strand.
TATAAGTACTTATGGGATATAAGAATACTTAGTATGAATATTTGACAAAACAAATACCTAAGAATAGACTCATTTTATAGTTACACATACATATCAGAGACAATACTTGTCCTTGGCTGTTGCAACATTTAGTAAAGTCCTGGAAATGGAAGTGTGGATTGAAAACTACAGGGACAGAAAGAATGAGAGACAGAAACTTAGATTCAGGAGGGTGCTGAAGCCGAATGAATGCTCAGGTACCCCACTCTTACTTCCCCTGGGTTTTTTATACCAAGCAAAGTGGAGGGACAAGTACAGATAGGGGCAAACACTTCTCCAATTCTCTAACATAAGAACCTGGTAACCACACCTTTGGGCAAAGGGAGTGGGGGAACAAGCTTAGATTTTCTTACCTTCAGTCAAAATGGAAACAAACCACAAACTGGAATCTTTGTGGGTTCCCAAAAATACTAAGAAATTTTCTATTTCCAAAGGATACTGCTTCACTTTGATGCTTAAAATATTTAAATATGTCTAAGTAACAAAGTGATACAAAAGTATGAAGGGCCCCAGCAACCAAATCTAAATATATCTAGATAGTTTGGAAATCATTTGGAAATAACATCTGGATGTCCTTCCTTTAGACAATATTAAAATGTCAATAAATTGCAAATAACTATGATAAAGCTGCATTACCAATCAAGGCTTTTCCACAGAACAGTACAACTATATATAGTCAAGTGATCATAAAAAGAAAGAAGAGATTATGTGTTTATGGCCAAAAATAGTGATTCCAGCTAAATTTAACCTGAACGCCATATGATTCAACAAAGCCCTGCCTATTTCCAGAATACTGTATGGACTCCTTACTTGATGTGAAAATATTTTATAACTCCTCTGGAACTATATATTCTCATTAGATACTGTCTTTTATGATTCTCATGAAAGCCACAAACAAGTAAAGGGTAATAAATGACACTCTAGATAAAATAATCAAAATAAATCTGCATATGATTTACTACATAATCAAATATTGCTATAATTTTCAAGGTCAAATGTTATTAATGACTATTTTCTTATTCAAAACACTATCATTGATCAGAAACATGTATCAGAAGATAAATATACATATTCTATATGCTAAGAATTGTATGCTAAACATAATACAGAGATAAAACAGCATAGATTGTAACCTCAATAAGATCATAACTTTATAGAACATATGAGAATTGAGAGGAAGATTAGGTCAAGATAAGGAGAATATGCTAATTTACAGGATTTAAAGCTCAGGCCCAACATAATTCATGACATACATTTCTGTCCACACGCTGCTACCTTTAGTTTTAGATCACCATCATCAATAATGCAGGATGCCCAACTGTAGTTAGAAGCTTCTGCTCCACCAGAATCTCCCAAATACCCAGCAGCTGCTTCCCTAATGATTGACTAGGAGGTTTAATATTATAGCAAATACTGGGTCAGTAGCACAAGCTTATTACTAACTAGCTCTTACACTTAAATTAACCCATAATTCTTATCTATGTTTAGCCACGAGGCTTGGTACCTTTTCTCAGTCCAACATTTTCATTTTTCTTCCTTTGTATCTGGCTGAAGACTTCTTCTCTGCCTTTCCTCTTCCCAGAAATCTCCTAGTCTGGTCACCCTGCCTGTGCTTCCTGTCTGACTACTGGCGTATCAGTGTTTTATTGAACCAATTCGAGGGACCAATCTTTACAGTGTACAAGAGCACTATCTCATAGCATTTGAACTATACCAGAAAGTACTTGAAATTAAATTAAGTATAAATAATATCAATAATACTTTATTTAAAAGAATTGGGGTTTGTGGCTATAGTTCAGTGTTCAAATTCTTGACTAATGTTAATCAATAATACTAGTCATTATACTATATATATATATAATATACTTTTAGTGTTTGATTCCCACTGTTAGATTACAAGGTGACTTCATGTGATTTATGAGTACCAGAATAACTGAAAATAGCCTTTTACTGATGAAAAAGAAACACAAATATATATCATTAAAGAAGTGATAGAACAAATTTAAAAAAATATGAAAACAGACCAGATATGTAGGTCTAGGTAGACAATTCAGAAGGCAGTAGAGTTTAGTGAGGAGCATAAGGACAAGTTCAGATTCCCATGGGTGACCACAAAGGACAGAAGTAGAGCGGAGTGGAGCTGCCTATGAGATGTTCTATGTGTTCCGGTGGCAGAGCCATTAGAATGCCCTTCCATAGCCTTTAACCATGCTCCATCCTTGTTTGGAAAGTATAGTCCTTGGAGGCAATGAATATGGATAGTTTAAATTCTATCTTCACGTATGTTTTGATTAGGGTGCTGAGAGCACTTATATAGGTACAGTTATTACTAACAAGTGTAGTGATTATGACCTTTTGTGGCTTTTGTAGTGTTTTGTTTTTTACTATTCTTGTCTGTCTTACTTATCTGCATGCTTATTACTCCTTTCACTAGCATCTGCTGTATTTATGGTTCTCACCAGTATGCCGGATTCATTCAAGTATCTGGTAAACTGTCTTAGTGATCATGAATTCCTGGAGCCTGATCGTTATTGTAGTAAATTTGTTTTCTTTTCTATTATGAAAACATAGCTAATTTGGTATAGTTATTGTCTCTTAGAAGTTAAAATACAAAATTACTTTTTTTCTTAAACTTTAGAGTTTCTGTTGAAAAATATAGTTATTCTGACCATCCTGTCTTCATAATATGTAATTCGATATTTCGCTCTTGTTGCTTTCAATATACTCTCTATCCTAGGTTATTTGGAGTTTTAATTAAAATGTGGGAAAAGAGAGGTTCTTCTCTGACTTTGTTTGATGTTCTAAATGTCTTAAGAGTCCGGACTGGTGTAATAGGACGTTTCTTGCCTGTCCAGCTGGTGGTCCAGACCCAAAGACCTGTATTCCCAGACCAACTATCACCAAATAATCAAACAAAGGCTTATATTAATTTCATGCTCTTAGGCCTACGGCTTAGGCATACTGTCAAGTAGCTCTTGCATCTTAATTCAACCCATTTCCATTAATCTGTCTGCCACATGGCCCGTGACTTACCAATTTCTTTACATCTTGCTTCTTAGATAGCTGGATCACATCTCAGTCTGACTCTGCCCTCCTCCTATCTACGCTCCAATTTCCTACCTACTTCTGAGATGCCTGCCATAGGCCAAAAGAGTTACTTTATTAATGACATTCACAGCATACAGAAAGACTTCCCACATCACGTTGGCTTCTTTTTCTCTAAGATTTAGATTTTGTCTTAAAAAATTCTATGCTCTTAAAATGAAATTCTTCTCTCTATATTCCCATAATTATCAGATATTTGTATTTTCATAATGCCCGTCACATCTTAAAAACACCAATTTCATGTTAATTTGTCTTTGTCTTTATTATAATGTCCAACATTGTGGTGAAACTCAGGTGTTCTGCTCTCTCCTTGATACACTCTTTTGAGAAGGCTTTCTATGAAGCTGTTTATTTGACTTACTGTGATTTTTTTCACTTCCAGGATTGTTTTTCCTTGTAAGGATGTGTTTTATTTTCACTGATCTGTGTCTGGTTCAAAGAGTGGTCTAGAGGCAAATAACTAAAATCTGGTCATTCAAACAAAATCAGAAAACCTGTAATTTAACACCAATATTTGTCTTGTGTCAAGTTCTTTTTTACTTTTATTAAAAATAGAATTCTTTCTGTACAATATATGCTTATTATAGTTTCCATCTTCATCTACTCCTTCCAGTTCCTCCCTACCTCCAATCCCCTCCAGGTCCCTTTCTTTTTCTTATTATAAAACAACAGGCTTCTAAGAGATAACAACCAAATATAACAAAGTAAAATGCAATACAATAAAATGAAGAAAAAAAAAACTTGTCATACCAAAGTTGACAAGCAACCTAGTGGGAGAAAAAAGAGTCCCAAAAACAGGTACGAGAGTCAGTAATACACTCATCCTCCTATCAGGAGTCTTAAAAAGTACTAATCCAATCTTAAGCTATAAGATATATGCAGAAGACCTGATACAGACCCCTAGAACCTGTGCTTGCTGCCTCAGTCTCTGTGAGCACATATGTGCGTTGCTTGGTTGACTCAGAGAGCCTTGTTCCCCTTGTGTTCTTTATTCCTTCTGGCTCTTACTTACTCATCTCATTTGCTGTGAATTTTTATTGTCAGGTTTTCAAATATCTATTTTGTTCAGTATTTCTATATCTTTACTAAATTCTACTTTCATACATTGTATTGTCTTCTTCTATTCATTCAAATGTGTGTGTGTGTGTGTGTGTGTGTGTGTGTGTGTGTGTACACATTGTCTTGTTACTCGGAACTTTATTTTCTTCCTTGATTCTTTGAGCAAACCCAAGAAAGTCTTTTGTTCTGGGGTGTGGGGGAGTTTATCCAATTTTACTTTCACTGAGACAGTTGTTTTTCATATATGAATATTATATAATTGAATCTTTTTGTCAATACTGTTACTCTGCACCTATTCACTGAACCTTTTGTCATTCCCAAATAGTCAACTTACTATTTTCATACTGTTTATGCAAGTGTGCATATATGTACATGAAAACATAAATATCTGTGATAGATATTTGATCTTGATTCTTCAAAAAGAAAAAACATGCAATGTTTGATTTTATGAATGTAGTTTATTTTACTTAGACAGTGAGCACCAGTTTCTTTTTTTCCTTGCAAATCACACAACTTTATATATCTTTACCAAATATTCTTTATCCTCATTTAATGATGTAAATCTTTGATTCTTCTGTAACTTGGTTATGGTCAGTTATTAACTTGGTCTCCTTTCTCTGGTTTATTTTGATTTATTTGGCTATGGGTTTGTTAAGCTTGTTTATCTTTTAAAGAGCCAACTCTTTGTTTCATTGATTCTTTGTCATTTTTTTTCTTCTAGTCCATTAATTTCTAGCTTGATCTTAATTATTTCTTTCTACTGAGTCTGTACTTGGCTTGTTTTCTTCCCAAATCTTTACGGAATATTATTAAATCATTTACTTGCATTCTTTCTGATTTTTAAGTTTATAACTTCCTTTATGGTACTACTTTTATTGTGTTCCATTGACTTTAGTTTGTAGTTTTTATTAATATTTCTTCATATAAATACTTTATTACCTTCTTGATTTTTCAAACCTATTAATTCAGTCATGTGTTGGTTAAAATCCATGGAGTTTTGTGTGTTCTATAGTGCCCAATGCTGTTGACTTTGAGGATTTTTTTTTTACATTGTGATCAGATAAAATACAAGAAATTAATTAAAATTTCCTATATTTACTAAGACTCACTTTGGTCTATAAATACGAGATTTATTCTAAAGAAAGATCTACAAGGATACAAGAATAATATATACTTTGCAGTGTTACAATGGAACATACTGTAGATGTATGTACAGTACAACTGATCTATGATGTCATTTAATTCAGAGGGGTTTTTTTCTCAGTACATTTTTTGCTGAGATGACTTGTTAATTGTTGAGAGTAGGACACTGAATTTACCTACTACCCACTCTTAGGTTAATCTGTGAATTTATATCTAGTAGTGTTTGTTTTATGATATTGGGTGAATCTGTGCTTGGTATGCATGTTTAAAATTGCAATATACAATTGAAGAACATTTCCTTCGATCAATATGATGTTACCTTCTTTATCTTTTCTGACTACTTTTTTCTGTGTTGTGTTAGTACAAAAGCCTCAGTGCTAATAATATAAAGGATGCATTCATGATTCTCTGGGCTCTAAGCAACCTACACAGTTTGCTTTTCCTGTTTTTGTTTGTGAGTTTAAAAATTGTTATTCCAAATTACCTTTTAAAAAAAGAAGCCAATAGTTAAAAGACTTTGGAATTTTGTACAGATTTTGGATATTCTGGGAAGACTGGATATTTTAGAGAAAGACTGAACTTTCAAAAAAACTTTGGATGTTTTAAAGAAGCTAAACTTTTTAAAGACTGTGGTACCTTTATATGTCAGAATGCTTAATGTTGTGATATTAATATTAATGAAACATGATCCTATTTAGTCTTATCAATAAAAACCAAGAGTCAAATATTGAGGTAATAACTTGAAAGATCAGAGAAGCAAGGGAGCAGCCAGTCACCAGTGACCTCTTACCTCTCCTGATCATCTGACCAAATCTGGCCGAGATCTTGTCTCCACCTGCCTTATATTCCTTTCTCCACATCTGTAGTGTTGGGATTAAATAAAGGCTTGAGTTTCCCATGTGCTGAGATCAAAGACATGATCTTCTCAAGGGCTGAGATTAAAGGTGTACACTACCACTGTGTTACCCCTATGGTAAACTATTGGATAACTATACTCTCTGATCTCCAGGTAAGCTTTATTTGTAAGAACACAAACAAAATATCATACATAATATTAACATGTCATCTTAAAGACAAATTGGAAAGGTAAGATTTTAGTTGAACAGTGATATGTGTCAAGTTTACAAAGGGTCACTCATACTGGCTAGTTTTATGTAAACTTGTCACATCCCCACCAGATTGGCTGGTGGGTAAGTGTGGCATTTTATTGACTGGTGGTTGATGTGATAGTGTCCGTCTCACTGTGGTGAGTGTCACCCTGGCTAGTGGCCCTGGTTGCTATAAGAAAGCAGGATGAACAAGCTGTGAGAAGTCTCCCAGTAAAAAGCATTCCTCCATGACTCCTGCTTCAGTTTCTGATCTCAGACTCTTTCCTTACTCAAGTTCCTGTTCTAAATTCCCTCAGTGATGGATGTTATAAGATAAAATAAACCTTTCCCTCAACATGCTGCTTTTGTCCAATGTCTATCAGAACAATATAAACCTAAGACAACACTCTAGTCCACACCAGTGTATTTCCCTATACAAGCATAAAAAATTATCAGCATTAATCTCATGATATTAGGACTATGTGTGTTTAGGACTGCTGTCTATCAATGCTTAAGATGAAGCTGTAAATGAATCTATGACCACCAATAAAAATGTCACTCCTAGAATAACATAAAGAATAGAATGTGAAATTGTTGTAGTTTATTATTGAATTCATCCTCAAATTAATTCATTGAACTCATGGAGGACTCTTAGGTATCTTCACTAAAGCTAGAAACTAAAGTTAGGAAGAGGAAGATAGAGAAGGCCTGTCTAGCCACCCTCTCCACTGTTGCTTGGAGTCCTAGCTGGAGACATCTTGTGGATTCCTTAGCACCAGGTTTCTCTTTAACCCAGTAATGGCTCCCTCTATCAAGATTTCTATTTCTTTGTTCTCCCTCTCTGTTGCTCCTCCCACTCAGTCATCTCAACTGGATGAGCCAGACTGAACTGACTCACCTTGGGATTCCTTGCCCTCCCTGGGGAATGGATGGGAGGCTGGGAGGCTATGGGTGGACTGGGAGGAGGGAAGGAGAGGGAGCAGTGGAGGGTATAAAAAATACTTTTTAAATACAAAAATGTACTAAAAAAACTGAAAATGAAACATGAATAGTAAGATATCTAATGAGAAAGACAAGGAGGATAAACTGAAAAAGCTAATAAAATAAGCCATAAGCAGATTTAGGCTGGACTCCAGAAAGTCATAGACAAGAGAGTACCTAATTCAACCCTAAAGTAGTGAACAGTGCCAGAAAGGACTATTCACAAAGTTAAAATTCCACTTCACCATAAATGACTGACTATTCACAAAGTTAAAATTCCATTTTGGTCTAAATGATCAGAAGCTTACCAAAAAGATAACTTGAGGACAGCAATGTGATAACAAAGGAAAATAGGTACAGTTTCCCAGATGTATGAAAAATATATGCACTCAGGAAGTGGTAAATGGTTGAGTATTCTCGGAACTTTGAGGCGATGAGGAGAGAGAAGTTAGAAGATAAGGTTAAAGTCATATAACTGTGTTGGGGAGAGGAAAAGAGAAAAATAGCTTACATCTCCAAGTGACTTCTGTAAACTAGGTATTTTAATCCTCATAGTAGCCTCAATAAATTATTATCTCCATTTCAGAGACAATGTACATGAAGCTCTGAAAGGGATGATAACTTTCAAATCAGGTATCTACCAAGTAAGTTTATTCCTGCTATCTTTTGTCTTGCAATATAAAATTCAGAAAGACTACAAGAAGTAGGTGTGTGTATATTTACTATACTATAAAGTTTAAGGTATAAATGCAATATCGTCATTGAAAATGTGCACTCGAAATATTCAGGCACTTTCTGTGCCATGTTGAAGAATATGGATGACACTAAAATTGATGAAATGACACTAAAGAGTGTTAAATTTCTGCATTAACGACATTGCCTGGAATCCATTATTATTATTATTATTATTATTATTATTATTATTATTATTATTATTATTATTATTGTTGTTGTTGTTGTTGTTATTGTTATTATTATTATTATTATTATTATTAATTTTCCAGGTTAGTAAAGCATAATTCTAGGTGTTTTTATGAGGGACTTTCAATAGAGAGACAATTAGGTCAACTAGAAGAATTAGGTCATGTAGGATCTGACTTGATAATATAATTAGGAGGTATTCAAAGATAGAAGAAGGAACAGATAGGTCTCAAACATAAAACATAAAAATTTTAAGGGAGATGGATAATTTCATGAAGGATTATACCAAAGTTTCAAAAATTCACTAAGGTTATGTCATATGTAGCAGGATCAGATTGTTCTGTGATGCTGTTGCACAAAGCTGCAAACCTGAAGTATAACTTGTGATGAAGACTCAAAATTGTTGATGATGATGGGACTGTAGTGTAACCACTAAACAAAAATCAGTATTAGAATGGAGCCAACATCAGAAAAGAGAATGGCTACATGTGTTGCTATGAGGCATAGCCACAGGAAGGGGGCTACCCAAAACCGCTGGGTCCAGATGTCTGATTCAAATGCCACAAATTTTCGATTAGACAGAGAAGTATAGAATTTTAACTGATTTGAGCCCAGTATGTCTTGCTATGGCCACATTCTTGGTATTTTGAATATCTATTCTATGTCACTGTATAATGGGAGTGCACAACTTAACATTTCCATTTAATAAAAACTCAAAGTTAAGATGTTTCTTTGAATCTGAAAAGAGAATTTGGACTTTATAACACTATTAAACCATTCAAACTTTATAGACTTTATAGCTGAAATAAATGTATTTTGTATTGTTAAATAAACGTAAGACTTTAGTGCACATAAATTGAATAGTCAAAACTTCTCTTGATGTTAAATATGTATTTTAATGTCTGAGAGATTTGAAAATAACTGAATTTAGAGTGAGTTCTTAATGTTGGTATTTATTTTTCATTAACTAAAATGAAAACCTATGCAATGTTATATTGTATGTTTATATGTAAGTCTCTACAGTGCTGTCTCCATATGTATTTATCAAAAGTCTTTCCACACTAGTTAGCCACCCCCACACTCCATCCTCTACTCTGCCTGCCAATTATCTACTGCATTTAACCATTTTGCTCCATTATCTTTCTTCACCTCTTCACACCTTTGCATTCTATTCACCTTTTTTTGAATTCCTCTCCTGACCCATTACCAATTTCCTGAATACTATGGATATCCCAATCTAAACATTCATACCTAAAGATTCAAAGCTATCATCTACCTATAAAAAATAGCATGCAATTCGGGGTCTGAGTTTCCTCACTCAAAGTGATTATTTATCCATTCATTTACCTGCAAATTTCATAATCTCACTTGCCAAATACAGTTGAATATTCAAATGTGTAAAGGTATCACATTTTTATTATCTATTCATCATTTATGGATATATAGTCTGTTTCTTGTATATTGTAAATATGGCAAAAATAATGGTCATGGATGAACAAGACTTTTATAACTATACTAAGGAGTGGTATAGCTGGATCATATAATAGACACATTTCTAGCTTTATGAGGATCCACCACACTTATTTCCATGATGGTTATACAAGTTTTCATTCCCACAAACAGTGAACAAGTATTTTCCATTCCTCATATCCATGCCAACTTCTCATTTATTTTTATCTTATATATCTGACTTGAGTAAAAATGAGATTTAAGTAGCTGAACTCAAAGTACTCCTTCCTTTGTGAAGCTGGACCCCAAGTCCTATTTACAGACCCTCCATGTAGTTCCTTTCCCCTGCCTGCTAGCCTATTGCCCATCACACCCACTGAACCAATCAAGGGACTTCTTAGAGTCTAAACTCAAGAGTTACAGTCAGCACTTCAAATATGAGACCAATAAGAGTCTGAATCCCAAAATTTGTAATGGCTCCAAGACTGAAATCTAAGCATCATCCTTCCGGTCCAAAACCTGTAAGTTTGTAAAAACAACAGCCAAAGGTCTAAATATCCACACAACAAAGGTAAGACCAAATATTTATATCAAGAAACACCACAAATGTCATAACTCCAAATATCTAGATTCCATCAAAAAACACAAAGACACAAACATGAATAGCCTCAATAATATGCCTTCTGGGGAAACCAGTACCCCTATTATAACATGAGAAAAGCTATTTAACTGAAATATAAGACAATACTATCTTATAGGCCCATCCAGACCCTAAGTTTTTTTAGTCATGGAAAACAAAATGCTAAGAAAAAAACATGAAGAGAAACAATCACATGCATGGAAATGCATACAACAAGAAAACACCCAATCTTTCTTTTACTTGTAACAACATTTCTTTTTCTGGAGTACATTTATTTGAATAATGACATTCATAAACTTGAATAAAGGAAAATCTACACCTAAACAAAATAATGACAATGAGGTTATTTTTTTTCTAAAGTTCAAAAAATCAGCGTAATCAACTTTTCTATTGTACAAAGATTAGTGTAAAGAGCAAAAGATAAACACATCCTCGTATACTTGTGTCAAATGTTCAATATTTCTGAAGCTTATCAGCAAAGAGAAAATAAGCCATGAAATTATTATGATGGACAACAAAACAAAGAAAAATATGTATTGCTTATAAAATAGCTATGTTCTACCACAAGGACAAATAAAATTGTATAACTTCAACTTCCAGACATAGTCCTTATTTTTACATTATAGAAGCATTTATGTTCAAAAATGGGATTTGAAAAGCAGGCAAAATCTAATCAAAGACTTATTAGTTTGAACTCTATTACAATTACTATTAAGATTTTGGTGCATTGCCTTTTTGTATTTTGTTAATCTGAAGAGTTATATGTTTATAGTATTGTAGTGATTCTACATAAAGTTATATAATGCTTTTACATTAAGTACTATAGTAAGTATTTTTCATACTAACTTGAATTGTTTGACAATTAAAAACTCAACAGATGAGTAAAATTATAGTAAGTTTGATAGTTCTCTTAACTCCACTTATTTTTTATTTATTTCCATAAAAGATTGTAGATGAAAATTAAAGTTAATAAAGAAACAGAAAAATAATTAATATAGAAACTGTGCCAAATTTCATAGCATTCTCTACCATCTCCACTTAGCAATAAACCAATCAGAAAATGTTTTGATCTTTCTACTCTTCAGTTTTACCTGCTGTAAAATAAAGGTAGAAAGAGTCACATAGCATAACTAACTTATAGGACCATCAGAGAATTTAACAAAAGGTTTTGAAAAGTTCCTAGCACAGAGTAGCCCTCAGTAAATATTATCTATTATTATAAAGACTTATTTATTATTATTATTATTATTATTATTATTATTATTATTATCTCAATATTACATCCCAGCTGCAGTTTCCTCTCCTACCCCTTCCCAACCCCCACCATATCTTCCCCTATAAAAAATTATTTTCAAGACATTCTTCTTAAACTGGGTTTTCAGAAGTAGAAATCACTGAGCCAAAGAGTACAAACAATTTTAAGATTGGTGAAAGAACTGCCAAGATGTTACCTGAAAGTCAATAAATACTGACCACTTATATTAAAACACAGACATATACAAAATACTGTGAGGTAAACTTATACTGGAGGTTTACTCTATATTACATTTCTCTGAGAAGCAAAGCAAGATTAAAATTTTTCAACACTCTTTACACAGAAATATCAATTTCAGCAGCTTCTCAAATGTGAAAGCACATTCATTAAGAGATAAGAAAATCAGATAGGATGCTATAGTACCTGATTTTAGCATAGTAAGATTAAATCAGACAGGGAGAGAAGATGCACTTGTCATGCCTTGCCAAGCTCAAAAGCAGAGCAGCCTGGAGAGGGCTATTAATGGAAAGAATTGGCCATAACGTTAACAATGCACACTTACTCCATTATCAATTGCTAAATTTAGACTTTTAAGGGTTTTTTTTTTTTCTAAGTATACAAGAATTCTCTTGATGAATTCTATCATGGCTCATTAAAAAAAAAAAACCTATTTTTAAAGAACCAAATATAGAATTAAAAATACTTTAGATCTTGCACATCCATATACATACACATACACCATTACTATCCAGTTTGGATTAATCCAATGTATATACACAAAGAAAAAGGAATGACTTTGGGCAGTGACATGTTTTTAAATATTTATCTACACAGAGTGAAAGCCAATTCCTTGCTGCTTTGCTCACAGTACATGTGTGATTTATTCCAAAACTACCAACTCTTCCTAGAAATTCTAACAATGTTTTTACTAAAACATTGTTACTAATTGAAAACTCTATTTTAATATTATTTTTTTTCTTTTTTAATATCAGTATATTGGAAAGTATGCCAACTAAAATACTATATTTCCAAGCTTCTCTTGCAGCTAAATTCCTCCAGAAAACTAAGGTTTGCCAATGATAGGTAAACAGAACTTTTGCAAGGAAAGCTAAAAGGCTTCTTATAGGGGAAGGATTAAGAATCCTCATTTACATTTTCTTTTGTCATATTTGCTATGAAAATGCAATAATATGAAATCAATGGCTTAGGGTCTAACAAACCTCTTTAAAATATTAAAGGCAACATAGCAGAGGGTAGAAAAAGGATTCTAACTCACTGTTTGACAGAATAACGCTAATAAACTAATTCTGAGCTGCTTAACTCTAGATTGCTTTCACAAAACAGAAAAACTTTTAAAAATTACTGTTACCTTAAAGTTTCATCATAAGTACCCAAAATAATCATCGTTGAGCCAAAATTCACTTAAAATTTGTTTTGAAATACCAGAGTTGTCCTTTTGAGCAACATATTAATACTCAGAAATTGTGGAATGTATAGGCCCTTGAGGCTCCTAAGGGCCTGAAGACCAGTCTGACTTTAGCCAGCACAAACTGATGATAATAGGAGCCTTAAGATATGTACTCCTGGAACTTTCTCATAAGCCAACCTGTGGTCTGCCTGACCTAGACACCATACCCAGCTCCAGATGCCCAAAAATCAAAGCCCTCTTCCCTAGCTGGGAGGAGGGCCTGGGAGAAGGCTAATTGAGGCTATCCCCTCCTTCAATAAAGTTGGACTTGCTTGCTTCAACTTGTCACCACAGACTCTATTGTTGTCTCTGTGCCTTCTTACCCCTCCCCCAAGGGGAAGTAGCAGGGCCCTGAGCACAGAACCACAAGAAATGTCAAAGGATTAGACCAGTAATAGTATTTCAATTCTGTGAGCATGTATGCATTAAACAGTTAAGAAATAGGATAAGAAATTCTTGGATAAAATAAAAGTATATTTTTTAACCTCCTTATTCAAGTATAGCTTACATACAAAGCTACATATACATAATGTATACAAATTGGCAAGCAGGAAGATAATCATATATTATTGGCGCTATTATCATAATTTATATCACAGACATACCAATCAGCTACAAAAATCTGTTCCCCACTTTATTGTGTGTATATGAGAGAGATAACATAATATCTACATCCTTAGGAAATTTAATTATATAAAATTGTTACATATAAGAATAAGTGTGGATATATTTCCCTATGATCTACTATTTTGAATAAACTTGAAAGAGCAGAACCAGCACCATGCTGAGAACAGGCCTCCATGGTGATCAGGAGCTGAACTCAAGTTTCCCAAATGTGTTGTGACAGAAGAATTCAAAGCAAACATTCTGGACACAGTCAAACAGGAAGCATGGTGGTAAAATTTAAGAAGAGTCAGATGTCTCTGTAGACATCTTCCATAAATCCTGTCAATATTCTATAAGTGTTAGCAATTTCTCATGCCTATAGCCTGACCAATAGTTTCAAAAGATTATCTTACTCTATGTCCCCTTATCCAATCCTAGAATACCAAAACATACAGTTCCATGCTTGTGTTTTCCTATATAAGCCCTTTGTAATCAGGGCTCAGAGCTTCCTCCTTCACTTTCTGTGACTGAAGTGCAGAAAGAAGTCCTTGCCTGGGCTTGAATAAAGAAATCTTTGATTTTTGCATTGGGAAGTCAACTCCGTGGTTTTGTGGGGGAGAATGGTCTCAGTGCAGCCATAACAAACTAATACTCTGAAACTTTTCACTAACATCATCATCTCTTTGTTGCTACTGTAGACACTTCATATGCATAATATTACATTGTTTTGTTTCTTTTGTGTCTGAACATTGGGTCTGAGAAGAAACTTCAGAACTTTATGGATCTGGAAATAAAATACAGATATATACACCTATGGAACAAAATGCAACCTGAAAATAAAAACATTCATGTACCATGTATCATCTTAAAGGGAGTTAGCAATATATAATGATAAATGCTGAATGATTGTGAGAAAATAATATCCACAAGCAAAATTATGAAAATTGGTATTTTTCTTACAACAATACAAAAATTAACTTGAAGTAAATTAACTTTTTAAATGTAAAAGCAAAAGTTATGAAGCTTCTGGGAAAAAAAATAGAATAACCCTCTTGGCACTTGTATTGCCAGTGAGTTCTTGGGTACGGCAATGAAAGAAAAAATAAATACTGCAAATTCATTAAAATGAATGAACAAAATTAACAGAACAAAAGTAGGAGTGGTGGGAAATGCTTTCAAACCAAATATTAATGTGTGCTCAGGCATTAATGCCCAACCATGTTATCAATAAGTAAAAAAAGAAAAAAAAAAAAAACAAGATATTAAAATGTAGAATTCTCCAAAGAAGTCATGTCAACTGACAAACGGTACTTGGAAAGACACAACAGTAGTCATAATAGAATTGCATTTATAAAAACACAATGAAACATCTTCATTTCACAATCTGCTTGAATGGTTATTTGAGAAGGTCAAACGTAAGTGTCAACACGAATATGAAAAAACCCTGAAACCTTGATTGGAATGTAAAACTGAAGGGCCATTATGAAAACCAAGGAAGGTCCTAAAAAGTAAACAAACAAACAAACAAACAAATAAATAAATAAATAAATAAATTTCTGTATAATCTGGCAATTGCAGGGTTTAGAACAAAAATCTTAAATGTGTTTTTAATGAGGGATAGAAGTCATTTATTTATACAATTTACTAATAACTTTAAATTCTTTCTGTTTTAGGATTATTAGAAATAAAACATAAATGAGTTCCAGGTGAAAGATAAAGATTGGAGAGACAAAAGCAAATACATGAGAATTACAAGTATGTATTTATATTCAGAAAACTATTTCTAGAAATATTTAAATATTGATCAGGAAACTAAAATAGTTTTAGAAAAGGCCTCTTATTGTTTGGTAAATAATGGTAAAATTAGCATGTTAAGTATTAAGTGTAGATATATAGATTTCTGATAAATTTCTATACATATGTTTTAATATATTTTAAATGCAAGACAATTAAAAGCTTCAAATTTATATCTTATGATATACTTTAAAAATCATAAAGCCAATTACACCCATAAAAACACAGGCAATGAATAAACTCAAACAAGCAAAACCAAAAGAAGGTAAGCACACACGCTAACAACAACAAAAACATAACAGGAATTAACAATCATTGGTCATTAATGTCTCACAGTGGCAATGGGCTCAAACTCCTGATAAAAAGACACAGGATAATAGAATGGATGTCAAAACATGATCCATCCTTCTGCTGCAAGCAAAAAACTCATCTCAACATTGAAGAAAGATTTTACCTCAGAGTAAAGGTTTGGAAAAAGATATTCCAAGCAAAGGGACCCAGGAAGCAAGCTGAGGTAGTTATCCTAATATACAACAAAATGGACTTCCAACAATAAATTAATCAAAAGAGATGAAGAAAGACATGTAGGGGATTGTGCTGTTTCATGGTAAATAATTGTCCCACCCACTGGTTTAATAAAAAGCACTGATTGGCCAAAGGCAGGCAGGAAGTGTGGGCGGGGCTACCAGACTAAGAAAACTCTTGAGAACAGGAAGCACAGAACAGAATGCCAGAGAGAAGCCGAAGGAAGCAGAGGACAACCATGCTGCTGTGAGAAAAGGTACCGAGCCCCATGGCTGAACAGGTTAAGAGACATGGGTTAGATGAAGGGGAGAGAGCTAGCAAGTGATATGCCTGGGCCTGAGGCTGATCAGCTGAAAACTAATGAAAGCATCTGTGTGTCTCTGTGGGTCTGCGGGTCTGCGGGTCTGTGGGTCTGTGGGTCTGTGGGCCTAAACCTTGGAGTTAGCCCCGAAAGTCCAGGCCAGAAACCTCCTACTACAAAGATATCTCATGTTCATCAAATGAAAAATCCAACACAATAGCATTTCAATTCTTAATAAAAATGCCCCAAACACAAAGGCACCCACATTTGTAAAAGAAACATCACTAATGCTTAAATCATACACTGACCCTCATACATTAATAGTGGGAGGCTTCAAAACCCCACTCTCATTAATAAACAGGTTATCCAGACAGAAACTAAACAGAGAAATAATGGAGCTAACAGATATTGTGAATCAAACAGACATAACAGAACATTTCACTTAAACACCAAAGAACATACACCTTCTCAGTACCTCACAGATCATTCTCCGTAATTGACCACAGTCACAAAGTAAGTCTCAACAGATACAAGAAAATTTAAATAACCCCCTGTATCCTATCAGACCACCATGAATAATCAGAAATAACAGAAAGCCTACAACTGCATGGAGTCTAAACAACTATCATGCTGAAAGACTACTATGTCAAGGTATAAATAAGAAAAACAATAAAGACTTCCTATAATTTCATGAAAATAAATGCACAACATACCCAAACTTCTAGGACACTATGAAATGTTTCCAAGAGGAATGTTTAAAGCACTAAATGCCTTCATAAAGAAATTGAAGAGATCTCATGCTGGTAAAACTTAAATGGCACTCCTGGATGCTCTGGAACAAAAAGAAGCAAACATACCTAAAAGATGTAGAAAGCAAGAAACATCAAACCAAAGGATGAAATGAATAAAATAAAAAACAGAGAACAACACAAAGAATAAATGAGACAAAGAGTTGGTTCACTGAGAAATCAAAAAGATAGGCAAGCCCTTTCAAACTAAATAAAAGGCAGACAAAGAATATCCAAATTAACAACATCAGAAATGCAAAGGAATATCTAACAACAGATGCTGAAGAAATCCAAATAATCATTAGGTCATACTGTAAAAACCTATAGTCCACAAAACTGGAAAACCTAAAAGAAATGAACAATTTCCTCTATAAGTACCACATATCAAAGTTAAATCAAGATCAGATGGACAATTTTAATAAATATATAAATCCCAAATAAATAAAAGCAGTTATTAAAATTCTTCCAACAACAACAAAAACAAAACAAAACAAAAATGCCCAAGGCAGGTGGTCTTAGCTCAGAATTCTATCAGACTTTCAAAGAAGAGTTAACAATAGTCCTCAAACTTCCACAAAACAGAAACAGAAGGAACACTGCCAAATTCATTTTATGAGACCACAGTCACCCTGACACCCAAACTGTACAAAGAGTCAATAAAGAGAATTACAGAGCAATTTCCTTCATGAACATTGATGCAAAACTTCTCAATAAAATACGTGCAAATCAAAACTAAGAATATAGCATAAAGATCATCCACCATGATCAAGTGGGCTTCATCACAGACATGCAGGAATATTCAACACACAAAATTCTGCCAATGTTTTTCACCATAAACAAACTGAAAGAAAAAGACCACATGATCATCTCATTAGATGACAGAAAGGCCTTTGACAACCAACACCTCTTTATGATAAAGTCTTGGAGAGCTCAGGGAATCAAGAGACATACCTAAACATAATAAAGGCAATTTACAGCAAGCCTATAGCCAACATCAAATTAAACAGAAAGAAATTCAAAGAAATTCCATTAAAATCAGAGACAAGGCTGCCCACTCTCTCTATATCTAGTAAATATAGAGCTTAGAGTTCTAGCTAGAGCAACAAGACAGTGTAAAGTGATTAAAAGCATATGATTTGGAAAGGAAAACTCAAAGTATCGCTATTTGTAGATGATATGTTAATATATAAGTGACCCCAAAAAAATTCTACCAAGAAACTCCTACGGTTTGATAAACACCTACAGAGAAGTGGCTGGATACAAGATTAACTCACAAATCAGCAGTCCTTCTGTACACAATCAGCAAATGGACTGAAAAGGAAATCAGACACTTTTGGAGACACATTTTTCTGTATTTGGTAACATAAATAAGTTGTATCTTCAAACATAGTGCCTTACCATCACGTTATGGAGAATAACCAACAACCTTGCCAATAGCCTGTGGTGTTTAAGGGTTCTCTACGGGACTCCTTTGGCCAAAACCTCAAAAATATATATCCATTCCTAGTACTCAAGGTTTTACTTGGTGGCATATCTAGCTGAAGCATTGCCTCCCCCATTACAAGGAAGCTTCTACAGTAATAGGTTTCTAAATGGCTTTTCTAAAGGTCTGTAGCATTAGTTGTCTCTACACATACACCTTCCTTTATTTTACCCTCCCATTCTCTTCCCAAATACTATATTTCCTCTTTCTCTCCCTGGTCAATTCATAGCTACCTAACCTTATGGTTATTCTGATTGAAATACATATATCTAAAGCTTAAAATTTAAAAGCTAACATTTGCACATAAGACATGTAATATTTGTCTTTGTAGTGTGAGTTACCTCATTCAGGACAACTGTTTCTAGCTTTATCCATTCAACTGAAATGTGCTTGATTTCATGTTTTTAAAAGATGAATAATAATCAATAAATGCACCAGGTTTTCATTATCTACTAGACAGCTGATGGAGAGATAGGCTACTTCAAATACCTGGCTATTATTAACAGGGCAGCAACAAACATAGATGAAAAAGTATCTCTGTTGTGATATGTTGAGTCCTTTTGGTATATCGCCACAGCAGTGCAGCTGGCTCTTGTGGCAGATCAGTTTTCAGCTTTTTGAGGGACCTGTGCTCTGTTCCCAGAGGGACTGTACCATCTTGCACTCCCACCAGCAATGAATTAGTGTTTCCCTTTCCCTGAATCCTTGCCAGCCTGTGCAAGGAGTTGTTTGTTTTATTTACTTGTGTCTTTAAATCTGGGTGATAATAACTACCTGAAATGTTGTTTATTATGTTTTAAATGTTTAAAAATACATATAGCATTAGTAAATACAAAGTAGAAAAAATGTTTCCTCTAAAATGTTATATAAAATGGGAAAATATGGTCTCTTTATATAAGTTTTGAATGGTATAAAGTCATGAAGTCAGAGGAAGCAATAGATGCTATTAAGAGCTGTGATAATCACTGACTGAGGTGAATTTTCCCAGTCAGTTCCTAAGCTATAATGTGATAGTAAGCTAGTTTTGAATTACATAACTCCATAATTCATCTCTAATCAAATAGATGCCCCTTTACAGTAGAGACTGCTATTTTCCTTTTCCTCATGCAAAATAGACAGACATAAATGAATGTGAAAATGCTACAGAAATTTACAACCCTAAGGTTGTGTTCTTTCGAATTAATAAGATCTTTGATCCCTCTGTGTATGTTCCAAATATTTTATATGTATAACATCACTTAACTCTTATGAAAACATTATAGAGTAGCACTGTCTTCATTTCACTGGAAGAGAAAAGTAAGGCCAGAGAAGTTAATAACAATCCCAAGAACACAGAGCCATTAAATAAGAGAGTCAAGATCTGAAGTGAAAAAATCACCATCTGGTAGTGGTTTCAAAAGCTACCATCAACCCATAAAATGCCTTCATATGAATTGGAAAAATCATACTCAGAGTAAGTACAGCCCTGTGCCAAGGTATGCATTTGGGAAAACAAGCATAGGCTAGATTTCATGTAGATGCACCACTGTGAACAGCAGCTTGGGTACACTAGGCCAGAAAATACACTGATGTTTCATCCACTCACTAGGAATTATGCTGTCTGGTGTTAATAATCAGTGCTTGTGGCTCTTTAAATGTAAGACTCAGTTCCTCAGTCACAAAGGTCAGTCTCCAAGATCCAATCAACACTTGGCTAGCTGCTACTACCATACTAGACAATATAGATATAGTAAAAGATTACCAACATACAGAAATTTACTTTGACCAATACTGACTTAGAATATACAAGGGTATTAAAATGTCAGAATATGATACTTTACATGCAAAAACATGCACAAAATGCTATATTTTCAGAAACAGTGTTTTAGAGAACTCCGATAATATATAAAAGACTATTTCAACTATCCACCATTAAATCTCAAATTCTTGAGCTGATTCCTCTGGAGAACCCTAGCAGAAGAGGTGAGTTACCCTCCTCCCAGCCAGATAGCCAGAACAGCTAGGATAGCCCCCAGGTCTGGGCAACAGGACACAAAATGTGCCCCTCCTAACCTATCTCAGCTCCAGCTGCAGACAAGTAAGCAGGACCCCTGCCTACAAACCTGACTACTGCCCCCCACCAGATCTTCTACCCCATAAGCCTCAATCCGTTTTCCAAAATAACCCATCCCCCAACCTCAGCTGCTCCTGAGGCACAGACTCTGGACAGCTCCTTCACAAGAGCTCTAGCTGCAGTTCTCAATTTCTACCTGAGACACAGATTCCACTGCCTCTGAGTTCTCCAAGAGCTCTGATTGCACAAAGAGCATCTAGTAGACCAAAAACAGTTGGCTGAAACACAGGCAACACTTGCACTTATCAGTGGAGGAAATGAGTAGACGCCAGTGCAAAAATTCATTCAACAACATGAAGAACAATATAACACCACTAGGACCTAGTGGTTCTAAAACAGCAAGACTTGAACACTCCAATACAGAAGAAGCAGAAAAAAATGACCTTAAAATATCTTTATAAAGATGATAAAAACCTTTAAAAAGAAACTTAAAGAAGAAATACACAACTCCCTTAAGGAAATAAAGGAAAAGACCAAAAAGAAAATGAAAGAAAACAAATTTCTTAAAGAAAGACTAGAGAACCAAGAAAAAGCAAACAAACAGATGATGAAAACAGTACAAGACTTAAAAACTGAAATAGAAGCAATAAAAAAGGACAATCTAAGGCAATGCTGGAAATAAAAATTTGAAGAACTGCAACTACAAATGTACATATAACCAGCAGAATACAAGAGATGAAAGTAAGACTCTCTGGTGTGGAACATTTGATAGTGGAAATAGATATGTCAGACAAAGAAACTAAAACCATAAAAGTCATAACACAAAATGTCCAGGAAATATGGGGCATCTAAGAAAAATAGGAATAAAAGGCGAATAATACCAGCTCAAAGGCACAGAATATAGTCAACAAAATCATATAGGAAAACTTTCCCAACATAAAAAAGGAAATAGTTATGAAAATACAAGTTTATAGAACACCAAATAGACTAGACCCCCCAAAAAGTCTGCTTGCCACATAATAATCAAAACATTAAACATACAAAATAAAGAATTTTAAGAATGCAAAGGGAATTTAAAGGCAGACCCACCAGAATAACACCTGACTTCTCGATGAAGACTATGAAAGCTAGGTCATAGACAGATGTTATACAGACCACAGATGCCAACCCAGACTAATATAGCAGACAAAACTATCAATCACCATAGACAGAGTAAACAAGATATTCCATGACAAAACCAGATTTAAATGATATCTAGCCACAAATATAGCCCTACAGAAAGGATTAGAAGGAAAACTTCAACCTAATAAAAGCTAGAAACACCAATAAAGCCTCAAGAAATACACAAGCCCACAGAAGCAAACCCCAAAGAAGGAAAATACACACACATGCTACCAGCAAAAATAATAGAAATTAATAATGACTGGTCATTAATATCCCTTAATATCAATGAACTCAATTCACCTATTAAAAAACAGGCTAATACAATAGATACAAAAACAAGATCCATCCTGCTGCATACAAGAAACACACCTCAACTTCAAAGACAGACACTGCCTCAGAGTAAAGGGTTTGGAAAAAAACTTTCCAATCAAATAGACTCAAGAAACAGGATAAATAGCTACCCTAATATTTAACAAAATAGACTTCAAACTAGATTCAATCAAAAGAGATTACTTATTCATCTTGGAAAAAATCCAGGAAGAGGAAATCTCAATCCTGAACATTAATGACCCCAACACAAAGACACTCACATTCGTAAAAGGAACATTAATAAAGCTTAAACCTTACATCAAACCCCACACACTAAGAGCGGGAAATTTCAAAACCCTACTCTCACCAATGGATAGGTCTTCCAGATAGAAAATGAACAGAGAAGTAAGGTAGCTAACAGATATTATGGTTCAAATGGACTTAACAGATATATACAGAACATTTTACTCAGTTACCAAAGAATATACCTTCTTCTCAGCATACTCTGTCATAAAACAAATATGAATAGATACAAAAATCATGGGAATAACCCCTTGTATCCTATCAGATCTCCATGGATGAATGTTAGAGTTCAACAACAATGAAAACCACAAAAAGCATACAAACTCTTGAAAACTGGACATCTCTCAGTTGAACCAACTCGATCAAAAAAGAAGTAAAAAAAGAAGCAAAAGACTTCCTAGAATGTAATGAACATGAACCCACAACATACTCAAACTTATAACGCAATGAAAGCAGTGCTAAGAATAAACGTTATAGCACTACATGCCTACATTTAAAAAACGGAGAATTCTCACATTGGTACACACTAGAACAAGTAGAAGCAAACTCACCCAGAAGAAGTAGGCACCAGAAAATAATCAAACTCAGGACTGAAATGAACAAAAATTAAGCAAAGAAAACAATACCAAAAAATCAATGAAACAAAAAGCTGATTCTTTAAGAATGTCAGCAAGATAGATAAACCCTTATCCAAACTAACTAAAAGGCAGAGAAAGAGTATCTAAATTAATAAAATCAGAGATGAAAATGGAGACATAACAAAAGACACTGAAAAAATCCAGAGAATTATTAGGTCATGCATCAAAACTTTGTACTCCACAAAATTTAAAAACCTAAAAAAATATGGACAGCTTTCTAGAGAGGTACTACTTACCAAAATTAAATCAAGATCAGATAAACTACTTAAATAGACCTATAACCCCTAAGGAAATAGAATCAGTTATTAAAATTTACAAAGTAAAAAAATCCCAGGGTCTGATGGCTTCAGTGCAGAATTCTATCAGAATTTCAAAGAAGAACTAAGACCTATACTCCTCAAATTGTTCCACACAAGAGAAACCGAAAAAACATTTCAGGACTCTTTTTATGAAGCTGCATTCACCCTGATACCCAAGACATTCAAAGATGCAACAAAGAAAGAGAATTACAGACAAATCTCCCTTATAAATATTGATGCAAAAAATAATCAATAAAATACTGGCAAACCAAATTCAAGAACATCAGAAATAAATCATCCACAATGATCAGGTAGGCTTCATTCCAGAGATGCAGGAATGGTTCAACATATGAAAAACTGTCAATGTCATCCATTATATAAACAACCTGAAAGAAAAACACATAATCATCTCATTAGATGCTTAAAAAAAAAAAAAAGCCTTTGACAAAATCCAACACTCTTTTATGGTACAAGTACTGGAGAGATCAGGAATATAAGAAAAATGCCTAAACATAATAAAGGCGATGATATATAGCAAGCCAACAGCCAACATCAAAATACATGGAGAGAAACTCAAGGCAATGCCACTAAAATCAGGAACAAGACAAGGCTGTCTACTCTCTCCTTATCTATTCAATATAGTTGTTGAAGTTTTAGCTAGGGAAAGAAGACAACAAAAGGAAATTAGGGAATACAAATTGGAAAGGAATAAGTCAAACTATCTCTATTTGTAGATGATATAATAGTATACATAAGTGACCCCCAAAATTCTACCAGGGAACTCCTATAGTTGATAAACACCTTCATCAAGGTAGCAGGATACAAGAAAAACTCAAAAGAAAAATCAATAGCCCT
Organism: Phyllotis vaccarum; assembly: GCA_033318265.1. Taxonomy (NCBI): domain Eukaryota; kingdom Metazoa; phylum Chordata; class Mammalia; order Rodentia; family Cricetidae; genus Phyllotis; species Phyllotis vaccarum. Next base: position 62,180,182 of record JARWLC010000002.1, read on the forward strand.
CCTATATACAAATGATAAAAGAGCCGAAAACGAAATCAGGAAAACATCACCCTTTACAATAGCTGCAAATAACATCAAATATCTTGGGGTAACTCCAACCAAAGAAGTAATAAACCTGGATGACAACTTTAAGACAGTGAAGAAAGAAATTAAAGAAGATATTAGAAAATGTAAAGGTCTCTCATGCTCTTGGATAGTTAGGATCAACATAGTAAAAATGGCAGTCTTATCAAAAAGCAATCTATAGATTCAATGCAATCCCCATCAAAATCCAACACAATTCTTCACTGACTTCAAAAGAACAATGCTCAACTTCATATAACAGGACTAACAGGAAACCCAGGATTGACAAAAAAAAAAAAAAAAAAAAAAAAAAAAAAAAAAAAAAAAAAAAAAAAAAAAAAAAAAAAAAAGACTCCTGTTCAATAATAGAACTCTGGGAGGCATTATCATCCCTGATTTCAAGCTGTACTATAGAGCCCCCACAATAATAACAGCTTTGTACTGACATAAAAACAGACTTGTAGATGAATGAAATCAAATCAAAGACACCAATATTAATCTACACACCTATTTTTGAAAAGAGGCCAAAAATATACAATGGAAAAAATATAGCACTTCAACTAATGATGTTGGCCTAACTGAATGATGGTATGTAGAAAAAAATATCCGTATCTATCACACTGCACAAAACTCAAGTCCAAGTGGATCAAAGAGCTCCACATGAACCCAGTTACACTGAACTTTATAGAAAAGAAAGTACCCTTGAACACACTAGCACAGGAAACTACTTTCTAAATACCAGTAGCACAGACACTAAGAGCAACAATTAATAAATGTGATCTCCTGAAACTGAGATGGACACAGTCAATAATGTGGAAAAGATCTTCACCAACCCCACATCTGACAGAGGACTGACCTCTAAAATATATAGTAAACTCAAGAAACTAGAGACAAAAAAAAATCCAATTAAAAACGGGGTTCAGAGCTAAATAGGAAATTATCAACAGAAGAATTTCAAATGGCTGAAAGACATTTAAAGAACTGCTCAACATCCTTAGCCAACAAAGAAATGCAAATCAAAACAACTTGGAGATACCACCTTACACCTGTCAGAATGGCTAAGATCAAAAACACAGATGGCAGCCTATGCTGAAGAGGATGAGGAGCAAGGCAAACACTCCTCCATTGTTGGTGGGAGTATAACTTGTACAGCCACTCTGGGATGCAGTATGGCAGTTCCTCAGAAAACTAGAAATCAGTCTCCCCAAGCATTTAGCAATACTACTATTGGGCATATACCCAAAGGATGCACATTCTTACTCCAAGGGCATTAGCTCAACTATATTCATAGCAGTATTATTTGTAATAGCAAGAACCTGGAAACAACAGAGATGCCCCTCAACTGAAGAATGGATTTAAAGATAGTGGTACATTTACACAAATGGTGCACTACTCAGAAGAAAAAAAAATAGTGACATACTGAAATTTGCAGACAAATGGAATGTATCATCTTGAGTGAGGTAACACAGACCTAGAGACAGACATGGTATGTACTCACTCACAAGTGAATTTTAGACACAATACAAAGGATAACCAGGCTAAAATCCAGACCACCCTCAGTAGCTAGGTAACAGGAAAGTTAAGATAGACAACCTTAGATCCCCCTGGAAAGAACAAATTAAGACTTTCTCCAGAGAAAATTGCAATCTACAGGGAAGAAGAAGTGGGGAAAACAGAGAGGGAGAGCAAAGTAGTGGATATCCTGATAAAGGGAGCCATTTTGAGATTAGAGAGAAACCTGATATCAGGGAATACCCAAGAACCCACAGGATAAACCTAGCTAGGACTCCAAGTAATAGTGTAGAGAGAGCCTAAACTGGCCTTTCCCTATTACCATATGAATGACTACCCTGATAACCATTACACAACCTTCATCTAGCAGCTGATGGAGGCAGAAGCAGAGATCTATAACTAAACAGCAGACTGAGATACTGGTCCAGCTGAAGAGAGAAAAGAGAGATTACATGGGGCAGAGATATTAGGCTCATGATAGGTAGACCCATGGAATAGGCAGTCACATACTGTTGGGAGCTTGCAAACTCTGAAATAACAGCTGAGGAACCTTCATGGAAAGGAGCTAAACCCTCCCAATGTAGATGACAGTCAAATGGCGTGGACAGTTTGTGGAACCTCTTGAAGTAGAGCTAGAGTTCATTCCTGGTGCATGAACTGGTTTCTCGGAGCTCATTCCCTATAAAGGAACACCTTAATCAACCTTGATACTAGGGGGACAGGCTCAGACCTACCTCAACTGGATACGTCGACCGAATGACTTAGTTTGGGATTCCATGCCCTCCCTGGGGAATGGATGAAAGATGGAGTGGAGGGGAGGGTGAAGGAGAACTGGAGGGAGAAGGGGGAGCAGTAATGGGTATGGGGGGAGAAAACCTTTTTAAATTAAAAAAAAAATCTTAAATTCCTAAGGGCATTACTGACATTATAGAAAATACCTGGACAATACGAGAATATTTTCTGATACCTTAACATGGTTTTATTGAGATTTTAGTGAATTTGTCTGGGCTGGGAGAATAGAACAAAAGACACAAAAATAATGGAGAACAAAGAAATAATTACTTGTAGCAATACTCAAAATGAGTAAAACAAGATTATTTTATTGAAAAAAGACAATTTTCTTATATTATGTTGCTAATTTTTCTGAATTATTTTCTTTTCAAAAATATGTCTCTGAAAGCATTGAGAATGGACTTTTAGAATACATTTCTGACAATTCACTAGGCTCTTTAAAAGAATATTAAGTAGGAGAACCATGGAACATTAAAGAAATGTATTGTTCTCAATTTAGTATTCCACAGTAGCAGAAATATATACATAAGCTGGAGGAATGCCAATGAAAAGAAAGGAAATGCAGTTAGAGGGGAAAGTGACTGATGCATATCTTTGTATTGCTAAATCAAGTCATTTACAAAACGTCAAATAAAAAAGTACAAATGTATGAAGAATACAAATTTTAAAGGATTCTTGGTGATGATATTTCAATATAACATGGACAAATCTAATGATATACATAAAATTAAATTTAAGGGTGCTTCAAAGAGTATGTTTTCAGGAAGTAGAATTTATTTTCATGTAGAGAAATACATCTTCTTACTGGACATGGTGGTACATGCCTATAATCCCAGGATTTAGGAAGCAGAGGCAGAAGATCAGAAGCTCAAGGCTATACTCTATTACAATGTGAATTTGAAGACTCGGCTACAAAACCTGTCTCAAATCATAGCAAAACCTAACTTAATGGAAAAGAAACATACCCTCTTTAAAGGGTAAGCGGCAAACACAATGAACATTATTTTATCATTGTGTTTTTAAAAATCCATTCCCTTGGAATGGCAATTTGTTACTAACCAAGCATTCTGCTTCATTCTGCCTCTGTCCTCATGGTGCTTTGCTATACCATCTTTTTCTGAAAATGGTTGTTGTGACCCTAATAGACCATCTCCTAAGATAAAGTAACAGGTTTCCTCCTAGAAGGAAGTAACATGTGTGCTGATGAAGTTCATTCAGAAAGAAGTTCACACATACTCCTACTATCCTCTCCAATATCCACCTCCTCACTGAATTCTTTTGACATTTTTATTTTTAAATACATATGCTTTAAAGTTTTAAAAGGAAAAATATTGAAAGATTGAAAAAAAGAATAAAATTCACAAAAAACTAGAAAAAAGTAGATAGGAAAAAGTATGAACATTTAAACTTGCATAGGAGCTTACATGATATACTATATATATTTCCAATAAAAATGTTCTAGTTCTCAGATATTCCAAAGATATCAAATGATGTTGCTGTTACTATAGAAACTATTCTCTTTTAATGAATCTCAGATTAAATAACTGCATAAAACAAATTCAAATTTGAAATGCAATTACTATTCTAAAGCATATTTACATATTTGATTATATAATGGTTACAGAAAATAAGACAAAATATTAGAAATATATTTTACATGTACAAAAACTACTGGCAGTTATAAATTTAATTGCAACTCTGTGCTTAAATCCAATAGTGCTGACTATAATAAAATTCTACCTTATAAGAAAAATTTATACATATTCTACATTCTCTTGCTGCTAATTTGTATGCAGTGAAACATTCCTGTAAATTTACCATCTTGCATAAATGTTGCAAATTCAGGGCAAGTGTAAGTCTCCCTAAATGTTGGCACACATCAGATCAATATTCAAAAAATGGCTAACAAATAACTTACAAAATTCACAGCAAGTGACTTGAAATAATGAGCAAGAGAGAGTCTACCTTGTCTAAAAGTATAACACATTCTCCTAGTCTGAATAGCTAACATTAAGACTTTCTCCCAAGGGCTGTACATTCCAGTAACATCAGTTGCCAAACTGAGTCAAACAAACTAAGCTTCAAATCCTAGCTGTAAGATTACTACACTATCACAAGCTATATAATTAACCCCTCTCACCCATAGAAAGCAAAGATGACACTTGCCTTATAGAACCAAAACAAAGACATTTCATGGATGATGCCTTGACATAGATTTTACATTTACTTGATGTTCATTGCTTGACAGTATCTACTGTGATGACCACAGCGACTTTTGGGGGTCATTGTTGTTACTATACTACTGCAAGTTTCATAACCAAATAAAAAGCCATAATAGCATATTTACGTTTGTCTATTTTCTTCTTCAGTCTGTCAATAAATACACCTAAAAGCAAGGGAAGGAGAGCCAGATATGACTCTTTGATAGAACTGGCTCGAATTTGGCTGCAAAACTGATGTGCTCCAGCTCGTTTCGGTCTTCTTATCTCATCTGATGCCAAGAAAGGCTTTATTCTGGAAAGGCTTCAGACTGCCTAGCCCTACACTGGAAAAAATGGTTAAAGGTGTTATATTTTCTCTAGACATTCTTCCAAGAATGTACTATCAATATCTTACTACTTTAATCTAAACTAACCAATATCTAAAAACGCTGATAGATACCTTCTTTTTTCCCTTAATGTCATCTAAAAGTGGATCTACTTTCTCTCTCTGCATTTTCTCCTCAACTTTGGTGGTTTGTAACCCTAAGCAACTTTTGTAAAAGGAAGAAATATACTTAAATATACACTGTTATTTCCTGTGTGTCTGAAAATTACTTTAACCTAAGATGATACGTCACTGAAGATATTGCTAGGCATAAACTCCAATGTACAGATAATTTGTTTGGGAATTTTGAAGATATTATTCTGCTTTCTAGCCCAAGTATAGGAGGATTATGTTGTTCCATTGTAAATAATTGTCCCACCCACTGGTTTAACAAAAAGCGCTGATTGGCCAAAGGTAGACAGGAAGTGTGGGTGGGGCTACCAGACTAAGAAAACTCTGGGAACAGGAAGAACAGAGCAGAATGCCAGAGAGAAGCCAAAAGAAGCAGAGGACAACTATGCTGCTCTGAGAAAAGGTACCGAGCCCCATGGCTGAACAGGATAAGAGTCAAGGGTTAGATTAAGGGTAAAGAGTTAGCAAGTTATATGCCTGGGCCTTAGGCCAATCAGCCTAAAACTATTGTAAGCATCTGTGTGTGTCTGCGGGTCTGTGGGTCTGTGGGCCTAAAACTTGAGGCTAGGCCTGACAGTCCAGGCCAGAAACCTCCTACTACACCCAAGTATGTATATCTGTAATCACTGAAATTTTACACTTACTGAACAGTTCTCTATTCCTCACTCTTCAGCCCCTAGTAGCCACTATTCTACCCAGACTTTATGGTCTAGTCTCATGGCCTAGACTTTCAGACTCACAGTACCATAGTCCCACTGAAACACACAGATGCTTGTATTGATTGTACACTGATTGACCTGAGGCCCAGGCATATAACTTGCTAGCTCTTGCTCTTAATCTAACCCATGATTCTCAGCCTGTTCAACCATACGGCTCTGAGCACCATAGGTGTCCTCTGCATTCTAGCTTGTCTGGAAACTCTGGAGTCTCTGTGGCATTTCTTCTTTGTTCTTCCTGTTTCCACAGTTTTCTTAGTCTGGTAGCCCCTGCCCATACTTCCTGTCTGCCTTTGGGCAATCAGCATTTCTTTTATTAAATTAGTAGGTGGGACAATTATTTACAGTGTAGCATCATAAATCCACTACATCCTTCTATGTTTTTTGACAAAGTTGAAGACTAGTTATAATTTTCCTTAGTAACTATAAAAGATAAATTAGATATAAAACTTTAGCCTCACAAAAATAGAGTAGATAGAATATTTTCTTTAATTTTGCTAAATACAAATAGACTAGATATTATAACTGTAATTCTTGCTTGATATCTGTTTTTGTTATACTGTGTTAAAATTGAAACCTTCCTTTTTGATTAGACAGAAATAGGAAGTGCTATGGGATGTTTTTATATACACTGAGAATATACTTTATTACCATAATTTAAAAAGCTGTTTTGGCCTGTGGCAAGGCATCTTAGAGGTAGGTGGGAAATCCATGCAGAGATAAAGACAAAAAAGGGCAGAGTCAAGGAAATGTTCCAGGTTGCTGCCCAGAAAGCAAGATGCAATGGAACACAGGTAAATCCATGTAGCTACATGCCAATACATAGATTAATGAAAAATAGGTTGAGTTAATTTTTAGAGCTAGTTGGTAATGAGCCTGAGACATAGGCCAAACAGTTTATAATTATTATAAGCCTTTGTGTGATTATGTGGGACTAACAGGCTGCGAGACTACAGTTCTAGAACTCGGGGCTAGGCCAGCCAGAAACTTCTTGCTACAAAGCAGGAAGATAGCATGATTAATTAAATGTTTTGTGACTAGATTATTACATACATTTCCCTTTTGGTAGCCTGCAGATTACCTTCCCCTACCAAAGATACTAGAACATATGAGTGAAGGGTCTACGTAGGCACCAGCTTGACCTGTCCATATTCTATTGGCTGTGTGGGCACTGTCTTCAGCAACAGGGTCTTGCTGTCAGTTTGTGGAAAGCAACCTATTGTCTTGGCAACATTCTTGGTTGTTTGGGGAGTTACATGGGTCATCTTTGGCCAACAATTCAATTGAATGTAATCCAGTCCCAAGACTAGAAGCTATAGTGACAAGAAATGGCCAGTTAAGACTATATTCCTCAATATTTGGAGACTTTACTAGAATCAAGAAAAACATGTCTAACAATAATATATATGACTGAGTGGTAATAACTAAAATGTGTTCAAAATTACCTGGGAACCTAATAGTACACAAAATGTAATAATATTAGACTTTAATCAGCACTTTGAATATTTAATTAAATATTTATTCATTTTTTTCAGAATTATGGAAGTTCATTGAAAAAAGAATTCAAAAGATCAAATGAAGATCAGTAACCTACATGATGCAATATGATTCCCTTCTTTTTGAATTTTTGTATTTAAAAGTTTCTTTCATTTTACATACCAACCCCAGTTCCTCATCCCACCACTCTTCCCACTTGCCCCCAGATTCACCCCACCACACCTCAATGCAATCCACTCCTTACAGAAAATAAGGCTCCCACCAGAGAGTCAACAAAGTCTGGGATATCAAGTGGAGACAGGACCAAGCTCGCCCCCCCCACAGCCCCCAAACCCCACCCCTATCAAGACTGAGAAAGTTATCTCTCTATAGGAAATGGGCTCCAAAAAAGCAAGTTCATGCAAAAGGAATAAATCCTGGTCTCACTGCCCCACAAACTGTCCAAGCCACACAGCTGTCATCCACATTCAGAGGGCCTAGTTCAGTCCCATGCAAATTCCCCAGATTTCAATCCAGAGTTAGTGAGCTCCTAAGAACTCAGGTCATCTGTCTTTGTGGGTTTCTCCAACATGATCTTGATCCCATTGCTCATATAATCCCTCCTCCCTCTCTTGGACTGGACTGGAAGCTCAGCCCAGTGCCTAGCTATGGATGTCCCCATCTGCTTCCATCAGCTCAGTGATGATGATTAAGATGGCCATCAGTTTAATATAGGAAAGGCCATGTCAGGCACCTCATCACTATAGTTTGAAGTCTCAGCTAGGGTCATCTTTGTAGGTTCCTGAGAATGTCCCTAGCACCAGGTTTCTTCCTAACCCCAAAATGGTTTCCTCTATCAAAATATCTGTTTATTTGTTCTTCCTCTCTGCCCCTCCCCAAACTCAACCATCTTGTTCCTTCCTATTTTCCTTCTAACTTCCCTTATCTGCCCCCCATTATCAGAATTTACTCAAAATCTCACCTATTTTCCCTTCCCAAAGGATGTCCTTGTTACCTAACATCTCTGGATTGTGAATTATAGCCTAGTTATCATTTTCTATTTACATCTAATAGCTACTTATAAGTGAGTACATACCACATTTGTCTTTGTGGGTCTGATTTACCTCATTCAGTATTTTGTTTTTTCTAGATCCATCCATTTGCCTAGAAATTTCAATTTCTTTTTAATGCTGAACAATACTCCATTGCATAAATGTACCACAATTTTTTTATTCATGTGTCAATTGAACGACATCTAGGTTGTTTCCATGTTCTGGCTATTATGAATAATGCTTCTACAAATATAATTGAGTAAATGTCCTTATGGTATGAATGTACATCTTTTGTGTATATGTTCAAGAGTGGTATTGATGGATTGTAAGATAGATTGATTCTCAATTTCTGAGAAAGTGCCATACTGATTTCCAAAGTGGCTGTACAAGTTTATATTCCCACAAACAATGGAGGAGTGTTCCCCTTGCACCACATTCCCTCCAGCATAAGCTGCCATCCGTGTTTTTGATCTTAGCCATTCTGACAGGTATAAATGGCATCTCAGCCTTGTTTTGATTTTCATTTCCCTGATGACTAAGAATGTTGAACAATTCTTTAAGTTTCTTTACATAATTTGATATTCCTCTGTTGAAAATTTTTTGTTTATTAAACTATTTGGTATTTTGATGTCTAGTTTTTTAAGTTCTTTATATATTTTAGAAATCAGCCCTTGGTCACATGCAGGCATGACAATCTTTTCCCTTTCTGTAAGCTGTCATTCTGTCTTATTGACTGTGTCCCTTTCATTACAGAAGCTTCTCAGTTTCAGAAGGTCTTGTGTATTAGTTGTTGCTCTCAGTGTCTGTGCTACTGGTGTTATATTTAGGAAGTGGTTGCCTGTGTCGATGTGTTAAGGCTATTTCTCACTTTCTTTTCTATAAGTTTCAGTGCAACTGTATCATGTTGAGGTCTTTGATCCACTTGGACTTAAGTTTTGTACAGGGTGATAGACATGGATCTATTGCATTCTTCTACATGCTATCACCCAGTTATGACAGCACAATTTGTTGAAGATTCTTTCTTTCTTACATTGTGTATTTTTGGCTTCTTTGTCAAAAATCAGGTGTTCATAGTTGTGTGGATTTATGTTAGGATCTTCAATTCTATTCCATTTTTCCATGTGTCTGTCTTTATGTCGATTCCAAACTGTTTTTATTGCTATAGCTCAATAGTAGAGTTTGATAAAGGTCTTGGAAAGATCAGATATACAAGGAACATACCTAAACATATTAAACGCAATATACAGCAAACCAATATCCAACATCAAACTAAATGGAGAGAAGTTCAAAGCAACACCACTAAAATAAGGAACAAAACAAGGCTGTCCACTCTCTCCATATCTATTCAATATAGTACTTGAAGTTCTAGCTAGAGCAATAAGACAGAAGGAGATTAAGGGGATACAAACTGGGAAGGAAGAAGTCAAACTTTCACTATTTTCAGATGATATGACAGAATACATATGGGACCCCAAAAATTCTGCCCGGGAACTACCACAACTGATAAACACCTTCAGTAATGTGGCAGGATACAAGATTAGCTAAAAAAAAAAAATCAATATCCCTACTAGATACAAATAATAAATGAGCTGAACAGAAAAACACCACTCATAACAATAGCCACAAATAACATAAAATATCTTCAGGCAAATCTAACCAAACAAATGAAAGACCTGTATGACAAGAACTTTAAGTTGTTGAAAAGAAATTGGAGGAGACATCAGAAAGTGGAAAATCTCCCCAGTTCTTGGATTGGTAGGATCAATATAGTAAAATTAGCTATCTTGCCAAAAGTAATCTACAGATTCATTGCAATTCACATCAAAATCCCAACACAATCTTCACCAATCTCAAAAGAACAATACTCAATTTCATATAGAAATACAAAATACCCAGAATTTCCAAAACAATCCTGTACAGAAGTTAATCCTTTTAACTTCTGATTCCCATTTTTGAACATCAGAATTCATTCTGAAGCAAATGAACAGCAGGTAAAGTTCAAATACTTCTGAAATCATAAAAAATGCACTTCTGAACAGACTCCTTGACAGTGTTTTTACATTTATAAGTGCATATCTAGATTTTCAATGAGCAATATTATGACTCATAAAGTCATTTTTAAAAGATTTGATAATAATAAATCACACTGCAAATAACATACTAGGAATGCTTCAATGACAATATTTCAAAGCCATATTATACAAAATTGAAACTAATCCATACATAATAATCAAATTGTGAAAATATCTTAAATCAGACAACACAGTACTAAACATTTATGTATTATAACAAAACACATGAAATATAAAATGCTACTGAATAAAATAAAATTGTAAGACCTATAATTCATACTTTCAAGATTTTGGAATTTATTATAAACACTCAATATATTTGTCACTAATGAGAAAAGTTTTTTCACATTAATGCCTAAAATTGTTGGGTTGGTCAGAGTACAAAGTCCTAGAAACTATTCTTCTATTATCTAGAGCTTATAAAATAATTTTGCCAAGAGTACTGCAAAGTTTAGGGATAACCATTTACTATAAATGTCCAAATAACTTATTAATAGTGAAATGACTTAGCCAAGTCATTAAATTGACAATAAAATGAGGGAAAGTTAACATCAAACCAATAGGAGAGAAAAGAGGAGGATGATGGTAGCAAAATTATGGAAAATAGAAAGTTATCACTAATAAGACTATTTCCAAACCTGTGGTGGAACAAGGTGACTCCTAGAGTCATGAGAATTCTCACCAAAGAAGTCCAAATGTCCCCCAGAAAATGGAAGTGTAGGTGGAACTAAAAGAAGCAGGACTAGTTAAGAGTTTATAATAGGACAATTTTCAATTCTCCAGATCACCTCCACTGCATAGCACACTGGATAGAGAACCCCCCCCCCATTGCAAAGGACAAGAAATGCATTTAATAGAATTTATAATGTACTTGCTTTTATAATATATGCCTAAAGCCTTGATATAACAATAACTGACTTATGGTTCAAACGTTTAACTCTATGGTATTTGTCCTCTGAATCTTCACATACATGTTTCACAAAATTGTCATAAACTGGAGTAAGTATGGCAGTTAAAGACCCAATGTGAATCACATCACTTCCTATTGGATTTAATCAGTTAAGACACAACACATAGGCACATTTAACTTTAAAAGCAACATTAGAAACAGATATTTGTGAAAACTCAATATTCAGTGAACTCTATTAAACTTAAGAAATCAATTATTTCTCTGCAGTTACTGCTTCCAAATGAAAACTTGTAAAAGTAAAGAGAGTAAATGAGTGTTGGATGTTCAGCCATAAAGGGAACATCTATATCATCCTTTTCCAAATTCAGGGATCATTACTGAAGGGCAGAAAGAATGAAGAACCCGAAAAAGAGATTAAGTGTTGTGGAATGCTGTCCGGGGCATGATGTACCTGATGCACTCTAGAACTCACAGTAGCTATGAATAGTTGCACAAGGCTTACAAGATTAAGCCCATTGAAATCCTGCCTTCATGAAAGTAAGCCCACCTTCAGGAGGATCTATAAGTAGTTAACTGTTTGCTAAGGAAGAGAAAGACATTTTCTTCAGTGATGCAGCTACTGCTAAGGCAGCCATGCTCTTATAAATAACTCTTTATCCTTTCTCCCATAAACAGAGCTAATCAACACACACACAGATACACACACACAACTTGATAATAAAAAGGGGACTAGCTGGGAACCAAATGGGGTTTAGAAGAAGGATGATAAGAGAGGAAAATGAGAAGTAAATATGATCAATATATAGGTGTGAAAATAAGATAATGAAAACTCATTATTATTTGCAATTAATTTAAGCTAACAAAAATGTTTTCTAAAATGAGGCAGAAAAACATTACTAAAACTGGGAAGATCAAAATAAAATCTATTAAATCTCTTCAGTCACTTAATTTCCCTACTATAAAGGATTCTTCTCTGAGAAATACTAATAGTCCAAAAGACACTATCCATGGAGACTGATAGCTGCAGAACTCCAAGGCAAACAGCTCCTCCTGATAACCCTTTCTTCAGAAATAAGCCCTACAAATGTTTATGCTTTACTAATAAACACAGAGTAAAGACACAAATCACTAGACATTTTTAACACAGATTAAAAATTAACAAAAAAATGAGAAGCACATACAATAAGACTTCCATAAAGTTATATACATAAATAGTTGTATGCATATGTATGTGTATATATAATTTGGGCATCAAGAAATATATATTGACTGATAATTAAAATTAAAACAACAGATTATGGAAAGTGTAGAATAAAGACAAAAGGCATTGAACATAAGTCTGATACTGAAAAGAGAAGTCCACATAGAACAATCACTTCAGAGACAGTAAAAAAAGAAAGAAAAAAAAAACATGAAATTAGGGAGAACTTAACAGCATAGTATAAAGGACAAGTCTTTATATAAAATGGGGAAAATACATTTGACAATTTTGTGATAAATTAGTTTTCATTTTCAATATTCCACAATCTAGAAACACCTTAGAAGAGTGTGGTGATATATATTTAATAAAAACCTGTCTGAAATATCAGAGAACAGATCCACTCACAGTCAATCTAGGAGGGCCATGCCTTTAATCCCAGCACCTGAAAGACCTGGAGTGGTGACCTATGCCTTTAATCCCATAACTCACAGAAACAGAAGAGCATCTATGGACATATCTGTGGGGACTGCCTTGATTACATTAACTGAGTAGAAAGAGATCAGGTGGACCTGTGGGCATATCTGTGGGGACTGTCTTGATTACATTAACTGAGTAGGAGTCAGTCAACTATGGAAGCCTTCTGAGTTTGAGTCCTGGACTGTAAGACTGAAGAAAGTTTATTCGGATTGTAAACATGAAAGCATTCATTTCTCTCTGGTCTTGGCTTTGGATGCGATATATCTAGCTGTTTTAAGTTTCTGCCATCTTGAATTACCTTCTATGGTTGACTGTAACCTGTACTTATAAATGAAAATAACCCCTTTCATCCCTAAACTTCTGTCTGCTAGAGTATTTTATCAGAGCAATGGAAATGGACTAGGTTAGGGGATTACTGAAGAAGAGGATGTAAACTTTTAGTAGAGATATAACATCAGGGTAGAGAAAGAGAAGTCCTTAAAGAAATTAGAAAAGCACACTTAGACAATGTGAGCAAATCACTCTTGCTGGTGGACATGACAGAGGAGCAGCAGATGGCAACTGACTTCAGGAGATTGAGCCACCAGGAAACTAAACCCTGATGGGTAAATCTCAGATAGTCAAGGCCCGGAGAGCTTTGACCTCAGAATGTTTCTTGTTCCTGCTGTGTCTTTGTATGTTTGCCACTGCTATTTTCCTCTGGTATGTGGCACGGCGGGAATGGGCATGGGGGATCCCCACTGTCTTTAGTGCAGTATGATCATCTTTGGTAAATATCCCATTCTACTAGGCATTTTTATCTGTAGATCATTATGAAGATGATTTCCTCCTAAGTTGTACTGTTTACCTGAAGCAAAGATTTTATACAGTAATAGTGCTAGTTTAAGTAGGATTTTGATGATTGCAGGTTTTTAATAAATATCGTAAAGAATTATGATAGAGATTAGTTTAGCAGAAGAATTAACATAGGTTAAGGTACGATAAAGGTTGCCCCTGCCTCTAATAAAGCAGAGGCTTCAGAGGATGAAAAATGAAACAAGGAAGTGTCACACAGCTAGAACACATGAGTTTCTATTGAGGAGCCATATGGACTATGGGTTAATGATTTTTTTAAAAAAAATTCTTTTAGCCTTAGTGATGGGAGATGTGTTCATAGGTTCACAGGTTTTTGAGTTCATCATAGCTGAAACAAAGCCTTGGAAATAACTTAAGATAATTTTGTCAAATAGCTTTGAGATGGAAAAACCCAAGAAGATAATCTAAAGTTTTAGAAAGGCATATAGCTGAGTGAGGGACTCATTAAGGTCAAGGAACAAAAACAAAGCATCCCAATTATTGTTAGCTTATCTGACTTTCTTGCTAGCATGGGATAATGATTAATTCATTGTGCCCATTTCTGCCCTCAGCTTTCTGATATAAAAACTGTTGACAGGTGGGTATCCACCCTGAAGATTTAAAAAAAAAAAAAAAAAAAAAACTGACTGGCTCTTTTTCATGTATGAAAGTTAAGACTTGTGATTCTTCTCAGAGTTCATATAAGATTACCTTTTGAGATAAATAATAAAATAATTGGTATTTAAGTTGTAACCACAAAATGCAGCCTGACAGTAAGAGAACTGGCTGAGAAAAATACCCCGCTTGCTTACACCCTGTTCATCTATAACAAGTTGCTTGGACATGAATGTATGTGGGTTCTTGGGACAGCTTGTTTTTCACCTGTGATATGTAAAATGTTTTGTCATGTTAAGAGATATGAAAAACATATTGGTTTTTTAACTTGTAGTCACTGCACTCATTCACTTGAAAAATAGAATGTAGCCACATTGTAATGTGTATATTGCTTGAGTGATCTACTGGGTATATAAGCTAGGAGGGAAAATGGTTAGAAGGAAAACATTAAGGATGAGAGAAAGACAACACAAGGAAAGATGAAGAAGAAAAGTCAGAAGGAAACTAGGAGAATGTGTGTGTCTTTACCCTTACACCCTCAGATAAAATGATGTGGGGTGTCTTTATGTTTGCTGAGAATATACTTTATTATCATCTGCGTTAATAAAGAGACTGTTTTGGCCTATGGAAAGGCAGCTTAGTGGCAGGCAGGAAATCCAAACATAGATAAAAGAGGAAGAAGGGCAGAGTCCAGGAAGCTTGTAGCCTGCCACTTGAAGAAGCAAGATGTGAAAGAACTAGTAAGCCCTAACCATGTGGCAAGACATAGATTAATAAGAATGGGTTGAGTTGACTTGTAAGAACTAGTTGGTAATGAGCCTGAGCCATAAACCAAACGGTTTGTAATTAATATTTGCCTCTGAGTAATTATTCTATAAATGGCTGTGGGAAGGTTTCCTATGGACCACGGGCCTGATCAGGTCAGAAACTTCTGACTACATAAAGAGGTCTTAGTTTGCTGACCTGTGGATCCCCATTGAGCCCTGCACTGCTGGAGGCTGGTCTACATGGCAATGGCACACTTTGTCTTCAAATTGCTACATTTTTGTCTACCTATATTATCATTTACTTAGGAAATACAGAATAAATAATAATGGCATATGATACAGAGAGCAAAGAGAAAACTGCATTTGTCAATTAAAAGGTGATTACAGATGTTAAAGAACTTTTTTCTGTATGGTGATAAGTATAAAATATGAATGGAAAGTTAAATGAAGTGAAGAAAGTAAATCCAAACTAGAGACTATTTCAAAAGCTTAATTCTAAAAACCTAGCTAGAGGGAAGCTTAAGCAGCTATCACCAAGACTTTTATTAAAGCATCACAATCATTACTGCAGTGGACTTCTCTCTAAACATAGACCAAGTGAAGACAATCCAACACCAATAGGACTCGGGAAAAGAAAGAACTGTCTGAAAAGTTAGGGAAGCCACAAGCCAGAAAACACATACACCCACAAAAATGACTGTGACAATTCTACAAACTAATAGCCACTTAACACCAGAAAGTAAAGATGATGATAACTGAAATGTTAGAAGAGGAGTTCAGAATTCTATTCTGAAGAAGATTCAAAAACCAATTAGAAGACTCAAACATACAGGAAAATTCATATAAAACATGGGAAGAAACCTAGGAAATCAATTCACAACACAGACAAAAGTTACATAGAGGGAATGAAAAATCAGTAGAGGCAAAATTCAGAAAAAGATTAAAGATACTGAAAAAAAGCAAATGAAAGGTTATGAAAATTAATGAACCAATTAGTTAAATAAACAACAATAGAAAACATCATCAATAGCCAAGACCAAGCAGAAGAAGCAATATTAGGGGTAGAGGACAAAGTTGAGACAAGAGTATATACAGGCATAAAGAAATGAAATAGAACCAATGAACAAACCAGAAAACTCTAGGAAGCCTAGGACACACTTAAGTTAACAAACCTAAGAAAATGAACACATAATACACCAAAGAGCTGAAATAAAAGCTAATAGCTTAGGTGTGCTATTCCAAACCTAGAGAAATAAACAGACATCCAAAAAAGACTAAATAGGCATGAGAAAAGAAACTCTTTGTGTCACATCATAGTCAAGATTCAAAAAATACAGCAAAGAAGCAACACTAAAAGCTGTAAAAGGAGAATACCCAAATATCATACAAAAGTGAAAACATCAGAATGATAGATCGGTTGTTACTAAACTAAAAGCTAGAAAAGAATGAAATGATACATTCCTGGTCTTGAATGTAAATTATTGACAATGAAAATTTCTATGCCCAGAAAATTTATCTTATGATAAATAAAGAACACACAATATAAACACAGGTTAAGGCAAATTGTGATAAGCTAGTACTACATAATAGAATGACTTCTTTTGCTTTTCTTGAAAACTCCATGCATGAGTACTGCAACTACATCATTCATCACTCATATACTTTCCAACTCTTCCTGTGTCCCCAACCCTGCTTCCAAATTCCTCTCTAAATATACTAGTACATATATACATACACATACATGTATTTATACATATATATGTGCATATACAACCTACTAAGTCCATTAGCATTGCTTATATGTACATGTGTCTAGGGGTGACCATGTGGGATCAGACTACCTACATAAAAGCTCATACATGGAGAAAATTGATTCTCCCTCCCTCAGTAGTCCCCTTCATCTGGGTGTAGCACAGGAGCATGTCAACTAGTATTGTCATTACATGATTCTTGTCCAAAAATGATATACACTGAGAAAGAATAAAGGATATGTAGCACACATAAACCCAAGACAGACTACAATAAAACAACCATTAAAAATATGTATCTTCAGGATCAATTATAATGAGAGACTTCAACACTCCACCCTCATATCCAGACAGTTCTGTCAAATTGAAATGCAGAAAAGAAACTTCACTGATAAATTATACCATAGATGACTGTAGTTAACACCTATTTCTCTCAACAGATAAATACTCATTATTCTCAGTACTTCATAGAACTCTCTCTAAAGTTTATCATATTATTGGCCACAAAGCAAGCCCCAATAGTTTGAAAAATGTATTCCCTGAATTCTATCAAACCACAATGGAATAAAACTAGAAATCAATAAAACTAACCTCAGAAAATGTGCATATACTTGTACATAAAACAATTCATTATTTAATTCCAGTGAGTCACTGTGAAGAAGTGAGTGATGAAATTGTTCTTAATTTCTAGAGACAAAAGAAAATGAAAGTGGAAACAAGTTATCAGAACCTCTAGAATATAGCCAAGTCAGCACTAAAAGAAAGTTTATACCTTAGAAGCTCTCATATTTTAAAAGTCAGAGACCTTGGGGGTGGCAACTTGGAGGAGTGGAGGGACAGAAGACTGGGCAGGATTAAAATGGAAATGAAATCAAATGAAAATCAGAGTGTGGAGCTCAGTAGTTAAGAGGATATACTGCTGAAGAGGTCCAGGGTTCGATTCTCAGCACCACATAATGGCTAACAACTATCTATATTTCTGGTTCCAGGGAATCTAATACCCTCTTCTGGCCTCCACTACACCAACTGAATCATGGTGCACATACAAACATGTAACAAAACCCTCAGACACATAACAAAAACTTCTTTTTATTTCTTTAAAAATCTTCAAAATGACATATTTGGGTATATTTTAAAAATCAGAGAACTCTCAAATAAATAACCTAATGATTCAACTCAAAGCTCTAGAATAACAAGAAGACAATCACAAATGCAGCAAGTGGAAAGAAACAATAGAATTCAGGCTTTCTCTCTGATTCCTGGCTGGCTATCATATGCCCTCTCTGCCTTGTTGTTCCAACCATTAAAAAAAGGAAAGAAAGAAAAAAAAATTAACCTTCTTAAGACAGACAAAATGAGCCCTTCCCTTCAGTTATCTCTGTCACTTGTTTTTATCATAGTGAAAAAGTAATGCAAAAAACCAATGTGAAGGTTACATTTGGTTTTTTTATATTTATTTAGCTACTTTTCTAACTTTTATCAAGGCTCAGGCTGATTGTGGTACTAATCATACTAGCAGACTTTAAATTTTCTTTGATCTGTCAATGCTTCAATCATAAGGCCTTGAGTAAATATACAAGCCATATAAAATCATGAGTCCCATTCCTTTATCATAAAAGAGTATTGATGTTGACAATTAAATCTTTATTACTATGGTTATTAAATCAGTTTTATAATTTGTAGCATAGACCATACATTTCACACAACAACTTTTGCACTAATGTAAATATGTATATAAAATTTCTTGGAATATTCTAAAGTGTTACAAAAGTGATACTACTGTAATTATGAATATAATACATAAAAATCTTATACGATATCTTTGCCATCTAAAAAATAAATAAACCTAGCATGTTCATTAGAGGAATAAATAACATAGCATCTGTAAATAGTATTTGGAAAAAGTAATATCTCAATAAATACTTAAAAATATAAAACTATAATTCCCAATGAAGCCTCAACAACTTAATATACTACCTTCTCCAGATTACTATATGTCTTGTAACATTTACATATAGTGTCTTTTTATTTACAAGACAGAAATATTATACTGTATATTAAAATTATTAATTATTCATGTTTTGAGACCAAAGACCCTCATGCAATGTTATTAGAACCAATATAATGTGAATTACTCCTGTAGTATATTATTTTTAGTATATATTAACAAACTAATACACAGTTTTTATATATATTAGTTTCAACATATGCATACATTTTTAATATAAGTATGTGGCAAAATTACTTACAAAAATGAAAATATTATAATATTTGTAATCATATTTTTGTAGGGATTTCATCATATCTCAATTTTTCAAAATCTTTAAATACACATCGATTTTATATACAACTTAATCTTTTGATAGCATGTATCTGTATTTAGACATTCAACTTCACATGCTGCAACTGGTTTTATTTCCATTCTAGGCTCTCTTTTAGAGTGAGATTTCACATTTCTAGCAGCACCATCATATCCACACAAATATATCATTGTTTCCTGAAATTTTGAATGCCTAAATCTATCCTATCTATAACAACACCATTTCCACACGATTCTCCTATTTTTGTCAATGAAAGCTGGAGAGGGATTAGGAGGGGGAAAGGGAGGGGGAACAGGGGGATACATTGATGGAGATGACTTTTTTTAATTCATATGTCATTTTTTTTATCTTGTTATTCTGCATCCATTTAAAGATACGTGCAAGGAACAGACATGTCCTTTGGAGTTAACTAACTAGATCTTAGAGACTCTTGTTACTGTTCACCAGCTATGTGACCAAGTTACCGTAACATTCTAAACCCAAGTCCCATGTCTAGAAATTAGAAATCACACAAACTAACCTAACAGAATTTGTAAAACTTAAAAGCAAGCTATACAAAGCACTAGGAAATTGTGGATAGTCAGAAATGTTGCCAAAGAAACTTTTCTTCCTACATCATAATCATCAAAAGCTACAGATACTTCCTTTGAAAATGTCCTCATTATCACTTCCCTGTTCTAGAAACCTCCCTTTATTTCAGATATCATTTAATTCCCACCCACTTAAGGCAATGACCACAAAGCAGCCAAATTGTTCAGAGTACTATTCTAACCTGGCGTAGTAGCTCCCAACAACACAAAAGCTACTTTTCATTTATAATCCATAAATGCCTCAAACAAGTTCTTGATGTCTAATTCCCCATCCACAAGACCTCTCTGATTTATGTTAGAATTATTTGAGTGACTTTAATATAAAATATTCACCACTTCATCATCTATCTTTATTATGCCCATCTAATTGTTCTTATGGCCAGAGGAATGTGTCTGCTTTAAACTTACCTAATGTACTGTACTTTAACTTATTACAGTAATATCATTAATTAAAAATTCTGACTCTCCCAACATGATATTATTTGCCTTTTTGTCTTCTTTAAAGGTGATTGTATGTTATTTCTCTGCTCCCTAATCTAAGATACTTGAGGCTAGTATTCTCAGTTTTCATTTTCTTAAGCAGCATTTCTGTCTGTCATTGTTAAATATCCCATTTTGGAAGCCAAGCCATAATACCAACCTATTTATAATACCAACTCTGCTTATAATTAACAGCTTTAAAAATCTTTGTGACTTCTTTACTGGATGCTGGGAACAATGATAAATAAAACAAATACAACAGAATATTGTAATCAATTGTTTCACCCCCCGATCTATACCCCTGAACAAAAATATTGAATAAGATTTATTGAATTTTAAAATAGGTGTCTGTTATACATGTATGCATATGTATTTTGTGTGTGATAAACACATTTAAACATGTTCATCATGTAAATACATATGACTGACCAAAATTCATATAAAATAGACATTACAAAATTTAAGGAGTTATACAAGTAATAGGAAATTTTTTAAAAAAATAAAAAAGGAAGTTAAGGAGAAAAGTGTTTGTTCCTTTTGGGTATTCCTGTGGGTCTTCTCAAATAATCTTTCCATAAAGTAAAATCAAGCAGTACTGAGGACTGTATCAAACTTTGTCGCTTTCTAAAGATGGGAAAGCTATTCTACCACATCTGTGACTAAAAACAACAAAGGCTTGTCTTCACCAGATGTCCTGGTTTCCACAAGAACCAGAAATTCTTGTTTTAGTATAAAACCTATGTGTAACAATTAAGATGATTCTAACCTAATGAAGCCCTTGTTTACATTCTTCATGGGCCCAACACAATATTTCTGATAGGTAGATTTGCAACCTCTGGTTTAAGATAAGCATAATCTAGTGTAGAAGAAAAAAGGGAGATACTTCTCAGCTCTCTACTTATAATGGAACTATTTTGATTCTGACACTGAGATGAAATGGGTAACACTATTTGAATCACTGTCACTCTCAATGTTCCTGACTCATAAATGGAAGAATAGTCCTACAAGAAAGTTGTATTAATCTCTCTCGTGCCCAAATAAGACTTCACTAGACACAGTTCTGCTGAACTGGCAGAGAGAGTGGTCCTAGGTTTCAGTTTGAATAGTTTTCTGTCTTCCCTTATATTGCCATGATAAAAGACTCTATCCAAAAGCAACTTAGTAGAGTAAAGAATTTCTTCGGCTTATGCTTTCAGGTCAGAATCCACCATCAAAGGAAGCCAACCAAGAACTTGAAGCAGAAACCATGAAAGAACACTGCTTGCTGGCTCAGGAGCTTATACCTAGCTACCTTATTTATATAGTTCTGGATCACCTGACAAGGGAATGTTGTAGTCCACACTAGGGTGGGCCTTATATTAATAGTCATGACAGTCCTTCACAGGCATGCCCACAGGTCAATGTAATCTGAGAAGTTCTTCAACTGAGACTGCCTTCACATGGACTCTTAAGCTATATCAAGTTTACAGTTAGAGTTAACTAGGGCAGACAGGTAAAACTAAGATTACATAACTGGCCCTATATCTTGTTTTTAATTCCAGCTGAAAATATGTAAGGCAATAAAATCAATTCAGAAAGTATAAATTTACCTATATTTGCTTTCCCAACAGTCTACCCAAGTTCTGACCAGAGACCATCCACAGTGGGATTTAAGAATGGTAGACACTAGAAAGAACAGTACGGTTCTTTAAATGTCATGCTACTACTTTTACTAAAATGTACATTTTACTACATTTACTAAAATGATACATACTGAAGGAAAGAGTCTCACATTGTTTATGTTCCTATTTTCTTTTTTATACTTCTAAATTTATTATAACTCAATGTGAAATTATAGAACCATGGCTTGAGCATTATTAAGGGAGTCAGACACATTTGAGCAATAATCATTTTAGCTTAAAAGTTTTCTTTATTTCCAGAATTCTGAGAGTAACTGCATCTCTCCTGTTCCTGCATATCGTAAGAGTAACTCAGGATTCAGAGATTTAAGAGGTCACTTTCCATATAAATGCATATATATTGATATAAATGAAAATTATGAAGTATTTTATATGAACATATTATAATACATTATATATGCCAAATATGTATTTCATAATCTAAAATACTAGATCCTGACTGTATTTGGAAGTTAATGTGGTAGTAAATGTAAAATTGACAAGTCCAGTCAACATTCACTCATCCAACATTACTTTGTGACTAAGATAAGTTTGTTTATAAATTCATAATAATAAAATGCACAAATTTAAGTTGTACACAAAAAAGTACAGCAATGTATAAATATGGTTCTAAAGATATATGAACAAGCTTTTGGGGCTCTTCCTCAGCTCATAAGCCAATGTCCATCCTTGAGATGATATTTTTGCCTTTCCTTCTTCTCTCCCTTCCTCCCTTCTTCCTTTCTTAGTAAGCAGTCTATTTCTATTTGTAATTTAAAAGACATGGCTTTCTCTCCATCTCCTCCTGACAGTTGCAGGATTTTCACCTAACCTATACTATGTTTTCTCTTAAACACTAATAAAATTATCCTTGAACTTCAAAGAAAACTATATGAACAATTTAAATGTTCATTTAAATTTTAATTATTTATATTTTAAAAAATGAACAATACTTTCAAACAAAATCAGAAGATAATTTTAAAATTAATGAGTTTAGTGATTTTTTTCTAATATGCCCAAGTATTGTTTTGCTTTTTATAAAAAGCAGTATTCTTAAATTCATATAATTAATGTGAATAAAAGTACACTTTTCTGTCAGCAATACAATTATTTTATTAGATGAAAAAAATTAAAAACATCGGGCCATGTTTGAGTCTGTGGCCTAGCAGTAGTCAGTCAGATCTGGGATAGTATCTAAGGCTCCTGTTACCACTGAGGGCTGTGCAACCACTTGAGACCATGTTGGTGTCCAAGGGCCTTGCTAACACCAGCGCCATACCGATCTGGTGGCCTGTGCTGCCACTGGAGCCATGGTGATGTCTGGGTCCAAGCTACTGCTAAGGGTCTGTATTCCTGCTGCAGTTGGGGTGTGTGATGATGTCCACGAACTGTGTTACCACAGGGTGTATTAGGAACCAGGTGTATTGAAATCTAAGGGTCTATGCTGAACCAAGTCCACCTCTCACTGACTCCAGGTTAGCTGGTCCTGACCCTCTCTAGATACTACAGCAGAAGAGCTGTTCCCCCCATCCCTCCAATGGGAGAGCAAACCTCCATACTCAGAAGAGATGATCGAACTCCTTATCATGGGTGTGGAACTGCCTGGGCCTAAGGGAGCTAGCTCTGCCCCTAGCCTGAGGAGGCTGGTCCCAGTGGCCTTTCCAAGGAGCTCAGCTACCACTTAGACCCACATTCTGGGCATTGGGTTGGCCCACACAAACATCTAGCCCATCTATGACCTGCTGGAGTGCAGTGTATGAAGGGACTGGCCCTGTGCAATAATAACCGCAGGATCTCCATGACTGGAGGCTGGGGGGGGGGGGGGGGCAAAAGCAGGGTGTCTAAGAGGAGCTTTGGTGAGAGCCAGTGGGAAGAATCTCATTATTATAGGAGGGACCTGAAAAGAAATACTTTGAGGAGTCTGGGATTTAGTTTTCACTGTACTGGTTCATTTCATAATACAACCTACATTGTATACTTTAGGTGTGTCTATATTACCTTCTTTTTTAGTTTTATTTTTTGAGATTGTAATTATATAAATTCTCCCTTCCCTTTTTTCCCTCCAAACCTTCCCATATGCCCACCTCTCCTCTCTCTCTTTCAAATTTAGTCTCTTTATTATTAACTGCTGCTACATACATACATACATATACATACATTCACATATGTGTTTGAGTATTTGAGTGGCTGTTACCCATTGCATAAATGCAACCTGCTCAGTCTGTATAAATATCCTATTTTGGAAGTCAAGCCATAATACCAACCTACTTATAATACCAACTCTACTTATTCTTAAGAGTTCTAAAAATCCTTGTGACTTCTTTACTGAATGCTGGAACAGTGATAAATAAAACAAATACATCAGGATATTGTAATCAATTGCTCCACCCCCTATCTATACTCCCACACAAAAATACTGAATAAGATATACTGAATTTTAAAATATGTGTGTGTTATGCATGTATGTGTATGTATTTTGTGTGTGATAAACATATTTAAACATATTCATCATATACATATATGTGACTTTAGCATCTCTGCTGTTGTCCTTCAGCTTATGTGTAGGCAGACTTTATGAATGCAGCTTCTGGAATGACTAAAAGACATATGATTTCACAACAAACTCCATTCATCCTCTGGCCCTTGAAGTTTTTATGCCCCCCCTTTCAAAATGATCCCTGAACCTTTGGTGCAGGAGTATTGTACATTTATCTGTTGGGAGTGGTCTTTACAATTCTGCACTTTACAAGTTGTGAATTTTTAGTGGTCTCTATCTGTTTCAAAGAGAAGTTCCTTGGTGAGTGGTAGGACATTTATCTGTGGATATAAGGACAAAGATTTAGAATGCATCTTAGGATCCTGCTGATTTAATAAAGTGGTGGTTGTAGGTTCTCCTCCAAGATCCATGACTTCACTTGCCCTGGATTGTTGACTAGGTTTCCAGTACCAGGCATGGTTTCCCTCTTGATGAGGTCTTAACTCCAACTACAGAGATGTTTACTGTTACTGTATGTATGCCACTGTTGAACTCTTAAAGTTAATCATGCCACAGTAGCCTTTGTTGTGGTTCATATGTGTCATAGCTGAATAGGACTGTTTGTTGCTTCCCTACTTTGGAAGTTTGCATGCTGCTTTCTTGCACCATGTAAGCTAGTCTTCATGGGGACCAGTCTTCCATCTCTGGAGGACACCCAAGGGAAATATCAACAGTCTACAATGTTTTTGGAGTCTCTTGGACAACCCTGAGGGCTTCTCTTGGCTGATGTTGAGTTCTACTAGATGAAGGTCTTGACTCTTGGAAGGAGCATTAGCAGTCCAGATAGAAAAAAAAATGCATTTAAACCATGTATATGTATTTATACAAACTAGCATGTATGATAGGATTTGGGGTATATAATTATGACTTTTCCAGACATTCTTTCTGTTACTCTTTCTTGTTTAATCTCCTTTCCCCCCCCCAGTCCCTAATTAGAGCCCACCATTTTTCCTATTCTCCCCATCTGATCATTGTATCCTGCTATTCCTCTCTCCATAGATCCCTGGCATTATCCCCTACCCTGGCAAAGGTCCCTTTTGACTTTCCAAGGGTTTAGAATTTCTCCAGGATTTGTTGTATTATATGCTGTGTAATATATTTGATCGTTTTCTCTTCTGCTCTGCCAACTAATCCCAGATCCACCTTTCCTCAGCCATCCACCCAACTTTATATCCCCCCATCAAGAACGATTTGTGCTCCTTCCACTGAGAAAAACCTGCTTCTATTATTTTGCTACATAGACATAGTATTACATCAGTTCCTAATGACAGATATGCTCACATGATCTAGACAATCCCTCACTGACACTCCTTTCCAAGATTATTCTAGACTATATCAAATTGGCAATGAAATTTAATCACCACATTTAGAGATATGAATTAAGAAGCAAAGCTTGAGAAGGCATAACAATCTAGAAGTTAAGTAACCAGTATTTTTCCTCCTCAATTTTCTCCTGTTAAAGTCGCCAGTGACCTTACTGTTGCTAAGTCTAGTCTCCAAATCCTCATTTCACAACCCTTGGCAATGTTTAGTCTACTGGGGATTCTGCTTATCTTCAATAGTCCATTGGTTGTACTCTTGGTTATATCAGTCTTGTT
Organism: Phyllotis vaccarum; assembly: GCA_033318265.1. Classification (NCBI taxonomy): domain Eukaryota; kingdom Metazoa; phylum Chordata; class Mammalia; order Rodentia; family Cricetidae; genus Phyllotis; species Phyllotis vaccarum. The sequence continues at coordinate 62,206,318 of JARWLC010000002.1, forward strand.
GGAAAATACGGAAATATCTCAGTTCACCCTGGGCCTTTTCTCCAATTTCATCCACATTCATAACATTACCAATTATCTCACTTCCAAAACAATTATACCTATGCAGGTTCAGCCATAAAATTACTCCTTTGTCAACATCTCCACTTATTTTGGTTTCTTAAAGATATTTCAAACTTCATAAGTAAAAAACTAAATTCATAATATTCTCTCTCAAACCTACCTAAGACCTCTTCTAATGCTATCTTTGTAATAGCACCACCAACTATCATTTGTACAATACAGAAATGATTAATCTCTGATACCTTATATTTCACTAAGTTCTATCTATTTTATATGCTATGTCTTAGTTCTACATCTCCATTATTATCTTCTAACATGTTCTCTTATACACACTCTTGTATTGTTAATACATTCTAGTGTAGCTAGAATTTTTCCAACTGTTCTAATGATGCCATATTCCCACTTAAAAGCTTTCAGTGGTTTCTCATTATCCTTGGGACTGTGAACAAAATTAAAGAATAAAAATACTATAAGTCCACCCCTTTCCTCCTATTGCCCCATGAGCTTCCACACACATTTCTACTTTAGTTTTATATATATATACATATATATTAAGAAAGATATGTATTTCTTATTATATATAAATATATATATACACACCTGCCTTGAAGTCTTTGCACATGGGTTATCTCTGTCTATACTTTTCATATATCCAATCTCTACTACATTTCAGCTAAACTATCACATCCAGTCACTCCAGTCCTTCATTCATTGGCAACATGTTACTCATCAGATGTAGTTTTGGACCATGAGAGACTTATAGGCAAAGTAAAGACCTTGCAGAGTTTATATATTAGTGGAAGGATAAGGATAAAAATTCAAAAAAAATATAATAGCTTCAAAGGGGTTAAAATACAAAAATATTCGAGAGAATCAAGAGCAACTCATTTGCCGTGCCTAATTTGGTAGCTGGCACATAGTCAGCATTTAATCAACATTTTAAGTGGATAAAATATAAAGGAATGTTCACAGTAAACTATAAAACAGCAACAATTGTAAAATGAATAGAGGAAGAACTGGAGATGTCAATCAAAAAGAAACAATGAGCAGCCTTAAAAGATAGTAGTGTCTTGAATCATGTTTAACCATTTCAGTTTATCGTTATGGCTCCTGTATTGAATTACCTTATTAGCACCCACATGTGCATATACACACACACATGTGAAGGAGGGTCTAAAGTAATTCAAGTGAGTCACTCTTGTAACCATAGTTCATAATATCTAACGAAAACACATATATAAAGTTATATATAGCCCACTTTTACAGCCCACCATCATTTCCCAAAGTCATTGATTTTGTATTCAAACACTGACTTATCCCTCACATTAAAGTTTCCGCTGTTCGGTGCTCTGCCTGTTTCACAGACAAATCTCCTACATACAAAGAATTCTTGCTTACTTCTTTCTATTAAGATACCCTTAGAAACAGGATCCTAGGTTTTCATTCCTGCCACTTAAAGACGATTTAACACTCACAGAGATATGAACATGTAACCCTTTGTGATTTTGAATGACCTTCAACATCCCAAAAACACTCATGACCAGCTTCCAGCCTCTTTTGGTGAACTCCAAACTGACTGAAGTTATGAGTGACTCTTCAAGTCTCTTTTCTTTTTAAGAACTCATAGGAAGATTTGTATACTTTTTGTATGACTCCATAGGAAGCCCTTAGGACTTTTCTTACAAACGTAAATATTCTGTATAAACTCCACTTCTATGGAACAGATGTGGAGGTAATACATCTTCCACAAAAACCTGCTTCCTCTCCCCAGCTCCAAACCATATCCCAGGAGGCATTCCTTGCAAGCTACCACAAGGCTGTGAACACCCTCCTCCTCCAGGAACTTGACACAGCGCCATCACAGGTGCCCCTCAGTGTTAGGGGTCTATATATTTATTCTCTCTAAGCCTTTTCTGGGCCCATGCTCACTCAAGAGTGTGCACACTCTCCACAAAGCCCTCCATCAGCAGAACTTTGAGATTCTCTGCTGGCCACTCACAGAGATACACACCTCCCTTGAACCCTGACTCTGAGAAAATAGTCACGATGCGGTAACCCACAAGGGCCCCTTTCAGAGATAGGGCCACGAAGAGTCCCTGTCCCCTCAGGCCCAAAGACAGGCTCCTCAGCCTTCCCCTGCTCCAAGGCCCTCACAGACCTGCCTCAGACGCCGTCTGGCTCCGCTCCGCCATTTTTGTTGTCCGTCAGTCTATGAGCCCACGCAAAAGCCACTGGGCAGTGGGGAGCTAGAGGTGGGATCCGCGGGCTGACAGAAGCTCCCAAAGGAAGACGCTGCACGGCGGTTGCTAAGGAAACCAGCAGCCCAAGTAAAGCCGGCTGGGAGCAGGGGGCGGGGCAGAAGAGAGCGTGCAGCCGAGGCTCCGCCCCTCGCACGAGCGCACCTCCTTCAAGCTCCCCGCCTGCGGGCTGGGGACTCCACTAGGATTCTTCCCCCAAAGCAAGCCATTTCTTTCTGGGGCCTGAGCATGCTCAGCCTCACGTGTGCCAAGTCTAAGTCTGCGAGGATGACACTTTCTTACTCCTGGTGCCGATCAAAGTGCCTAAGTGTGTGGACGTTTCTGTGGTTGGTGATCAGCTAGGAACTTGGGACAAGTTTCTTAATTTCCCAGCACTTCTTCCCTTAATGTTCTTGGCCTCCACGGGGAAGCTGCATGACCTGTATTCAACTTAAATACATTGAGAACTAAGTGTGTGCCTAGCACAAAGCACACAGAAGTCCCAAGGCCCCCGGCTCCACGCTCCTCAGCAAAGGGGGCATTTATCATTTATCTCCTAATTTCCATTCCAATGGCTGCAGGTTGCTTTCTATTGGGTAATTTAAACTTTCTCCTATTTCCTAGTTCCGTTGTCTTGGGCTTAGCTGACTTGAAGAGTTTGAGAAGATTCCTTGAAGTATAAAAGGAGACCACAAGCCTTTTAGATAAAATGCTACAATGTGCATGCAATTGTTCATTCACCTTCACTAAAATATGGGACAAGATGGAGCACTATAAGAATATTTTACCAAAAAGTGCTTGAAAATAACGATATGGATAAAATCTACCCATCAGGAACATCTTTGACACTTAGGCAGTTTAAAATTAAAAACATATCCACACAACCATCAAAGTGAACGCTTTTCACACTCCTGATCACAGGTAGAAGCTGGAAGACTTGTGAGGATTTCCTGGGGCTGAACAAAACAAAGGGATTTCATTCAGTATAAGGTGACGAAAAGAAAATGAATGAGGAAGATCTGGGTTCCATTGACACTGTGACCTTGTAACTGTAGTCTTGGGGGGGGGGGGGGGTCTTAAACTCATCCAGTCTCAGCTTTCTATTTCAACAAACTGTGTTAAAGGCACCGCCTACCACAGAGAGACATCTGCATCACAAATAGGTGATGGATGGAACTGAACTGCATTTGCTTAATATGAACCCAGTAGAATTTCAACCCCATATGTTTAGCATAAGTTAAACGCCCCCCCCCCCCCCATGCCTCTCAGGAGACAGTTGCTACAGAAGTTAGTAGTAAAGCGGGAAATGCTACACAAGACAGAGCTGTACTGCTCAAATTTTATCTTAAATAAAATTTAAAACCCAGTTATTTAGTTGTATTAGCCACATTTCAAGTGCTCATTACTCATTTCATGTAGTTAGTGGCTACCATATGAGTCAGCGTATGTGCAGAACATTTCCATCACCACAGAAGACTCTATTAGAAACGAATGATAGAAAAAATGTCAGATGGGCAGAGGAGATGAAATGCCTTGAAAATTAGCTAGCAGCCAGATTCAGTCCTCCTGCATGTCAGATACTCCTTGGGAAGTATTTCAGGAGGAAATGTAGACTCCTTTATTCTTATTGAAGTTCTTAGAGAAGTCATACATTTATTGTATGAACGAGCAAGAAATGGAAAGTAGTTCAGACACCACAAAGGGTTCCCAAAATGAGTTTCCCCATGATACCACTCAGAGTGTCCCTGGTGGTCTGTCTATCCTGGGACCTCTTGTGGTTGCTATTTCCACAGACAGCACCCAGTACAAAGTTAGGGTGCCTTCCTTCAAATAAGCATTCCATGTAAAACTCACACAGTCTCAGTAAACACTTATTAAAATGACACTTTCTGTATGCTTAGTCATTGAGTTATATGCAGTACAGAATGAGAGGCATACTCAATTTATACTCACATTTTTACATAAGCAAATTCACTTTATTACCAAAACAACATTATGAAAGTAAAATTAATATCTTTTTATATAAGATAAAGCTGAGGTGACGAGAATTTAAATGACTTATGCAAATTCAAAAAGTAATAAGCAGGCAGGCAAGTTCAGTACCAGTACTATGCTAAAAAAAAAATGTTACCTGTTATGATCTTCACACCGAAAAATAAAAAGTAAATAAACATGCCTTTGAGGTTTACAAAACGAGTTGTAAAGAAAATGTGAAGGTGTAAATGTCATTTACAATTCCAGTGTGGTAAGAACTGGTACTCACAATGCTCAGAAATGGGTCAGAACACCATCATCATCATTGTTATCTTTATTTTCTCCTTTATATAGGAAAAATAAAACCCACTGAATAAAGGAAAAGAGGTGTTCATTGTAGAGACCAGAGAAATAGAGAACAATGTTTTAGAAGAAGAAAGCTAGTATTGGTGGACAGTTTCAGAGGTTTAAACTCATAGTTGTCTTGTTCTGCTGCTGTGCACCTGAGAACAGGCTGATCAATGTGGTGGGAAGCATGCGGTGAAGCAGGCAGGTTACTTCATAGTACAAAGAAAGCATACAAAGAAACAAGGGTTAGTGGGGAAACAGAATGCTCTTACTTATTGGTGTACATTCATTGTGCATAGTAATAGACTTAAAGGTAATTTCTATCCTTCAACAAGTCTTTTTAACCCAATATTCTATGTGATGTGTGTGTGTGTGTGTGTGTGTGTGTGTGTGTGTGTGTGTGTAGAAATAAACATTCATATACATGGCTTTATTTATCTATAAAAACCTAGAATATACTGCTGTGGGATATTCGTATTATAGACTATAAAGACGGTGTTTGTTTAATAAAATGCTAATTGATCAGTAATCAGGCAGGAAGTAGAGGTGGGGCAACAAAAGTAGGAGGATTCTGGGAAGAGAAAAGGCAGTGAAGCAGACACCAGCCAGATGCAGAGCTAGTTAGCAGTATGCTTGAGAAACTAGCCTGGCAGTTACTATAATATTAAGCCTCTGAGTCAATTATTTGGGAATCAGCTGCTAGGTATTTGAGAGTTTCTGACAGGACAGAAACTTCTGTGCTCCAATGTACTGCATATACATCCATATAAAGCCGGAGAAAACATCAAAGCGTTTTAGAACACAGAAACAGAGCCAAAAACAGCTTCCTAGTTCTGTCTTTCAAGTGGACTGTGTTGTGGTACAGAGTGTTGTGCAGGCTTGAGTTACAAAATGGCAGGTTTGCAGCATATAGTTTGAGCTGCAATATGGTAGGTTCCTGAAATCTTACAGAATCCTCTGTAGAAGCCCGAGCTGCATATAACTGATTTAAGGTTATGGTTCAGGCTCATACAGACAAAAGGAGACACAGTCAAGCACAGCTTCTTGGTAACAGTGTTTTCTTGGGTGGCCTCTGTTTGTTGGCAGTGAGATGTGGCTTCTTTAAAAGAGGATTCCTGCCTGCTCACCTTTAGGAAAAAGCCCATGTGGCTATTTTAAGAGGCCTGATGCCAAACACTTAGATGAGGTTTATGAGCATCAGGCAGCAGTGCTCTACTCCATGTGGATCTAAAATTCCCCAGAGTTGGGGTACCAAACATGACTCCTGCTAGTACTTCAACCATGAAGCTAAACTCTCACAGACTAAAGAGCTGGGTGGAGTCAGCAGCTATTGCCAAGGCTTTAATCCTAGCCACAAGGCTTTAATCCTTGCCACACTGTTTAGTAGATTAAAGGCTCCTGTGGTCAGGAAAAGATAGAGGTGTGTGGTTAAGACAGATTCAGTTGGGAAAAAAAAAAAATACCTCTACATAGTTTACAGTGTGTTTAAATATATATATATATATATGCTTGGGAGAAAAGAGAAAAAGGATAGAGAAAAACCTTATGAAAGAAGTAATTAAAAAATAATAAGCCACATAAAGCTGGAATATAGACAGAGAGTCTAGATACTGTATGTTTTTGTGTTGTCATTAAGGGTTTTGTTTTCTTTTTACTGCAGAGGAAGTACCAAGAGCTGCTATGAGAAATTTGATTATTAATGCTGCTAGGTTAAAACAACCAGTTTATTTTGAAAATGCCTTGACTTCAAAATTTAAGCCAAAAGATATGTAATTCTAGAGGAGGGGTTTTCTTTTTATTTCTACAGGAAAAAAGAGGCTGTGAATTCATCCTGGGCTAAGGAAAATAAGGTTCAATTGAGGAAGACCCTCTAAAAAAAATCTCCAAAGGAAAAAGATGACCCCAATGATGCAACATTTCAGAACACCTCCGTTGCAGTTTCCTCTGAGTTCTGCATTCAGAACAGCTTTAAAGCTACCAGCTGAGATGATCCAGCCTCAAAGACTACTCCACTCAGGACTTACCCATAATCCTAGATCTTCTTTGTGCCCCAATAAGATTACCAGTACCTCCAATCAGCAGAAAGTAGTTTAGAGAACTGTGGAGATAGTTTCAAATATATTAAAAAAAAAAAAAAACAACAACAAAAAAAAAAACATTTGGAGATGTCAGAGGGATCTACCCACAGTCAGTCTAGGAGGATCAGACAGTGGTAACTCACACCTTTATTCCCAGCACAGGAAATATCCCAGGAGTAGTGACCTATGTCCTTAATCCAATCTAAATTCAAGGTCATCTTAGTTTGCAGAAGGAGTTTCAGGCTCCAAGGCAGGCAGTGTTGGTGCCACGCCTTAACTAAGCAAAGAAAGTATTTAAGGCAGGGATAGAAAGACAGAGCAGGAAAAAGAAGCCAGGAAGAACTAAACCGAGGAAGCTGGAAGACAGCCAGTGAGATTTGACTGTGGTGTTTACTCTCTCTGATATCTCTGCCTTTCCCAGAGAGCTGGCCCTGAGTTTCCTTTGTTTGTGCAATACTTGGTATCCAACTTTGGAGCACGAATTCCTCCCCCTCTTACCCAAAAAATGGCACTTGCAGGACAGAGCAACACATGGTCGGAGAAGTAATTAAGGCCGGGTTAGGCTTTCTGTTATGAGTTAGCCTCCAGTCTTAGGCAGACCAGCCACATGTGTTTCCATTTCATTTCATCTGAGTAAGATTTCAAACAGTGGTCTCTTTCTCCTGGTGGGTTGTTTATTTTTCTTTTTGGACCCCTCCTTGGGCAAATCTTATACTACTTTACAATCTTGCCCCACTTTACAATCAATTGAACCATCAACAGATAACAAATTGGTGAGTAGATCAATTTTTTAAAAGAGGAAATTTGTTTAAAGCAGTAGAGGGTGCTTGATCCTTCTGTGATCTTTTGCTAGATGATTTGGTATTAAAACCAGTGATGGAAAACATAAATAAGGTAGATAGAACTATCATAATGTCTATCATAGTATTTATTTTGAATACTTTTTGTTTGATTTCTATTTTATTACTTAAAAAGTCAATTAATATAAATCCAAAGAAAAAGATCTTTAAAAGCCTCTTGAGAGAGAACACAAAGATGTTCAAATTCAAAAAAAGGAATATGAAGAACCAATTTCAGCAAGGTCATTTAAAATTAGACAAAAACAGGCAACATTAATATACCCAGTATCCTTTTAAAAAATGAAGAATGATAAAGATGATAGAGAAGCTAGATGGGCTCCAATGGAAATGCTAGAACTGCAGAGAATAAAAGAAGCAATTGTAACATGGGATGCACTCACCATTTATAAAACAAATGTTGAACAGTTGGTCAAGCTGTAACCAGGCGATCCCTAAAGATTGGTTAGATATGGTTACAGCTATGTTAGAGGCAAGACCACTTGTACAACTGAAATCATGGTGGAGGGAAGAGGCTGAAACAATAGAACAAAGAAGTAGGGCCAGAGACATAGAGGTCTCCCAAGACCAAATTTTTACAGAGGGACATTTATGCTGATATTGGAAGGCAGTTTTGATACAATGAACATATGCTGTATTTATGTCACATGGCAGCTTTAAATGCCTGGGATCAAATTAAAGAAATAGGAAAGAAAACTGAATCATCCACGAAAGTAATTCAAAGCCCAGAAGAAACTTTTACAGACTTTTTGCACAGATTAACTGCAGCAGTAAACAGAATGGTACCAGACTCAGAAGCCAGGTGAATGATCATTGAATCACTGGCTTTTGAGAATGCCAATGCACAATGTAGAAAAATAGACTTTTAAAAGCAAGGTCAGCACCCTTGGAGGATTGGATTCATGAGGCAACTATTCCAGAGTCTTATGACAGTGATAATAACTGGGTAGGAGAGCTTATTTCTAGAGGTATAAAAAAAAGTCAAAATGTTAAATGTTACAATTATGAAAGACAAGGTCACATAAAAAGAGATTGTAAACAAGGCATTCCCACAAACAGGGCTTTTGTTAAGAATAATCGCAAGAGAACACCCCTCCCTTCTGGAATATGCAGAAGGTGTGGAAAAGGAATACTTTGGACTAATGAGTGCAGATCAACAGGAGACAAACAAGGTAACTTTCTGCCCTTGGGAAATGCCCCAGGGGGCATTCAAAAGCCCTAATACCAAATCAAATCTAATCTTACCCAGTCATTGTGGAGGAAACATCTTCCCAGAACAATTTAAAAAATTAAAACCTATTTTATAAAGACACACTACACAAAAGATAGAAAATCTATAGGAAAAAGAAAAGAATTCAGGAAAAATTATAAAGCAAATATTGGCAAGCTTCTATCAATGAACAAAGGCCAAAATTAAAAGTAGAAATAAATGATGTTATTATTGAAGGCTTATTAGACACAAGGGTGGATGTATCAATAATTTCACCAGAGTCATGGCATCCAAGTTAACCCCTTCAGGAGGTAAATGTTCAGTTTTGGGGTACTGGGTCAATATCCCAGGTGAAACAGAGTACAATATGGCTTGAGTGTATAGGACCAGAAGGACAGAGAGAAATATTAAAGCCATATGTGGCTGACATTGCTATAAATTCATAGGGATGATATTTACTACAACAATGGAACACACAGATTAGTATTCCCCCAAACACAGAAATAAGCAACAAACTAGCACATGGTTCTGGAAAAAACATTAGAAGGTATTATGAGAAATAGTCACAGACCATTCAGGTTATTCAGAAATAGGTAAAACAGCTGCTGATCTTTCAAAAACACCAACAGCACTACCTCTAAAAAAGCTAACATAGAAGTCTATATGGGTTCATCAATGACCTCTAACAAAAGAGAAATTTCAGGCCTTAGAGAAGCTAATACAGGAGTATTTAAATGCTCAGCATAATGATGAATCAACCAGCCCTTGGAATTCTCCTGTTTTTGTTATTAAAAAGAAATCTGGAAAGTAGAGAATGGTAACAAGGTGATCCAGCCAATGGGCTCTCTACAATCTGGGATTCCTTTGCCTTCTCTGTTACCTAAAGAATGGCGTATTATAGCTATTGATTTAAAAGACTGTTTTTTAAACAATACCTTTACAAGAACAAGTCAAAGAAAAATTAGCCTTTACAATGCCCACTTATAATAATTTTCAGCCTGTCAAGAGATACCAGAGGAGGGTCCTCCCTCACAGAATGCTGAATAGTCCAACTCTGTGCCAGTATTTTGTACAAAAGCCAGTAGAACAAATATGTAACAAATTCCCACAATCTATAATTTATCATTACATGGAAGACCACCTGTTGACCAATACAAATATTGATAACTTAGAAAAAATGATTGAAGAAGTGAAAAAAAAAATGCCTTCTTGGCAATAATAAATTGCCCCAGAAAAATACAAAGAGGGGATTCCATTAATTATTTGGGCTACAAAATAGGCCAACAAAAAATTAGACTCTAAAAGGTACAAATCAGGAGAGATAGACTGAAGTCATTTAATGATTTTCAAAGACTACTAGGAAACATTGCCAATTTACGACCCACTATTGGAATTAAAAATGATGAACTAGATAATTTGTTTAAAACCTTGAATGGTGACAAGGACTTAAATAGTCTGAGAGAATTGTCACCTGAATCTGAGAACAAATTGGCTTTGGTGGAAAAGAAATTACAGGATGCACGTGTGTATCATATGGATCCAGAGCTTAGTTGCATTCTAGTTATCTTGCTCTCTAAGCATTCTCCTATAGGAATTTTAACGCAAAGGGAAAATGTTATATTGGAATGGATATTTCTTCCATATAAACTGAGCAAGAAATTAAAGATGCATGTGGAGATTTCTGAAATTATTTTTAAAAGAAAATTAAGATTTTGTCAATTGACAGGAATGGACCTAGCTGAAATTGTTGTACTTTTAACTAATCAAGAAATTGACCAATTATGAGTAGAAAGTGAACCTTGGCAAAGAGCCTGCAGTAATTTTTTGGAGATATTAATAGCAAATATCCTCAAAACAAAATAAATGAATTTCTAAAGAAAACTAATTGGATTCTCCCTCATATTGTATGAGATAAACCAATTTCTACATTTTATACCAATGCCAACAATCAGGAAAGGCAGGTTACAAATCAGAACATATAAGTATAGTGGCTCAAAACCCTTGCAATTCTGTTCAAAAGTCAGAATTATATGCTATTGTGATGGTGTTAATAGTTTACCAAACCTCTTAACATAGTCACTGACTCTCAGTATGCAGAAAGAATTGTACTACACATTGAAACAGCTGATTTTATAAGTGATAAGTCAAAATTAACTTCATTATTTACTCAGTTACAAGAAATAATCAGGACTAGAAATCATCCCTTCCATAATACACATTTGATCCCATTCGGGTCTTCCAGATCCTTTAGCACAAGGAAACAATGAAATTGATAAATTATTAACAGTAAATGTTCCAGAGACCTCAGAATTTCATTAAAAGCATCACATCAATAGCAGAGGATTAAAAAAAAGATTTCTCTATCACTTGGCAACAAGCCAAAGAAATTGTAAAAAGGTATCCCATCTGTTCTTCCTATATAAACAAACTCCATTGCCAGCAGGAAGTAATACTAAAGGTATACATAGAAATGAAATCTAGCAGATAAATGTACTTCATTTTACAGAATTTGGAAAATTAAGATATATCCATCATACATTAGATACATTTTCAGGATTTCAATGGCCAACTGCTTTGAGTACAGAAAAGGCTGATTCTGTAATCACACATTTGCTAGAAGTTATGGCCATCATGGGACTACCTGTACAAATTAAGACTGACAATGCTCTGGTACACATCTCTAGCAAAATGAAACAATTTTTTGCTTATTATAATATAAAGCATATTACAGGAATACCACACAATCCTACAGGGCAAGCAGTCATAGAGAGATCAAATTGAACTCTAAAGGATATACTAAATAAACAGAAAGGAATTAAAAAGACCCCTAGAGATAGACTACATAATGCTTTATTAACTTTGAATTTTCTTAATGCTAATGAAAAAAGGAACAACAGCTGCTGAAAGGCATTGGACCATAGAAAAAACAGCTGAACTAAATCAGCCTGTTTACTTCAAAGATGTACTAACCTCTGAATGGAAGCCAGGATATGTGCTACATTGGGGAAGGGGTTTTACTTTTGTTTCCACAGGTGAAAAAAGTTATGGATACCATCAAAATTAATAAAGACTCTATTTGAACCAGAGAAACTTCATGAAAATAAGAATTGATAGCTCATCTACCCTTATTACAATTCTTTAAGTTGTAAGAAAAAACAAAGGGTGGGGTGTAGGGGTATTATGTTGTTCCACTGTAAATAATTGTCCCTGACTAGGAGTTTAATAAAAAGCGTTGATTGGCCAAAGGCAGACAGGAAGTGTGGGTGGGGCTACCAGAATAAGAAGACTCTAGGAACAGGCAGAACGCAGCAGAATGCCAGAGAAACCAGAAGATGCAGACAACAACTATGCTGCTCTGAGAAAGGTACCGAGCCCCATGGCTGAACAGGATAAGAGTCATGGGATAGATTAAGGGTAAAGAGTTAGCAAGTTATATACCTGGGCCTTAGGTTGATCAGCCTAAAACTAATGTAAGCATCTGTATTTTTCTGTGGGTCTGTGGGTCTGTGGGTCTGTGGGTCTAAACCTTGAGGCTAGGCCCAAAAAGTCCAGGCCAAAAACCGCATACTACAGTGGGGCAGGTTTTTGTTTTTGTCTTTACAGAAAATTGGAAATACCAATCTTCAAGAAGTGAAAAGACCTTGGACATCTAGACATCTAAAGCAAAAGAGAGGCTATACAGAAAAATTTACAAGCAAAAGAATATTGTAACTATTGGTACCAGTATACTCTTTAGGGTAAAATCTCATTGCTTAACCTCTTTTTATTTGTAAGTTGAAGTCCCAGTTTAATTATAATTTAAAGTTGCCTTCAGGGTTGGAGTGTAGCTCTCTCCTTCTCTAATCTCAAGGATACTTGGTAAAGGAAAATACAAAATATCTGTATCATATCAGGAGAGCAACCTGATATGGGATAGAAGAATAACAAAAAATAAGGGACTATTCTATTGTTACCAATCCTATTCTGAAAAAACACTTATATATTTAGCTTCCTGTACATTGTGTTGGGTTTTAGTCTCTTATCAGTTTTCTGCAGTGACCCATGACAATGCTTAATTCGGGAACTTGAAGTATCCAAAAGGAAAATGGGGCCCCACAACAATGATTTCACATGGACTCTGACAAAAACACTAGGCTGACAAACACCAACCAAAGATCAGATTTGGACTACAAACTGCTCAGGAAAACTTTGAGGTAGTTTGCTGAGATGAACCAGCTTCACAGACTACTATAGCCAGGACTTGACACAAGCCATGCACTTTCCTGTTATACAGAGACTAGACCACAAATGATATAGCTACTTATTTCATGACTTGACATTTCTTTTTCAGGATCCCCAAAAGATGCCATTGCCCCCAGGCAGCAGGAAGTAAATTTAAGAATAAGGCACCCACATTCCCAAGAGGTAAGGTGGGTTGTTTTTGGTCATTCAATGGGTTATGGATAATTGCCGTCATTTAGATTAATTGGTTAAAAAATGTTAATGGTTATGGTTAGAAAAAAATTAAACAAGAATGATTAGTTTCAAGATTTATGTTTAAAAAATAGAAAGAAAAAGAAAACAGTGATACAGATATATAGGCTATAAGGATATTGAATCTTCTTTTAAAAGGATTTACTAGCTTTAAATATTTTACATTGGATTGGATTTTTGTATATTGTTTAGAAATTGTGTATATTGATATTAATTGTGTTACTGTGTAAATATTTCTGTGCTTGTTCAAGGTATTATACTTGTTCAGTTCATCTAATAACAATGTAATACAAGTTGCTATTCCATGAAAGGTTTTATTACCAACTAACTAGAATATAAAGTAAAGCAAGTTAGTAGTTAGACATTACATTCAAACATTGTCATATTAGATATGTTTTCAAGATAAAACAAATATATTTTAGAAAAACAGGTCTTCCTCAAACACTTCAGAGATCCATAGAATATGACATTTAAAATATTTTTAAAACTTAGATTTTTCTGGACAGTGAGACAGATATGCTCCTGGCAGCACAAATCTACTTTGAGAAAAAAATGGACATTGAGGAAACTCCATATGGATTTTACTTTCTTCATGGCAATGGTTAGCCACTGGACAAGAACCTGTTTTTGTATTGAATGCTTAACAGTATGCTCTTTAAACTGGACATTCAGTTTCCATAGGAAAGTGCTCTCTGAACTTTGGCAGAACAAGCCAAGATGGTCCTTCAGATTCCTGCTTTGCAGAGAAAATTGTCAGACATTCTTCAGGACGCAAGGAGAAGCAACTGATGAACTATACCAGAATGGGCAGAGCAGATTTCCTGCTTCACTGAAATGAAAAGAGACTCTGGGCCTGTAGGCTGAAGATGGATGCCCCAACTTTGTAAAGGAATTTTGAATGACTGTCCAGGCAGATAGGTGTCATCTCTGTCATTTCTGGATTTTGGAAGCTGATTGCACTTCCTGTTTACTTGGGTAAATATTATATCCTCCTGTGGTCTTTGGTGTAGTTGAAGATTAGATAGTTATAGATGTTTTACTTAGTTATATTAAAAGGTATGTTGTACATAAAACTTTAGATTAACAAAGATAAAATAGATGATAGAGTATTTTCTTTAATTTTGGTAAATATGAATAGACTAGATATTATAACTGTAATTCTTGCTTAATAGCTATTTTGTTATACGTAATTTCGCTATGTTAAAATTGAAACCTTCCTTTTTGATTAGACAGAAATGGGGAGGTGATGTGGGAATGTCTTTATATATGCTGTGTATATCAATCTTTAAATAAAAAACTGTTTTGTCCATGGCAGGCACCGTAGAAGAAGTAGGAGGGGAATCAGAATAGTTAGGAGAAGGAGGCCAGAGTCAAAGACAGATCAAGCAGATGCCCAAGAAGAAACATGTAATGAACACAGGTGAGCCAAAGGCCACGTGGCAGACAGATTAATGGAAATGGATTGAGATAAGATTAAAGAGCTAGCTAGCAATGTGCCTAAGATGTAGGCCAAACAGCATGAAGTTAGTATAAGCATCTGAGTCATTTGAGGGGGGGGGCCTAAACAGCAGCGGATGTTTAAGCAGTCTGGGACTGCATGTCTGTGGGTCTGGACCTCTGGTCACCTGGGGTCAAGAAACCTTTTTGTAACAGAGAACTATGACCACGTTCCCCAAAACTGTATTATGGATGTTTATCTTTATTTAGAATATTGGTTACAAGTTGTTATGAATAATTGTCAGGGGAAAAGTTAAACAAAGGAGATTAGATTTAGGGTTCTTGTTTGTAAAATAAAAAAGGGGGAAGTGCTCTGGGATATTGCTTTTGTATACTCCAAAGATTTCTCACTGGTATTGGGCAGGAAGTAGACACAGGGCAACCAGACTAAGAGAATTCTGGGAAGAGGAAAGGCAGAGAAGCAGACAACAGTCAGATGCAGAGGAAGCAAGATGAGAATACTGCATCAAGAAAAGGTGCCAAGTCACGTGACTAAATTTAGTTAAGACTTATGGGTTAATTTAAATGTAAGAGCTAGTTAGTAACATGCTTAAGCTAATGGCTCAGGGGTTACTATAATATTAAGCCCCTGAGTCAATTATTTGGGAAGTGGCTTCCAAGTATGTAAGAGTTTCTGGTGGAAAAGAAACTTCTGACTGAAGTCTACAAATGAAAGCAAAATAGTTACTTGATATTTGTCTTGCTGAATCTAGCTTATTTCATATATTAAGATGGTGTCCAGGTACATCCATTTTCTGCAAACGTTATGATTTTATTCTTCCTTATGACTGGACCAAATGCTGTTGCATAGATACTCATGATTTCTTGATCCATTCATTATCTCTTAACAGTCATAGGTAGTGCAGTAAAGAAGAATGATCAAGCATGCCTCTGTAGTCAGTTTTATATGCAAGAAATACAGGTGATTCATCTGGTAATTCTATTTCTAGATTTTTAAGAACCTTTAATACCGTGTCCACATTAGCTGAACTAATTTACATTCCTTCCCACCAGTAGTATGTAAGGGCTACCTTTCCCCATATCTTCATCAGCGTTTATTTTTGGTTGCCATTATAACCAGGAGACTAAATAATCTGTTTACTTTTTAATATCCATTTTTCTGGAGGCTAAGAATGTTGACATTTTTCTTATTTTTTAACATGTCCACTTCATCTTTGGGGAAATGTTCTGTCATTTCACCAGGCTTTTATTGACTAGATTAACTCTGTTCCTGGTATATACCTTGCCACATTCAAATATTCTGTATATTAAAACTCTGACAGATATATATTTATCAAAGATTTTTCTCCCATTTCGTAAACTGTCTCCTCACTCTATTTATTTTCATTGACGGTCAAAAACATTTTAATACAACAAAATATATTTGTTAATTTTTGGCTTTATTTCCTGAGCTATGGGGTGATTTTCTAAAAAGTCAATGTCCATAACTATATCTGTAGTTTTTTCAAACAGTTTGGGTATCATATTGGTTTTTTGATACATTTTTAATTTATTTCTGTACAAAGTTAGAGATACAGATCTAGTTTATTCTTCTACATTTGTATATTCAACGTTTCTAGCACCATATGCTAAAGGAAGTATCTTTTCTCCATTCAATGTGGTTGTGGGTATAACCCTCTGAGGTACACCCTCAGTGACCTATTTTCTCCAGCTAGACTCCACTTCCTAAATTTCCTACCATCTCCGAAAATATACCACCATCTGGACACTGAGTTTTCAGCACATTAGCTTATGAAGAATTCCATATTCAAACTATAACAAGTATAATCAACCAGGTGAAGAGTAAAATTGTTATAAGAGAAAAAAAATGTTTAAATATAAATTGTCATTTATATCTGCCTTTCTTACATTGACTTGGCCATCTAGAAATGGCTTAAATTAGCTTCTCAACTTAGGTTTAAAAGCAATAAAAATTATCTGAGGAATTTTTTTCAGTGCTTTAACTATAAAATATTTTTTATTTTGACCCTATGAAATTTCATTGTATGTGGTTGTAAGTTGGGAAACATGGATCAGTCTTTTTTCCATATGATTATGCTATGCTCAAACAAAAGCAACTGAAAAACCAATTCATTTCACCATTGATTAGAGGTACCATCTTAATAATTGGGTGAATTCTAATATTTTTGTTGACTGGTTGAACCTTCTATTCCATCTTATTAACATGTGTATGAACTCATGCACTGACTTAAACTCATTTATTAAAGAACTCTGACATTTCTTAAGGTCAGGGAAGACCTGTCTCATTTTACATTAATCATTTCCCCATATTTTACTCTATATTTACATCTTCAAAAGCACAGTAGGTTGGGAGAAATTGCCCTACTTGGGTTTAGCTGATTCTTAGAGATAACAATCAATTCTGAGTTTATGGTCCCAACCACCTCTTTCTCTGAGTATTCCTCCTCACTTACCAGGTATCAAACAACTGGAGGCCTGTCTACTGTAGGCCATGTCTACTAGAATTATTCAAGCTAGCCAATTGCTATTATGTGAACAAAATTAAATTGTTATTTAAATAGCTTTAAAAACTATGATCTGTAGGGATATTGTGCTGTTTCATGGTAAATAATTGTCCCACCCACTGGTTTAATAAAAAGAGCTGATTGGCCAAAGGCGGGCAGGAAGTGTGGGCAGAACTACCAGACTACAGAAAAACTCTTAGGCAGAATGCCAGAGAGAGACCTGGAAGAAGCAGAGGAGAACTATGCTGCTCTAAGAAAAGGAACCGAGCCACATGGCTGAATAAGAGACATGGGTTAGATGAAGGGTACAGAGTTAGCAAGTGATATGCCTGAGCCTTTGGCCGATTCAGCCTAAAACTATAGTAAGCCTCTGTGTGTCTCTGTGGGACTGCGGGACTGCGGGTCTGTGGGCCTAGACCTTGAGGTTAGGCCGGAAAGTCCAGGCCAGAAACCTCTTACTACAATGACCTTTAAAAATTAAGTAGAAATGGATTAATACAGTTGTTGCTTGAGTAAGTTATCACAGTAGTGGGTTTGCAATTCAAACAAGTGGATTTAGCCCAATTTCCTTTGTCCAGCCTAGGTTGTTGCTAAAATTATAGATTGTTCTCCACAAATTGACAGCAAGACCTCATTGCTAAATACAACTATACAACTTTGTAAAAATTACCGTGTCAATCAGTGCCTACACAGAACCTTCACCCCTATATTCCAGTGTATTTGGTACAGGAACATATTCAATGCATTCGCAAAAGGGAAACATAAACACCAAGCCAGACACAAACCATTTATATACAATAGTATACTACCTGCAAGATATGCTAGGCAATGGTGGAACAACCCCTGTAGGAGTAACCAACCAATAATTGACTTGACTTAAGACCTACTCCATGAGAAGAAACCCATACACAGTATTGTTTGGGAGACCAAGAACATGAGTCTACATATCCAAGTGACCTAAAACCAAATAATACTTGTCTAAAAGAAGAAAAAGGAAAGAATGTAATGTTAAAACAATGCCTGGTGACATTTTGTTATACTCAAAGACCAGTGACTTGCTCAACTATCATCAGAAAAGCTTCTTTCTGCAGAAGATGGGAACAAATATAAAGACCCACATCCAGAAATTACAAAAAAAAAAGTGAGAAACCCTAGAACACTCAGCCCTAAATGAGATGTCTCTAGTAAATCGCTCTCCTCAGAGCTTACAGAACCCAGCAAAAGAGGAAGTGGAAAGTGTAAGAGCCAGAGGGGATGGGGACACTAAAAAAGCAAAGTCCACTAAATCACCATGAGCAAAGCTCATTGAAGTCACAGAGACTGAAGGAGCATGTAAATGGCCTGCATGGATCTCCACCAAGTCTTCTAAATGTATATTATGGCTTCCAGAGTTTAGTCTTTTTATGGGATTTTTGAGTGTTCATATGTGTGGATCTCTGTTGTGGCTTTTCTTGGGCTCTTTTCTTTATGTTAGTTTGTCTTGTCCAACTTCGATGTGATAGACTTAGATATTTTATTTTGTTCCATTTTTAATTAATTATCCTAGCCACTAACTAATATAAAGGTTAACAACTGAAATGTTACTTTTACCTATTGATAGAGGAAAAACCAGATTTCTTGAACAGAGTGACACAGGGTATATTAACCACTCTAGGACAGACTTCATGTTCAGGAGTATTTGACCAACAAATTAATTAAAATGAGAAATTTCAGTATCTTTGGAGAATCAATTCTCCTCATATGTAACTACTTATTAATAAATAGCCATTAGTCATATACGGTAATTAGATTTAAATTAATTAATATTAAGTTCAATTAGAAGTTCTTTTTGATTACATTAGACAACTTGATGTTCCCCAGCAGTCACATCTGCCTAGTGGATACAATACTGCACAAAGCAGATAAAAAAAAATTTCATCATTATAGAAAGAGTAATTGAACAATTCAGAACAATTTCAATCAAAATCCCAGTAACACAATGATAGTTTACTAAAAATTATAAGCTGAATCTGAAACACACATACACACACATATGTAAGTGGAAACAAATTATCTGCGTTAAAAAGTATGTAAATGAAAAACTCATTTGAAGACTTCCTAGAAGGTTACAGTTTTGAGAGCAGCAAGTTACTAACCCAAAGTTACATGTACAGAGCAATAGATTAGAATAGCATCCAGCAAAACGTCCTCATATGTGTGAGAAACTATTTTACCAAAGAACTAAAGGAGTGCAATGGAAAAAACCTTTCTCTGATATTAAAATAATACCTTACATGATGTAAAAATATTGACATGGATTCTAAACCTACAACTAAAGGAAAAACTAAAAAATATAAAGCTGCTATCAGAAACATAAGCAAATATCTTTGTTGGTCTAGATAATACAGAGTTATTAAATTATAAAAAAGTCATAAAATAAAATTTAAGACAAGAGACATGATCAAAATCAAATAACTCTGATCTTCAAAGGTTAATGTTAAGATTTTTATAACATAGCAGAGCTTGCTGGCCCACCCCTGCAATCCCAGAGCTCTAGAGGCTAAAACAGGAGGGTTGCCTCGAGTTCAAAAGGGAGCCTCAGCCACAAAATTCATTTTAAATACAGAAATATAATGAGAAACTATTTCAAAAATCAAAATCAGTGCTGAAAGAGACTTGCTATACACTAATATAAAGCATTTATAATACTCTAATACATCTATTTCATAAAGATGAATATTTTAGAACATGCAGTAACCATTACTCTTACAATTCAAAATTAAAACAACCTGATTATAGACAAAATAATTTCACAACACTATGTGCAAATACAAAATAAGTATATAGAAAGAGAATCAACATTATTAGTCATCAATGAAATGCAAGTTAAAAGATTACAGTGGGAGCCCACTACCACATAATGGGATGCTTAAAGCAAAAAACCTTAAAATATCAAATATTAGCTAGAATGCAGAATATTAGAATATTCATGCATTTCTGGTGGCTCTTAACCTGTGACATAAAAGTCCTACAACTACATGTATATTTGAGACACTAAAGACAAATTGTTGATATTTTTTAATGTATTAAATAAAAATGGAAAATGCAATGCCAATATAAATACAAGAAATATTGATGACTTGTCAAAACAAAAGGAAAATATGAAACAGAAGCCATAGAGTATTGTACAATGCTGATCTTAGAATTCACAATTCCCCAGAACTATGTGATAATCTGAAAGTATTCTAGCAATGCTTAACGGCATATAAAACTTGCATTTCCATCTTAGGGAATATTTGTGTTTCTCTGAAATCCAAATGTCGAAACATTAATTACAATATAAGAGCATTCAGAAGGTAAGACTTTAGAGGGGAATTCTATCTTGAGGGTGGGATCTTCATGAATGAGAAACATGAGAGAGCTACCATGTGCTACACCAGCATTTTGCCACCAAGAAATGGGCCCCTAACTAGAATTGGAGCTTGCTGGTAGACAAATCTCAAACTTCCAACTTTATAACCATGAAGAAGATTTTCTATTGTTTATAAGTCATTTAAAGTATTATACTTTGTTACATTTAACATATCTCACATGGGAAGCGCTAGTAAGCACATACCAGATAAAGAAATTTGAAGATGGTCATGTCTGAACATAGAATGAAGTTATTCAGAATACCTCCTTCACTATACTGTTACAATAAGGTTTTCTGGTCCCACAGAGCTGCAGCCCCAAACCCCTTAGCCGCCCACAGCTGATCAGGCCCCCAGAAATGACTCAAACACATATATTAACTTCATACTGTTTGGCCTATGGCTCAGGCACATTTTTAGCTAGCTCTTTCATCTTAACTCAACCCATTTTCATTAATCTGTCCTGTCATGTGGCCCATAGCTCACCTGTGTTCCTTACATATTTCTTCATTGGGCGGCTGGCTTGATATGTTCTGATTCTGCCTTCCATTCCTACCTATTCTGATTCCTCTGCCTACTTTTTCTATGGTGTCATGGACCAAAATAGCTCCTTCATTTAAAGATTGATATTCACAGCATACAGAAAGACATTCCCACATAACCTCCCCATTTCTGTCTAATAAAAAAGGAAGGTTTCAATTTTAACATAGCAAAATTACGTATAACAAAATAGCTATTAAGCAAGAATTAGTTACAATATCTAGTCTATTTGTATTTAGCAAAATTAAAGAAAATACTCTATCATCTACCTTATCCTGTGAATCTAAAATTTTATATCCAATACACCTTTTAATATAATCAACAAAAACATCTATAACTATCTAATCTTCAACTATATCAAAGACCAAAGAAGGATATAGTATTTACCCAAGTAAACAGGAAGGGCAATCAATTTCCAAAATCTAGGAATGACAGAGATTACACCTATCTGCCTGACAGTCACCCAGAGTTCCTTTACAAAGTTGGGGCATCCATCTTCAGCCTACAGGCCCAGAGTCTCTTTTCATTTCAGTGAAGCAGGAAATCTGCTTTGCCCATTCTGGTATGACTCATCATTTGCTTCTCCTTGAGTCCTGAAGAATGTCTGGCAGTTTACTCTGCAAAGCAGGAACCTGAAGAACCATCTCGGCTTGTTCTGCCAAAGCTCAGAGACCACTTTCCTATAAAACCTTCATGTCCAGCTTAAATAGCATACTGTCAAGAAACCAGTAAAAGAACAGTTTCTTGTCCAGTGGCTAACTGTTGCCACAAAGAAAGTAAATTCCACATAGAGTTTCTTTGATGCCCATGTTTCTCTTGAAGTAGATTGGTGCTGCCAGGAGCATATCTGTCTCACTGTCTAGAAAAGTCTAAGTTCTTAAAAATATTTTAAGTGCCATATTCTGTAGGTCTTAGAAGTGTTTGAAGATTAGCTATCTAATTGAAATATATCTTTGTATACCTAAAAAAATCCTAACATACATTTATTAATTATACATTACAATTTTAAATCAGTTACATAAACATCATACCTTAAACAAGAGTATAAAAATACATATAGCATAAGAGAATTGACCTTAAATTTGTATCAATAAACCAAAATCCATACCAATATAAAATATTTTAATGCCAATAGCTGATTTTTGGATTAAAATAAATTCAGTAATCTAATTTGTAAAAATCACTCAGATACTATATCCCCTTTTTCTTCTTATAAAGAGATTAACTATGACCACTAACCATTTATAATGAAAATAAACATTTATAAACAATATTTTGGGAATTTGAACATAGTTTTCCATTACTACTTCTTGCTGATTAAGGAGTGTTGGCAATCTCACGGCTTCTTAAGACTGGATCATCTTTGTCTGCAGCCCTGAAGCTGATGTGATCATCTCTTCCCATCAGAGAATTTTCAGGTGGTATTGGTTGATGAAATCATAAGAGCCTGGAAGCAATTTCTCATCTTCTGTGGAAACAAAAGCAGAAGTCTTCCAAAGCAATAATCCTTAGACACAAATTTCAAAATCAAGATACCTTTAAAATATGTATTCTTGTTTAACTTAGCAGCCTTTGTAATCATTGTCTTTCTGTAGTTAACAGTTAAAAAAATAAAATAAAACACAATAACAACCACAATCCAGATTCTGTGTCTATTTTCCATCTTTGTGTGGCTTATTATATTTTTATTACTCTATTTCTCTTTTTTATGGACTTTCTCTACCTTCTTTTTTTTCTCTCTGAAGCCTATGTACATTTTACACATATTGTAACACATTTACAGGTTTTTTTCATCTGAATCTATTTTATTGTGAATCCTTAATCATCTTCTAACCAGAAAAGCTTTTAAAATACTAGCACTCTCTTAAAGAGCCACATAGTTTTTGCAGGTAAAGCTGAATCAGTAAGTTCTCTTAAAGGGGATACATCTCTGTTCGCCTCCAGCAAACAGAGCAGAACTAGAAACGCTGTTATTAAGAAGCCATCTTTGACTCTGTTTCCTTTTTGTTCAATATAAATGTAAACCTTAACTCAATCACATTCTACTGAGTTTTATGTGAGACTTTAGGAACTGGCCTGGTTGCAGCTTACACTGCCTACTGCAAGTCCACCATCGCCATTTTTAATTTTTAATGTACAATGACCCATTTCAGATACAAAATTTGGAAGCTGCTTTGGCTCAGATTCTGTGATCTAGAGCCCTTTCTAATCTTTCTCTGGATTTATGTGGGTGTTCCGCACACCCAGGGCTGCCATATGTTACAATAAGGTTTTCTGGTCCCAGGCGGCCAAAGGTCCAGACCCATAGACCTGCCGCCCCAGACTCCTTAGCCACCCACAGCTGATCAGGCCCCCAGAAATGACTCAAACACTTATATTAACTTCATGTTGTTTGGCCTATGGCTCAGGCGCATTGCTAACTAGCTCTTTCATCTTAATTCAACCCATTTTCATTAATCTGTCTTGCCACGTGGCCTGTGGCTCACCTGTGTTCCTTACATATTTCTTCACTGGGCGGCTGGCTTGATATGTTCTGATTCTGCCCTTCCTTTCCTACCTATTCTGATTCCTTTGCCTACTTTTTCTATGGTGCCTGTCATAGGCCAAAATAGCTCCTTTATTTAAAGATTGATATTCACAGCATACAGAAAGACATTCCCGCATCACTATATAATAACTAAAAATGAGGGATATGGTAATGCACTGTATATTTAATAAAAGTAGTCTGAAATATAGGACAGAGCCACCCAAAAAGCCAAGCCATATAAGTCAGGAAGTGGTGACCCACACCTTTATTCTCAGCACTCAGGAGGCAGTGATCCTCTGGATCTCTGTGAGTTGAAGGTCTAACGAGACAGGTGGTGGTGGCAAACACCTTTAATCCTAGCTCTAAGAGAGTTGAACTAGAAAGAAAGAAAAGGCTGGAGGAAGTAAGACTTCTTCCCTTGACCTGCCATTTCCCTTTTCATCTGAGGACAGAGAGGTTTGTAATGGGTAGTCTGATCCCACATGGTCACCCCTGGACACATGTACATATAAGCAATGCTAATGGACTTAGTAGGTTGTATATGCACATATATATGTATAAATACATGTATGTATATGTATATATGTACTAGTATATTTAGAGAGGAATTTGGAAGCAGGATTGGGGACACAGGAAGAGATGGAAAGTATATGAGTGATGAATGATGTATTTGCAGTACTCATGCATGGAGTTTTCAAAAGCAAAAGAAGTCATTCTATTATGTAGTACTAGCTTATCACAATTTGCCTTAACCTGTGTTTATATTGTGTGTTCTTTATATATCATAAGATAAATTTTCTGGGCATAGAAATTTTCATTGTCAATAATTTACATTCAAGACCAGGAATGTATCATTTCATTCTTTTCTAGCTTTTAGTTTACTTAAAAATGTAAAAGTTGGTTAGACTCAAAAAGATAGAACATTTTCTGATGTTAGAGAGGAACAATAGTGCAGAGGTATTTGTAGTGTCTCTTTCCCCAAATTTTCTTCTTTCAGATCTCTGCCCAATTCTCTAGCTTATTTAGCCATCATCTCAAATGTCAAATCATTATGGCTTTCTTGAGAGTTCTACTAAAAATGTAATTCTTAGACAATTCACCTTTTATTGCTATTGCCAATTGTATCTTATTTTCTATTATTTTCAACTTGTTTTCCCTATGTTATTAGTATTTGTAAGTTAATATTTTTATTTGAAACTTTAATGAATTCTCATATGATCTAACAGTTTGCCAATTGTTTCAAATGTTTCAACTTATAATGAGATTCTTTGAAAAGGGAGAGCTTGAACTAAACATCCCACTCAAAAGTTCCCTGCTCAAAAGGCAAGTGTTTTCTCTGGTTCAGCCACTTAGGTGAACAGAGGCCCCTGTGACTACATAGAAGTAGGCCAGACTAATCAGCATGTCAGCAGAACTTGGCAGCACCACTACCTGATGCCAGTTCTGCAGGCTCAGAGTGGCCGTGTGTCAAACCTTAAAAGTGAATCCCAAGTTGTTCTGTAGACTGTAGAGGCTGGAGATGCCAGTACTGTGAGACACACAGGAAGGAGAGATGAAGACATGGAGGTGAAGCTGATTTAAGAGTCTGTGTGTTCTACAGGAGGCAGAACTTAAGGGACAGACGACCCAATGATTTTGGAATCCAAATGAGTTCAAGATGCCACATAAGGAACTGCAGCCTTTGGTGTTTGCCCCTCCTGGATTTTAGTCTTTCTTTAGTTTGTCTTTTCTTGTTATCCCCCATTCCCCTATTTTAGAATGTTAATGTTTACTGTATCTCACTGTATATTTAAACTATGCCCCTTCTTTTTAAACTGTGTGAGAAGGGGCTCCCGTGATGTGGGATATCTGTCTGTATGCTGTTAATAAAGAAGTAGGTGGGGAAATCGGAGCATAGATAGGGGAAGGAGGGCAGGGTCAAAAGAGATACCATCCAGCCGCCCTAGAATTAACATGTAAAAGTAATACAGGTAAGCCACAGGTCATGTGGCAAGATAGATTAATGGAAATGGGTTGAATTAAGATCAGGAGCTAGCTATCAATATGCCTGAGCCATAAGCCAAACAGCATGAAGTTAATATAATCCTGTGTGTATAGCCTTTGACATGTTGACCCACCCTGTAGAAGGCCTCTTTCCCAAGGTTATTCAGATAAGTACAATTGACCTTGACAGGAAAACAAACAAAACAAAAACTAAGTAAAACGGACACAAAGTTGGCTGGGAAGGAAAGGGGCTGAATCTGGGAAGAGTTAGGGGTGGGCGGGTAAAATGATCAAAACACATTGTCTAAAATTCTCAAATTAAAAATATATATGTTATTATTGAGATATGAGGCTTTTGAATAGTAGGACTGTTTTAAAAACCATGGAGCATCTTGAATTTTTGCTGAATTCATTTCACTTTATAAGATTATGTGAGAGATAATCATTATCATCTTCCTGTTGGGCACTGCTAGAAGGTAGAAGACTGTGTGATATATTTTATATTTAATAAAATTAGCCTGGAGTATCAGAGAGCAGATACACCCACAGTCAAGCCATAAGGGTCAGAGAGTGGTAAATCATGCCTCTAATTCCTGCACAAGAATGACAGTTGGTAACTCATGCCTTCAATCCCATCACGGGAATGGTTGAGTGGTGGCCCAGGCCTTTAATCCCATAGCTCCAGACACAGAGATCTTTCTGTGTTTCTGTGAGTTCAAGATCTAACTACCTAACAGTAGTGGCTCTCACCTTTAATCCTAACTCTAGGATTATAATGCAGAGTTGAACCCAGATATGAAACAACTGGATGAAGATATTTAAGGCACATGTAGGCAGACATTGAGGGATTCTGTAGAAGCTATGAGCCAGGCTGAGGATTCAGGAAGATAACTTTACCCTGAGAAGTTGGCTGGGTGAGATTTGACTGTGGTCTGTTTCCTCTCTTTGATATCTAGCTTTCCCCAATATCTGACTCTGAGTTTTCACTAAATACCAACTAGAATTTGTGTTTTAGAAGACCCTCTTTGCATGAGTATTATCTTCCAGCTTGTAATTCAGATATTAGGATTCTAAAGAAAAATCTATGTTGCCTGTCTCCCTGCCCGTATGCCTGCCTGCATATATGCCTTTGCTGCTTGCTGGTGAGTATGTTTAGTGCTGCTTCCATCATCTACTGGCATGAGGCTCTGTAGTAGTGGGGTTTCTTTGGTCCTGGGCGGCCAGAGTTCCGAGACCCGCAGACCTGCTGTGCCAGACTGCTTAGCTACCCGCCACCGCTGCTGCTAAGGCCCCCAGAAATGACTCAGGCACTTATATTAACTTCATGCTGTTTGGCCTATGGCTCAGGCACCTTGCTAGCTAGCTCTTACATCTTAAATCAACCCATTTCTATTAATCTCTCTGCCACGTGGCCCGTGGCTCACCTGTGCTCCTTACATGTCGCTCCTTGGGCAGCTTGCTCGATCTGCCTCTGACTCCGCCCCTTCCTTTCCTACCTATTCTGATTCCTCCTCCTACTTCTTCTATGGTGCCTGTCATGGCCCAAAA